>JANAVB010016195.1:30151945-30853343 GCA_029216955.1 Iris pallida | reverse complement strand
ATATATAGAGATATAGATATATATAAATAACCTATATAACCTATAATATAAATAACCTATATAACCTATAGAATATATATATATAATATATATAGATATATATATATTATAAATTTCCCCCCCACTCCCTCCCTCGTGGAGAGGGGAGAGCTCACGTGTTTACATGAATGTACGCGCTTATGCGCCCACTCCCAACGGAGTGACTCATGTGCCTACTAGCCCCCTCACGGAAGGTTATGCCCCCCTAGCTCCCGGCTTCAGCCTATACGCCCACGCCCGCGGCCATGTTTCATGCGTCCACAGGCCCTGGGGGAGGCCATGCGACCGCTCCCCCGGGCCTCCTGGCGCATGCAACGCCACCGATTAGTTATGCGCCCCCCCCTCCGGGATCCCATGCGCCATCGTTGTCGCATGCTGCCCCCGTCGGCCAAGCAGGCATCGTGCCGATAGTACCCCCCGCGGCGTGCTCCCCTCTATGCGCCCACAGTCGGGACCCCTCCGGGCGCATACGCCCAGTGCGGCGGCCATGCACCAATACACCTCCCCCCCGGCCAGTGCATCAAATCATCCCAAGGCTCCAACATACGCGGAGGCACTGTGTCTTGACCGCGGGGCTCATATCCCCCGATCGAGACCCCGGAGCTTTCGGACATCGAAATCCAGACCCCCCGAAGGTCAACCCATTCGAGTACCCTTCTCCGCCCAATAGATTTCATCCTTAGCAGCCAGTTTTGCAAAAATGCTGATTCTAAAATTCTCCTCGGGATGACTAAAGATCACCAAAGTGCAAGAAACAATTGCAGGATGGAACATAGTCTCTGCTTACAAGGTCGCCCCGATGGACTCCAAGCACATCCTCCTCCATCTCACCTCCGACCCCGACTATACCAAAGTGTGGGCCAAGGGTACCTCAATCATCGACACTCACAGCGTTAGGATCGTTAAATAGACACCCAGTTTCAACCCCAAGGTCGATTCAACTATCATCTCGACGTGGATCACCCTCCCCAACCTTCCCCTAGTCTGCTTCGCCCCCGCCACGCTTAAGAGTATCGCTAGCTCCTTCGGGTCGCTAGTGGCCATCGCTGAGGAAACTCGCAATCTCTCCAAAGGGAACTTCGCCAAGATTTAAGTGGAGCTTGACCTGGCCACAGAACCCCCAACCAAATCAAGATCGAACTTGGAAACAAGACGCACACCCAGTCGCAGGTGTACAACAATTGTATTATATTTTGTAAACACTGTCAGATCTAGGGCCACTTCACTCGGCTTTGCTTCAGGGCTCACCTAGTGCTCAAGTCTCGTAAGGCATAATCCAAAAAGGAATTCGTTACCACACCTTCGGCTATGATTCTTTCCTTACCCAACTCACATTCCCACTTCGAAGACAGTGACGGCACCCCCAGCCCCCGCTCTCACCCTCCTTCAAACAAAGACATCCCTCTATACAAGCACCCAACTATCCTCTTTAACAACAGATTTGGCATCCTCACCACTTCCCCTTCAGTCGACATCATGGAAAGCCTTCATGCCGGAGTGGACACTCTAGCCAAGCACGAGCAGACAGACGCAGAATCCCCTCCCGCGATTTCCTCTCCAATCGGAGGAGAGAAGGACCAGCTAGCCCTGGTCCTCCATCCAGCCTTCGCCAGCATAACGGATTCCCCCTTATCACCGGCAACACTTCCGAGCCCGACCCGGGAAGCCTGAGCTTGGGCTTAGCAGACAGGCCCCATCAAGCTTAGGACGTCGACTTTCATGTCCCCAACAACCCCTGTGCACGTTGTCTAGTGTTGACAGAGCCGATGTTACCTAGCTGGAAGTCTTAGACCCTAGAGCTACTCGACCGTCCGAGGGAACGACCGCGAGATCCTCCAAAACCCCTCACATCCATAAGAAAAAACAAGATTATGAGCATAAGCACATGACCACAAGATCTGCCGCTAAGCTCAACAACCACCCCCTCCTTCCGCAACCAACCCATTGCTTAACATCCTCTCCTGGAATGTCCCAGGGCTGGCCAATAAACCCATCTTGAGCAGATTACTCAGCCTCAAGAAAATCCACAGATTAGACATCTTGGTCATCATTGAACAAAAAATACCTCACAAAAAACTCAAATCTATCCAGCTGCAGCTCGGCTTACCGACCGCGGTAGCCGGACGCAACGACATCTGGATCCTCTTCGCCGCCGGATCCATATTCGGCACCGTTCATGATTCGAGACAGGAGCTCACCTGCTGGATAAAACACCCCACCCTTCAATCCCGAACCCTCCTCTCCGCCGTCCATGACAGCTGCGATGTTGCCGAGTATAAGTTGCTCTGGGATACGCTGTCGGACACCCACATCTCCTACAACAACCTCCCATGGCTCTGCATCGACGACTTGAACGCACTGTCGAACAGGGAGGAAAAGTCCGAGGGTAGGCCACCCTCCAACAAGCCATGGACGACTTCAACATCTTCATCTTCAACAACCACTTGTCCTCACTCCCCTTTTTCGGGAGCAGTTTCATTTGGTGCAACATGTAGGAAGGCGTCCGTAGATAATACTCACTACTTGATCGCGCGCTGGTCGACAACCGCTAGTGTAGCTCTCCTTCCCGAAAATTTTTAAAATATTTTATATTATTTATTAGATTCAAATGTGATTTTTAGAATTTTTATTAATAATTATTTAATTAATTATTGCGGTGGATGACTTTAGCCATGGTTGAGTTTTGAAGTACAAGATGACTAGGAATCGTGGCACGGATAGTGCAGTGGTGTGACTTGACTAGTGCTTCAGCCATGCCAAGGAAGACCCGGCCATAAGGGTGTCCTTACTAGGAAAACCAGGCCAAGTTACGACTTAATCCCTATAAATATTTTATTTATTTATTAGTTAATTTATTGATTTAGTCCCGGTTGTCCCAAAATAGTCCTGACTTGACCCGAACCAAACCCAGGCCATGTGGACATATAGCGCGACCAAAAACGTCCATGTAGGTGTGCATTTATTTTACATGTAAATATTTTGTATTTTATTTAGTGGGCTAGTAAATATGTTGCGATACATTTGTTATATAAATATACATATATATAATATGTGTTATCGATATTAAATTGATTATTCTACTTTATAATAGGATGAACATTTTCTTGTAATATAATTCTAGATTTTTGGGATTTTATACTGTAGGTATTTGTGTGTGTATTTGATTAGATGAAGTATATAATCATTTTTGTGTATATTTATTGTGTGTTCTTAATAGATAAATGGTTAGTATTTTATAAGTAAAATATATATGTATGTATATATGCTAATGTTATATATATAGGTTAATATATATACATGTATTATATATATATATATATATATATATATATATATATATATATATATATATATATATATATATATATATATATAGAGAGAGAGAGAGAGAACACCTTACTTTGGAAGGCGAAAACTTGCCAATCCAAGAACAGTTTCTAAAACCCATCTGAACAATTGTTGTTAACAACATATAGGGCTGTGCAATCGAGTTCGTACTATCAAATTTTATGGTCTGTGCAGGAAGTTACGAGTCTCGAAAAATCTAGAAAAATCTGTTTAAAAAACTAGAAAAATCCTCGATACGACGTGCGTCCTGCCAATCCGGGCGACGTGGTCGCGAACCGAAAGCATCGAAAGGTGTGTATCGGCTTCGTGGACGTGTGGGCATTGACGAAATTCAAATTGGTCGCGTGTGCACGACAAATTTGATGCGTATTCGTCAAAATTCACCGTATCGTCCTCTGAGCAAATTTTCCAATTACTTTGTTTACGCTCGTCTGATCGAGACGAAACTTGCGCCAACAGGACCGTATCATTTTTTTGGTCTTGTATGCCAAGTTAGGTCCAATTTTGAGACAGTTGATCGGATCGCCGTTTTGCGGGCCTCACGCTCTGACTCAACGGGTGATTTTGTGCACGGCCCACCGGAATCCAACTTTGGACATACGGTTAGTTTCATTTCGGAAAACTGAACCTGTTGACATATAGTTTGACAACTTTAGAGACCATAGACTCTGGCATGATTTTCGGTGCAAAGCGGGTCCAACGGTGGACATCGTTTTTGCCTGAAATTACTGTTTTGCCCCTGTGTCCAGAATTGGACTTAAGAACAGGCAATCCTAGCTAATTTGACTATTCTGAGAATGTTGGCAATGTTTGTTTCAGCTTTCGGAGACAGTTGTGAGATTTGGACTTATTTAGCTTACCGGTTGACGGTTTATTGTTGGCTCTTCGTGCTACCACCAGGCAAGATACCTTGCCTCTCTCTACAGTTCATTTTCATACTTATAGTTCTTCTGTTTTTAGTATGTTATCACTTAGTTACTCTAGTTGATATAGATTCAGATGTTTTCTATATACCATGTTTACTAGTTTATTGTCTTGCTTGTATATAAGTATTACATGACTTGATAGCGTAGATACACCAAGTTTGTCCATATTATGGTTCATGCTAGAGTTGTCCTTACCTGTGTCATGACTGAATTGTACGGTGTCGTCACCTATATCTTGACTGAGTCGTGTCTGCAAGTATGTGTGATTGAACTGCTATTCCTGTATCGTTCCCACAACCTGCGAGTCCACACACGGGGCGAGGGTTGTCCGTTTGCACCTTCGAGTCCATACACGGGACAAGGGTGACTTGTCTTGAAACTGACCTGCGAGTCCACATACGGGGCAAGGGTTTGGTATTCCATTGATCTCTTGTTCTTCCAGCAGTTCATTTTTGCATAGTTGATCCTATAGCCGTGTTCATAGTTACCTGTCAGTAGCCACATGTCACTCTCATGTCTAGTTCCTCTTTATATCATGTTATATCATTAAATGATTAAACTGTTAGATAGGTATATTTTTATTTATCTTGCTATGGCCCCTGAGGACCTGATGATCTCTTTAGGTAGCTGATTGCATGGAGTTAGTTAGCAGCTCATGATGGTAGTGATTATACCTGCAGGGATACAGGTATTTGCTTATGATATTTCTTTATTATCCTCTCGTGCTTTATATTCCATACCATGATATATTCTGCTTATTTTATAGACTCATATTATTATTGGAGTCTAATCGAACGTATATGCTAGTGGGCTGCAGACCACGACCCATAGTTATTCATTCATGTCTTATATATTCTTGTGGATTGAGATACACTGTAGATTACCATATTAGCCATGATACCATGACCTTGACAGCTTATACGTACTCGAGTCAGGCTGGAGTCCGTTCGATACGTAGCTGGCTTGCTCACGAGCTTGCATCCGAAAACCGGGTACAGGTTATGACAGCTGGTCCGATCTGGGTCTCACATCCAACCTCTCCCATCTAAACTCCAGTGAATCCGACCACTCCCCCCTCCTAATCGAGATTAGCAACAATTCCAACATTATCCAAAAACCTTTCCGATTCCTGTACTTCTGGACTCATCACCCCCAATTCCGCAGTGTAGTGGCCTCCGCCTGGAGCTCTACTAGTAACCCAGACACCGTCGCTCGAGTGGCGGCCAAAATCAAAGCTACTCGAAGAGAACTTTCGACCTGGAGCAGAAGCACTTTCGATAATATCTTCCAGGAGATTCGGATGGCAGAAGATGACGTCACCCGAGCAGAATACCTATTCGTGTAGAACCGTACACCGGAGAATCGGGCCACGCTCAACCTCACCAGGGCCCTCCTCAAATCACGGTTGAAGGTCGAGACAAAGATTTGGAAGCAGAAAGGCAGACTCACCTAGGATGCCGAAGGGGACAGGGACTCCAGATTCTTCCACTCTTGTGTCAAAGGTCGCAGACAACAGCTTAACATACACAAAATTGCCGACGAAAATGGCATCTTACTCAAAGACCAGAGGAGTATTCAGGAGGCCGCCGCTGAGTTCTACACTAAATTATTCTCTAAGGAAGTCATCGTCAAGGGCAAGGAATTCCTGGCCAAGGTTCCCAACATGATCACCAAGAGAAAGAACGTACTGCTGTTGACCCCCCTGTGGAGGAAGTTAAGTCAACAATATGGACCCTCGACGAACACAGCGCCCCAGGCCCCGACGGTTTCTCCGTCGCCTTCTTTCGAACTTGCTGGGAAATTATTGAACCCGACTTCCACGAGGCCGCGATTGCCATCTTTCAAGGCGCAAGTTACCCCAATGCCATCTCCTGCGCTAATCTCATCCTCATCCCCAAGAAAGACAACCCAGAGACATTTAAAGACTTTCGTTCCATCAGCTTATACACCTTCACCAATAGAATCATCTCCAAGATTATCGCCATCCGCATGGCCGAGCTCCTCCCAAAGATCATCTTTGAAGAGCAAAACAGATTTGTCCCGGACCGAAACAACGCTGACAACATCCTCCTTGCGTAGTAAATGATAACTTGCATGAAATTCCTATCCAGGGGCAGGAACATCGCCATCAAGCTCGACATGGAGAAGGCGTATGACCGTCTTGACTGGCATTTCATGATCTAGGTCTTCAGGGCCTTCGGGTTCTCGGAAAGTTGGATAGACATCATCTTCAAATCCATTAACAACTCCTGGTCCTCCACTGTCATCAACGGGCAAGCTGACGGCTTCTTCAAATCCAGCCGGGGGGTCAGACAGGGTGACCCGCTTTCCTCCACCATTTTTATTATAGCCGTCGAAGCGCTTAACAGAAACCTCAACAACATGGCTAACAACCCCAGATTCAACCACTTTCACTCCACCATAGGATGCCCACTTATCACTCACATGGCCTACATGGATGACATCCTTATTTTCTCATCAGGCGACATCGGCTCGGTAGAAGTGGTCCACCGTACGCTCGAAAAATACACCAGATGCTCGAGCCAGCGAGTTAACACCAACAAAAGCGTCATCTACACCCACCACAAAGCCGACAGAACTCACTCGGCAACACTCTCCAACCTGACATCTTTCTCCACCGCATACCCGCCGTTCTCATACTTGGGGTGTCCATTGGTGTACGGGAAAGCGAATTTGGGCATTTACGCAGGCCTAGTGAGAAAAATTAGAAAAAAGATCGAGGGTTGGCATAATATGACCCTCTTTCCCGGCAGGAAATTGATTCTGATCAAGTATGTCCTCTCCTCCATCCCCATCTACACCCTGGCGACGTGCTCCCTACCAAAGAAGGTGTTATCCTCTTTAGAATCCCTTTTCTCTGACTTTTTCTGGGGTCACAACTACGGAAAGGACAATCACCACTGGGCCAGCTGGAACACTATGGCCAGACCCACGAATGGGGGAGTTAGGCTTCGGTAGGCTAGAGACTATAGTGGACGCCTGCTCTATGAAGCTGTGGTGGAAGCTCCGTACAGATTACTCGATTTGGCCTCGATTCATGAAGGCCAGATACTTTCGATATTCCCACCCTATGACAGCGGTCGCTAACAATAAATCTTCGGCATCCTGGCGATGCATCCTCATCGGTCGACATCTTGCTGAACCTCTTATCCGCTTGCAGCTCGGGAATGGCAGTTCGTCGCCATGCCACGAGCGGTAGCTTGGAGAGGCTCTCCTCCAGCCTACTCCGAATACCCTCCTTAATTGCTCGATTTGCGACTTATGAAATACCGAGTCCGGATGGCGGTGGGACAGGGTTACTGTTTGGCTGGGTCAGGTGGCCGCAAACCGTCTTGCCATCGCGGATGTGCGAATCGTTGACCACCCTGATGCCTGGAGGTGGTCCCCTAGGTCAGACGGCGCTTTCTCGCTGGCCCCGGCCATGAAGGTGGTTAGAGCCAACAGAGTGCCATCCCCCACTCTCGTCCCTTTCTGGCAGTCTTACATCCCCAGCAAATGGTAAATTCTAATCTGGATAGCTCACCGCAAGAAGCTCCCTACCGCGATTCCCTCACATCCATTGGCTTTAGCCTGGCATCGAAATGCCACTGCTGTACTTCTCACCAATCAGAAACCGCCGAGCACGTCCTCCTCAATGATGACCTCGCCTCCCTTTTGTGGCTCAACCTCTCTCGTCGCTGCCAGTCTGCGCTCCCAGTCGGGGGCTTCTACGATCTCCTCGCATGCTGGGGCGACTTGCATGGGCATCAAATCGTCGCAGCCGTCGGCTTTTAGGTCCTTTGAAAAAATCAAAACAAATTCAGGTACGAAGGACACCAATACAACCACATCCAACTGATCAAGGAAACCATCCGACAAACTTTCAAAATCAGTAGCCGTTGCTCTCACGCCACGGACTTCTTCAGGACGACGTTGTCCTAGTCCCCGGTTCGGGCTAGTGCGCAGTTTTTTCTTCGCGTCTGGCCTATTTTGTTATTTTTCGTGCAGGACGCACTTACTTGTATAGGCTTCGGCATTTTGCGCCTGATACATCAATAAAATTCAGAGTTTCTCCCATATATATATATATATATATATATATATATATATATATATATATATATATATCATTAAGTATAAATATATGTACTCTATAAATTCTATAAAAATATGAAAACATTCTAAACTAAATAAATGCTTATAATTAAAAATATTTTAAAAGTAAAATACTAAGTAATAATATTTACTACTAGTTTTGAAAAACAAAGTCATATAATTGTGTACTTAACTATTTAATAACTATGAAAATACCTTAAATATTTAATAAAAATATAATATTTTTTTATAAAAATGGGGGTTTACATTCTACCCAACTTATAAAAATTTTGACCTCGAAATTAAAATAAATCTAATATCAAGGAATAACAAGATTCATACAAAGGGAGGGTAAGCATGCCAATTTGTATCTCAGTTTCTGAAAAGTGGGAGGTAGTTGTAAAAGGAATCCACATTGGCTCCATATCCTAAAAACTAAAGTATTCTTGGTTCAAGGCCCTACCCAACTTATAGAAGTTGGCTAACCGTGAAAATCGTCGTTAAGAGACTTCTGAGGAGATCAATTTCTAAAGAGTGGCACGAGAATATTGGCCATTTCTCACCGTAGTCATGGATTGTAAGGAGCCAGGTATCCCTTTCGTGTTCTTGGTCAATAATACTATAAAAAAAATTTACCAATCTAATATTGCTCAAATATAGTCATGCTCCAACAAGTCAGTAGGTATTGTATTGCTCGAAATATAACTGGGCCGAAATGGTATCAAGTAATTTCATATTGAATGAATCTTGGGTTTAATCTATATTGGCTAGATAAAATCTCGTAGAATCAATCTAAACCATCCCTATTAGGTTAGGGTAACCTAGAACAGGTTCTAACACAAGTGGTTGGGATAGTTCTGAGTCGGGTTAATTAGATAAGTGTCATAGTCTGAAAATTTGTCGTCCGTGGCTTTTGTGTATAAGTAGCACAAGGGGACTCAATTGAGTGGCACACTAATGGCATTTGCATAGTGGGCTTCGAGCAGATCATAACCATATATTGGGTCGAAAGAACTGAGTCGAGGTTGGATTTTCTAATTGAAGTCGAAAAGTACATCGGTATTACGGTAAGGGTTATAGTTGGCCTTTTTGACCCGAAAGTCTTATCATAAAAATTGAGTACAAAGTGACATGTTTGAGTGGGACATGATATGCCTAGATGAAGGTGGACTCGTCTAGGTCTTGTATATGAAATTTGTTGAAAGGTAACAGCTATTATTGTGCTCCAAATATCAATGCCATGGTAGGGGACACTAAATGATATAAATAGAAAGTTGGTGTTCATGAGGCACTATTTTATCATCCTAGTGGAAACCATTTTTATCCTAATCAATGATAATCCTAGTAAATCATAAAACTTAGAGGGGCTTACAATCCATACTCTCAAGAAATTCCTTTCTTGAAATTAAACTAAGACACGATACTATGATAGAATAGAAATTGAAGAATCAAGATCGCGAACTTTGTATCTTGCTTGTTGTAGTAACCGTACGTTAAAATAGAATGATATGCAATACGGATGATTAGTCAAGTACGGAGCTTGTACCGCATTTTTGAGCAATTGGAAGAAATGGTAGTATATGTCTTTCTTGTACTCCCAATTTTGTGAGTTTTACAATAATGACATACGAACCGAGGGATAGCGTATCTAACACTTCTTATGGCCTATGCAAGATTATAGTCGGTGGCAACGACTTCTATGGTCTATCAATAATTACCTTCAACGACTAAGTCCTTAGGTTTCGGCTCGTAACAAACTTAGTCGTCTATGGCTATAAGGTTATTAATGGTGTCGAAGGTAGCACTTCATGGTACTACCGCTAACTAATAAATCCAAGCAATTCGAGAAACTATATTAAGTAGGATAACTAAATCGTTAAGGGTGTTCCTCTATTATTAACTAGTATCTTAACCATAAGTGGCGTATCTGGGGCAATGCTTGTTGTGTTCCTACTCTAGGGATGATTGTCTATGTTATGGTTCTATGTTGTTGTTGAGGTTCTAAAATTTGTCTAATCGACCTACACCGGATTATTCTAGCTGGTACTAAGGCTGGGTTGATCAAAACATCGTCAAGGTGAGGATCAAGAAAATATAAAATAATCAAAATAGTTTCAAGAATGGTATGAAGCCAAGCTGAATGCAAATGATGTAGTCTAGATAGAATCAGAGAACTATATACCTCCATACTCACGTTATTCGAAGTTTGCCCTGCCAGTACACATCTAGCTGCAAAACTTCTTAATCCATAATTTAATGGATGGCTGCAATATGTGTCTCGTATACCAGTCAATATAGGTTCTCGGACATATCTTTGGCCAAATCAATGAGATGTTTTTGAATTACTTTGTACGAAAATATAGTAGAAGAGACCAACGTGCATAGGATATGATTCAAGTAGAAGTCGAAAAACATATGTAGCCATGATGTTGTTATCTAAGTCTTGTCTCGCCAGTATTTCTTTGGCTGTAAAAACTTTAATTCTGTAATACAAGGATAAATATAATTTCTCAAAACTTTCCTCGGACCAATCCATGGAACATTTTCCCAATATAATGAAAGCAAGTGAGAAAGATTTCTCTAGGAGATAACAGATAAGAGTTTTAGTCAATCCTAGGAATGGTGGTAAAATATAATCAACTATATCCCTATCCCAAGAAGAGAATATTCACATAACCTTGGATTCGAAGAATGTGGCAAATCTGGAGAGCAAAGGGAATTTTTGGTTATGGCATGATTTAAGGAATACGGAAAGATATATTAAGGTTTTATGAAAAATTAAGATGATTAATAATTTGGTAAACCCATCGATAGCGCAGTTTCTTGAGAAAGATAGTATACTAGTTTTGAGGCCATTGTATGATCAGAAAATTCTCTAATCATTCGTATTTACCAAAATTTTGAAAGCAATGACAATGAATATATGTTTTTGGAAAAGGGATAAATAACTCAGGATGAAATTGCATGGTTAGGCTGATGACTAACTAATGTGGGCGTGGCTCCAGTGTCAAATAATACAATAGCAGGAATGTAGCAACTAAAACAATACCTGTTATGACTTCTTCTTGGGTTTCGCATCTTCTTTTTCTTGTGAGAAAGCCTGTCCGTGCTTCTGACCGGGCCCTGTGCTTTGGCCATATAGAAATGCACTGACTGCGGAGGTAATGGTGGTGTAAACCCCCAAATTTTTAAGGATTTTTTTCTTTAATATTTTGCTTAAATAAAAATATTTTGGTTTTTTTATATATTTAAAAAAACAATATCTTTATAAATATAGTCTTAAGTCATGGCTAAGTTTTGTTGTATATGTTGACTAGAGAGTATGGCACGGCTAGCGTAGTCATTTTCCATGAGTAGTGTATTAGCTATAGACCTCTCTATATTTAATTATTCATTTTAATTTTTAGGTGTCTACAATTTATTAAATCGTATTATGGTTATCTATTCCATGTTTTACTATTTATTTATTTATTTAGCTTTTTAAAGGATTTGAATTAAGTATTCTTTGAAATAATAGTAGTATTATTTATAGGTGTACCCACCCAGCTACCCCTAATATATTGATGTTGTTACTATGTTTATAATTATTATTTTCATTATTATAATCATTGTTATGACTGCTATTATTATTATTGTTATAAATATATGTACATATATCATTGTTATAAATATATGTACATATTATTATAATCATTATTATGATTACTATTAATTTTTTTTCTTTTATATTATTGTTTTAAAATATATGTACATATATTTTATACTAGGAAAATATGTTAGAATTTAAGATATAATTTTTTATTTTTTTTGAATTTTTGGGTAAATACTTATGTGTGTATATATATATATATATATTATATATATATATATAATATATATATATATTATATATATATATTATATATATATATATATATATATATAATATATATATATATATATATATATATATATATATAACTTAAATGTATTTAGGGGAAAAAAGAAAAAAAAAACAAATTGAATGAACAGTTATTGCACTTTTATTCTCTTGCATCACCCGACCCCAACCCGTGCACAGAATAGAGATAGAAAATAGGATTATTTCCGAATTCAAATCTTTCCCAATCTCCCGTATAAAATCCTATGAAGTCTTTATCCAGTTCTCTTATGGATAAGATTAAATCGAACTCAAATCCTCATACATATCGAATTTAAATTCGAATCTTTTTTTTTCCGTTCGATACTCAAGAACACCAACATTCTGGAACCTGCAATCAAATCACCACTAATTTGAACCCTCGACAACTTCCTGATCTCAGGCGACCTACCCTGACTTCTTTCCACAGTCGTGCATCGCCTGGATCGCCTACTGTCGCCTCCGGCCGGCCAAGGTGCAGCCGCACCAGCAGCAGTTGCAGCGTCAACAACAACTTGGAAGCCCGACTTCGAAAGTACCTTTCTCGACCATCTCTTGATCAATTCTCGATCCATTTGACACGTTAGAACCACAACCTATAAACCTATAGATCTCATCAAATCGATTTTGTTAGAATAGATTTAATTATATGAAAAATTGATTCCAAATCTCGAAAAAACCATACCGTGTCACCCTTGTTTTCCTTGAAAGTAATTTCATTTTAACCCCAGTAGGAAGGGAAATAACTACTAGGATTTGCAGTATTTTTGAAAACCATTTGAATAGGTTTGTAGATGACATAACAAGATTAAAATCCACCAGTTTCTTCCAATTATTACATATTTTTAGCATTTAAAAATAAGGTAAAAATCGACAAAAACTAGTTTTCGAAAACCTTAAAAATTACCGATACGAGGTCTGTCCCGACAAATCGGACGACTCCTCAAAAACCGAGGCTCCTAAAGGTGCATAAGGACTTTTTGTACGTGAGGGCTTTGACAAAATTCGAATTGGTCGCGTGTGCGCGACGAATTCGACCCGTATCCGTCGAAGAACGTCGTATCAATCTTTTTCGAAAATTCTCAATTACTTTGTGCACGTTCTTCCCATCACGACGATACTTGCGCAATTGGACTCGAATCATTTTTCTGGTCTTGTGATCCAAATTTGGTCTGATTCTGAGACAATTGACCGGAACGCCGTTTTACGGGCCCCACGATCGATTCAACGGGCGATTTTGTGCACAGCTCATCGAAATCTAAAATTGGACATACCGTTGAGTTCGTATCAAAATACTGGACCCATAGACATATAGTTTAATGACTTTAGAGGTCATAGGTTTTGGCATACTTACGGTGCAAAATGGGTTCCAACGACGGACATTATTTTGACCCAAAATTACGATTTTGCCTATGTGTCCAGAATTGGACTTATGGATAGTCAATCTTAGATATTTTCTTATATTTCAAAAATGTTGATGATGTTTGTTTCTGCATCCGGGGACATTTGCAGAATTTCCATCATTGTAGCTTCTTCCGACTTATTGATTGTATTTGCTGGACGTCGTCAAAACACCTAACAACCCACAGACAAGATACCTTGCTATATTTATTGCTCATTATATTTATTTTTAGCATTTATTTATTTTATTTCTTATTTGTTAGTTTCATATGTCATAAATTTCGTGCACCTTGACATAGTCTATTTATTTTTTTTCTATAATGAGGATAGCCTCATGATAGTCTAATCTAATTTTGGCTATCTCCTCCGGATTACCGGTAGTAGATGTCTCTTTGATATCATCTAGAAGATTAGACAGTCTAGCTACTTTGGTTGTGTATGCCTTAATCTTTTTGCGAGATTGCTTTTACTTGTCCAACACATTTCTGTGCTCTTCAAGTAATTTGCTAAAGGCATTTTCTAACTCATCAAAAGTAAAATCATCATAAAGAGGGTTTTCAGATACCTTATCGTATGCCATTAGATAGACATTTGCACTGCTGCTGGGTCTATCCTCCTCCGCTTATTAACTAGCCTCACTTTCATGCCAGATGCTGGTATTCGCGTACTTTCGACCAGTTGTAGCTTTTCTGCCCGATCTTGATTGGTCGTATAGACTGTTTTTCTTTCTTAGTGGATAGTCCTTCTTTATGTGCCCTAACTTTTTACATATGAAGCTAATAGTTTCTTCTTTGTTGCTCTCATGGATATCTTTCTTCTTTGGGTTTGATCGCTCAAACTTTAAGAATTTTCTAAAGTCCTTGACCAGCAGAGCCTGTTCATCACTGTAGAAGCATGAAAATTACAGCAGTCTTGACAACCATGCGCCCAAGCTAGGGAGTCATATGCGCCCAAGCCAGGGAGACATATGTGCCCAAGCCAAGACAGCCCACATGCGCCTAAGTCACCAGAGCAAGCTATACGTCCAAGTCACTAGAGCAAGCTATGTGCCCATACGCCCACTCTGGACTCCTCCAGAAGGAGCGCATAGCCTGTTTCAGGCTATGCGCCCAAGTCAGGACAGTCTCCGACTCTGTCAAACCCACGATCAATCGTGCACCGAAGCATACGGCCACGTCAGTCTCCACGAGCAGTCGTGCACCGGAGCATGAGGCCACGTCAACCCCACGATCACGTAGTCTGCATGTGCCTACACTCTATGCGCCCAAACCAGGACTATGCACCCACATGAAAATCAGTGGGCGCATAACATCATTCCAGCATGGAAACGACTATAAAAATGTGTCTCATACCTCTTCAAAACAGGGAATAGAGAGCATTTCAAGAGCCAAATTACTGTACTTCTTGCCAGTGAGCCGAGAGTTATCAATTTTCTTAGGTTTTCTCCCACTTTTGTAATCAGAGTGTCAACGGAGTAAAGGAGCAACTGTCGCTCGATCTCCATCGTCCCATTCTCCAGAATTCTTTTTGCACTCGGGCATCCTCAGCGCAGGATCTCTCGGGCGTACTCGATTTGTGGTGCCTTGCGCCAATAAGAAAAGATAGTATTTCTTCTTCTTTTTTGTGTGTGTCCAAAAAAATGGCGACTCTGCTGGGAACTACCTTTTCCTCTGACGAGAAGATGGTAACGCAATTCGATACCGATAAAGTGGGGAGCACTCAGAAGATGTTAATCATGAAGTTCGATCAGCAGACGTTTGAAGAGATGCTCTCGAGGGACGGCTCTACTCCCTCAAAATTAGTGAAGCCAAACAAGTCTCACAAGACTTGGCTTCCGAAGGCTCGTGGTGCATATCCTGCCAGTGTCATAGAAGATATGCAACCGAAGGACTCTGTCACGTGGGCGCATAGGCCTTCCACGTGGGAGCATGGAGCTCCTCTGTGTGCGCATAGCTCTGCCACAGAGGCTCCTGACATAAAAAAGGCGTATACCGTTCTGGGCGCTACTGGCCCAGCGACTTCTCTCTTATGCAATCAACAACAGTGTTCAATGCTCGATACTTGGCAAAGGAAAACACTATGATGCCAGGAATCGTAGTGTTCCTAGGTCTGGACAAACTTAGCGAGGCTCACAAACGAATGAGGCAAAATTGAAAGAAAATAGCGCTGCTTCACCAAGCATGCGCCCAAAGCTATGCGCCTAAGAGGTTGTGTGGGCTCATAACTCTGGCCAGAAGAATTATGTCTTCGACAGACTATGCGCCCAGGGTCATGCGCCCAAGCTCTGCTGACCCATACTATGCGTCGACATCGAGGAAGCTCAGGCATGCTGCCAAGACTTCTGAGAAGCATGCGCCCAAGGACAGACTCCAGGGTCTATGCACCCACAGCAAAAAGACAGGCCCCAACGCGTATAGCATGGGGCTGTCTTAAAAATCAACACAGAACTTAGGTGTGGGGGTTGTCCATACACGTGAACTAAGTTCGGATGCGCCAACTCTCCTTACAAACCCATATGCAAAGCTCGGCGATGCATGTGACATGGGTTTTGAGGCAAAACTCCCTTTCGCTGACTTACGTGACATGATAAATCGTAAGGGTAAAGCGAAGGAGGATACGATAATTCATGGCGTACATCCGTGTACCAGTATTGTCATCAACTATTGCTGCTCCAAAGCAATAAGAGTGCCTCATAGACAGTCATTGTTTCGATGACTGCATCGCTCTGATGATGAAAAACCGCTGTGTGTTTCATCCAATATGGCTTC
The DNA here is from genome assembly GCA_029216955.1 of Iris pallida. Taxonomy (NCBI): domain Eukaryota; kingdom Viridiplantae; phylum Streptophyta; class Magnoliopsida; order Asparagales; family Iridaceae; genus Iris; species Iris pallida. The sequence continues at coordinate 30,836,868 of JANAVB010016195.1, read as the reverse complement.
ATGGGGTCCTTCTTACGGAAGCCCCAATCAAATAAGGTGGACCACGAACCCAACTTTTTCTTTCAGTTCTGTGAACATAATAAGAAGTCTGCCAACAGATAGCAGCGAGCTGTTATATATGAAGGAATCTATATGGGTACTCGGTCAAGGACGAGATTTCGTATAGATGACGAGGACTCCCAAGCTGGAGGTGATGATCCTTCAGCTGGGGGTACTATTCCCTCAGAGTCTGAAGCAGATGACCTTCACACCGGGGGTAGCCTTTCAGATGATGATGATCTCTTCTAGTCTGACGGTGACTATCTACCTCCCCTACCTGAAGACAAGGGACTTTTTAACTCAGAGATAGATAGAATCAGCACCAGTTGTACTGTTTCCTCTGTTCATCCTCGCATGTTATCTACATACATGGCGGATGGAGAGAGACCTGAAGAAGCCAGTGATCAGACCAACAAACGGCTAGAGGGTCTTGACATAGCATTTACCAAGATTACTGATATGCTTACCAGTATCATGGCGGTCCAAGCTGTTGGGGCAGTTCCTTCACCTCAACCAAACGTCTCAGCACACGTTGGTCTAGCTCATAGCAACAACCGTCCTTCACTACAGAAGGAGCATCATTCCGTTGTGTCTCCTCCAAATCTTGTAAATGTTGGGGGTGGTCCTTCACCAATGATGCCTGACGGCGTACATCAGCCATTTCTCAACATCTGCTCAATCAACAGGATGCAATTGATTCTCTTGTTGCCCGTATCGATACCATCTCACACAAAGACGAGCTTCAGAAGATGGGGATATCTTAACCTTATTCTCCTGAATGGGAGAATGCTACTTGCCCTCAGAACTACAAGCCACTGACGGTAAATTCATTTGACGGGATGACTTCTCCTCGCCAACACATGACATACTTCAACACGCAGACTCTACACCTACCCAGGGACGATCCATTCATGTCAAATCTGTTTATTAACACCTTGCAGGAAATAGTTTTTGAATGCTTCTGTAGTCTGCCTGACGGTTGTATTAATTTCTTTAAAGACTTGGAGAGGTTATTCCTCAACAGGTTTTACGAGAGTGGCATGAATGTTAGTATGTCCACCCTCATCGAGACCAAGTAAAGGAGGACTGAGTCTGTAATTGATTTCATCGAACGCTTCAGGCGACTAGCATTGATGATGCCCTTCGATATTCCAGACTCAGAACTTATGGATACTTGTTGGCATAACTTTCTTCCGATAGTAATATTTTGTTTGGGTATACATAAGTATGATACATGGCCCACTTTCATTGGGGCTGCTGATGCTGCTGAAAATGACGTCCCTAATCTGGAATTACTGGGGTTAAAAACACCCAAATCTGAAGACAAAGGAAAGAACCATCAAACTATCCCTATCCGTGGGGGTAAAGGGAAAGAAGGGAGCTTCCAGTTCTCAGGGCGCTCCTGACAAACCTAAGTAGACTTTCTCCTTTGACGAGGATGATGTTATTACCATTTATCACACATTGACGAAGGGTAATAAATTGACATTGCCTCCACCACGACGTTCTGCAGAGGCGAACCAACTCAACGATCCCAAGTACTGTCTTTATTATCAGTACGTACACCACTCTACCAAGGATTACATCATTCTAAAGAAGAAGATACAACAGCTTATTGACAGCCAAGTGATCAGCCTCGAAGCTGAAGACAAGGTTGTATCTTCTAACATGATCTCTCTTCAATTTGGTGACTTTCCTCCCACAGAAGTCCCAGACGGCGTAGTCCAAATCCCCAAGGCAATAATGGAAGTCTTCAACCTGCCGCCAGCTCGCAGCTCAACCTTGGTGCCACTCACGACTAGACGTAGTGAGATCATGGGTGTCCATCCGGACCTTGTACAAGAAATAACGCAGGGGGTGGTATCTTCCAAATTAAAGAGGGGCAAGATACAAATCATGTCATATGGTGTCTTCTCTCATTTATGAAGTTCTATCTGGCGAGATGCGATCTGGGAAGGCTTACCTACGGACTTATGACCCCGTACAAGAAGAAGTAGTACCTTCTAAAGCTCCTGCTGCCCCCACAAGTTCAGAAGCCGGTCCGTCTAAGGCCTCAACTACCGACAAAGCCAAGCAGAGGGAGACGCAATTCTATAAGTCTCTGAAGGCGCCAACTCCCGAAGGCATGGATCGGCTTACAACTTTGACATACTGGCACAGCTGGCCAATACACCTGCCAGGTTGTCTCTGTTCGATCTATTGTGACTCTCCAAAGAGACGCGGAAGGCCTTAAGTGAGGCATTACTACAATCCGAGTCTTATCTCGCTGAAGTCAAAGCCCCCGCAAAAGATCCCGTCTCATGTCCTCACTGCCACAGTACTATGGAAGTGGTGCCCAACATCACCTTTTCACAGAAGGACATGCTACTAAAAAATAATCGTCATGATAGACCTCTGTACTATACAGGGTATATTGGGGCGATTAAGGTGGATCGGATGCATATCGATCCAGGTTCCTCCCTCAGCATCATTCCTAGAAGTTTACTCCAAATTCTAGGAATCCCTCCGCACAAGCTATCTGCAACCAATTCAACTATCATGGCTTTCAAAGCTGGAAGAAGCCACCCGCTTGGCAAAATCCGTCTCAAGTGCCAGATTGGTGATCTCCGAACAGAGGTTTCTTGCTATGTAATCGACGTTAATATATCCTACAACATCTTGTTGGAACGTTTGTGGATACACGAGAACATGATCGTTCCTTCTACACTGCACCAGTGCTTCAAGTATGTTAACTGCGATGGCGTCGTGAAGACAGAGTTTGCCGATGTCGATCCTTTCAAAGGTATTGAAGCCTACTATAAAGATTTGGTACTTTATCAATCTCAGCCTTCCAAGGATGACAGCAACGAAGCTAATTATGAAGCTGAAGTGAGTTCATCCGCCAGAGATGGTCCCCTGATTATCCGAATCAAAGGACGTACTACTCCAAAAAGTACTATAAAGCCTCTCACAATCTGGGTTAAAAAGAAGAACCCTGATAAGGTCAAACCATTGACCATCACTCTCCGTAAAACACCTCGGGTGGAACCTGCTGAAGTCCGTCCTCCCAATCGTGAAGAGTTACCCTATGTGGTAAACTTGGCCAAGGTTGTGGCTCCTGTTCCGGACAATGATCCTCTCAATATGTATATCAATACTCAAAATAATGTTCCTTCAGTGGATGATGTTATCCCTGAAGAAGAACTTGCGTATTTTCTAAGTAAAGATTTATCTTTGAATTACTCTGATGTCTACCAATCTGTAAAACAGTATATAGATACGATATACGCTCTAGAGCATGACATAGGACCACATCTTTGTATGTCGGTCACGACACCTCATTTGCAGGAAACAGTATGGCCAGAAGATATCCACTACTTCATCGTTGCAGCTAGAAAGAAGGGTGAAGAACTAATCATCTTCGGTCGAATAATTGGCGAAAGAAAGTTTGTTCTGGACTCTACTTCTCCCAATCACAACACCGAAGCTGACTATAATTCTGAGAAAATGCAACTTTATCGATATAGTTGGTAGGCCAAGAATATCATCCAGAACATGGGATATGATATAAAAAGCGACCAGGAGCTAAATGACAGTCAGGGACGACGGTTGCCAATACGTCACTTTGCTCCTCCCTATAAACCCGAGAACTATTATCAACAAAACTGTGTTGGTTTGGGTTACGTCACTCCTCCAACAACTCCTGAAGTATCAGACGTCGAAGCAGATCGTTGTTCTCATTCTTCTGATTCCTGCCTCTAGGATTCAGACTCCAACATTGGAGACATGTTCAAAGCAACTTTGTCCGTCAACATGGTGTCAGTTGACCAAATTACAGACGATGTCCAATCGATCGAGCTTGAACAATGGGCTCAAAATATGGATACTAGGTGGGAGTTACGTTTCGAACAACGTGAACCACCTACTGAAGACAAAGTCATGTAAGTTAATTTAGGAGATAAATTATCTATTAAACCAATCTTCATCAGCAAAAGTCCGTCTGACGAAGAACGACAATCTCTTATAGAGCTTATAAGATAATACATTAATGTCTTTGCATGGAGCTATGAAGACATGCCAGGCTTGGACCCTAAAGTTGCTATGCACCGCCTAAATATCTCGTCTAAAGCTAAGCCAGTGAAACAGCAGCAACGACGGTTCCGACCAGATATCATGGAGGCCATCGAAAGTGAAGTCAAGAAGCTTATTGTAAGTTGATTCATTCGCGAAGAACAATGCCCTGACTGGGTCGCTAACATTGTTCCAGTCATGAAAAAATAATAAAGTTCAAGTCTGTATCGATTACTGTGATTTGAACTCTACATGCCGAAAAGATGAGTTCCCTCTACCGATCACCAACGTAATGATCGACAATACTTACGGCTTCGAGAGGATGTCCTTCATGGATGGGTTCGCAGGCTACAACCAGATCAAGATGTTCCCCGACGATGAGAAGAACACATCTTTTCAAAGACCGTTGGGGGTATACTGCTATACGGTGATACCCTTTGGATTGAAAAATGCAGGGGCGACATACCAGCGAGATATGAACGCAAATTTTTATGATCATTTGTGCAAAACAGTGGAATGATACATAGATGATATCGTAATTAAAAGTCGTCTCAAGGGCAACCACCTCCAAGATTTAAGAATAGTGTTTGATCTAATGCGTGCACACCAACTCAAGATGAATCCAACTAAGTCTTTTCTAGGGATCTCCAGCGACAAGTTCCTTGGTTTTGTTATCACTTCAAAGTGTATACATCTTGACCCGAAGAAAGTGAAAGCTATCCTCGATATGCATCCTCCAAGAAATCTTAAAGTGCTACGCGGACTTCAAGGAAGGCTAGCCTACATCAGACGATTCATTTCGAACCTTTCTGGAAGGTGTCAACCGTTTACTCAGCTCATGAAGAAAGGCGTATCTTTCGTTTGGACTGAATAATGTCAACGTGCATTTGACGACATCAAGAAGTATCTCACAAGCCCCCCAGTATTGGTGGCTCCAATAATGGGGAAGCCCTTCTTACTATATGTCCACGCTATGGACCATTCCATTGGTTCCCTATTAGCTCAGAAAAATAAAGGCGGCCATGAACAGGCAATCTACTACCTCAGCCGCACGATGGTGGGTGCCGAGCACAGATACACATCTATAGAAAAGGAATACCTTGTACTAGTATTTGCTATCTAGAAGACACGCCACTATGTGTCTGGGTAGACTATCCACATCATATCTAAAGTCAATCCTCTCAGAATACTTATGACTAAATCGGGTTCCCTTAATTTCCGTTTAGCTACATGGGCAATGTTGTTGACTCCATACGATATGTTGTTCGTCCATTAGAAGGCAGTAAAAGGCTAAGCGTTAGCTGATTTTCTAGCAGCTCATCTGGTGCCAGAATCTTCCAAACTCTACGATGAAATCCCCGATGAAGTAGTGGAGTCTAACACCGCAACTGAGGAAATCCCCATTCAATGAATATTCTTTGACGGTGAATCAAGAACAGGACCTAAAGGAAACATCATGGCCGGAGTAGGCATCGTGCTTGTGTCATCCGACCATCTGGTTATACACTGTGCATATTCTCTCGTAGAACCCTGCACCAACAACGTGGCCGAATATAATGCCCTATTGATCGGCCTTCAACTGGCAAAACAGTTGGGAGTTAACTATCTAGAAGCTTACGACGATTCTAAGCTAATAGTTAGTCATGTCCGAGGGGATTATGAAGTTCGTCACGAAGATCTCATCCTATATCACAAAGCGACAATCGAATTGGCTTCTACTTTTGTTGGATTCTTTATCGAGCACGTGCCTCGACTACAGAATATAGAAGCAGATGCTTTAGCCGGTCTTGCTGCTTCCTTGACCATCCCTACCAATACTCAGCAGTCGATCACAGTGTCTGGTCGAGAACTATTATGTGTGAAAGATGCCTTGCATATTCATCACAGTTACGCAACAAAAACAAACGTCAATGTTAAAGACTGGAGATTTAATTTTGTAGACTACGCCATCTATGGAATCCTCCCTGAGGACCCAAAGGAAGCAGTATCTGTCCAAAGGCGATCCCTCAGATTTTACTATAATATAGCGACCAAAATGCTGTACCGATGCTTTTACGACGGGCTTCTATTATGATGTTTATCAGACACAGAAGCCAAACATGCACTCCGTGAGGCTCATGACGGAGTATGTGGTGCACATCAACCAGGCCCCAAATTACAAGATCGCCTCAGACGAATGGGTTATTATTGGCCTACGATGATAGCTGACACTGTTGAATATGCAAAGAAGTATAGGGCTTGTAAGTTCCACGTCGACTTTATTCATCAACCTTCGGAGTTTCTACACCCGACGGTAGCATCTTGGCCTTTTGAAGTCTGGGATATGAACGTCATAGGCCCAATCAGCCCGCCATCTTCCAGAGGACATCGGTTCATCCTAGCTATAACCGATTACTTCTCTAAATGGGCGGAAGCTATACCGCTTACCAAAGTGAAGACATCGAACGTGATCAGTTTTATCAAACATCACGTTATCTATCGCTTCGGCCTACCTCGCAGGATTATCCATGATAATGGTCCACAATTTGCGAGCCATGTATTCTATCGGTTCTGCGATAAAAATCGAATCCAGAATATAGCCTCTACTGCTTACAATTCAGCGGCTAATGGGTTAGCAGAAGCCTTCAATAAGATCATTATTAACCTTCTCAAGAAGTTCGTGTCTTCAAACAAGCATGATTGGAATGAGAAGCTCGGCGAATGTCTCTGGGCCTATCGTACAACGGTCCAGACTCCAACAGGCAGTACACCATTCTCTCTGGTTTATTGGAGCGAAGCAGTTCTTCTCCTAGAAATCCAGATTCTTTCTCTTCTAGTAGCTTTAGCCAGTGAGTTGACTACCGAAGAAAGATACCATCTGCGACTATAGGAGCTCGAAGCGCTAGACGAAAAATGCTCAGCAGCGTATTGAGCTATACCAAGCACGCCTTTCCAGAGCCTTTAATAAAAAGGTGAAGGAAAGAATCTTCCAAGTTGGTGATCTAGTCTTAGCAGTAAGAAGACTAACGGTCATGACATACAAGACAAAAGAAAAATTCCAACCTAAATGGGAAGCTCCTTTGGTTATAGAATCAGTGTATTCTAACGGTGCGTATCGACTAACCAAACCTGATGGTGACTTTCTCATGATACCGATCAACGGCAAGTTCCTAAAGAAATACTATGTGTAACCTTCATGAACAACATTCACATATACCCTATTTTAATCATATAAATGTACAGTACAATGTTTATGTGATTCAAAAATTCATCTAACTATTATCCGTATTTCAAGAGTCTTGAATATGCCATAGATAATTGGTCCTCTAAAAAGATTCTCCAGTGGAATCATTTCCGTTTTGGACTCTGCCCAAACTCGGTCTGACGAAAATAAGTCACATTCCTATTACCTCTGAACTGTTTTCTGATAATTATTTCCCCAGTGGGATGATTAAGAAACGTTTTGCCACGTCCATATAACCTCTGAGCAAAGCATTCATCAGGGATAATCATGTCCATATTACCTCTGAATTATCCACTCCTACCTAATATTATATATCCTTTCACGTCCATATTACCTCTGGTAAGATATAGAACATCCTCTGCTATTACGTACATATTTTCTCTATTAGCAGCTTCTTTCAACTTATTATCTATATTCAAGAACCCTGAATATAAAATGGATAATAAGTCCACATCAAATGCCATAGTGGAATACCCACCAGAAATATTTTTACTACGTCCATATTACCTCTAGTTCCGATATTTCATAAACTTCATTCATAAATTTTGAAAGCCAAAAGATTCTTTATTAAAACGTCTATCAAAAGACGGAGAAAAGATATAAGAGTCTTGACGGCTAAAACAAACAGTTATAAAAAAAATCTAAGGGATACACAATCGATTGATACTATCCCTTAGAGCCGCAATTTCGGTTTCGGACTTCGTGCTAGCACGGCGATGCACCTCTTCTTAACGAGCGATGCACCTCTTCTCGGTATCGGAAAGAAGTAAACCAAGAGTCTAAAACTTCCAGGGATGGAAACAGACTCGTGTCATATTCCTCGTCGTCGGTAGGACGAGCAGGACTCAACACGTTCAAGGATTCGTATTTCTAAGTGGAAGACGAAGCCACAGACTCTCTTTTCTTTCTCTTGAATAGTTTAGGAGCCATGGAAATAGAAAGTAGAAAGGAAGAAATATACCTAAAATAAATAGAAATAGGAGGCGAGACAACCTTCTTGAGCCTTCTAGAACTAAGGAGGAAGGAGGTCAGAGCTTTGTAACCACCACTTTCCTAGAACAGGGGTATTTTTGACTTTTTCCTAATTATTGTTATTATTGTGATTTCCTATTATATCTTGAGTGATAAATTATTTTTCAAACTAAATTTTTTATTTTGGTTAATTATCTAAATAATTAATATAGTGCATGTGTTATATTTATAAATATGACTAGTAGATAGTCATTGATTAAAATATTGGTTAGTGATACTAGATAACCAAACCAACTTGACATGACCACCCAACAAGATGATTAGGACTAGCCTAAATGAACTTTAGTTAGCCTCTAGCTAAATTAGAAGGATTAGTTAGAAGGTTTGACTAAACACCTAATTAGGAGAAAAGGTTTAATCCCTAAACTTGTCATGACACATAGAGGGACCTTATAGACATTCCATTCTAGCCCAAAACCCTAAACTAAACCTATATGGCAGCCCACTCTTCTTATAAAGCCCCACTTCCTCCTTATTTCACTCCAAACCCTAACCCTAATAAGAAGCTTCTTCCCTAATGGCTCGTACCACTAAATTTTTTCCAAATTGACTCAAATTAGTCTCATTCTCTTCCTCTTAGAGAGAAGAAGGATCTAGTAGCAAGCTTGGAGGGATTTGAGCACTTGAAGCTTGAAGGACTTTGAATCTTGAATCCATTTTCATTGAGAATCCATCTCCCAATTGGTATGAGATTTCTAACCCATTAATTTCCATCAAATTAGTATAGAGGCATTCATTAGGGATCCCCATGCATTAGACTTGCCATAGAGAGGAGTTTTGAGTCATCCTCCTCTTTTTTGATATTTCTACCTTTGTATTTTGAACCATTTTGGGGTAATCCGAGAATGAGGTTTCTAGGGTTTGTGAAATTGGTTTGTTAGACTCTAAGGGTTATTTAGAACATGTGGATGAGATTGGGGTCAAGTTTGAATCCACTTGGAGTGCGTATCATGGACGTGTACGATACGTACGTCCAGTGTTTGATAAAATGACCAAAAGAGCATCAAAAGCTCTAATTTCAGTTTGGAACTAGGTTTTAGGTTTACCTTGCCTTGAGTTATTAATATTTAGATTTATATAGTTAGTTTGAATGGTTTAGATGGGTTGAATGTTAAATGGGAGTTGGGATATATATATATATATATATATATATATATATATATATATATATATATATATATATATATATATAAAGTCCTATTTATTCCACATATGGACCATTAGTAATGTGTAGATGCATCAGTCCACTTAACTCTATGTTTTAGTTCAGATATCTCTACAGTCCAATACTCCTATTTGTTAAGTATTCATATGTGTAGAAGCATGAAAATCGCAAATTTTGTCAAAAGTACAGGTACGTGTTCCCGCTACCCACCCAGCTTCACAAAAGCGCAGGTGACCAAACGCGCAGACAGAGAAGACAAAGTCACAGAATAGAAAGATCACAAAGAGAACTTTTTATTAAAATCATGGCTATAAGGATCTATTACACATTCTACATGATTACATAAAAAGAACTAACAAACTCCCAAACATCTACAAGGGAGTTAATCTTCACAGTGTGATCGTCATGGACAAACACAAAAAAATGCCTCAAGGGACTGTCGGTAGAAGATGTGAATGCAGTCGCCATCAAAGTCTGCTCCCACATGGCCCCAGACGTGCAGCCCTCTTCAGACACGCACCTTTCCAGAGCAAACCACTTCACAGCCAGACACGGAGGAACTCCATTATGGCTAATGAACCAGTTATTGGTCCGAGCGAGAACTCAGTCCACAACATGACGGCTGGCTCTTTTCAAAAGTGCGTCAGCTTCTGCGGCTCTTCGAGCATAATGAAGGCACACAGCCGCTGATGAGCAGGACAGAGCACAACAGAGGGATGATCGGGTGGAAAACCAATCCTAACCCTGTAGTTTGGACCTCGAAGGCCTCCATGATGTCGCCTAGGTTCAAACTCCTTATAGCGGATATTCGGGTACTTCTCAAGACCAGTTAGGTGTTCTTCTACAAAGACATAACCTCTTTGAACAAAGGGATCCACAACCATCAACCGAATTGTGCAAGGCCAATGGTCGTTCGAAGCTAAGTTAGGATCAAGCATAACGTTTTGAAAGGAAAACGACCCTTCAAAAAAAAACTTCCCCTTATATAGGGAGAGTGTGGTCCAAACTCCAGGCCATGTGGCCGTCAGTCAAAGACTCCAAAATTAATGGGACGAACCTAGGGCTCAGCATAATGAATCTTACTTAATAGGTTCATTTTACTAAGTCCTAGGCCACTAACTTCCTAAATTCCCCAAAATAACGAAGGCAATTAAAGAAAGGAACAACCGACTCGTCCAAAAAGAAGAGCATTTATTAAATGCTCTTAAGACTTCAACAAAAAGTTAGCTCCTTCGATCCAGAAGCACACACACCTCACTGCGCCATCTCTTCGACTCGGAAGCGCAGATAGCCAATTTCTCCACACGACGCCCATGCCTCAAAAGCGCAGAGCCTATGTTTAAACCCAAAAGCTTGGCCCAATCAACGGCCCCCTTCAACTGACACTTTGGTGATACTATTGCCTGAAGAAAAGCCTACTCGTCGCCCCAAAAGCGTAGAGGCTCCAAAATTCGGTCTGCTCGCCGCCCAAAAGCGTAGAGGTTTCGTTGTCTTCGAAACATAGCTTACTCGTCGCCCAAAATCACAGAGGCTCCGTCGTCTTCGAAACATAAGTCTATTTGTCATCCAGAAGCACAGAGGCCCCGTCATCTTCGAAACACAGCTTACTCATTTCCCAAAAGCACAGATGCTCCGTCGTCTTCAGAAGAACGGTCTACTCGTCGCCTAGAAGCGCAGCAGTACTGAAGCTTCGCCAGAAGCACAAACAGCATGGTCCTATCCAATCGGTTTGTCTAAACCACTACTCTTATAGATAAGACAGAGGTTGATTCTGTTGATAAAAGCAATATCTTATCAGTTGATATAAAATCATAGATAAGGACAAAGTTTGCTCTTATGGATGAAGGCCATATACAATCGGTTTGTTTAAACCAATGGCCTCCTAAGATAAGACAAAATCCAAATCTGTGCTGGAATCCAAGATCTACTCGGCTTTATCTGAACAGAAGACTTCAAGCAATAGACACGGGCCATGTGTCTTTTTCTTCGGTTATGTTGATAACCACCTGAGATCTTGATATAGGGGAATCTCAACGTCCGCCACGTGTCAGCTCAATAGTAGCCCTCACCGTGTAATGACAGTAGATTCTTTCATATCTCAAATCTTAATGCACATCGCATATGTGTCTCCTTCCCTATAAATATAAGGAGTTTTCTTTCAATAAAGAGGCTTCGAAATCTTCAACTTCGACATCCTCTTGATTGGTAACCCTAGAGTTTCAATCACCAGTACTAGAAAGCCAAAGCAAGTTTAACTCATCGTTAGATCATCAACAGAGTAAAGGAGTCGCTGTAGTGCTCGATCTCCACTGCCATACTTTCTCGGAAATTTTGTACTTAGATCTCTTGTTTAGGAATCGATTGTACTCTTTTTACGTTTATAATAAAAAAAGTTCGTATAACTTTTTGTCGTGGCAAACAAGATGGCAACTCTGCTGGGGTCCTTTTTCTCTTCCAATGAGAAGGTAGTGGCGCAATCTGACGACAACTTGCTGGGATCTTCCCAGAAAATGTTGGTCATACGTTTCGACCAACAAGTTTTGAGGATCTCCTTTCTAAGGAGAAGTCGAGTCCTTCGAAGCGGTTTATAAAATCGAAGAAGACTCGACGTACCTAGGTGCCGATGGCGGCTGCGACGAGTAGTACGACAGAGGGGACTGCGCTCCAGAACCCCCTGACTGACGAAGCCCCGAAGAAGAGTTCGGCTACTACCGCCACGCCGCCTCGTTCGATTTCCACTCTGAGAAACTGCAGCAAAGACTGCGGCTCTCTTGTGGCGGTCCTAACAAAGGCACAATGCGGAAGGAAGCGCGCAGTAGCTCAACCACTTACGCAGGGAGCGGTGTCGACGAGAAGATCTATCTTTGACAGAATTGCCTGCCCATCGGGTAAGGCTACATTGGAATCTGAACATTACGCACGTCCTGGAGGTAACTTAAATAGATCCAAGGCGGCACGTGCCCTACGCGGACAAAGTGCTATGCCAACCACTATATTGGATTCCAAATACTACGTACCCTCTGCGGTTAGTAGGAAGAAATCTAAGGCAGTATGAGCCTTGTGCAACCAACGTGCTATGCCAATAGTCGACCAAAGGCCCGTGTTGACAGTCATGTGCGTAGCCAATGGGTTGTACAAATCTGGTCTGAGTGCCTCAATGCCTCGACCGGTAGAACCCAGCTGTCGCTTGAGCACTCATATGCACAACTCGAGCAAGGGGGTATACTCCACTGAAAAAGACTTACACGAACAGTGTTCCTGTAAGCATGGAAGGAGTCTACCTCATCAGCAACTTTCTGATCAGGACCTGAGCGTACTTCATGCGCAGGAACTCAGAGGAGGGAAGCTATCTCCATATCCTCACTCATGCGTGCAGCTTCCCTGCGCGTGTAATAGGAGTGTAAGAATGAAAACCCCAATGCTTTCTTACAAGCGTAAAGCAGAAGAGGAGCCTACGGCGCAAGGAATGCCTAAACCAAGGCATACTTGCACCCAGATCACCATTAATTGTTGTTGTCATCCCGCAGCCATATTGCCACCGAGGAGACAATCTGTCTTCGAAATACTATGACGAATGGTGGTTGTACATCAGGGACTCGACAGGTCGACGAGCGGGGAAGAAGGGGAACTCCGTATTGCTCTATGCAATGCGGTGTGGGGTTCTCCATCTCTCAAGCAGCTATCCAAAAATGCTTCCACCTCGGCCAACAAAGCCCAAGTGGCAGCCTGGGAGTAGCAAGACAAAAGTGGCCAGCACAGGTGTATTCCAACACAAGCACGCCAAGTCTGGCTCCTTGCCGCAAGGAGATGCCACATCAGATGGTGGGGGTGGCCAGTCCTCCACTATCCATGACAATCTCGCATTCCAATCCAACGAAGTATTGTATGACACAAATGACTCCGCGGGCGCAGCTAGCCAACGAATTGGGAGTAGCAACTATAATGAGTCTGAGAATGATTGCAACCTTCCAGTCTATACTAAAAACGACGGGACTCACGCGTCCGAACCGGAGAGCGAGAGATCCACTATCCCTTCAACTCATCTACATATGATTTCTGTGTTCATGGCGACTACGACAATACGAAAAGCAGCGAAGGCTCTAGTAAGTTAAAACTTATAGAAGCTCTTGAGACAAGCCTAAATGCGTTGAATGCTACTAGGTAGTCTTTAGCTTTTTTCATCCTGGAGATCAAGGAAAGGTTGACTCCCGCTGCCTCCAATCCTGCTTCTGACCCAACAGCAAACGGTGGATCCAATACGTTTCCCCTCGTGAACCAAGCAGCACCGTCGTCGTCTACTCCATTGACAATAGGACCTGCAATGTCAACTGAGATGCAGCAGGCCCTCCAGGAGTTATACGCTCGCTATGATGCCAAACAAAAGTGAGAAGCACTCCAAAAGATTAGGATTCGACAACCATATCCTGTCGAATGGGATAATGTGGTCTATCCTCCCAAATACAATCCGCAGACGCTCACGCCCTTCGATGGAAAGGAGTCTCCCTGACAATACTTAAGGTACTTTGCCTCAGTACCAGGGCATCTACAGAAGGACGATGCGCTCCTCACCAACCTATTCATAGAGGCCCTACAGGGGGTGTCCTATGAATGGTTCTGCAGTCTTTCGAACAATTGTTTTACATTTTTTGAAGACTTAAAGACTCTATTCCTCAATCGATTCTACGAAGGAGGAATGGACATGACGATGTCGACTCTCGTGGACATCGTCCAGAAGAAGGAAGAGCTTGTACGTGCATACATTTACCGCTTCCATAAGGCAACACTGAGTTTACCTCCTGGTATACCCAAGCCCATGCTCATGGACTCGTACCGCAAGGATATGCTTCCTGCAGTCAAGTTGTGGCACAGTGCTCCTTGTACAAAATGAACGCCTTTTATTACAGAGGCGGATGTGGCACAAAGAACGGCCCAAGACGCGCAGCTTCTGGGACTATACTTTCCTTCTCTCGAAGACAAAAGGAGGCGCTCGTCCAGCAGCAACCCCAAAGACGGAAAAAGGGAAGCAAGCCATGACCGTCAACGTTTCCAAACGTTCGGCATCAGCGAACCCGAAGCCTATGTAAGCGCAGAGGCCAAAGGAGACCTACTCCTTCAACGATAAAGATACGCTAAAACTCTTCGATATGTTAACGAAGAGCGGCAAGCTTTCATTCCTATCGCCAATGCGCCACGATGAAGTAGGAAAAGTGGACAACCCAAAGTGCTGCCACTATCATCAGTACGTCCACCATTCGACACGTGAATGCTACGTATTAAAAAGATAAATCCAACGTCTCATCGACGCTAAAGTCATCTCACTTGACTATAAGGAGAAGATTGTTACAGCCAACATGTTTACTCTCCAATTTGGAAGTTTTCCAACCACAGAGGCACAAGATGGCATAATCCCCATCCCAAGGGCGATGATGGAAGTAGTCAATCTTCTACTAGCTCGTGACAATGCTCAGGGGCTCATCCCATTTATAATGTCGCGAGGCAAAGTTATGTGGATCCATCCTGATCTTACTCCAGACATGATGATGCCTACAGCACGCTCGGTCAAGGAAAATAAGGTCAGGTCGTGTCATATGATCTCTACGACAACTGATGACACCTTGGTTACCACTCGCTCGGCTCACCAACGAAAAGAGAACCAAGCTCCAAAGGAATAGATAACTCTGCCCTTCACGACCAAGGACCTGGATACATCGAAAGTGGGCCCGTCTCAAGCGCCTGCTGCAGATAAACAGAAGCTGAAGGAGGTTCGCTTTGATAAACCTCTGAGAAAAGACTCGGTAGTATGGCCGATCAAGCCCTATAATTTTGACATATTGGCGTAGCTGGCCAACATTCCGGCTCGACTATCACTCTTTGAGCTTCTCTGTCTCTCCAAAGAGACTCAAGACGCCCTCAGCAAAGCTTTACAGAACGCCGACTCCTTACTCACTCAGGTGCAACCGCCCAAGAAGAACCCTGCTGAATGTTTATATTGTCATTGTGTGGTCGAGGTGATCCCCAATATCTCCTTCACTCAGCAGGACATGCTACTGAAAAACAATCGACATAACCGACTACTGTACTATACAGGGTACTTTGGTGCTAATAAGGTTGATTGCATCCACATCGACCACGGCTCTTCGCTCAGCATCATCCCTCAGAGTTTACTCCAAGCTTTGGGTATCCCGATGCATCGGCTAACTGCATCCAACACTACAATCAATAGTTTCAATGCTGGAAAAAGTGAACCCCTAGGCAAGATCCGCCTGAAATGCCAAATAGACGATCTCTAGACTGACATTACTTGCTACGTCATTGACGTCGATATAAACTACAATATGTTATTAGGACGACCACGGATTCATGAATACATGATCATGCCCGTCACTCTCCATCAGTGCATGGAGTATGTGGCCAACGGCGGGACTGTCCAGACCAAGTTCGCTGATATCGATCCCTTTCGAGGGCTCAAAGCATAATGTAAAGATGCATATCTGTATAAATTAGTTCTATAGGACGACGATGCTAATGATGCCAACGATGAGGCAGAAACTATAGCTATTGTTGAAGAACCATTAAGGGTTCGATTGAGTGGCAAATCTCCCTAGACATCAGCCCCTCTCGTCATCAAACATCGAGGCAAATCTCCGGCTAGATCATCCTCGAGCATGTCCGAGGATAGCCAGGAGCCTATGCAAATAAGGCTTCCCCGAAAAGCTCCGAAGCCAACTCTAAGGTCACATGAACCTCCGACTGCAGCCCCCTGGTAGTCAAACTGAAGAGGAACTGTCCTCCACCTTCTCCTGCAATAGCCCTGGTTCTCACAGATGAAGAGTTCGGAGACTACATATGCGCCAATACTGAAGCACATTCTTTATATGATGTAATCATTCGGGATTAAATTTCTCAGTTCATTAATAGGAAGTTGTATTTGAATTACTCTTGTGCGTATTGGAACACTCGGTATTTCTTAGACAATGCTCTATATATGCTGTAAACACAAGTGACAACTGCCAGCCTCGTAAGCCGAGTTGTCCCTTCTCAAGACGCCTCGTAGTTCCAGCAAGGAAGAAGGAGGAGGAACCCATCATCTTCGGCCGATTGAAGAATCCTCAACGACTGGCATCGGCAGAACCAGAACCCGATAATGGCAAGATGCAACTCTACCGTTACACTACTCAAACCGAAAACCTCATCCAAAAAATGGGTTACGACCTGAACAGTGACAAAGGATTGAACTATGGCAAAGGACAACGCCTTTCCTTGCGACTTTATGCTCTAAAGGGAAAGTCCCAAAACTATTATTAGCGCACTCGCTGGGTGTTGGGTTATGTTACACCCACAACAACTTTAAAGAGCTCGGAGCCAGACCTGGGACTCTGATACCAGTATCGGCCAGGCCTTCAAGAAGATATTGTCCGTTAATATGGTCATTGCAGATCCTCCAACCGAGGATGAAAACCAAGTACTCGAATACTTCGAGGATGATCCCTAGGCTCAATGCCTGGGATCCCAATGGGAATGGCGCTTCGAACAGCATGAACCTTCCTCTGAAGATGAAGTCGTTAAAGTCTAGCTAGGAGATGAGGCCTTCCCTAAACTCATCTTCATTAGCAAAAGCTTGACAAGGGAAGACAAATAATCTCTGTTACAGCTTATCCGAGAATACATCATTGTCTTTGCATGGATCTACGAAGAAATGCCGGGTTTGGACCCACAAGTCGTCCTGCACCGTCTTAACAACCTACCTAATGCTAAGCCTGTCAAACAGCAACAGCGACATTTCTGCCCCAACATCATAGATGCTATTGAGGAAGAAGTCGATAAACTCTTCGAGAGTGGCTTCATTCGCGAAGAACAACACTTAGATTAGGTGGCCAACATTGTCCCAGTCACTAAGAAGAACGAGAAAATTCAGGTCTACATAGACTTCAGGGATCTCAACTCGGCCTACCCAAAAGACGAGTTTCCTCTTCCGATCACCGACATGATGATCAACAACACTTGTGGCTTCGAGCGTATGTCCTGTATTGATGATTTCTCAAGCTACAACCAAATCAAGATGTTTTCTGAAGATCAGAAACATACTTTGTTTTGGACTCCAAAAGGGATATATTGTTACACAGTTATGTCCTTCGGGTTGAAGAATGTGGGAGCAACATACTAGCGGGCAATGAGCACCATATTTCGTAAGCACCTCCGAAAGACGGTAGAATGTTACGTTGATGACATTGTCATCAAAAACAAAAATAAATCCACTCACTTGGATGACTTAAGAACAGTGTTCGACTTAATGTCAGCACATTAACTGAAGATGAACCCAACCATGTCATTTCTGGTAGTTTCTAGTGGCAAATTCTTGGGCTTTATCGTCACAGCCAAGGGTATTCATATTGACCCTGAAAAGACTAAGGTGATCTTGGATATGGCTCCTTCGAAGAATGTCCGTGAGCTCCGAGGCCTGCAAGGGCGCTTAGCATATATCAGAAGATTCATAGAAAATCTCTCTGGTAGATGTCAACCTTTCACCAAACTGATGAAGAAAGGGGTTTCTTTCGTTTGGACAAAAGAATACCAGTGCGCGTTCGACGACATCAAACAGTACCTCACTAGTCCTCCAGTACTAGTAGCACCAGCCTTGAGGAGACCCTTTCTGCTATACGTCCGAGCTATGGACCATTCTTTCGGTGCTTTGCAAGCCCAGAAGAGCAATGAACGCCACAAACATACAATCGACTACTTTAGCAGGACCATGATTGGGGTCGAGCATCGATATAATCCTATCGAAAAGGAGTGTCTTGCCCTGGTATTCGCCATCCGGAATACGCATCATTATGTGGCCGGACCGACGATCCACGTCATCTCCCGAGTCAACCCCCTTAGGGTCCTCATGACCAAGCCAGGGGCCTTACACTCACGGTTAGCCACATGGGCAATACTTTTGACTCATTATAACATGGTGTTCGTCCTACAAAAGGCAGTCAAAGGCCAAGCATTGGTCGACTTCATAGCAGCACACCTCATGCCAGAGACATCAAAGCTCTATGACAATATCCCTGATGATATTCTAGAGTCCAATGCCATCTCAGATAACTCGGTTTGGTGCATGTTCTTTGATGGTGCTTCAAGAACAGGGCCCAAAGGTGAGATCATCGTAGGGATCGGAGTGGTGCTCTACACTCCTGACGGCTTGGTTATCAACTAGGCATATTCTCTCATGGACTCATGCACCAATAACATCGTCGAATATAACACTCTCATCATCGAACTCCAGCTCACTAAATAGTTGGGGGTTGACTGCATCGAAGCTTATGGCGTCTCGAAATTGATTATCAACCAGGTTCATAGACAATATGGAGTCCGGCACAAAGATCTGGTTCCATACCACCAAGCGGCAATCAATATCATCTTTACCTTTACAGGGTTCTTTACAGAACATGTACCTCGATTGCAGAACTTGGAGGCCGACGCACTACTTGGCCTCGTCGCTTCTCTGGCAGCTCCTGCGGTAACCCAATATACCATCATAGTAACGGGCCAGGAGCTGGTTTGCCCGAAGAACAATCTACATACGCGTCTGAATTAATGAGTACAAATAGACACTAATATGGACGTTCGGGATTGGCAATTTCCGTTCATAGACTACGCAGTCTACGGGATCCTACCCGAAGATCCGAAGGAAGCTACTTCTGTCAAGAGAAGCTCTCTCCAGTTCTTCTACGACACAACTACCATGATGTTGTATCGTCGTTCATATGACAGGCTTCTCCTACAATGTTTATCCAAGACAGAAGCACAAGAAGCACTCAAAGAGGCACACGATGGCACCTGCAGAGCCCATCAGCCTGGCCCTAAGTTATAAGACCGATTATATCGCATGGGCTACTACTGGCCCACTATGATGGCAGATGCCATAGATTACGCAAATAAGTGAAGGGTATGTCAGTTGCATGCTGACTTCATCCACCGGCCTTCGGAGTTTCTGTACCCCACGACGGCCGCCTGGCCATTTGAAGCATGGAGAATGGATATCATTGGGCCGATTAGCCCATCATCCTCCAGAGGACACCGGTTCATGCTTGCCATCATCGACTACTTTTCTAAGTGGGCAAAAGTAGTACCTCTGATCGAGGTAAAAACTGCAAACATGATCAGCTTTGTCAAACATCATGTCATATACCGCTTCAGCACTCCTCAAAGAATCATCTACGACAATGGTCCTCAGTTCGTGAGCCATGCTTTCCATCGGTTCTGCGATAAAAATTAAATACAGAATGTGGCATCAACGACTTACAATACCGCAGTAAATGGAATAGCCGAAGGATTCAACAAAACTATCGCCAAGCTACTTAAGAAAGTCGTTTCGTCTAATAAGTGCGACTGGAATGAGAATCTCAACGAATGTCTGCAGGATTACCGTACGACCGTTCGAACACCTATGGGCAACATGCCATTCTCTCTTGTTTATGGAAGCGAGGCAGTACTTTCCCTGGAGATCTAAATCCCGTCTTTACGGATAGCTATCACCAACCAGCTGACTGACGAAGACAATCAACGTCGGCGGCTACAAGAGTTAGAAGTGTTGGATGAAAAATGTCTGCTAGCTCAACAATGAATCGTGCTTTACCAAGCTCTGATTTTCGGGGCCTTCAACAAGAAAGTCCGGGAAAGAATATTCTAAGTGGATGACCATGTCTTGTCAATTCGAAAATCGATGATAATGACTCACAAAACGGCTAGGAAGTTCGAGTCCAAGTGGGAGGGACCATTCATCATAGAGATGGTCTACTCCAATGGTGCCTACAGACTGGCCAAACCCAACGGCGACTTGATAATGTTGCCAATCAATGGCAAGTTCCTGAAGAAATATTATGTATGAGTTTCAAACCAGCAACGGGTGGCCGCACATCCCTTACAATAGGAGCTTGGTCAACGACGACGGCTTCAGAGGCCAACTGCTTCCCTTTGGCCTGATGAGTAGCCTCCTCGGCTTATCTTGCTGACGACATCCTAGTCTACCTCACAGTCCCTACAGTCGATCAGGGGCTAGCCGCTGCCCCACTTATCTTCTTGGAGCTCACCGTGGGAGGTTTCGGTATTCTTGATTTCTAGGGAGCTATGGTGGGAAAATTTAGGGTTTGAAAGAAGAAGACTCTGACAAAAAGCTTCTGTAGGAAGGTAGGTAAAAGCAAGAAAGTTTTTCTCTCTCTCCAATGACCCCTACTTATAGGGTGCAGCCACATTAGCGAAAGAAGGCGAATCGCTTCGTGATCAAGGGAACTCTTCGAACAACTTGGGAACGAAAAGTTGGGATCATGATGACCGTTCCCTAGAAAAATGAGGAATTAAGATCAACTTTAAAGAAGCGACGGCTCAAGGCATTTAATGTTGAAGCCTAAACGTGATTACAGCCTGTCAGTAGGCACGCAAAGCATTCGCTCGAAAAGGACACGTGTCATGCTTCTGTTCAAAGTATTCCGAGCTTGATTCAAGTTCAAAACACTTTGAAGGGGGTCTTGTAGAAGCATGAAAATGCACAGATATTGTCGAAAGTGCAGGTAGGTGTTCCCGCTACCAATCCAGCTTCACAAAAGAGCAGGTGACCAAACACGCAGACAGAAAAGACAAAGTCATAGAATAGAAAAGATCACAAAGAGTTCTTTTTATTGACTACAAGGATCTATTATAGACTCTACATGATTACATAAAAAATAAAAAAACTCATAAAGATCTTAAAATGGGTTAATCTTCACAGTGTGATTGTCATGGACAAACACAAAAAATGCCTCAGAGGACTCTGGATAGAAGATGTGAATACTGTCACCATCAAAGTCTGCTCCCACATGGGCCCAGACGTACAGCCCCCTTCAGACACGCCGCGACGCCAAAGAAAACCACTTCACTATCAGACACGGAGGAACTCCAATATAGCTAATAAAGCAGTTATCGGTCCAAGCGAGAACTCAGTCCACAATACGACGGCTTGCTCTTTTCAAAAGCGCATCATCTTCTGCGGTTGTTCGAGCATAACGAAGGCACACAGCAGCTGATGAGCGGGGCATATCACAATAGAGGGCTCATCGGGTGGAAAACCAATCCTAACCCTGTAGTTTGGACCTCAAAGACCTCCAAGACGTCGACCAGGTTCAAATTCCTCATGATAGACATTCGGGTAGTTCTCAAGACCAATTATGTGTTCTTCTACAAAGACATAGCCTCTTTGAATGAAGGGATCCACAATAATCAGCCGACTTGTGCAAGGCCAATGGCCGTTCGAAGATAAGTCTGGATCAAGTATAACATTTTAAGAGGAAAATGACCCTTCAAAAAAACTCCCCCGTATATAAGGAGAGTGTGGTCCAAACTCCAGGCCATGTGGCCGTCGGTCAAAGACTTCCAAATTAATGGGATGAACCTAGGGCTCAGCATAATGAATCTCACTTAATAGGTTCATTTTACTAAGTTCTAGGCTACTAACTTCTCAAATTCCCTAAAATAATGGCGACAATTAAAGAAGGAAACAACCGACTATTCCATAAAGAAGAGTAGTTGTTAAATGCTCTTAAAGACTTCAACAAAAAGATTTGCTGTAACTGCCTATATTAAAAAATGATGGTAATTATGAACTTTTGTAAAATTGATTATTTAATAATTAGTTTAAATCATGTTATTAATTTATTAGTGATTTTGATTATTTTAATATCATTAAATTAGTGTTTTGTGATTTTATTGTTTGGCTGGTGTAACCTTAGAGCTGCTTAGCTTAGAGACTAACCATGACCATGGAGGCCTAACCCATGTGACTAGATTAGCTAACTACCATTTTTTAGTCTAAGGATATTTTGGTCATTTTGTGACTTTTGAATTATTTAGGATTTTGATTAATTGGTGAATTTTAGATTATTTTAATAATATTTAAATTAAGGTATTATAATTTTAGTTATTTTCTATATTTTAATATTTTGGGAATTTTTATATTTTAATATTGTATTTTCAGAATTTGTTTTGTCGGGTTTTAGTTACGTTTCGTTCCGATTTGTGTTAGTGACCCGGGTAGCATAGACTCTAGTTGGGACCCAGAGTTTAGCTAGACATTGCCCGCAAATCCCACTAATTAGTATAGTATATTTAGACTAATCCCACATGACTTAATTGGTCCATTTTGTTGACACAAAGTCACAGTCAACCAGATATTGATAACATTGACTAAATAATATTTGTAATAGTTCAATACGACACACGACGTCTACATTAAGCTCAAGTCAGATGACTGCTCAGTCTCAGCTTCTCAGTTATATTTGAGTCTGTATTTTACACTTTTGTTGAGTCTAGACTGATATAAACTGTGTCATGCTGAGCTCTTGAGACTTGACCTATAGCCTACCCAATAATCCTCAAACTCTACCATCCAAAAAAATACCCACTGGCCACTTAGACCAGCTCTGTGCTCTGGAGACAGAGTTCGGGCTAAACTCTGCCTCCACACAGAGTTCGGACCGAACTCTGTCCCCTAGAAATCAGCATCCCTAATTTTAGGGTTAGTTGGTTGCTAGTGGTCCAACGGCCAAATATTTGAAATTTTCTACCCGAATTCTGGCCGAATTCTGCCTACAAAAACACTATAAATAGGCCATGAATTCTCTCATTTCAAATCATCAATCTTCTCTTCTCTTCTCTCTTATAGCTCAAATAAGCCATACCCTTCCCATCTACTAGCCACAAGCCTCCTAAGTCTCGAGTGCTCAGCATCTCTCAGTTAGGATTCTTGTGCAAGAGTTGAAGAAGTCGCTTGGACAATTCCAAGCAAATCGCCACTGCGATCCTCTGTAAGAAGTTAACGTGCTCTTCTGAAGTAAAGGCACGGGTTGTAAACTACTATTTCATAAATAGTGGATTTAATCCTGAGCTAGAGTTCTCAGGCCTGGACTAGTCCTCCACGAGGGAAACCAGGTTAAAATTGCTGTGTTTGCGTATGCTTTCTTGCTCTTCATTTATTTTTTGCATTTTACTCTGAATATTTATTATTTGTGAAAGAGTTAATTTTTAATTGGTTATTTTCTATATAAACTCTATTCACCCCCCTCTAGAGTTGCCACCTGTTCTTCAATTGGTATCCGAGCTCTGTTCTCTTTACAAGGATTTACATCCTAGAGCTGATCCATGGCAACCACACAATCCTTGATTTCCAATCACGGTGAAGGACAGTCCACTCATAGGCCTCCCCTATTGGATGGAACTAACTACACGTATTAGAAAACAAGGATAAGTTTTTATCTCAAGTCTCTAGACTTCGACCTGTGGACAGTCGTCACTGACGGTTACAAAAAGCCCGCCAGGATAGTTGTCAACGGTGATCTCATTGAGAAATCCTATGACAAATATTCTGACGAAGAGAAGAAACAGGCAAGTCTAGACACGAGAGCTATTAATGCTTCATTATGTGCTATAGACAGGAATGAGTTTAACAGGGTATCCACATGCACCACATCTCACGAAGTATGGAAGCTTCTAGAAGTGACGCATGAAAGAACCACCCAAGTCAAGGAATCAAAAATCAGTCGTCTTACGCAAGAATACGAGGCATTCAAGATGAAGCCAAATGAGACGATCACACAGATGTTCACAAGATTCCTCGACATCATCAACCCCCTGTCTTCACTTAGAAAGCAATATTCAAATCATGAGAAGATTCGCAAGTTGCTTAGGGGGCTACCAAAAATTTGGAACCCTAAGGTGACAGCCATCATAGAAGGGAACGATCTCACAACCATGTCAATGGAGACCTTGATGGGCAAGCTCATGACTCACGAGCTTGACCTCAAGGACTTCGAAGAGCCTGCTCCGAAGACTAAGGAGATCGCTCTCAAAGCTCATCGACGAAGGGCTGAGCACGATGAGACCGAAGACGACAACACGGATGACGAAGACCAAGCTCTCATGGTTCGCAACTTCAAGAAATTTCTTCGCTTCAATAGAAGAAAGAAGGAACCATAAGAAGACGATGAAGAAGAGCCAACCTGCTACGGTTGCAAGAAGACTGGACACGTTCGAAAAGACTGTTCATTCTTGAAGAAAAGCAACCGCTATGAGAAACCATACAAGAGGACCTCATCAAAAAAATATGCCAACACAAGCATTTGGCATGAAAGTGAAGCGAGTGACTCCGAGAAAGAAAAGGACTCTCCTCAAGATAAAGCAAATGTGTGCCTAATGGCAACTTCCAACAAGGTATCTAACGAAACTCTAGACGACTTCTCTTTTGATGAACTTGGCGATGCCTTCACTGATTTACTCGATGATCACAAAAAGGTCATCGGTAAATACAAACATGCTAAGGACAAAATCAAAAGTCTTGAAGACGAAATACAAAGAATTTCTCTATTACTTGATAACATTAGAGACACGTCACCCACTGATATCACTGATGAAGTATCCAAGCTTAAAATAAGCTTACATGATGCTGAAGCACGTATTGAGCAACAAACTCAAGAAATCACTACACTCAACACGATGCTTGCTGAAGAAAAGAGTAGACACAAGATTTCCATGACTAAGATATATGGCTTAAATATTAAGGTTGATGAACTGCAAGCTGTTTCTAAGATATTAGAAACCAAATTGGAAAAACAGGTTGCTCAACCTCAAACCCAATCACATGGGCACAACACCACTCAAGCTAGTCAACCACGTCATCCTCATGCAGCACGTAACCATGCTTTTATATA
Organism: Iris pallida; assembly: GCA_029216955.1. Taxonomy (NCBI): domain Eukaryota; kingdom Viridiplantae; phylum Streptophyta; class Magnoliopsida; order Asparagales; family Iridaceae; genus Iris; species Iris pallida. The sequence continues at coordinate 30,811,637 of JANAVB010016195.1, read as the reverse complement.
CACTAACTTTCATAAAACACAAAAACCACATGCACGTAAGAATACTTCTCATACTCATCATGCTGCACAAAGACACAACCAACATCACTCTACATATAGAAATCATCACCATGCCATGCCATATAGACAAGATCATCATGCCATGCCATATAGACAAAATCACCATATCATGCCACATCACCATGCTATGCCATATAGACAATATCAGCACACTATGCCACATAGACAATATCAGCATGCCATGCCACATAGACAATATCACCATGCTATGCCATATAGACAATAGCACCATGATCACCATGCAAACTCTACACATCATGTCCATCCACATCATGTTGCCTATAGATATTATTCTCATGTTCCTAGTGTAAATAAAAATGCTATCTGTACTTACTATGGATCATATGGACACATTTCACCACAATGTAGAGTTAGAAGACTGGTAGACAAAAAGATATATGCATGGTTTTCGAAAACTAACTTTTCAGGACCCTCAAGAACTTGGGTACCAAAGGTCATATCTACTCTTGATGTAGGTGGACCTTCCTTCCTCAACTGAAAGTAAGTGGATTCTCGATAGTGGATGCTCGCGACATATGACAGGAGACGCAAATCTTTTCGTATCACTATCGATAAAGAGAGAAGGATACGTATCCTTCGGTAACAATTTAAAAGGGCACATAATAGGTAATGGTATTATTGGTCATCCTCTCTCTCCTGTAATAAAGGATGTCTGCCTAGTGACCGAGTTAAAACATAACCTGTTCAGCATTAGTCATCTTGCTGATCATGGATATGATATTAACTTTGGACAAAACAATTGCCTCATTTATGATAGGTCAACGGGAGACATTGTTTTTGAAGGGAAAAGAGAGGATATCATTTATATTTTCTATCTTTCTATAGATACTAACAATGCAGGTAGATGTTTATATGCCCACAAAGATGAACGATTACTTTGGCACCAGCATCTTGGTCATGCCAATATGGATACGATATCCAGGTTATCAACCAAGAAGCTAGTGAGAGGATTGCCCGACATCACATTCAAAAAGGACACGGTATGTGCCGAATGTGAATTGAACAAAGCAACCAAATCCTCATTTCATTCCATTAACTCTGTAAGTACTACTAGACCCCTGCAACTACTCCATATGGATTTATTTGGTCCTAGTAGAGTAGCTAGTCTTGGTGGTAAACTTTATGCATTTGTTATTGCTGATGATTTTTCGAGATTTACTTGGGTTTTCTTTCTCGCAAACAAAAGTGATGCTATTTCAGTTTTTAAGATTTTTGTCAAGAAAGTTCAAAATGAAAAAGGCTACATGATCACTCGAATCCGAAGTGACCATGGAGGCGAATTCAAAATTCTGATTTTAAAAATTTTGTGATTCTAATGGTTTTGATCATGAATTTTCTTGTCCAAGAACTCCTCAACAAAATGGTGTTGTGGAGCGGAAGAATAGGACTCTCGGCGATATGGCTAGAGTCATGTTGAATAAATTTTTACTTTCGAAATATTTCTGAGCAGAAGCTGTCAGTACAGCATGCCACATTTTGAATAGGGTGCTTATTCGTCCCATTACGAAGAAAACACCCTATGAGCTTTGGTTTGGGAGAACCCCCAATGTTTCTTATTTTAAAGTTTTTGGATGTAGATGTTTTATCCTTAACACCAAAGACAACTTAGGCAAATTTGATGCCAAAGCTGACGATGGTATTTTCCTTGGTTATGCCGCCAAGAGTAAGGGATATAGAGTCTTTAATAAACGCTCACTAATTGTGAAAGAGTCAACAAATGTGACTTTTGATGAAGATAACAGTGCAACAAGTACTCTTGATGATGACGTTGAGCCATCAACTTCTACTCCAATGAATACTTCTACCGAAACAAATTCTCTGGAGGGCTTGCCAAAGAAATTCTCTTTCAAGCCTTCTCATCCAGAAAATTTAGTGATAGGTGAAGTTTTACGTGGAGTAACTACCAGATCATCACTAAAAGACTCTATTGCTAGCACTGCCTTTATTTCACAAGTTGAGCCAAAAAACATTTCTGAAGCTTTTAATGATGAATTTTGGATTTCTGCTATGCAAGAAGAACTCAACCAATTCGAGAGGAGCCAAGTATGGGAACTAGTTCCTAGACCGGCTAATCACTCGATAATTTGTACTAAATGGGTGTTTAGAAACAAAGTGAATGAAGATGGTTCAGTCACACGCAACAAAGCTCGTCTAGTAGCTCAAGAATACAACCAAGAGGAAGGTATCGACTACGATGAGACGTATGCTCCGGTTGCTAGACTAGAATCCATTCGGATGCTTTGTGCATTTGCAAATTATCAAAATTTCAAATTATTTTAAATGGATGTGAAAAGTGCTTTCTTGAATGGTTTTATTAAGGAGGAAGTTTATGTAAAACAACCCCCTAGCTTTGAAAATTACAAATTTCCCGACCACGTGTTCAAGCTAAAGAAAGCGCTATATGGCCTTAAACAAGCCCCCAGAGCTTGGTATGAAAGGCTAAGTAGTTTCTTGCTTGAGAAAGGTTTTTCAAAAGGGAAAATTGACACTACACTTTTTATAAAATCTTTTAAAGACACTATTCTATTAATTCAAATTTATGTTGATGATATCATTTTTGGGTCTACTGATGAAACCCTCTGTCAAGAATTTGCCAAGTGTATGCAGACAGAATTTGATATGAGCATGATGGGAGAACTCAACTACTTTCTTGGTCTGTAAGTGAAACAAATGGCAAATGGAACTTTCATCTGTCAGTCGAAGTATACAAAGGACATGCTGAAAAAGTTCGATCTTGACAACGTCAAACCAATCAGCACTCCAATGGCTACTTCAACCAAACTCGAACCAGATGAGAGCGGCAAACTTGTTGATCAACATAAGTATCGAGGTATGATAGGCAGCTTACTTTATTTAACTGCTAGTCGCCCCGATATCAAGTTTAGTGTTTGCTTATGTGCTAGATATCAAGCAAATCCTAAGGAATCACACTTGACTGCGGTTAAGCGTATCTTTAGATACCTTAAGGGTACGATTACAGTGGGCCTATGGTATCCCAAGTCAACATCAGTTGACCTCATTGGTTACTCTGATGCTGACTTTGCTGGATGCAAGGTCGACCGTAAAAGTACAAGCGGCACGTGTCATTTATTAGGAAAGACTTTAGTCTCTTGGTTTAGCAAGAAACAGAATTCTGTCGCACTATCCACAACAGAAGCTGAATACATCGTAGCTGGACGTTGTTGTGCACAAATTCTGTGGATGAAGCAAACCCTTGAAGACTACAATCTATCTTTCATGCTCATTCCTATATTCTGTGACAATACCAGTGCTATTAACTTGACTAAGAACCCTATCTGTCACTCACGCACAAAACACATTAAAATTAGACACCACTTTTTGCGTGATCATCAGCAAAATGGCACGATTAACTTAGAGTTTATTGACACTGATCATCAGCTAGCAGACTTCTTTACTAAGCCATTATCCGAAGAGCGCTTCAATTTCCTTTGTCGTGAACTTGGAATTTTAGATGAAGCTGTCATAAATTAAAACTCACCTGCGTAAATATCGATTATATTATGATTCTCTTACGATGAACTTGCTATGGGTACAAGCCGAAAGGGCCCTTCTGACAACAAGGCGTAAAAGCCTAAGCGACACGGTGCACTAGTCCACAGGACTACTGCTAGCTGGGATTCGGCCCCTGCAGCTAACCCATGGCAACTTCAAACTATTGATTTATGATATATTTCCTTATTTATTATATGGTTCGTTTTGATTTCTTACTGCTGATTCACTATTTTTCAATTTCATCCTGCTATTTTTCATATTGATTGTATCTTTCAAGCTATTTCTTTCATATCTTACTTATTTCCCATACTTAGCCATTTTTCCATCATCTGGCCTGTTTTTCAGTTCTGGAACAAGGATCCAGAACTCGGGCCGAACTCTGTCCCTAACAGAGTTCGGGCCGAATTCGGTTCCCATCTTCCAGAATCGGGGACAGCCGCAGCCGTTTGATCAAATGTGATCCTACGGTCCAGATTTACTCCGACCAAAGAAAACCCTCCTCTTATATTCGGGTCTTCATCTCTCTCCTTCATTCTTACCACCACCTTCACCTCTCCAAACTTATTTTCATAAACCCTAACCCTAGTTTTTTCTCCAAAGTGCTCCATTGCTCATCAAAATCAAGGAGAAGAGCTATTTCCTCATTCTCTTTCATTATTCATTGTTGATTTGAGGTATAACTCCTTCTCCCTCTCTATCTCAAGCTCTTTATTTGTTTGCAAATGGCTCCTCGCTTGTTTAACCGTGGGAAGAGAATTCGGCTCGAGGGTGCGTCCTCATCAAATGCTCCTCCTTCCGTTAAGCAACCCTTTGAACAAAATCAACCACCTCATCCTTTGTTCAACCCTTCTCGTCCACGTGATCCAAACACCTACGATGACCAATTTTTTATATCATTAGACGCGTCCAATGCATGGTTTAGTGATTTTCGGACACGTCCGGTATTTACGGGACATCTTATTGACTTCTCAATTTTTTCTCATTATGATACACTCTTTCATGACCTATATCTTGACGAACTTGTTACTTCTACTTCGGTCATATATCAGTAGTGCCATACAGATATTTTACTGCAACTAGACTTTTGATGATACTCACATCTATTCTGGTATTGCGGGTATCGATATCTCCTTTGATTATTTTGACTTAGCCGAATATCGTGATCTTTAAGAGCCCAATTCTTGGGAAAAGCTTATTGATGCTCGGTCGTTCCGTTTTCCCGACGAGATTTCCCTTGAAAGCTTCAAGGACGATTTATGTACTCCGTACACTCGTCCTCGCAAGCTTATGGCTAAATATCTAAATCCTTACTTCTATGACCTTCATCGGATTGTTTTCAATACCGTTATACCCAAGCGGGTTCTACCGATGAAGTTATATATCTTGAGATCTCCACATTATATCATCTCCACTTTGGTGTTTCTTTCAATCTTCCATGAACCATAATGGACTGGATGATTAACTGTAGGAAGAAACCACGAGCCTTGGTTTACGCCTTATATCTTCCTATGGTCTTTCGTGCATTCCATATACCTCTTCTTGCTTGTCCTTTCTTGCCTGCTCCTGCATTCCTTACCAAGGCACGACGTCTTCAGGCAGTCGTTGCTTCTCCTGACTCTTCTGAACATTCTGATGATGAGGAGCCAGACGCCCCTCCACTTGGACAGGATGCACCACCTCCTCCTACTACTCTTGACTCCATCCAGACCATGCTCAGAGATCGTTTTGCATTGGAGGACGATCGCTGGACTCAGATGGACTACCGAACTACCCTGCAGATGAGTGCCCTCAGCAACTCGCTGCACGATATCCGGTATTCCATATCTCGTCACCCCTCTATGCCTATTCCCATGGAGCGGGATCCTGGTCGTGCTGGTTATCGCATTGACGACCCCTGGGTCATGCGCTATCTGGATCCGGATGCTGCTATTGTGGACCCCAGCCGTTCATTCACTGATCATTCGGACTCTGCTGGGCCTTCTCGTGCTCCATGATGGAGATGGCGTTTACTATCTGTTGTTGCTGATGATTCTAGTTTCTGTTTTCTGATTTCCAGTTATTTAGTTTTTTTTGGTTTTATGTACTTGGGTTGTACTAAAACTCTGGTAGTTTGATGACTCTGGTTATGTGTGATGACATTTTTTGCTTATCATAGTTCATTATTCTATGCTAGTTGCTCGTTTTGATCATTCATATATAGTTTCTTCTCTATTTGGTGTGGTTGCATCATTATTATTCATATGCAGTTTATATTGCTAATGCCAAAAGGGGGAGAAATATGTATATTCTTGTATATATGTGCTATTTGGTGCTTTTGGGAGATATTATTTATCAGGCCAACAGGTTCAATGCATTATTTACGGGGGAGCTATTATTTCTGCTTGGCATTGATTATGGGGGAGCTATGTTTTTGTGATCAACTGTGTCCAGGTATGAATATTGAATATACATATATTATTTTGTCAATTATCAATATGGGGGAGATTGTTGACACAAAGTCACAGTCAACCAGATATTGATAACATTGACTAAATAATATTTGTAATAATTCAATACGACACACGACGTCTACATTAAGCTCAAGTCAGATGACTGCTCAGTCTCAGCTTCTCAGTTATATTTGAGTCTGTATTTTACACTTTTGTTGAGTCTAGACTGATGTAAACTGTGTCATGCTGAGCTCTTGAGACTTGACCTATAGCCTACCCAATAATCCTCAAACTCCACCATCCAGAAAAATACCCACTGGCCACTTAGACCAGCTCTGTGCTCTGGAGATAGAGTTCGGGCCGAACTCTGCCTCCACACAGAGTTCGGGCCGAACTCTGTCCCCTAGAAATCAGCATCCCTAATTTTAGGGTTAGCTGGTTGCTAGTTGTCCAACGGCCAAATATTTGAAATTTTCTACCCGAATTCTGGCCGAATTCTGCCTACAAAAACACTATAAATAGGCCATGAATTATCTCATTTCAAATCATCCAATCTTCTCTTCTCTTCTCTTCTCTCTTATAGCTCAAATAAGCCATACCCTTCCCATCTACTAGCCACAAGCCTCCTAAGTCTCGAGTGCTCAGCATCTCTCAGTTAGGATTCTTGTGCAAGAGTTGAAGAAGTCGCTTGGACAATTCCAAGCAAATCGCCACTGCGATCCTCTGTAAGAAGTTGACGTGCTCTTCTGAAGTAAAGGCACGGGTTGTAAACTACCATTTCACAAATAGTGGATTTAATCCTGAGCTAGAGTTCTCAGGCCTGGACTAGTCCTCCACGAGGGAAACCAGGTTAAAATTGCTGTATTTGCGTATGCTTTCTTGCTCTTCATTTATTTTCCGCATTTTACTCTGATTATTTATTATTCGTGAAAGAGTTAATTTTTAATTGGTTATTTTCTATATAAACTCTATTCACCCCCCTCTAGAGTTGCCACCTGTTCTTCACATTTGGTTATTTAAACTTGACCCTTTTAGCCCCAAACTTTCACATAAGACAAAATTGACTCAAAGGAGCCTTGGAGGGAATTTTGGACATTTGCCAAATGCCCCCAAATGCCTTAAATTAGGCCGGCAGCAAGGAGACCCCACTCCACATTATTTTCTTCACATCTTACTCTTCTTCTTCTCCTTTGAGAGTTCCTTTCCAAACCAAGCCAAAACTCTTTGATTTCAAGTCCAAAGTAAGTCAAATCTCTTACATTTTCTCTAGATCTCTCTATAATCTTGGTGCTAACCCTTGTTCCTCTCTCATGTGTGGATTTTATCTAGGTAGAACCTAGCATGGAGGGGTTGTAAGCATAGATTTCGCTCTTGACCCAAAAAACTAATTTTGGGCCTTTTCCTTGGGATTCCAACTCCTAAGAGGTAAACCCTAACTCTAACTCTTGTAATTGCTCCTAATTAGTGTCATTTGCATAATATAGGATGCTCGAGGTGTAGAATAATCCGTTAGAAGTGGTTTGGAACCCATACTCAATTTCGGACTTTTGACCTAGGTTTAGTGCCAATTTTGGGAAAAATCCAAAATTGACCTGTTTGGGTGTTGCCCTAGCCTAATTAGAACTAAATAGGTTAGTTTGGGTGAGATTAGAATAGGTACGTGTCCATATTTGGATACGTGGGGTCGTTACGTAAGAAATCATAAAAATAGGCTTTTTCGGGGTTTTTGGGTTCCAACACACGGGTGACTTTTTGCACTGACACTAGAATCGGCAGGTTAGTACTTAGAATAGGTTCTAATCATTATTTAGAACTTGTGGGTAGAGTTTGGGTCGAATCCGGATAGGTTTGGTGTCCGTTTCACGCGGTATCGCGAATTAGGACACCCAGGAGTCGCCAGAATGGCCATTTGGCCATTTGGACCTCGTTTCTCGTTTCCGCTCGGGTGCAGCGAGTTAGATTGCTTGTGTGGGGCACGTGTCTAGGCCCTAGAGAGTAGAATTGCATGGATTGAGTATTCGGATAAGGTTTTGGGTCGTTTAGGAGTATATGTGTATGTGTGTATATAAATGTGGTAGTGTTTGTGGTTATGTGTTGGTGTTTAGAGCGGGGAATGTTGAGAGGGTGGTGTTGTTCTTGTGATAGTGTGTGGAGAGATGTATACATATATGTGTGTGTGTGTGAGTTGTATGTTGAAAGGGGATGATATATATGTACTTTGTGATAGATTTTATATAGGATATATATAATTATCTAATATATATCTCGTATAGGAGATCATATAGGTGTGTGTGTGTATATATATCTATAATAATCTATATAATTATATTATATATATATATATATATATATATATTTATAATATATATATATTATATATATATATATATATATATATTATATATATATTATTATATAATATAATTATCTATTATTAGTAGGTAATACTATAGAGGTAGATATAATATCTTATATCTATATATATATATAAAATAATAATATATAATATCAGATAATAATATATATATATGATTAATGAGGAGTCTATATAGGTGTGTAGAGGTGTAGAGTAAGTAATCAAATATATATATATATATATAGATTAGTGAGGGAGATCGATAGAGGTGTGTAGAGGGGAAGAAAAAGGGGGGAACAGCTGCTACAACACCAGCAAGCTGCTGCCCCAAGGCAGCAGCAACAACCATATAGCTACTGTCTTTATGGACAGCAGCAGCAGCAGCAGTTTTCAGCAGCATGGGTGCATTGTTTGGAGCCCTATTCACCCCTATACATCCCCCAATAAACCCCCAAGTATACCCCCTATATCCACCATATGTTCTACTATGTAACCCCCTAATTTGTGAGTATTAGAGTGGTGTAGGTTGGTTAGAAAACTAGTGGTTAGAGTGGTAGAAAATAAGCTAAGTCACATGTTAGTAAATAACATGTTAAGGTAATACTAAGTTAAGGTATTCACATTAGAGGGTATGATACATATATATGATACTTGGATTTGAGTTAGGATTAGAGATAGAGATATAGATTGGTCATGGGCTAGAGTGAGGGTTAGAATCGAGTGGTATCTTGTGATACCAAAATGGTATCACAAAGTAAATGGATTTTACCCTATGTGAAGGGTAAGGTATCGAGATACTTCAAGATACCAAGTTTAAGTGTCAAGATACCATGGTTTGGTATCGAGATATGAGGGTAGAGTGTTAGAACACCTTAGTGGAGTATTGGAGGATGTGTAGAGTATGGGTTGGAGGCTAAGGTAATGAGATTACCTAAGAAAGGTAAGAAAGGGTAGTTTAAGGTAATGCATATTTCGTAACATATGAATTTATAACTTTAATATATAGTTATATTTAGGATATTATGGTTGGTAATGGTTAGGAATAGTGGACTTAGACTAGTTTTGACCTCGGTTGACCATATTTGACTATTTTGACCAAAAGTCAACCGGAAATCAACCGTAGCCTAGAAATGACTAGAACTTAACCGAAGTTGACCAGTTGGCCCAAAGTCAACTGTTAGTCAACATTAGTCAAGTTTGACCTAGAGTTAACCTAAAGTTGACCAAGAGTTGACCAGAGTTGACCAGTTGACCAAAAGTCAACTGTAAGTCAACCTTTGACTTAAATCGACCTAATTTGACTTTGTTTGACTTGCCTTGACCTAGTTTGACTTTGCTAGGCCTAGTATGACTTAAATTGACTTAGTTTGACCTTATTTGACTTAGATTGACTTAGATTGACCTGGTGTGACTTAGTTTGGCTTAGTGTTACTTAGTATGACTGAGTTTGACCTAGATTGCATAACATATACTAAAAATTATGTCATACACTGTTAATCCCTAATTAACTCATGATATCTCATCTTTAGGTCTATGATTTCACTCTGAGGCAGATTACACAGTTGACATATTTCCATCGGATCTCAGGCGAGTACATTCTCTGATAATATTTCTGTTTTATGATATCGTCTATGTTTCTTGTATTTAGTATAGATATCCTTGTTCTCTTGACATATTGTTAACACGGATTGGTATTTGTCTGGATTTCATCATGAGATGTTATTCTTTGTATTTCTTGGTATATCTCGTGCAAGTCTTTCCTTGTTCCTTGTGCATTGTATAGACACGATTCCTGCGAAGGCTCGCTACCTCCTCGGAGAATCATATGCCACGATATGTCATTACTGGATCTACTTTACTGGTCGGGGATGGGGGTACTTAGCGTAGATATGTGATCATTTTTCCTCCTATGATTCCTGTTTCCTGAGAGTGTTAGCCATATATTTCACGTATGACTAGCCAGTCCCTTTTTCTCATGTGCAACCCAAGCCGATCACATGTTGAAACTAATACTAATCTCACATAGATATAGTTCCAGATTGTCATATATGATATATACTGTTTTCTTGTTCTTAAATTCAGTTACAGTCTAGATATGACTTACCATGATTCATGTATACATTATTTTACCTGTATATTCTCTCTATTTACTGCTATATTTTTAATATCGTCTAACTAGAACTGTTATTTGAGATTTGTGCTCGTTCCATCCTGACTGGATATGTTGACAAAATTTTACAGATTATGGCGAGGACGAGTGTCATACCTACTACGGTCCTCATGACGTAGTTGGCCTATACTTGGAGACCCTAGTTCAGCAAGGGTTAGCTCCAGCCGATGGTGCTTTAGAGTAGCTTAGCTGGTTTAGTTTGGTACTAGACTTTGTCTCTAGATTACATTTTGGCTTGTTATTATTTTACTATTTGTATTAGAGATTGTTGACTCTAGACTTGTATTATATCCGTGTTGGATCTTCTGGATAATATTTCATATCTTGTTGTCTTTATCTTTCGGTATCATCTATCTTTCTTAGAGTTTGTGATTGAGTATATTATATTGTCATTTCTTATCCTCCATTCGAAGTTGACCATTCTCGACAGGTTTTAATATTATAACTGCTGTTAGATAGTAGACCTAGATAACGTTCTACGTCGTTTCTGCGATGTAGACTGGGACGCTGTCACACACGCGTGCTATTACTCCGAGTGCTGGTCGTGACATTAGCTCCTTCGATCTAGAAGCGTAGACAACTCACTACGCCCTCTCATCGACTCGGAAGCGCAGATAGCCGATTTCTCCACACGACTCCCTCGCCTCAAAAGTGCAGAGCCTCTGCTTCAACAGAGAAGCTCGGCCCATGCAACGGCCCCCTTTATCTGACACTTTGGTGATACCATTGCCTCAAGCAAAGCCTACTCGTCAACCCAAAAGTGCAAAGGCTCCATTGTCTTCGAAACATAGCCTACTCGTCAACCAAAAGTATAGAGGCTCCGTTATCTTCGAAACACAAGTCTACTCATCACGCAGAAGCACAAAGGCTCTGTCGTCTTCGAAACAGAGCTTACTTGTCGCCCAAAAGCACAGACTTCGTCGTCTTTAGAAGAATGGTCTACTCGTCGCCAAGAAGTGTAGTAGCACTAAAGCTTCGTCAGAAGCACAAACAGCATGGTCCCACCCAATTGGTTTATTTAAACCACCGCTCTTACAAATAAAATAGAGGTTGATTCTGTTGATAAAAGCAATATCTTATCAGTTGGTTTAAAATCACAAATAAGGACAAAGTTTGTTCTTATGGATGAAGGCCATATCCAATCGGTTTGTTTAAACTAATGACCTCCTAAGATAAGACAAAATCCAACTATGTGACAGAATCCAAGATCTACTCGGTTTCATCTGAACAGAAGACTTCGAGCAATAGACACACGCCACGTGTCTTTTTTTGGTTATGTTGATAACCACCCAAGATCTCGATAGAGGGGAATCTCAACGTCCGCCCCATGTCAGCTCAGTAGTAGCCCTCACCGTGCAATGACAACAGATTCTTTCATATCACAAATCCTAATGCACATCGCATATGTGCCCCTTCCCTATAAATATAATGAGTTTTCCTTTAATAAAGAGGCTTTGAAATCTTCAACTTCGGCTTCCTCTTGATTGGTAACCCTAGAGTTTCAATCACCAGCACCATAAAGCTAAAGCAAGTTCAACTCGTCGTCAGATCGTCAATGGAGTAAAGGAGTCGCTGCAGTGCTCGATCTTCACCGCCACACATTGCCAGAAATTTTGAACTTAGATCTCCTATTTAGGAATCAATTGTACTCTTTTTATGTTTAAAATACAAAAAGTTTGTATAACCTTTTGTCATGGCAAACAATATGCCAAGTTCTTAACTTTAATTCAGTTCCAAGTGATGAGGTTCATTCACTGTACAGTCCCCTATATCTATTTTTAGTCTCATTTATAGTATTAACCTCATCTAGATAGAAATTCCATTCCTTTGGTTCAGTCCACAATGTTCAGTCCTTGTTAGATCTGTCCTACATATTCTAATACATGGTCAGTCGTAATTTTCCTGTGTCAGTCGACTGATACTTTGAGTATTAGTCCACATAATATGTGTACAATCCAGTTTGGTTCAGTCAGTAGAGTGTTTATGTTCAGCCACTGCCTTTATTACATTCAGTTCCCATGTATCAGTCATGAGAAGGTGATCGAGCATGGTTGAACTGGTTTAGTCAACACTGTTTTGTATGTCAGTCTATACCTCTGTTCAGTCCAACTTGGTTTAGCATTGTGTATTGCTCGGTCACCATCACTAATATTAGTATCAGCTGGGATCCTTATTCAGTCATGAGTGGCTTTAGTGGCTTCCATCTTGTATCAGTTATAGAGTTCATACCCCATTTTTGTTCAGTCCCTTTTACCTAGTTCAGATGGTATACTAAATTGAAGTGAGGGCTCAAGGTGTTAGCCCCATCCTTGTATCATACATGTTACGAATCAATTCAGATGTTTACTAACGACGTTTTGGACACTGATCAAAGATGGATATCTACTCAGTTCAAGACCGAAGTTGTTTGCCACCCAGAATGTATTTCCTTCAAAGTAATATAATTTTCATTTTATTGAGTCTAGGAATACATTGTACACCAAGTCATACTGGTAAATAGGCTGTCTGAAATCATTTTTCAAAACTGCCCTATTTTTTTGAAATGACCTATATTTTTGAAAAATATCTATTTTACAAAAAGCTTCTGAAGGACTTTTCAAAAAGCTAAAATTATTTTTCACATAATCAACTGACCAAACCCTGATAGAACTCGGCCAGAGTTCGGCCAAGTTGAATGTTATATGAATGTTTGATTTTGAACTTGGTCTCCCTTCAGTTGCGGTTAGTTACAAAGAGTTCTGTCCGAATTCTGCCCGAATTTGGTCAGAGTTCTGCCTTTGGAAAAACTATAAAAAGAGAAGGATTTCGATCATTTCAAATCACCAATTCACTTTCAATATCTTCTCTTCTAAAGCTTACATTTCTTCCAAAGAGTTCTAAAAAGCTTCCATTTTCAAATCCCAAGCCAGTTACAATCCTCTAGTCGATTTGCCAGTGCGGTACGGTCTAGAAGTTTCAGAGTGATTGTAATCAGAGGCTTGATTGAAGATTGACTCTTCACAATTGAAGTTGGTCGAGTTCTTCGTATCAAAGCTTGCGTCTGTAGAAGTTGTAAGGACTTCGTATGAAAACTTGCGGGATTTTCCAATAGTGGATTCAACAGGATGCTAGAGTTCTTCCGACTGGACTAGTCCTCACAAGAGGGAAACCAGTATAAATTTCGGTGTTTGCGTTTGCCTTCTGATCACTCTTTTATTACTGTCATTTATTTTATGATTATTTTTATATCTGTGTTCTAACTGCTAACGAGTTTTTTAATTAGAAATATTCTGCTGCCTACTTTATTCACTCCCGCTAGAGTATTTTGCTTTACGATTTTGTTCCTACAATTGGTATCAGAGCGGGTTATATAGGTAAAGCAAGGTAAAATTATAGTTATATTAAATTGTTGTATAGATCACAGAATTACACATGGCAACTGTGAAATTCACAAGTGAAGGCCAAACCACAAACAGACCTCCACTATTTGATGGCACAAACTACACTTATTGGAAAACACGTATGAGTTTCTTCCTGAAATTACTTGATTTTGACTTATGGTCTGTAGTTATTGATGGATGCAAAAAGCCCCCTCGTTTGATGTTGATGGAGTTTTAGTTAAAAAAACCCATGACAAATATACAGAGGATGAAAAAAAATGGCCAGTCTTGACGCACGTGCTATTAACGCTTTATTTTGTGCTTTAGACAGAACTGAATTCAATAGGGTGTCGACTTGCACAACATCAAATAAAGTGTGGAAACTTCTCGAAGTAACCCACGAAGGAACAATACAAGTCAAGGAGTCAAAGATCAGCAGACTTACTCAGGAGTACGAGGCGTTCAAAATAAAGCCAAGTGAATCAGTCACTCAGATGTTTACAAGATTCTTGGATATTGTAAATCCTTTGTCTTCACTGGGCAAGGATTACAGTAACCATGAGAAGATTCACAAACTTCTACGAGCTCTTACAAAGAACTGGATTCCAAAGGCTACAGCAATCATTAAAGGGAACGACCTCTCAATAATGTCTCTAGAAACACTCATGGGTAAGCTACTCACTCACGAGTTAGAACTTTAAGACTTTGATGATGCTACACCAAAGGAGAAGTCAAAAAAGTTGATCGCTCTCAAGGCTCAACATAGAAGAACTGTCGAAGATGATTCGACGACAACGACTCCGACTCTGAAGATCAAGCTCGTTTGGTAAGAAAATTCAAGAAGTTCATGAGATTTAATAGGAGAATAAAAGACAGCAACAGCAACAACAACGAGGAAGATCCTATTTGCTACGGATGCAACAAGAAATGACACATAAAGAAAGATTATCCAACAGCATCATCATCATCAAAGAAAACCAGCAAATATGATAAAGGCTACCTGAAGAAATCTACATCAAGGAAGTACGACAACACAAGCATATGGCATGAAAGCAAAGCCAGCGATTCAAAAACAAACTATCAGATGACTCTGTAAATGTATGCTTGATGGCTTGCGATCAGGTAATCATTAATCCTCCATTTGATCCTTATGATGATTTCACCTTTGAGCAACTAGGAGAGGCTTTCAGTGACCTGTTAAATGATTACAGGAAATTGCGTAGTAAATATGAAACCTCTAAAAAGGTACCTAAAGAGTACATAGGTGAAATAGGAAGACTTACCGACCAACTAGATCATGTTAGAAATAATGACTCTTCTATTGAGTCTGGTGAGCTTTATCTATTAAGTTGTTATTACACGAGACTGCCAAGTTATCCGAAGAAAAAGACCAAACTATTATCCAGTTAAAGGAAGACCTATCTAAGGAGAGAAATAGTCTCCAGTGTGCACAAGTCATAATTGAAACACTTACATCAGACTACACTAGATTATATGACACTTCTAAAAAGTTGTAAATTAGTTTAGAAAAATGGCCTGAAGTTGTTGCTTCCTATTCTAACACGTGTCAATTATCGAATCATCGAAACATGCCCAAACCAAACACTATCAGATCAAACCATACCAAACCTATGTCCAAGAAGACTAATAGGCATGCATTCTTCTATACTAAAAAACCAAAACCTACCAATTATGCACCTCACATAACTTTTAACACTCAACATGCAAAATGTCATTATTGTGGCCTCATTGGTCATATATTATCTGCACGTAGAATCAGAAAGTTAGTAGATTTAAATGTTTATACATGGATACCAAAAACTAACCAGTCAGGACCCTACAAGAAATGGGTACCAAAAGTTTCATCTGTAAATTGTTTTGTAGGTGGAATGTCCTTCACATGCTAGGAGCAAATGGATCCTCGATAGCGGTTGCTCATGGCACATGACTGGTGACTCTTCATTATTCGCAACACTGTCGAAGAAGAATAAAGAAGGATACGTCTCCTTCGATAATAATTTAAGAGGGTACATAATCGGTATCGGTGACATTAGTAAGGCTCCCTATCCTGTGATTAAAGATGTCTGTCTAGTTACCGAGTTAAAACATAATCTGCTCAGCATAAGCTATTTAGCTGATCATAGTTATGGCATTAACTTCATCAAAGACAACTGTACTATAGTAATAGTTTAACTGGTAGTACTATCTTTGAAGGTATTAGGGAAGACAACATATATGTTTTCTATTTATTGGAATATGCTAACAAAGCAGGTAGATGTTTGTTTGCTATGAAATATAAAAGAGCAGAACAGTTTTATGGGAGGACTGGACTTTTACTTCACGTTACAAACCCGCTTGTACAAAGAAAGCCTAGGGAGAAAAACCTAGGTACAACAATCTAAGTACAATTGTTTATTTTTGATTCTAGAGGGTGACGATAGAGGCTCGGGAAAGCGACGGCAGCTCTGCCTTACTCCTTGGACGATCGGACGTAGCCTTGGCTCCTGTGGCGAGATACTTGGCGTTGACGAAGAAATGCTCTTCTTGCTCTCCTTGTATTGCTCTTCTGGCTTCTCTCTCTCTGGATTAATCTCTGTGTATTTTTCTCTCTGATTATTGGGGGAGCATCCTTTTGCAAGGGAATGGCACCTTGCTATTTATAATAGTAGGGGGGCATCATTAGGTTTTGCAATGATTGCCCATTCTCAAAGTGGCGGCGACCTAGTAAATGATCAATCTGGGCCGTTAATCTTGAGCATGAAGGATCTGGGCCATTAATCAGGATTATGCCAAATCATGTCAGTAATTAATGTTGATTGCAATAAATCCCCATCATGATGATTTGCTGATGTCCGTAAATCTAAATGAATCAATTTAATTCATTCTGTTGCCACGTGTCCCAAATTACTGGGATCTGACCCAAAATTTGATTATCTTTAGGACACGTGTCCTGTCATCATTGTTGAGCCGTATGAAGAGCGTTTCTGTTTGGATCGCATGAAAGTCGTCATGACCGAGCCGCATGAAAGATTTCATGAACGAGTCGCATGAATAGTCTCTATACTCGAACCGTATGAAGGTTGTCATGACCAAGCCGCATGAATATGTTCATCACCGAGCCGCATGGGGGTCTTCATGACCGAGCTGTATGAGAGTCTTCATGGCCGAGCCACATGGATTTCTTCATGGCCGAGCCGTATGGGGGACCTTCATGATTGAACCCAATAGATTTCTCTGCACTGGCCGCATGAACTCGTTTAGACTGGCCGTATAAACTTGCCTCGAAACTGTGAAGATTTTCCCCAATTCCCTAGGAAGATAGTGCTCTTATGTCAATCATTATGACTACTTTTTGTCAGGGCTGTCAACTGTCAGCTGTTAGCCGTCAGAGCATTAATTGTCGGTCGTCAGAGCATTAATTGTGTTTGAATGACGCTGGGTACAGCCATTCTAAAAAGACACGTGGCTCCCCTCTGCTGGCCCATGGAGTCCACTCTGTGTTTGAGCTGCATGGGACTCTTTAGCCGCATGTGGCTCCTTGGCCGCATGGATCATTTTTCTTCTCTTTTTCTTGCTTCTACAAGATCCCCTTCAAAGTATTTCAATTTGCAAAATTGAAATACTTTGAATAAGAAGCATGATTATGCCAGAGCCGCATGGATGTATTCTGTCCTAGTCGTATGGATTTGACCAGCCGCATGACTCTCTGAGCCGCATGGGCTGTTTTGGCCATATGAGCTTCTGGCCACGTCTTCCAGCCACGTGTGCAAATCTTTTGTAAATCTTTTGCATTTAATGCTCTTGATTTGTTGTCAGATTTTTAAGAGCCACTTTTTAGGCCAGGATCCCAAGAGTCAGGCTATTATTAAGTCGTTTTGCCTCGATGACCGAAGAGTCGGTCATCATATTGCATGCGGATCGAGGCGTTCTTTCCTTGTCTATAAATAGGAATACTTTTATTCTAGGGAATCTCCTTTGCTCTCTTCGATCTTTCGCTGTACTAACCTTTTTCTCTCCCAAGTATCTATGGCCCCCAAGAAGGCTGTTGCGTCGAAGGCTGCGAATGGCAAGGCGGTCTCTTCTGCAGCGGCTGTGACGAGGAACGTGTCCACTCCTCCGCCGGCCGCTGTTCACTCTGTTCATCCCGATGTTCATCCGCCTATTGCTGGTAAGGGCGTTGCCTTAGAACCCTAACTGCCATGGCTCTGCTGCATAATTTATGCACAAGCCGCTTGTATAAGGTTCGTCGATATGACCGTATAACCACTTCGCCCAGGAGGCCGCATGGGCTTGTCATACTCGATCTGAACCGCATATATATTTTCGGTTTGGGCCGCTTGAGCGTAGTTCACTTTTGAACCGCATAAGCTCATCTGCTTGTAGCCGCATGAGTCTGTCTGTTTAGGGCCGCATGAGTCTGCGTGGACTTTGAACCGCATAGTCTCATCTGCTTGTAGCCGCATGAGTCTGTCTGTTCAGGACCGCATGAGTCTGCGTGGACTTTGAACCGCATAGTCTCACCTGAATCCGAGCCGCATTCGCGCCTAGGTTTGTCTGTTGAGTCCATGTGAACCTTGCACCGCATAGGCCCTTCCCCAAACCGTAGAAGCTTCATAAGCTCATCTGAACTTGATTTGTATGGACTCGTCTGACGTGGAGCCGCATAAGGCTATGATGAACAGAACCGCATGGACTCATCTGGTTCTGAGCCGCATAAGGCTGTGACGACCCGAGCCGTATAGACTTAAATGATCTTTCAAATGCTTCTTTGTTTTGACTATCTTCTAATCTTGTTTCTTTCGCCTTTCTTCAGTGAATCTGCCAGTAAATCCTGCAGAGAAACTTTTGGTTGGCTCGAATCAACTTGCCTCGGATGTACGACGGGACGATTTAGTTCGTCAAGTGTCAGAGCCGCTCATTGTTAATGAGCCTTTTGAGCGACTGAATGTTATCAGGGTTCAATCTTTCCAATTCCTTAGTGACATGATGAGCTCCGAGAAGCCAAATGGGAAGTATCTGAGGCCGGTCTTCCTTTTTGGGGATGCATTGATCATAAAAAACTCCCGAGTGCTGGATGTCTCCGAGAGTTGGGATTTTAATCTGGACGGGATGCCGATTCATATCACCATTATGAAGCGTCATTTCCCTCTTGCGTGGTTTAATATGATCTTATTGGATAGGCAGATGACAGACTCCCTCACTCCAACCAGACCGGGGATGTTTATGGGTAACATTCGTTACAATAAAACTACTGGGTCAGTACGCGCGATTAAGGATCCGGCCAGTCGATCTGTGATGGGGTTAGCTCCGGGTACCTTTATCAACACACCCGGTCCTAACTTCTCATTTTTTCAGGCCGATACCTTCCTGAGCCAGCTTGCTCGAAAAGGGTCCTATCCTGTTGGCAGATTGGCACTGCCGAGCTGGTTACACCCCATTCCCCCGTGGGCTAACCTGACCTCGTGGATCCTGCAGAACTACGAGGTGTTTTTGCGAGAAGTCAATCTTTATGATGATATCCGGGGTGCCAACCACGGATTGCCCATTAATAAGCCGCTGTTCATGGCCCTTCTGGAGATGTATAATCATCGGATAGGAACTTTCTTCACACCTGTAGGAGAGTTGGGGCTCGCTCTCCATGAGATGTATGTTGTCTCCAAGCTTTCCTGGGGAGACGAGCCCTTCGAAGCGTACACTCCAACGAACGAGGAGTTCCAGGATCTAGATCGACGATTCCCAGGCTTCGTTGCTGTGTACCAAGAGCTGTTATGTCACCATAGTACCTGTCATCAAACGGCTATCAAGAAAAATGATAGCTCGGAAGGGGACACTCCCCATACCAACTCCTGGGTCTCCTATCTTTTTAAATTCAGTGCTGCTGGCCGAGTTACTTCCCGAGGTCGTCAGACTCCTAGGGAAGTAGAAGGCTTGGTGTCGACTGCTAGGAGGTCGAAGTCTAAGGGTGACAAGTTTGGGAGTCAGATTGACTCCTTCAGCTATTTTTATTGTGGTACTCGGCGGCTGTCAGAGAAGGCACTCTTGGCAGGCTTTTTAATGGTGTGGCTGCACAATTGTGTGGTTTCGGGAGGGGCAAGTTCCATCGAGAGGATCGGCCGTCACTTTATTCTTTCCGCCGTAAAGTTGGCCTTTGGGGTCAGGCTGGCTCTTCTTCCAGCTATGGTGTACAGCATTTATTACGGTCTCCGTACCTTCTCGTCCAAGGTCATTACTCGTGACGTGGTGACGGACTTTGAACGTATAGAGCTGCCTTATCATTACCTGCTGGGGTGGCTGTTGTTGCATTATCGGTCTTTGATGAGGCCTGGGACGGGAGACAGCGTTACGAACGACGACGCTTTTCTTTTCAAACATCGCCATCAGCCTTGGGAATATAGTACCATACCGGCGTGTCGGAGGATGCTGGCGAGGATGGACGGATATGATTTCTTCGTGTTCGTTCCCCGTTTTACCGATCAGGAAGTGAGGAATGTCCAGTTGATGGCGTTGGATTTCCTCATTTCTTACCTGAGAAGATGCATTTCTGGTTGCGTAACATTCGTCCAGCGCATTTAGTTTATTGCAACCGCAATACTGTGTTCCTGGAGCCCTACTTGCCCAGTAGGTTTGCCCGTCAATTTGGGTACAGTCAACTATTCCTTGGGCGTCCCAGTTCCAGCCTGGGATTTGAGGGTAGCATCCTTGATGGGATTAGGGCATGGAGCTACTATGACACTTGTCATACTCGAACTAGTTTCTCAGTTCCTGCAGCCAACGTGCTGGAGGAAATCTTGCATATGGCGGCCTTATACCATGTTACGGTAAACCAGCCTCCTGTTGATTTTGACCCGAGGACTAGCTTCATCGTGGGCACTCGTTTGGAGGAGAAGGCTACGGTGTCGAAGGCAAAGAAGAAAGGGGCGAATAGGGTTCCCGTGCCCGATTCCGAGTCCTTTGACACAGTTGAGGGAAGCAACGAGCGGGACGACAAGGACTCTCTCTCTTCTGGTAGGGGAGCGGCGACGGATCAACCGCCCATCATGGCAGATGAGATGATGACGGATCAACCGTCGATCGTATTAGATGAGGTGGTAGATCAGTTGCCACCTGTATCAGTGGTGGTGAGGGTAGAACCATCGCCTGCCGTGTCTAGTCCCTTGCGTAAGCGAGGCAGGCATGAGTCTACTGACGGAGGAGTAGCCTTTTCCGTAAAGAGAGCTGCGGTCAGACCTCATAGGCTACTTATTACGGAGAGGGGTGAGGATGCTGACGGTGCTCCGGAGGTAAGACTATGTTGGAGCTATCTCCTTGTTGAGGCCTTCTTTTTTCTTGGAGATATGACCTAATTATTTTTTTTCTTTGTAGGCATCTGACGAACCAGGCTCTCCTGAACCGTCTGTTGCCCCTGGAGTTGATCCGGCCCTTGCTTCTTTGATTAGCGGCATGTGTGTCGCGGTCCTTTCTGCGGGGGCCCTCTCAGCGGCGGCTGGGGACTCCCACGGTGCTGAGGCCTCGGTCCAGGGTGACGAAGGTTTCCTCGGGCCTGTCTCCGAGATTGCTGAATTTCAGCAAGGCGACGTCGATCTCATCGCATCCCCTCCCGAGGGTGCCGGGGCGGAGGAGTCTATTATATTCGACTCGGAGGCCACTGATGGAGAGGTTGTGGTGGCCGTAGGCGAACCTCAGCCTCCACACTCTTCTGTTGGTAAGATAAGCCAAATATTGACTAGTGAGGGGGCTTATTTGCTCTATCAACATATCCTCCAGGTCAAATCGATTCATGGTTGTCTTGGCCCTATAGGTCCTGACCCTTTACTTCCTACAGCGGATGTTCATGGGGAAGGCTCGGCCTGTTGTGCTCTGGGGGAAAGGAGCGTTTCCTCTCCATCACCGACTCATGTCGAGGGGCCTTCCGCCAGCTCGGGGCAGATGGGAGTGGAGTTTGTTGTAAAACCCCTAAATTTCTACTATTATTTTTTTATATATATTAAATTTGGTACTGATTTAAAAATTTTGTATTGTACGTCGCATAGTCGTATTGTACGTCGTGCACGAAATTTTATTTTTCGTAGTTGCTCGTTAAGTGCAAATATGTGCGAGCGTACATATTTTAGAAAAAACATTTTTTATTTTATTATACACTTTCAAAATATTATATAATTATTATTCTTGCTGTAAAAAGCCTTTTTATTTTTAGCAGTTATTAATCATAAATAATATTTCATTGTATACTAGGAAAAGCATAATCATGTATGCATTATTCGTGCATACATATATTTCGTAATTATTTATTAGTCTATTTTAAATAAAAATGTAATTTTCGAGATTTATTAATAAATATTCTATTATTTAAAAAGATATTTAAAAATATTTATTATTTTCGAAATTATTATTATTAGTATTTTGAAAAATATATTTGGAAGTTATGGTGGCCATTTAAATCTTGATTTAATTTTTGAATTTATTTAAATAGTTAAATATTCAAAATTCATTTATCCTATTTGATTTTGAGCTAAAAATTTAAATAGATTTAAATTGGATTTAATTGATTTGATTTTAAACTAAGAGAATTTGATTTGATTTAAATTAGATTTGGATTTGGATTTGGATTTGATTGCTTTTCAATTAAATTAGGAAATATCTAAATTGGGTTTAAAGGAATCCTAATTCTTATCTAATTGGGAATTTCCATATCCTATAAATAGGCAGGTACTCCTCTATATTATTTTCACCACAAATCATCTTTCAAACCATCCTTGTCAAAATTTCTCTCTTTTTTCGTCATAAATTCAGCCTCAATTTTCAAAGGTTGTAGCAACTTCGAATGACCATAACTCCCAACTCCGGACTCCTTTTGACCTCTAGTTTTTTTTGTTGGAATCGTATTGAGGTATATTTTCTGAATGTAAATTTTATTTTCATAAATTCGGAACTTAATTTTCTGGAAAATTTGTGGAGTGTTAGTGGTCCGAAATCTGACACGTTTTAGTGTTTTTGAGATTCTGGGAGAACCAGGAATCAGAATCAAGATCCGTTTGAAGTTTCGGAATACTGACAGAAAAATACACATCATATATTTTTCCTAAAAAAATTTCAGAATATTTTATTTTTGGTTTTATTTTAGAAGTTTGTCACATCGTTTGAGTTCATCTTGTGTAGTCCTGTGACTATTTTGTACCCAACAGGATTGTCGGTTTCACCAGCAAGGACCTCAGGCAAGATACCTTGCCATTATACTATTTATTTTTTATTATATTTTATTTACATATCACTGTTCATTTATTTCTAGTTCTTGATTACTGTCTGCTCAGTGATATTAGTTGTACCTTGTTATTTATCCTTTGATTGCATATGGACTTAGAGTTAGGGGACTACCACTAGCTTAGTGCATTGCATAAACTTTGACACTGTTGTGCTACGAGATGTGTGAGTTATGAGTAGCATATAGTCTATGGACTTGCGTGTTGGCTGATCACTGATGCGTGTAGGACGTGCGTTAGGTCTAACTGTCAATAGTTGTGTGTTAGAAGACTTGACGGTTAGTAGTGTTACATGGTCGTGGCTACGACATGATAGGTACATTGGGTGGGGTGAACATTTTTTTGTCGTATGGGCTTCGATTGCACTTCCCCTATAACCCGGAAGCTCCGCTGGAGATACGGGTATGAGCCTCTCAGGTTGGCCACTGTCATTTTTGAACGTCATGCTTTCGGTCACTGGTGCCCAAGTGGAGACTATACTAGATCCCATTACAGCCAGGGCTCATGCGACGAAAGGTTTGTTCTCACTGCATGTTCACTTTAGTTTGGTTAGATTACCTTATTGTGTCTTGTCACTTTATTTGATTGTGGCATATTTATATTCAGTATTATATGGCATGTTGATGTATCTTATTACGTCCCTCTGAGGACCTGGTTATCTCGTCAGGTGTGTGCTCTTATGATTTCTGCAGGTGCTCTAGCTAAGGCCATGACTTGCGCTCTGTTCATCGAGATGTTGCTCTTGGATCGTCATCTCCTTGCTCTACTAAATTCCTTTCCTTGTATATTTCGTTCTTATTAAAATTAGTTGGTAGTGGACTTTGCCTCCGCCCAATGATTGTATACATGACAAATTCAAAGTTGCTTTTATATCATTATTTATCTTTGTGGATGAGATTTAGCACTTCGGTTACTGCATCTACAGCTTATGTATATATACGAGGGCCCATATACTTCATATGTATACAGCTGGTATGATTGTATTCTAGTCCTACGTATTTTGGGACTGGGGCATTACATGTTTTTGTGGTAGCCCATGCAGGTCTAGTTTGCCGTTTCGGTTACATGATTGAACCAAACGGACCTGCAATATAGGATTAGAGTTTAGAATCTCATCCACCTACTTGACATCCTTTCTTGACTTCAAATTCCGAACTCTCGTTCGACCTCCTTGATTTGCATCTTGCTTGACTCCTTCTACCGTAAATTCTTAGTTTCGTGTTTAGTAAAGATGACTACACTAGTATATGCCCATAGGTTAAACACATGGCTAGATAGATTATATTTGACAATTAATATGCATTGGAATTTTATTTGAGTTATAAAGGAATTTATTTTTCTAGAAAGTATAATTTTAAGGATTAGTTAATTTCAAGTTGGGTCGTAGCATGTTACCGCCTTCAATGGATAGTTGGAATTTTATTTTGCTATTACAAGGTGGTATACACAAGAGGACAGCTAGATCGCGAAAACAAATTTATGATTTATGGTGTTTTTGAAATTGCAAAATAGTTTATGATTTATTGGGATATGAAACCGATTGGAAAACATCTTTAAATTGTGACACATGATTTACGTTAAGTTCAAGTATTAGATTGTAAAAGATTTTAAAGAGTTTTAAATTATAAGAGAATATGGAGGGTTTAGGATTTATTGTTTATTAGAGAGCTTGAGGTTTTAAATTGAGTCATTTGAATTTTTAAATTTATTTAATTTTGAGCTTGAAGAGATAATGGTAAAAAATTTGTTTGAAATATTTTTGGAAGATATGAAATCGACTTTGAAGGAAAAATTTAAATATTTAAATTTGCTCATATGATCTATGATATATAAAGTTATTTAGATTTCAAGTTTAAAGCCTTGATTATGAATATTTAGATTTTGGTAAAAAAAAAATCTTGGAGAGTAGTTCTGACTTATGGAAAGCTAGATATACACAGTTGAAGGATATAGAATTAAATTCGGGAGTTATTTAAATGTTTCATTTTGTAGTATGAATTTCGGCTTGTAAAAGTATTTAAATGTTGAGTTTAAGATTTGAGAGAAAAAAAAATCTACTTGCGATATACAAGGGTTGTTTCGAGACTGACTAGAGGTTTAAAATTGTGATTAAAGTTGACAGCCTACGACGATTGGAAATTTTTATTGAAAAACTCTCGAGGAATTTGAAACTTTAGATTGGATCATATATTGGTAGAGAACCAAAAAACAAGAAAGGTCCCCCTAGTGAGATAGAAGTACTCCACACTGGATGCCATGCCACTTATGATTATGATATTGCATATACACAAGTATAGTTAGTCATCGACCAAACCGACGAACATATCTTTGAGTCACTCGACCTTCCCTCCAAGCTAGATCTTTATTCGTGACCATCTAATTAGTTGGAACTTAGAAATAATTAGAACCATCTCCTTGACCATACCCTTATCTATGAACTTTTTCTAGAAATTGTCTCTCTAACCTATCTTTACCTCGATCTACAAGATTTTCTAAATTATCTTTATGCTTTAACCTTTTATTTTGTGCATTAATTAGTACCTTATGAAAACCCACTTTCTATTTTGATCATTCGGCGTTCCCTATCGTGACTTTGATATTTGAAGCACAGCACTAGACTTTTCCTTCCTACAAATTTCACATGCAAAAACCTAGACGAGTTCACCTTCATGTAGATATATCATGTACCACTAAAACAGTCCCCTTGTACTCTAGTTTTATGGTACGACTTTCGGGCCATAAAAACTCAACGATAACATATACCATGGTACCGATATACTTTTGACTATATATTGGACTCAATCACGACTCCAATCTTCGGCCCGATTGCGATCTACTAAATCAGTTAAATGCTTAACCTTGTGTTTATCTTGACTGCTTAATCATTGTCATTTTATTTTCTTGTATTATCTTGATTTACTTAGACCCATAACATCTTTAGCTCTTCAATATTGCAACCCTTACTCTTTCCCCTTCTCATTAAATTGCTTTACTTATATTTCACTATGATTCCTCCATAGCCTATACAACCTTGTTCCTTGTTTGATTCCCTTATGCGAAATGAAATTTGATCATGACAATCTTGAGTTAGTAGAAGCTAGATTGGAGAACCCCACGGCATGGATAAATAATGTAGTTGGTTAAGATAATTACGAGATTATGAGCTATAGGTGGGAAATAAATAGAAATGTGCAATAAATCCGAATCAATGAAGTAAGAAATGATATATTATGTTTTGACGAAACACTCAAGGATAGATAGACTTCTCAAATTTCAAACTTTGTTTTAAGGTAACTAAATATCGAATGAAGAATCGTCTAAAGTGTTGGTGGTATAAGAACAAAATTTACCGATAAAATTTAGAGATGCAAATTTTTCTGATAAAGACAATGTTGACGTTATGATAATACTATTTTTCAAGGGTAACAAATTATTGGAGAAAGAAACCTTTATATTTTTTATTAAAGTTCTAAGATGATTAGGAATATGAAGTTAAGATGAATTTTCATCAAAAGAGGAGATTATTGAATTCAAATTTTCGAGAGAGACTAATGAATATTAAAAAAAAATTTTAATTATGATAATAGAAGATTGAGTTATGAAGGCATACTGTTAGTTTTCGAGATTTATCATGAAGACGGATTTTTGATACCTATAGATGCATCGTACATTGACCAATAAATTTGTAGTAAAGAGATTTTTAACTTTTACTTGGGCCAAATTGGTTGAAGGTTTTAGAATTTTAATTTTAGAGGAAAAATTTTAAATTGGGAAGATATATATAAATGAGCGATGAAGATTATGGAAGTCAAAATTTGAGACTATCGAAAATTCTATGACGAAATACTTAGTAACGTGATAAAATTTTGCTTTGAGATTTATGAGAGTGATTTAATTTTTTTTTATGAATTTGAACGGCTTGGAGTAAATACAAATTTTGGTGGTATATTTTTGAAAGTTTATTTTTTAAAACTTTTGGAGGAAACTTGAGTTAAAATATTAATGATAGGCCACAAAGGTAGCCCTAATGTGTTAGAAGTATTCCACACTAATTGCCATGTCACTCATGACCATGATAGTAGTATATACACAAATGTTGTTAGTCATCTACCCAGTTATGTGACTGTATTTTCACCTCGACTTACTCGACCTTCCTTCAATTCTAGATCTTTTAATTGCGACCTTCTAACACATTTGCAATTTGAATAATGAGTTAATGGTTCCTTAATTGTATTCATCTAGGAGACTATCTTCTCTCCGGAATTATGTTTCTAAATTATTTTTAATGGATTCTTTAATTAATTTTATTTCATGCTTTAACTTGATCTTCTTTATTTTGTGCATTAATTATCACCTCGTGAACTCCCACTTTCTATTTTTGATCTTCTGGCGTCCCATACCGTGACTTGTATCTTTGGAGTACAACACTACACTTTTCCTTCCAACAAATTTCATATTTAAGACCTAGACAAGTCCACCTTCATGTAGATGTATCATGTCCCACTAAAACACGTCTCCTTGTACACTATTTTCATGATAGGACCTTCTGGTCAAAATGGTCAAACTATAACCTCTACCATGACACCAAAATACTTTTCGACTTCAATTAAGAGATCGAACCTTGACTCAATCCCTTAACCCGATAGGTGAATTTTGTTCTACTTAGTTCCTTAAATGCTTAAATTTGTGCTTTATCTTGATTGCTTAACCCACTGTCTCATCCCATTACTAGTTGAACTCTTGTAAGTTGGGTAGAATACCTCACGGCCCAACAAAGTCTTTGTCTTTGTGACCCATGTGGATAAGTTTGCTTAGCCTATAAGTTCAGAGGACCCTAATTTAGCTAGTCAACCAAGACAACTGTATAGGCCCAAACTTCGGGCGAGCCTTGAACTTAAAAGATCTGGGACTATTTAAAATTTCCTTCATCAGTACCTCCCTTTCTCATATTTTGACTATCTCGCGCTGCTAACGTAGCTTCAGTTTTGCAATCTTATTTCGTTACCAAGCTTGATCATGACATATTTTATTGGGTGCACCCACTAACATATTGTCTAATCAGAACCGGTGCATAATGGTCTGATCAACCGAGTGCACTTTGGTTCACTTTTATCTATCGTTCTACGTGGATGGGGACATAGCTAAACTTGTCCTCTAGAGTCCCATCCGCGACTGCCTTGACAACTCCTTTTGAATTATTCGGTCGTCTTTGAACCACGTATTCGTATTCGATAACGCCTCCTTCGAACTCTATATTGAGTTTGCCTTCACCTATTTTAGAAGGACGAAAGCGTCGTACTAAAACTCCTCTAACTGTCCTATCACCATGACCATTACCACCCAACGTAACTATATCTTTGTCTTGAACTACTCGACCTTTCCCTCGACACTAAATTTACAATCTTGACTTTCTAATCACTTGAATTTAAGAGTTATCACAATCGTCTCTTAATCATGCCCTCAACCTAGACTACGACCATATAAACTTCCTTAAACCTTCCTATCTACCGTTGTGCCTTCTCACCCCCTCCTAATTCTTAATTTCGAGGACGAAATTCTTTTAAGTTGGGTAGGATGTAAAATCCCTAAATTTCTACTATTATTTTTTTATATATATTAAATTTGGTACTGATTTAAAAATTTTGTATTGTACGTCGCATAGTCGTATTGTACGTCGCGCACGAAATTTTATTTTTCGTAGTTGCTCGTCAAGTGCAAATATGTGCGAGCGTACATATTTTAGAAAAACATTTTTTATTTTATTATACACTTTCAAAATATTATATAATTATTATTCTTGCTATAAAAAGCCTTTTTATTTTTAGCAGTTATTAATCATAAATAATATTTCATTGTATACTAGGAAAAGCATAATCATGTATGCATTATTCGTACATACATATATTTCGTAATTATTTATTAGTCTATTTTAAATAAAAATATAATTTTTGAGATTTATTAATAAATATTCTATTATTTAAAAATATATTTAAAAATATTTATTATTTTCAAAATTATTATTATTGGTATTTTAAAAAATATATTTGGAAGTTATGGTGGCCATTTAAATCTTGATTTGATTTTTGGATTTATTTAAATAGTTAAATATTCAAAATTTATTTATCCCATTTGATTTTGAGCTAAAAATTTAAATAGATGTAAATTCGATTTAATTGATTTGATTTTAAACTAAGAGAATTTGATTTGATTTAAATTAGATTTGGATTTGGATTTGGATTTGGATTTGGATTTGATTGCTTTTAAATTGAATTAGAAAATATCTAAATTGGGTTTAAAGGAATCCTAATTCTTATCTAATTGGGAATTTCTATATCCTATAAATAGGCAGGTACTCCTCCATATTATTTTCACCACAAATTATCTTTCAAACCATCCTTGTCAAAATTTCTCTCTTTTTTCGTCATAAATTCAGCCTCAATTTTCAAAGGTTGTAGCAACTTCGAATGACCATAACTCCCAACTCCGGACTCCTTTTGACGTCCAATTTTTTTTGTTGGAATCGTATTGAGGTATATTTTTTGAATGTAAATTTTATTTTCATAAATTCGGAACTTAATTTTCTGGAAAATTTGTTGAGTGTCAGTGGTCCGAAATCTGACACGTTTTAGTGTTTTTGAGATTCTGGGAGAACTAGGAATCAGAATCATGATCCGTTTGAAGTTTCGGAATACTGACAGAAAAATACACATCATATATTTTTTCTAAAAAATTTTTAGAATATTTTATTTTTGGTTTTATTTTAGAAGTTTGTCACATCGTTTGAGTTCATCTTGTGTAGCCCTGTGACTATTCTGTACCCAACGGAATTATCGGTTTCACCAGCAAGGACCTCAGACAAGATACCTTGCCATTATACTGTTTTATTTTTTAGTTGCATTTTATTTACATATCACTGTTCATTTATTTCTAGTTCTTAATTACTGTCTGCTCAGTGATATTAGTTGTACCTTGTTATTTATCCTTTGATTGCATATGGACTTAGAGTTAGGGGACTACCGCTAGCTTAGTGCATTGCATAAACTTTGACACTGTTGTGCCACGAGATGTGTGAATTATGAGTAGCATATAGTCTACGGACTTGCGTGTTGGCTGATCACTGATGCGTACAGGACGTGCGTTAGGTCTAAAAGTCAATAGTTGTGTGTTAGAAGACTTGATGGTTAGTAGTGTTACATGGTCATGGATGCGACATGATAGGTATATTGGGTGGGGAGAACATTTTCTTGTCGTATGGGCTTCGATTGTACTTCCCCTATAACCCGGAAGCTCCGCTGGAGATACGGGTATGAGCCTCTCAGGTTGGCCACTGTCATTTTTGAACGTCATGCTCTCGGTCATTGGTGCCCAAGTAGGGACTATACTAGATCCCATTACAGCCAGGGCTCATGCGACGAAAGGTTTGTTCTTACTGCATGATCACTTTAGTTTGGTTAGATTACCTTATTGTGTCTTGTCACTTTCTTTGATTGTGGCATATTTATATTCAGTATTATATGGCATGTTGATGTATCTTGTTACGTCCCTCTGAGGATCTGGTTATCTCACCAGGTGTGTGCTCTTATGATTTCTGCAGGTGCTCTAGCTAAGGCCATGACTTGCGCTCTGTTCATCGAGATGTTGCTCTTGGATCGTCATCTCCTTGCTCTACTAAATTTCTTTCCTTGTATATTTCGTTCTTATTAAAATTAGTTGGTAGTAGACTTTGTCTCCGTCCAACGATTGTATACATGACAAATTCAAAGTTGCTTTTATATCATTATTTATCTTTGTGGATGAGATTTAGCACCTCGGTTACTGCATCTACAGCTTATGTATATATACGAGGGCCCATATACTTCGTATGTATACAGCTGGCATGATTGCGTTCTAGTCCTACGTATTTTGGGACTGGGGCGTTACATTTGTTTCGGGAGTGATGGTCTCCGTCTCATCCTCTGCTGCTTATACGGCATCAGAGACTGACTTCTCGGCCCTGCCGAGCATTCAAGTTCTGCGGGCTGCTGAAGAGGAGTTGGCCGCTGTTCAGGCGTCCTTCCGCACGGAGTTTATTTCCCTCCTGGCAGGAGCGACAGATTCTGTCACGTCTTCTTCAGTGTTGCCAGCTACACTCCCGTTGACGTCGGCTTCTTCGGAGCCTCTGGACGAGGTATTGTCGGATGTGGTCGACAGCTTATATCGCCATTTAAAGAGGGGCGTAGATGCTGCCGTAGAACGGGGGACCCAATTTTCTCTGTTCCTACGGTGCGTTCGGGGTCAGATTGAAACTTTGAAGACTCTTCCTGGCAGGGTAGGGTTGGCTGCGCTCCTGGAGCCCAAGTTGGCAGAGGCTGATCAGCTCGTCACCCGATTGCTGGTGTTACGGTAAGCTGACTTGCCTGCTGTAATGAGCGGGAGCGGGGCTTCCTTATTGCCACTCGGGATAGGATAAAGCTCGCTCGAGACACTGCCGAGCCAGTTGTGAAGGGGGACCTTGACAAGCTTTCCGCTTCGTATGACAGGCTGGGTCGTCGGAGTCAAGCTTGTAGGACTCGGAAAGAGGCTGCTTCTCGCGAAATAGCTGACACGAAGGAGCGGATTCTCGCGCTTCAGAGGGAATTGGCCTTCCTAGAGTCGGAGCTGAAGGCTGCTCATGCGGAACAGGAATCAATCATTCGGAAGGCCGAGAAGGTTTCCTGATCTTCTGTTAACCTGGAGCGGGCTTTCGAGAAATTTGAGGACAACTGGCAAGCTCACGCTCATCTGGAGGACGCGGCGGCGCTGACCCAAGAGGCGGAGCGTCGAGCTAGACAGAGGTTTGAGCGGTCGGTTGCCTTGCTGACAGACCGTTTTACGGCGTTATGCGCCCCAGAGCAGTGATCAGTTTTATGTTTTCTTTTGCTTTTTTTTTTCTTCTTTTTTTGTTTTATTTTTTTTGTTTTCATTTTGTAAGAGGTGTGATCCCAAATGATGTAGCACTTCAAATTTTTAATAAATGAGCATGTTTCAACTCATTTTCTCTTTCTTATACTCGTGGTGTTTGTGGAATTGAACCTACTGGAGGATTATTTGTGGACCTGTTACCCTGGGCGTACCTTGGTTTTAAGTACGAGTAACAAGTTTTGGAGAGGAATACCTAGAACAACTTCGCGATAAGACAGTTATAGAAGTTTTTGGTATTCGAGAGAATGCCAGGGAGCAACTGGGCTCCCAGGCATGATAGGGAAGGGGTGGGTGTGTACTGGAGACCCAGTACAGCATCTGTGGTTGACTGAGGACATTTGTGGTCAACAGAGGACATTTGTGGTCAACAGAGGATATTTATGGTCAACAGAGGACATTTGTGGTCAACAGAGGACATTTGTGGTCAACAGAGGACATTTGTGGACCTATTATCCTTGTCGTACTCCGATTGTAGGTACAGATAATAGGTTGAAAGGGAACCGACATACTTACTCAGAGGTAATGAGGACATGACAAGTATGAAGATTTCTTCTACGGAGCCTTCCCACGCAGAGGTAATGAGGACATGGCAGGAGTGGGCTCAATGAAGAGGGGGGTACATAAAACGACTCAGAGGTAATGAGGACATGGAAGTTTTATGTAGGGGGTGATTTGTTTTTGGCGGAAGTGAAACAACTCAGAGGTAGCATCGACATGGTCGTTTTGGAAGTTTGTGGACCCGTTACACTTTTTGTGCACTGGAAGTGCGGGTAGTGGATCACGAGGGAGGATCTCTGATAAGAAGAAAGTTCAGAGGTATGATCATACATGACTTACTATCTGAAAGAGTGACCGGGATGTGAGTTCAGAGGCACCAGCGGGTACATGTCTCGATATTGTGAAAGTGTGAGTTCAGTGGCACCAGCGGGCACATGACTCGATAATCTGGGATGTTGTGGATGTGAGTTCAGCGGCACGAGAGGGTACATGACTCGGTAATCTAGAGAATGGTGAGTATGAGTTCAGCGGTACCAGCGGGTACATGACTCTATGTATGGAACCAGAATGTAAGTTCAGTGGTACAGGGAGGTACATAACTCGACACTCTGAGCTGTCTCGAGGATTTCGTTTCAGACATAATACTTCTTCAGGAACTTGCCATTAATGGGCAACATGAGCAAGTCTCTATTTTGCTTTGCGAGGCGGTAGGCGCCGTTGGAGAATACAGCTTCGATGATGAACGTGCCTTCCCATTTTGGTTGGAATTTACCGGCGGTTTTATGCGTCATAACCATCGGCCTCCGAACCGCCAGAACGAGATCGCCTACTTGGAATGTTCTGACCTTGACCTTCTTGTTAAAAGCTCCGAATATTCGGGCTTGATACAGCTCAATTCGTTGTTGAGCTAACAGGCGCTTCTCGTCTAGGGCCTCAAATTCCTATAATAGGCGATGGTGGTTTTCGTCTGTCGTCAGCTGATGTGTGAGGGCGACGCGGAGTGAGGGGATCTGCGCCTCTAATGGAAGAACTGCCTCACTCCCGTACACCAGGGAAAA
Source organism: Iris pallida (assembly GCA_029216955.1). Lineage (NCBI taxonomy): Eukaryota > Viridiplantae > Streptophyta > Magnoliopsida > Asparagales > Iridaceae > Iris > Iris pallida. The sequence continues at coordinate 30,777,976 of JANAVB010016195.1, read as the reverse complement.
TAGTGTATTCCCGGTGGCTGTTCGAACTGTGGTGCGATACGCCCATAAGCATTCGCCGAGCTTCTCGTTCCAGTCGCGCTTGTTAGAGGACACGAATTTCTTTAGTAGCTTGATTATGGTTTTGTTGAATGCTTCTGCTAACCCGTTGGCTGCTGGGTTGTAGGGTATCGAAGCAATGTTCTGAATTTGGTGCTTTTTGCAGAACCGATAAAATGTGTGGCTTGCGAACTGTGGCCCATTGTCGTGAATGATCCTTCGGGGCAGTCCAAAGTGGTAGATGACATGATGCTTAAGGAAGCTGATCACGATTGAAGTTTTCACCTCAGTCAATGGGATGGCTTCCGCCCATTTGGAGAAGTAATCAGTGATTGCGAGTATGAATCGGTGTCCTTTGGACGAAGGTGGGGTAATTGGGCCGACGATGTCCATACCCCATGCTTTGAATGGCTAGGAGGCCACAGTCGGATGTAGGAATTCGGATGGCTGGTGGATGAAGTCGGCGTAGATTTGGCAGGCTCTGCACTTTCGTGTATAATCTATTGCGTCTGCAACCATCGTGGGCCAGTAATAGCCCATTCGGCGAAGGCAGTCTTGCAGTTTCGGGCCAGGTTGATGGGCTCCGCAGACACCATCATGGGCCTCATGCACGACTTCTTTGGCTTCTGTATTTGATAGACACCGACGCAGCAACCCATCATAGGATCGGTGATACAGCATTTTTGTCTCCGTATCATAGAAAAATCTGAGAGAACGTCTTCTGATAGAAGTAGCTTCCTTCGGATTCTCTGGCAGGATGTCGTATACTACGAAGTCGATGAACGGCTGTCTCCAGTCTGGTGCTTCATCGACTGAAAGGGCAGAGTAACTTTCAATGCATCGAACGTTATCCTTAGGACAGACCAGTTCACGGCCAATTATGTCGACCTGATGACGAGCATAATTTGGCACAGCTAGGGAACCGGCCAAACCAGCTAGGGCATCAGCCTCAATATTCTGGAGTCTGGGAACATGTTCTATAAAGAACCCTCCCAGAGATGAGATGAGATGATATCGATTGCTATTCGATGATACGGGATCATGTCTTCGTGGCGGACCTCGTACGACCCCCGAATCTAATTGACGATTAACTGTGAGTCGCCGTATGCTTCAAGATACTCTACCTCCAGCTCTTTTGCGAGTCAGAGGCCGATGACCAAGGCATTGTACTCGGCCACATTATTTGAGCAGGGCTCTGTGAGTGAGTAGGCCCGATTGATCACCAAGCCGGAGGAAGAAATCAGCACCACTCTAACTCCAGCGACGATGTTGCCTTTGGGTCCAGTTCTTGAAGTGCCGTCGAAGAACATTCGCCAGATGGCATCATGGGAGACTGCATTTGAACTGGTGGCTTCGTCCGGTATTTCTTCATATACCATATTCGTCTCTGAACCTGGGTGTGCTGCTAGAAAGTCTGCCAGAGCCTGGCCTTTAACAGCCTTTTGTGGGACGAAGATCATGTGGTATGGTGATAGTAATATCGCCCAGGTAGCAAGGCGAGAGCTGAGTGCCCCAGGTTTGGTCATGAGGACCCTGAGGGGGTTGATCCGCGATATCATATGGATGGTTTGTCCCGTGACGTAGTGTCGCGTCTTCTGGATTGCGAACACGAGAGCAAGGTATTGCTTCTCTACGGCCGTGTACCGATATTCTAGCCCAATTATCTTTCAACTGAGGTAGTATATAGCTTGTTCGTGGCCCGCATCATTGTTCTGTGCCAACAGAGCACCAAGAGAATGTTCCATCGCTCGCACATAGAGCAGGAATGGCTTCCCGGCAACAGGAGCTACCAGGACTGGGGGGTTCGACAAATATTCTTTGATGTTGTCGAAAGCGCGCTGGCATTCCTTACCCCATACGAAAGAGACTCCCTTCTTCATGAGATGGGTGAATGGTTGACATCGTCCGGAGAGATTAGAGATGAATCTCCTGATGTAAGCTAGCCTGCCTTGGAGGCCTCGGAGTTCGCAGAGATTTCTCGGAGGACCCATCTCCATGATTGCCTTTGTTTTCTCGGGGTCGATTTAATGCCCTGAGAAGTAATGACAAAACCCAGGAATTTCCTGCTGGAGACTCCCAAGAATGATTTCGTAGGGTTCATCTTTAAGTTGTGTGCTCGCATTAGGTCGAACACTGTCCTGAGATCTTGCAGATGATCTTCCTTCGAACAGATTTTGATGGCGATGTCGTCGACGTAGCACTCCACTGTCATGCGCAAGTGGTCTCTAAAGATGATGCTCATAGCTCTCTGGTAAGTGGCGCCAGCATTCCTTAAACCAAAAGGCATAACGGTGTAGCAATATGTACCAATTGGTGTTCGGAATGATGTGTGCTTCTCGTCGTCAGGAAACATCTTGATCTGGTTGTATCCTGAGAAGCCATCCATGAAAGACATACGTTCGAAGCCGCAGGTGTTGTCGATCATGATGTCTGTGATAGGGAGAGGGAATTCATCTTTAGGGCAGGGCTCATTCAGATTCCGGAAGTCAATGCATATTCGGATCTTTCCGTTCTTCTTGAGAACTGGTACGATGTTGGCTACCCAGTCTGGATGCTGCTCTTCGCCAATGAAGCCGCTGGCTATCAGTTTGTTGACCTCGGCTTCAATAGCATTCATGACATCGGGGCAAAACCGTCGTTGCTGTTGCTTGACAGGTTTTGCATCCGAACGAATATTGAGTTTGTAGAGTGCGATCTCGGGGTCCAATCCTGGCATATCTTCATTGCTCCAGGCGAACACATCGATATACTCTTTGACGAGTTGGAGCAGCGACTCTCGCTCTTCATCTGTCAGACTCTGGCTGATGAAGATTGGTTTCGGGGATGCTTCATCACCAAGATTAACTTGTATGACCTCATCCTCAGTGGGAGGTTCTTTTTGCTCGAAACACTTTTTCCATTGTTCATCTAGCTGTTGGGCCCACGGCTCTAGCTCGAGAATTTCCGGAATGTCTTCGTCTTCTTCATAAGCGTCGGCGAATGCCATGTTGACTGACAGAATTTGTCTGAATACGTCTCCGATGCTGGTATCCGAATCAGAAGTTGGTGACCCGGTCGAATGTGAATGCCAGTCACATTCTTCATCTGAACTTTCAGGGGTTGTCATGGGTGTTATATACCCTAATCCACATCGAGTCTTGCTATAGTAGTCCCGTAGTTTGCCAGCCGGGATCGGGGGCTTCAAAGGTAGTCGTCGTCCAGTACCGTAGTTTAAACCCAGTGTCGTTTCCAGGTCATACCCCTGTTTCTGCATGAGATATTTAGATTGGGGGCTATAAAGATACAGAGGCAGTCTCCCGGCATCCGATCCAAGGTCGACTTCTTCTATGGTGAAGGGATACGGATCGTCCTTCCGGCCGAAGATGATTGGATGGTCCCCTCCCTCGATTATTCGGTAAGCGTCTTCTGCTGGAGTAAGTTTGATTGTGGTGTAGACATTTGTCACCTGTATGTGTAGGTGAGTGCCTATACCGTGTTCCATAGCGTACATTGTACAAAGCTTATTAAGCTCGAGGTAGTTCAAAGATAGCCCTTTATTGATGAAGTAAGGTATCTTTTCTAGGGTAATTATATCATCTACGGAGGGAACATCAGTGTGGACAGCCACATACTTGGCTAGCTCTGGTTCCTCTTCGGCTACGCCCTGTGTGAATGAAGACTGAAAAGACGACCTGAGGAGCTTGATCGTCAGCGGTTCAGTTGATGGAGTTGAGCGTGGAGTTGTTGGCAGACTAGCGACCCCCAGTTTGGTACTCGATGTGGGGCGAGGAGTGGCTGGTTCGCTAGAAGTGTCAGACCTTGCATCGGAGTGACGACCCTTCTTGGGAAGGCGTATCGTCAGTAGTTTGTCGGATGGATTGAGCTTCTCCGTTTGGGGCTGGTCGACTCTCGGCAGTCTGATTGTTAGTGGCCCCGTTGTGGATCTTGGCACTTGGCCAGAGCTTGGCAGCCGAATTATCATCTGTTCTTCTTGTGCTGAGAGGCTGATGGCGTCCTTACGCAGAGTGGCGGTAAGAGGTACAGACCTGCCCGGTTTGCGAGCTTGGAGGTGGATCGTAAGAGGCTCTTCTGATCCTGTGGCTGTCTCGGTACTAGCTTGTACATCTCCTTCACCAAGATGCTTCTTCGATTTTTTGTACAGGCAGGAGTCTGAGTAGTAAGATTCGACCCCTTTGAAGGGATCGATATCAGCAAATTAAGTCCTCACGAAGCCATGCTTGTCGACATATTTGAAGCACTAGTGCAGCGTGGAAGGCACGATCATATAATCGTGTATCCATGGGCGCCCCAAGAGGATGTTGTAAGAAGTGTCTGCATCAATAACGTAGCAGGTGACTTCTGATTGGAGGTCGCCAATTTGACACTTCAAGCGAATCTTCCCAATAGGGTAGATCCTGCCCGAATTGAAACTGCTGATGGCGGTGTTTGTAGGCATCAGGCGATGCATTGGGATGCGGAGGTGATACAGCAGACCCTTCGGGATAATACTTATGGAAGAGCCGGGGTCAATGTGCATCCGGTCTACCTTTACGTCGCCGATGTATCCAGTGTAGTATAGTGGGCGATCGTGCAGATTAGTTTTGATGAGCATGTCCTGCGGAGTGAAGACGATGTTGGGCATTGCTCCCGTGCAGGCGCTATCTTGGAGATCCGCAGGCGGGTTTTCTCCCGTGAGGTTAACTTGAGCCAGGTATGCATCGGCATTTGGGAGTGCATCGCTCAAAGCTGCACGAACATCCTTGGAGAGTCTCAGGAGCTCATATAATGACAACTTGGCCGGTGTGTTGTCCAATTGTGCCAAGAAGTCGAAGTTGTAGGGCCTTTCTAGCCCTTGGGCTGCCTCTTTTCGGAGGGATTTGTCGAAGCGAGTCTCCCTCGGCCTAGGCTTGTCGGTCGTCGAAGGCTGAGCCGGTCCCGGAGCGTCGGTTGTAGCGGGCTGGTGATCTTCAGCCGGGTTGTCAGCTACAGGTTGGGATTGTGCCCCAGATCGTGTGACGACGGCTGTAGCTTCTTCGATGTCTGCCGAGATTGTGCGGTAGGATCTGATTTTTCTATTCTTTTTTTTGCAGATAGAAGACGATACGGGCCGAGTCACTTAGAATACCAAGTCTGGATGGATCCACATGACCTTCCCTCTTGATGTGGTGAGGGGCACCAAACCAGCAGCCTGATCTCGGGGAGGTGAAAGATTAGTAATCTCTATTGTCGCCAGAGGGATGGGGACCACCCCGTCTTGAGTGTCCGTCGGAGGGAAGCTGCAGAATTATACCGACACCATATTGGCTGCCACTGTTACCTCTTCGAAATCGATGGCCAGAGCGTTCGAATCGATGAGGTTTTGGATGTACCATTTCAGCTGGTAGCAGTCATGTGTAGCATGATGGACATAGCGATGATAATGGCAGTACTTTGGGTTCTCCATCTCTGCCGGCCGCGGTTCCCATCTTGGTGGAGGAAGCTGAATTCTGTCCCCTTGTATGAGCATGTCCAAGATGGGCTTGACGTGACCGTCTTCGAAGGAGTAAGTGATTTGCGGCCATTGTTTGTCTGCCGGCTTTGGCTCAGGTTTCTGGGCCGTGTCGGCCACCATAGCCTGCTTTACCCTGCTGTCCCGATTGTTGGAGGGGCTACCCCCATTATCATTGTTGGGACGCTTGCCCTTGTTCTCTCCGTCCGAGATGTGCAATCCCAGTTGGCGAGCCTTCTTCAATCGTTCTTCGACGCTTGTAGCGCTGATGATGAACGTCTTCCAATCCTTGAATTGACTTTCGCCCATCCAGAGACTGATTGTTGGAAGGAGTCTCTTTTGGCAAATTTTAATCAAGGAGGAATCTGGATTTCCAGAGGGCAGCTTCATGGCGGTTTGGCCGAACCGCTCGATGTAGTTCCTTGTCAGCTCTTTCTTCCCTTTGACGACGTCCATGAGGGTGGACATGGTGATGTCCTGCTCTACTTCGTAGAATCTCTCCAAGAACTTGCACTTGAAGCCGACGAAGGAGTGGATGCAGTTGTCCGGCTGGTTACGATACCAGTCGAAGGCGACTCCTTCCAATGCCCCGATGAATAATCGTATGAGAATGGCATCGTCATGGGGCAGATGGTCGGTGGTGACCTCGAAGTAAGTGATGTACCAACTTGCCGAGGTCTTGCCATCATAAGGATTGATATTGAACGGCTTATATCTTGGTGGGAATGGAACATCCCTCCATACAGTAGGGTACGGTTACCATATTCTGAGGTCTTGAGAGTTTTCTCGAGCGTGGAACATGGCTCGGAGCTCCTGGACCTCTCTTATTGCTTCGCGTGCTTCGTCCACGGCAGTGGGGGCTGTTGTTTCTGGAGGATTATTGCCCGGGTTTGGTGCCGCCGAATTCGAGTCCGCATTGACCGCGGGACCCGCGCTTGTTTGCCCAGGTGTCCCTCCTTGCAGAGTTGGAAGGGCCGCTTTAATCTCGTCTACAAACTTGACCAAAGCAAGCAATATGACTTCGAGACTGTCGATGCGCTGGCGATCACTGGAACCACCTTGGTTGCTGTCTGCATGAATACTGTCGTCACGTGAGGAGAGATAGACGGAGCGGTGGAGGAAGCGCCCTCTGAATCGTACCCCTGTAGTGAGAAGTCATAAGGGTATGTGGGTATCTGATTCAGACTCGGAAGGAAAAGTACCCCCAATCTCCGAGTTTGCCTCGTCTTGGGAGTTGTGGATGTCGTCGGGGACGTCGATATTTGCTACATCCAATGGGAGAGTTGTTTCCACCGGCTCATCTTCTTGGAACATCGGATTGCTGTGGAGGCTCGGAGGGGTGCTACCTCCAGCCCCAGCAACCCCTGCGTTATGGACGACGAATCTCCCACTGTAGCAGATTTTGTCTTAGAGCGAGTACCTTGGAAAACTCTGGTGGTGGGCACCCGCTTAGACGACAATCTTTTAGTCATAGTGGTTGAGATCTTCGGGCTGGGAACATTCGTCTTCTTCCCCCTTCCATCAGCAGGGACTTTTCGAGCAGAGTTGCAGGAGACGACGGGTAGTGCCTCGTCTTCTGAAGATGGCTGTTGCAGTCTTTGAAAGACAGGCTGTCGGTTTTCTTGCATCGTCGTGCTATTGCAGCAGCAGTTGACGATGACTTGGGAGCAGTGACGTCCGAAGGAGGACTCTTTGCACCCCGATGCATCTTCTCTTTCCTTGCGTTTGTGGAGGATGGCCTCACGCAAGTCACTTGCTTTGCTGTCTCGAGAATTCCGGGCATGCGAGTATGTAGGCCTCCCGCCTATTCCCTGATTCGAAGGTAGCTCGCATACTTGCCTTCGCTCGTTACTGGGAGATGCTTGACGACTATCCTGTCCATTGGCCGCGGGGGGCAGGGTACGAGTAGCCTTATAAAACTTTCCATTAGAGGCCCACGTGATAATCAGCGGGACGCTCCGATAGTCATAGGTTGGGGCAGCTGACTGGGCTTGGTAAGCCCGCGCTGCCCAAGACTTCTTCCTTTTAGCACTTACGGGTGCATAATAGGAAGAGTCCAAGTTGGATACCACAGAGTCTGGCTTATCATCCAGAGAACCATCAGGGTCAGGACCGCATGAGAGACGGTCGAAAACTGATCGAGAGAAGCGTAGAACAGACGCTATGCGGCTAGGATCGGAAGCTGTGCAGGCTGTCTGCATGCGGCTGTCTTTAGCTCTCGGATGAGTTGTTCTTATGCGACCAGGAGTCACGACCGCGCAGGTTGGCCGCATGCGGTTGGCAATTGTGGCCGCATGGGTTTTCTACAAGCGATTGACTTCGGTAGCCGCATAAGTTTCATCCATGCGATTGGCAACTATAGCCACATAAGCTATGCGGCTGATAGATGTGGTCGTGTGAGCTTTCTTCATGCGGCTGGCGGATGTAGCCGCATGAGCTTTTTTTATGCGGCTAGCACCCTTATGCGGCTCGGATCGCATAGAGTTCCTCTTTGCCCCTGCAAGTCCAGCATCATAATATTTTCTTCTGCCGGACTTGGGGACAACAGAGTTGTCTACGGTCTGAAGTGGGGCCGCAGGAGAGTCTTCCTCGCCGTTTTGAGCAACAGAGGGTATCTCTGTAAGAGCTTCAGTAGGAGCGAATGATCGGGGTCTCCACTCCTTGCGGGCCTTCTTCGTGCGAGCTTGCTTCTGGATCGGGCCAGCGCTCTTGTCGGAGAGCATCTCTTCAAACGCCTGTTGGTCGAACCGGGCGACAATCTTCTGTTGCGTGGAGCCAATCTTGGCTGCATCCGACTGCGTCACCAACTCCTCAGCCGTGGAGAAGTTTGTCCCCAGCAGAGTCGCCATCGTGTTTGCCATAAAATACAAAAGAGCAGAACAGTTTTATGGGAGGACTGGACTTTTACTTTACGTTACAAACTCGCTTGTACAAAGAAAGCCTAGGGACGAAAACCTAGGTACAGCAATCTAAGTACAATTGTTTATTTTTGATTCTGGGGGGTGACGATAGAGGCTCGGGAAAGCGACGGCAGCTCTGCCTTACTCCTTGGACGATCGGACGTAGCCTTGGCTCCTGTGGCGAGATACTTGGCATTGACGAAGAAATGCTCTTCTTGCTCTCCTCGTATTGCTCTTCTGGCTTCTCTCTCTCTGGATTAATCTCTGTGTATTTTTCTCTTTGATTATTGGGGGAGCGTCCTTTTGCAAGGGAATGGCACCTTGCTATTTATAATAGTGGGGGGGCATCATTAGGGTTTGCAATGATTGTCCATTCTTAAAGTGGCGGCGGCCTAGTAAATGATCAATCTGGGCCATTAATCTTGAGCATGAAGGATCTGGGCCATTAATGAGGATTATGCCAAATCATGTCAGTAATTAATATTGATTACAATAAATCTCCATCATGATGATTTCCTGATGTCCGCAAATCTAAATGAATCAATTTAATTCATTATGTTGCCACGTGTCCCAAATTACTGGGATCTGACCCAAAATTTGATTATCTTTAGGACACGTGTCCTGTCATCATTGTTGAGCCGCATGAGGAGCGTTCGTGTTTGGACCGCATGAAGGTCGTCATGACCGAGCCGCATGAAAGATTTTATGACCGAGCCGCATGAATAGTCTCTATACTCGAACCGCATGAAGGTTGTCATGACCGAGCCGCATGAATATGTTCATGACCGAGCCGCATGGGGGTCTTCATGACCGAGCTGTATGAGAGTCTTTATGGCCGAGCCGTATGGATTTCTTCATGGCCGAGCCGCATGGGGGACCTTCATGATTGAACCGCATAGATTTCTCTGCACTGGCCGCATGAACTCGTTTAGACTGGCCGCATAAACTTGCCTCGAAGCTGTGAGGATTTTCCCCAATTCCCTAGGAAGATAGTGCCTTTATGTCAGTCATTATGACTACTTTTCGTCAGGGCTGTCAACTGTCAGCTGTTAGCGGTCAGAGCATTAATTGTCGGCCGTCAGAGTATTAATTGTGTTTGAATGACGCTGGGTACAGCCATTCTAAAAAGACACGTGGCACCCCTCTGCTGGCCGCATGGAGTCCACTCTGTGTTTGAGCAGCATGGGACTCTTTAGCCGCATGTGGCTCCTTGGCCGCATGGATCATTTTTTTTCTCTTTTTCATGCTTCTACAATGTTTGATGGCCAAAAGTATTGAGAGTCAACTATGGCATATGAGACTCAGTCATGCAAACACTGATACAATTTCAAGACTATCTACAAATAAGTTGGTACGCGGCTTACCAGACATATCTTTCAAGAAGGATACGGTATGTAGTGAATGTGAAAAGAACAAAGCTACCCGATCCGTCTTTAAATCCAAGAACGCTATAAGTACTACTAGACCTTTACAATTGTTGCATATGAACTTATTTGGACCAAGTAGAATTGCTAGCCTAGGTGGTAAGTTATATACATTTGTCATTGTAGATGATTTTTCTAGATATACATGGGTTTATTTTCTTGCACGCAAGAATGATGCATTATCAGAATTCGTCACCTTTTGCAAGAAAGTACAGAATGAAAAAGGGTTCATGATTACTCGCATTCGTAGTGATTATGGCGGTAAATTTGAGAATGCAGAATTCAAGCAATTTTGTGACACACACGGTTATTTGCATGAATTCTGTTGCCCTAGGACTCCACAACAAAATGGAGTTGTGGAACGTAAGAACAAGACTCTATCTGAAATGGCTAGAGTCATGTTAAACCAGTTTAGTCTACCTAGATTCTTTTGGGCTGAAGCTGTCAATACCGCATGCTATATTCTCAATAGGGTTCTAATTCGACCTATATCGAAGAAGACTCCCTATGAACTATGGTTTGATAGAACACCCAATGTTTCATATTTCAAGATTTTTTGTTGTAAATGCTTTATTCTTAATACTAAAGATAATTTGAGTAAATTTGATGAAAAGGCTGATAAAGGTATATTTTAGGTTATGCAGCAAAGAGCAAAGGATACAGAGACTTCAACAAAAGAACCATGATCATCGAAGACGTGCCAAAAAAGCAGGAACAAGCAATCTTGAGGCTGTACCAAAAGCGATGAGATTCTTGGCATATCATCCAAAGGACTTGGTAATTAGTGAGATTACCAAAGGTGTAATTACTCGTTCCTCTAATAAAGATATAGCTTCTTGTGTTGCATTTGTTTCGCAGTTTGAACCCAAAAATATTGAAGAAGCATGTAGTGATAATTTTTGGTTAGATGCTATGCAAAAGGAATTAAACCAATTTGAATGGAATCAAGTTTGGGAACTTGTTCCTAAGCCCATTGATCATCCGGTCATTGGCACCTGTTGGGTATTCCGAAACAAACTGAACGAGAATGGTTTAGTGACTCGTAATAAGGCTCGACTCGTAGCTGAAGGATACAATCAAAAAGAAGGTGTCGAGTACGATGAGACTTATGCCCCAATTGCGAGATTAGAATCCATTCACATGTTATGTGCAATTGCATGTTTTCATAATTTCAAGTTATTTCTAATGGATGTCAAAAGCGCATTTTAAATGGTTTATAAAAGAAGAAGTTTATGTAGCTCAACGTCCCGGTTTTACTGATTTCAAATATCCTGAATATATTTTCAAGTTGAAGAAAGCCTTATACGGTTTGAAACAAGCCCCTCGTCTTGGTACGATCATCTAAGCTCTTTTCTACTTGACAATGATTTTTTAAAGGGAAAGGTTGACACTATATTGTTTATAAAATCTTTAAATAACAACATTCTTTTGATTCAAGTCTATGTAGATGATATTATTTTTGGATCTACTAATGAATCGCTTTGTCAAGAATTTTCGAAGTGTATGCAGAATGAGTTTGAGATGAGCATGATGGAAGAGCTGAAATTCTTTCTCGGACTGCAAATCAAACAAACCAACAATGGGACGTTCATAAATCAAGCAAAGTACACAAAAGATCTATTAAAGAAGTTCGACCTGGAAGTAGTCAAGCCACTCAGTACTCCATTGGCGACTTCAACCAAGCATGATACTGATGAACAAGGCAAACCCGTCGACATACGTAAGTATCGAGGTATGATCGGTAGCTTACTGTATTTAACCGGTAGTCGACTATACATTATGTTTAGTGTTTGCTTGTGTGCACGTTTTTAAGCCAATCCTAAGGAATCACATCTGTGCGCAGTTAAGCGTATCTTCCGATACCTTAAAGGCACTTCTTCCGTCGGCTTATGGTATCCCACAACCACGTCATTTGACCTAACCGGTTATTCTGATGCTAATTTTGCAGGATGCAAAGTAGATAGAAAAAGTACCAATGGCACATGTCATATCCTAGGAAAAGCTCTAGTCTCTTGGTTTATTAAAAAAAAATTTTTGTCGCATTATCAACAACCGAGGCTGAGTATATCGCCGCAGGACGTTGTTGTACACGAATTTTGTGGATGAAGCAAACTTTAGAAGACTATGGATTGTATTTTATACACATACCCATTTTATGTGACAATACTAGCTCTATTAATTTGACTAAGAATCCAGTATGTCACTCTCGTACTAAACATATCGAGATTCGACATCACTTTCTTAGAGATCATCAACAAAATGGAGATATAAACCTTGTATACATAGATACACATAATCAATTAGCTGACATACTCACAAAATCTCTAGCGGAAGATCATTTCAATTATTTACGTCGAAAATTAGGAATTTTAGATGTCAATGATATTAATTAATTGTATTTTAATAATTAATTTATTCAATACTCAATAATTGTTTTCGAGATAAGCCTAAAAAGAGTCTGTCTGTCATCACGACTACGGTCGAAGCGAAGCGGTATTTAAGAGTTCCCCGGTGAACCTCTGTTAGCTGGGACAATACTCCTACAGCTAATCTGAAATAGAAGCTGAGTAAAGAATATTAATTTACAAAATAATATTAATTGTATCATTTGAAATTTAAAATTACTAAACTCTGAATTAAATATTTGAAACGAATTGATGAAAAAGATGTGGCCCCACAAAATTATATATATATATATAACCAGGCAACCCTTGGCAAATTCGGCCCGAGTTCGGTCCAAACTCGGACAAAGTTCGGCTGGGTATATATACGTATCAGTCAAAACCCGAGGCCCCCATCTTCTTCATTCTTCCAGACCTCATCAAACAGCAGCAGCAACGCCCCAAAAACCCTAGTTCTTCTCCACCTACCTTCTTCCAATCTACATGGAGATCTTCGTCCAAAATTTGGATTCGTGCGGAGAATGTCGTCCTCTACAGCATATATGATTCTCAGAAGGTATAATCCCTTCTCACCTCCACTTTCAAATTATTAGGGTTTCTAGTTTTTGGGATAGAATACCTAAGATTCAATCCTTTCAAGAGAAAGAATACCAATGCCAGTGAAGAGGCATCGTCTTCTGATCCGCATACGGATTTCCTCTTTTCTCCGGTCCAATCGGATGACGGTGCATCGGATGAGTTTTATTTCAAAACTCTCGACCAAGCCCTACTTTGGTATGCCGATTTCATCATGCGTACTATTTATATCGGATCTCCGATCAAATGGACTGTATTTCCTGACCACCGCCCTTACTTTAAGGCATTAGGGTTACATCACTTTGCTACTTTATAAGTCTCTATAGCTACTAATGCCATTAGACTATTTTACTGTAATTTCGTGTTAGACACTTTTACCGCGAGAATTCGTGTCGGCGGGATCGATATCGAGTTCGATGATGAATTGCTAGCAGAAATCCTTGGTCTATCAAATGAAGGTGCCCCGTTCGATGACATTACTGATTTTGATTTCCCCGAGGGTACGACTCTCGTTAGTTTCAAGAATGAGCCTTGTGCGCCCGCACGTGCTCGTCCTGGAAAGTTCAAGGCCAATAACTTAAACTTGTTTAACTACGAATTACATCGCATCATCTATTCCACTCTACTTCTAAAATCTATTTCAAAAGATGATGTCACGGCACTTGAACTCTCTACCTTATATCATATTCTTAAGGGGATTCTTTTTTCTGCCCCTAAGACTGTAGAAGCATGGAAAATACTAAAGGAAATGATTCATGCGGCCAGGAAAGACCCATGCGGCTCAGAGAACTCATGCGGCGCAGGGAATCATGCGGCATAAGGAGCTATTCGGCTCAAGGCATTCCATGCGGCTCAGAAGACACGTGGCCTGATAGTGCTCCCCTCTGACCCATGCTGCATTAATTGCTACGACGGCTGACCCCTCTGAAAAGTTGACAGCCCTGACACAAAGGGAGGTAATTATGACTCTGTCATAATGATAAATCTCTAGGGAAGAGAAAAGAAATCTCTGACACAAATCCCCTGAGAGCCATAAAAATGCCACGTGGCCTTGCCACGTGGGCGTTCGTATGCGGCTCGCTTCTCATGCGGCTCAGAATAAATCCTATGCGACTTAGACCATAGAAGTCTCATGTGGCTCGAGCAAAGGACTTCCCATACGGCTCAGAGTGAATCCATCCTATGCGGCTCAGGCCATGAAAGCCTCATGCGGCTCGAGCGAGGACTTCTCATGCGGTTCAAGAGGATCATGTCTATGCGGCCCAGGCGGATATATACCTATGCGGCCCACAAGGATTTCTCCTCTGTGGTTAGAGGGCTCAAGTAAGGGCCACTGCCCACGCAGCCCTGACACGTGGGCTTAACCATATGCGGCTCACATTCATATGCGGCTCACTCATCATGCGGTCCGGATCCCCTCAGCAACTCCTAGGACACGTGTCCTAAACCAATTAATTCCTCAGATTTGCTGCCATTAAAGATTGGGTCAAATCCCAATAATCTGGGACACGTGGCAGAAGAATAGATCTAATTTATTTGCAGATATCAGAAGAACAGTATAAGGAAGATTTATTCCAATTAGCATTAATTGCTCATGGGATTTGGTGTAATCTACATCCAATGGCCCAGATTCATCATAATCAAAACGAATGGCCAAGATGGACCAATCCCCAAGCCGTCGCCATCTCTAAAAGCTAATCATTGGCAACCCTAATGATCACATCCCACTATTATAAATAGCAAGGTGTCATTCCCTTGTAAGATATACAATTTCAGAGAGAAAAATACGTATATACAAAGAGACTCCTCAATAGTCAGAGAAAAGAATACACAGAGAGAGAGAGAGAAGCCAGAAGAGCAACAGAGGAACAAGAAGAGCATTTCTTCGTTAACGCCAACCATCTTTTCACAAGGAGCCAAGGCTGCATACCGATCGTCCAAGGAGTAAGGCAGGGCTGCCGTCGCCTTCCCGAGCCTCTATCGTCATCCGCCAGAATTTAAAATAAACAATTGTACTTAGACTGCTGTACCTAGATTTTCGTCCCTAGGCTTTCTTTGTACAAGCGAGTTTATAACGTGAAGTAAAAGTTCGGTCCTCCGATAATTGTTCTGTTCTTTTATATTTCATGGCAAACACGATGGCGACTCTGCTGGGGACAAACTTCTCCACGGCTGAGAAGTTGGTGACGTAGTCGGATGCAGCCAAACTTGGCTCTATGCAACAAAAGATGGTTGTCCGCTTCGACCAATAGGCGTTTGAAGAGATGCTCTCCGAAGGAAGCGCTGGCCCGGTCCAGAAATGCACCCGCACGACAAAGGCTCGCAGAGAGTGGAGGCCAAAATCATTTGCTCCTCCCCAAGCCCCCGACGGGATACTCTCTGTTGCTCAAGACGGCGAGAAGGACTCTTCTGCGGCCCCACTTCAGACCGTAGACAACTCTGTTGTCCCCAAGTCCGGCAGAAGAAAATACTATGATGCTGGACTTGCAGGGGCAAAGAGGAACTCTACGCGAACCGAGCCGCATAGGGGTGCTAGCCGCATGGAAAAAGCTCATGCGGCCACATCCGCTAGCCGCATGAAGAAAAATCATGCGGTCACATCTGTCAGTCGCATGGCTTATGCGGCTACAGTCGCCAATCACATGGATGAAACACATGCGGCCTTGGGAGTTAATCGCTTGCAGAAAACCTATGCAGCCACAATTGCCAACCGTATGCGGCCAGCCTGCACGATCGTAACTCCTAGCCGCTCAAAAACAACTCATCCAACAGCAGAAGATAACCGCATGCAGACAGCCTGTACGGTACCCAACTCTAGCCGCATAGCGTCCGTTCCTCGCTTCTCTCGACCAGTCTTCGACCGTCTCTCATACGGTCCTGACCCTGATGATTCTCTGGATGATAAGCCAGACTCTGTGGCATTCAACTTGGACTCCTCCTATTACGCACCCGCAAGTGCTAAAAGGAGGAAGTCTAGGACAGCGCGGGCTCATCAGGCCCAGTCAGCTGTCCCAACCTCTGACTGTCGGGGCGTCCCGTTGACTATCACACGGGCCTCGGATGGGAAGTTGTATACAACCGCTCGAGTCCAGCCCCCAGCGACAAACGGACAGAATGGTTCTTCTGACTTGCGGGAGGCGATCCTCCACAAACGCAAGGAAAGAGAAGGAGTGTCGGCGTGCAAAGAGTCCTCGCTTGGACATCGCTGCACCCAAATTATCGTCAATTGCTGCTGCAACAATGCGGCAGTGACGGAAGATCGACCGTCCGTCTTCCAAAGGCTACAGCACCCAAACTCAGAAGATGAGGCACCTCCTGTTGTCTCCTGCAATTTCGCTCAAAAAGTCCCCGTCGAAGGGAGAAGGAAAAAGACGAGTATCTCCAGTCCCAAGATATCAACCACTACAGCTAAGAAACTATCGTCTAAACGGTTGTCCTCTACTGGTGTATTCCAACACACCCGTTCAAAGACGAAATTTACCGCGATGGGAAATTCATCATCCACATCGCTGGGGGTTGAGGGAACCGGAGGTAACACTCCTCCGAACATCCGCAATAATTTGATGTTTCAAAGAGCCGAGCCCGGACAAACAACTCTTCCATGAGGGGCAACAGACGTCGATGTCCCCGAGGACATCCATAACTCTCAAGACGAAGCAAGCTCTGAAGCTGGGGATACCGTTCCCTCCGAGTCCGAGCCCGAAGAGAACATTCCCACCTATCCCGATGACTTTTCGGTGCATAGGTACGACTCGGAAGGCACATCCTCCACCGTTCCTTCCATCCCTCCTCATGTAAGGACGGTTTTCATGACGGACAGCAATCAAGGTGGTTCCAATGATCGCCGCGCATCAACAATCTCGAAGCCATATTACTTGCTTTGGTCAAATCTGTGGACGAGATTAAAGCGGCCCTGTCCACTCTACAAGGAGGAACGCCTGGACAAACAAGCACGGGCCCCACGGTCAATATAGATTCAAACTTGGCGGCACCAAACCCGGGCAATAATCCTCCTAAAATAACAGCCCCTACCGCGACAGATGAGACCCGAGAAGTAAGGAGAGAGGTCCAGAAGCTCCGAGCCATGTTCCATGCCCGAGAGAACGCTCAAGATCTCAGAATACGGCAACCATACCCTGCTGAATAGAGGGATGTTCCATTCCCACCAAGATATAAGCCGTTCAATATCAACCCGTATGATGGCAAAACCTCAGCAAGTCGGTACATCACTTACTTTGAAGTCACCACCGACCATCTGCCCCATGATGATGTGATCCTCACACGGTTATTCATCGGGGCATTGGAAGGAGTCGCCTTCGATTGGTACCGCAATCTACCGGACAACTGCATCCACTCATTCGCCGGTTTCAAGCGCCTGTTCTTGGAACGATTCTACGAAGTAGGACAGGACGTCACTATGTCCACTCTCATGGACGTCGTCCAAAGGGAGAAGGAGTTGACAAGAAACTACATCGAGCGGTTCCGCCAGACCGCCATGAAGCTGCCTTCCGGAAATCCAGATTCCTCTTTGATTGAAATTTGCCAAAAGAGACTGCTTCCAACGATCAGTCTCTGGATGGGCGAAAGTCAATTCAAAGATTGGAAGGCATTCACCATCAGCGCCACAAGCGCCGAAGAACGACTGAAGAAGGCTCGCCAACTGGGATTGCACATCTCAGAAGGAGAAAATAAGGGCAAGCGTCCCAACAACGATAATGGGGGTAACCCCTCCAACAATCGGGACAGCAAGAGAAAGCAGGCTATGGTGGCCGATACAACACAAAAACCTGAGCCGAAGCCCGCAGACAAATAATGGCCACAAATCTATTACTCCTTCGAAGACGGCCACGTCAAGCCTATCTTGGACATGCTCATACAAGGAGATAGAATTCAGCTTCCTCCACCAAGACGGGAGCCTCGGTCGGCTGATCTGGAGAACCCAAAATTCTGCCATTACTACCGTTATGTACACCACGCTACACACGACTGTTACCAACTAAAACGGTACATCCAAAGCCTCATCGATTCGAACGCCCTGGCCATCGACTTTGAAGAGGTAACCGTAGCAGCCAATATGGTATTCGTACAATTCGGCAGCTTCCCTCCGACGGAGACTCGAGAAGGGGTTATCCCCGTCCCTCTGGCGGCAATGAGGATTACCAATCTTCCACCTCCCCGGGAATAGGCTGCTGGTCTAGTACCTCTCACCACCTCACGAAGAGAGGTCATGTGGGTCCATCCAGACTTGGTATCAGAAGTAACTCGGCCCACACCATCTCCCACCAACAGAAAGAAGAGTGGAAAAATTAGGACCTGCCACACAATCTCAGCAGACAACGAGGAAGCTACAGCCGTCGTCATACGGTCCGGAGCGCAATCCCAACCTGTGGTTGACAATCCAGCCGAAAATCATCAACCCACTACAACTGATGCTCCGGGACCGGCTCAGCCTTCGACGACCGACAAGCCTAGGTCGAAGGAGACTCGCTTCGACAAATCTCTCCGAAAAGACGCAGCCCAAGGGCTAGAAAGGCCCTACAACTTTGACATCTTAGCACAATTGGCTAACACTCCGGCCAAATTGTCACTGTACGAACTCCTAAGGCTCTCCAAGGACGTTCGTATTGCATTAAGCGAAGCACTCCAAAATGTCGATGCCTATCTGGCTCAATCCAACCTCACCGGAGAGGACTCACCCGTGGATCTCTAAGACAGTGCCTGCACGGGAGCAATGCCCAATATCGTCTTCACTCCGTAGGACATGCTCATCAAAACCAACCTACATGATCGCTCGCTATACTACACGGGATACATCGGCGACGTGAAGGTGGATCGGATGCACATGGATCCTGGCTCTTCCATAAGCATCATCCCAAAGGGTCTGCTACATCATCTCCGCATCCTAATGTATCGCCTGACACCTACAAGCACCGCCATCAGCGGTTTCAATTCGGGCAGGAGCTACCCTATTGGGAAAATTTGTCTGAAGTGTCAAATTGGCGACCTCCAATCCGAAGTCACCTGCGACGTCATAGATGCAGATACTTCTTACAACATCCTCTTGGGGCGTCCATGGATTCACGATTATATGATCGTGCCTTCCACGCTAAACCATTGCTTCAAATATGTCGATAAATACGGCTTCGTGAAGACAGAATTTGCTGATATCGATCCCTTCAAAGGGGTCGAATCCTACTACTCAGACTCCTGCCTATACGAAAAGTCGAAGAGGCACCTTGATGAAGGAGACGGACAAACTCATACCGAGACAGCCACGGGATCAGAAGGACCCCTGACGATCCACCTCCAAGCTCGCAAACCGGGCAAGTCTGCACCCCTTACCGCCACTCTGCAGAAGGACGCAATCAGCCTCTCAGCGCAGGAGGAACAAATGATAATCCGGCTGCCAAGGTCCGGCCAAGTGCCGAGACCCACAACGGAGCCACTGACAGTCAGGCTACCAAAAGTCAGCCAACCACAAGCAGGGAAGCTCAACCCCTCGGATAGGACCATGACGATACGCCTTCCCAGGAAGGGTCGTCACCCCGATGCAAGGTCTGACACTTCTAGCGAACCAGCCACTCCTCGCCCCACATCAAATGCCAAACTGGAGGTCGCTAGTCTGCCAACAACTCCACGCTCTGCTCCACCAACTGAACCACTGACAATCAAGCTTCCCAGGTCATCCTCTCAGTCTTCGTTCACACAGGGGGTAGCCGAAGAGGAACCGGAGCTAGCCAAGTATGTGGCTGCCCACACTGATGTCCCCTCCACTGATGATGTAATCCCCCTAGAAAAGATACCTTACTTCATCAATAAAGGGTTATCTTTGAACTACGCCGAGCTCAATAAGCTATGTACAATGTATGCTATGGAACACGGTATAGGCGCTCACCTACACACACAGGTGACAAATGTGTACACCACGATCCAGCTTACTCCAGTAGAAGACGCTTATCGAATATTCGAGGAAGGAGATCATCCGATCATCTTCGGCCGGACGAACAACCCGCATCCCCTCACCATAGAAGAAGTCAACCTCGGGTCAGATGCCGGGAGACTGCCTCTGTATCTCTATAGCCCTCAATCCAAATATCTCATGCAGAAATAGGGGTATGATCTAGAGACGACGCCGAGATTGAACTACGGCACTGGACGACGATTACCTTTGAAGCCGCCAGTCCCGACGGGCAAACCATGGAACTACTATAACAAAACTCGATGCGGGTTAGGGTATGTAACGCCTACTATGACCCCTGAAAGTTCAAATGAAGAATGTGACTGGCAGTCACATTCAACCGGATCACCAACTTCCGACTCAGATACCAGCATCGGAGATGTGTTCAGACAAGTCATATCAGTCAACATGGCATTCGTCGACGCTTACGAGGAAGACGAAGACATCCCCAAAATCCTCGAGCTAGAGCCATGGGCCCAGCAATTAGACGCACAATAGGAAAAGCGGTTCGAACTGAGAGAACCTCCTACCGAAGATGAGGTCATACAAGTGGATCTCGGCAGCGAATCTTCTCCAAAACCGATTTTCATCAGTAAAAGCCTAACTGACGAAGAACGGGAGTCGCTGTTAGAACTTGTCAGAGAGTACATTGATGTGTTCGCCTGGAGCTATGAAGACATGCCAGGGTTAAATCCTGACATCGCTCTTCACAAACTCAACATTCGACCAGATGCGAAGCCGGTCAAGCAACAACAGCGACGCTTCCGTTCAGGCATCATGGACACGATCGAAGCCGAAGTCAACAAACTGATAGCCAGCGGCTTCATCCGTGAGGAGCAACATCCCGATTGGATCACCAATATAGTACCCGTCCTCAAGAAGAATGGGAAGATTCGAATCTGCATCGACTTCCGCAACCTGAACGAGGCGTGCCCCAAAGATGAATTCCCCCTTCCTATCACAGACATCATGATCGACAATACCTGCGGCTTCGAATGCATGTCATTCATGGATGGCTTCTCGGGGTACAACCAAATCAAAATGTCTCCTGATGACGAAAAGCATACTTTATTCTGAACACCAATTGGCACGTACTGCTACACAGTCATGCCTTTCGGTTTGAAGAATGCCGGCGCCACATATCAAAGAGCCATGAGCATCATCTTCAGAGACCACTTACGCAAGACAGTGGAGTGCTATATTGACGATATAGCCGTTAAGAGCCGCTGCAAAGAAGACCATCTGCAGGATCTAAGGTCGGTATTCGACCTAATGCGAGCGCACAATTTGAAAATGAACCCTACAAAGTCCTTTCTGGGCGTATCCAGTGGGAAGTTCTTAGGCTTCATCATCACTGCAAAAGGTATCCATGTAGACCCTGAGAAGACAAAAACAATCATAGAGATGGGTCCTCCGAAAAATCTCTGCGAACTCAGAGGCCTTCAAGGGAGGCTAGCTTACATCAAAAGGTTCATTTCCAACCTCTCTGGGCGATGCCGACCATTCACGCACCTCATGAAGAAAGGAGTATTATTCGTATGGGACGAGGAATGCCAGCGTGCTTTCGACAGCATCAAAGAATATTTGTCAAATCCTCCGGTCTTGGTAACCCCAGCCCCTGGAAAACCATTCCTGCTCTATGTACGAGCAATGGAACACTCCCTCGGTGCCTTGTTAGCATAAAAAAATGATGCAGGCCACGAACAAGCCATATACTATCTCAGCCGAATGATGGTTGGGCCAGAGCACCGATACACCGCGGTAGAGAAGGAATGCCTCACCTTGGTGTTCGCCATTCAGAAAATACGATACTATGTCACCGGACAAACGATACATGTGATCTCACGGGTCAACCCTCTCAGAGTCCTCATGACCAAACCAGGGGCACTTAGCTCTCGACTCGCTACATGGGCAATATTGCTGTCCCCTTATCATATGATCTTTGTCCCACAAAAGGCAGTCAAAGGTCAAGCCCTGGCGGACTTTTTAGCAGCCCACCCAGGCTCGGAGTCCTCCAGAATATACGAAGAGATTCCAGACGAGGTCGCCGACTCGCATACAATCTCTCACGAGGCTATATGGCGAATGTTCTTTGACGGTGCTTCAAGGACCGGACCTAAAGGCAATATAGTCGTCGGAGTCGGGGTAGTGCTGGTCTCCCCTTCCGGATTGGTGATCAACCACGCCTATTCCCTCACAGAACCCTGCTCTAACAATATGGCCGAGTATAATGCTCTGGTCATTGGCCTCCAACTCGCAAGAGAACTGGGGGTAGAATATCTTGAAGCATACGGCGATTCCCAACTAATCGTCAATAAGATCCGGGGTTCGTACGAAGTCCGCCACGAAGACATGATCCTTTATCACCAAATTGCGATCGATATCATCTCGTCATTTGAGGGGTTCTTCATCGAGCACGTCCCCAGACTCCGAAATATTGAAGCCGATGCCCTAGCTGGTCTTGCCGTTTCCCTAGCAGTTCCGAATTATGATCGCCAATCAGTGGAAGTGATAGGCCATGAGCTGGTCTGTCCCAAAAACAATGTGCAATTTGTGGCAAGTTATTCCGCACAGACGATCGATGATGCCCCAGATTGGAGACAACCATTCATCAACTTCGTCGTCTACGACATCCTGCCCGAGAACCCAAAGGAAGCCACTTCCACCAGAAGGTGTTCTCTCAGATTCTTCTACGATACAGAGATGAAGATGCTGTATCGCCGCTCCTACGACGGATTATTGCTTCGGTGGCTGTCAAACGTAGAAGCCAAAGAAGCAGTACGAGAAGCTCATGACGGTGTCTGCGGGGCCTACCAGCCCGGCCCAAAACTACAAGATCGTCTTCGCCGAATGGGCTACTATTGGCCCACGATGGTGGCAGATGCGATCGAATATGCTAGAAAGTGCAAAGCTTGCCAAGTCCACGCGAACTTTATTCACCAACCATCCGAATTTCTACATCCGACAGTGGCGTCCTGGCCATTCAAAGCATGGGGAATGGATATCATTGGTCCAATCACCCCACCTTCCTCCCGAGGACAACGCTTCATACTTGCGATCACTGATTACTTCTCCAAGTGGGCGGAAGCTATCCCACTCGCCGAAGTCAAGACTTCGAACGTGATCAGCTTCCTGAAGCATCACGTCATCTACCACTTTGGACTGCACCGAAGGATCATCCATGATAATGGTCTGCAGTTTGCAAGCCACACATTCTATCGATTTTACGATAAACACCATATCCAGAATATCGCTTTGACGCCGTACAACTCGGCAGCAAACGGGTTAGCAGAGGCGTTCAACAAAACAATCATCAAACTCCTCAAGAAGTTCGTCTCCTCCAACAAGCACGACTGGAACGAGAAGCTCGGCGAATGCTTATAGGCTTATCACACCACAATTCGAACAGCCACCGGGAATACGCCATTCTCCCTAGTGTACGGGAGTGAGGCAGTTCTCCTATTAGAGACTCAAATACCCTCACTCCGCATCGCCCTCACTTATCAATTGACAACGGATGATAACTACCGACGTCGACTGCAAGAATTAGAAGCCTTAGATGAAAAGCACCTCCTAGCTCAGCAAAGGATCGAGCTATACCAAGCACGCATCTCAGGAGCCTTCAACAAGAAGGTCAAAATCAGAACATTCCAAGTGGGTGATCTTGTTCTGGCAGTCCGAAGGCCGATGGTCATGACTCACAAGACCGTCGACAAGTTCCAGCCAAAGTAGGAAGGTCCATTTGTCATCGAGGCCGTGTTCTCCAACGGTGCTTACCGCCTCGCTAAGCAGAACGGAGACTTGCTCATGTTGCCCGTCAACGACAAGTTCCTGAAGAAATACTATGTTTAAACAATATTCTCCAGATCCTCGAGTCACGTGCCCGCTGGTACCACTGAACTCGCTCTATAAATTTCCAGATTATTGAGTCATGTATCCGCTGATAACACTGAACTCACCCTCGCAGTTTTCCAGATTCTCGAGTCATGTACCTGCTGGTACCACTGAACTCGCTCCATAAAAATTCTAGATTATTGAGTCATGTATCCGCTGATACCACTGAACTCACCCTTGCAGTTCTCTAGATCATTGAGTCACGTACCCGCTGGTACCGCTGAACTCACACTCACCATTCTCCAGATTCCCAAGTCACGTATCCGCTGGTACCGCTGAGCTTACACCCACAATATTCCAGATTTTTGAGTCATGTACCCGCGTGTACCGCTGAACTAATGCCCTTCTTCCACAAAGATATCCCAAATTTCCAAGTCATGTACCTGCTGGTACCTCTGAACTTACACTTTGATTTCAACATTCATGGATTGTCTAGTTATGTACCCATCGGTACCCCTGAACTTACATCCTGGTCACGTTTTTGAAAGAAAGTCATGTATAATCATACCGCTGAACTTTCTTCCTACAAGAGATCCTCCCTCATGATCTAATACCTGCACTCCCAGTGCACAACAAAGGTAACGGGTCCACAAACTTCCAAGACGGCCATGTCCTCATTACCTCTGAGCTGTTCTACTTCCGCCAAAAACCAAATTACCCCTCTACATAGAATTTCCATGTCCTCATTACCTCTGAGTTATTCTATGTACCCCCCGTCAAAGAAACCCTCATGCTCACCATGTCCTCAGTACCTCTGAGTCAGTATGATTGGTTCCTTTCTTTTAAACTTGTTGTCCGTATCCAAAACCAGGGTACGTTAGGGACAATGGGTCCACGCAAAATGTCCCAATAAGAGGATTATTACAAAGCAAAAGAGTGAAGCAAATATATATTCCATTCATTCAGAAATCGGTTACATCCACACGATTACAAGCAAGTCAAAAGAGTTCTTCATGAAGACAAGAAAAAAGGTGAAACAAAACAAAGACTACAGACAGACATCCACAAGAAGCTCCTACATCCTAGTTACAGGAGCGCATATACCATTCCCTCAACCATCTCACATATGAAGGATGCAAGTGAAGAGCATCCTCGTCCGGAATAGGAAAAATAGAGTTTCCAGCGCTGCCACCCTCAGCAGTCTCGATATTTGGAGGGCTGCCGTCCCCCTCAGGCGCAGGTTCTTCTTTCTTTACTTCCTCCTTAACAGAGGAAGATCCTTCGCTGATGGCAGGAGGCTGCGGCTCCTCTGACGCCGCAGTCTCAACATTCGGTGGAGATGCTGCGAGAACCAAAGCTGAAGAAAATAAAAACAGTCAGAAATGGTCATACGGCTCGTTTTAGACAAGTCTCATGCGGCTCAGACAGGGGATATATCCTCATGCGGCTCAGTCAAGGGACGTGTATGCGGACTATGTAGTTTGAGAAGTTCACGTCAAAGCCTGGAGTATGCAGTGAAGCAGGCTCTGTTAGGGTTTCAAATCGACTACCTAATCCTTACCTTCGATGGCAATATGAACGTCAAGACGAACGGGGGGCACGACAGTCGAGGGCGAAGTCGATCTCTTACTTCTTGCCACAGCCTTCTTCACAGCCTTAGAAGCCCTGGGTGCCATTGTTGTCTGATGATCAGAGAAAGAAAATACGACAAAAATCTGAGTCAAAAAGAGTCTAAGAGAGAAGACTTTCTAAATGCCCTTCTATTTATAGACAGAAAACTATGGACCGACGCCTCGTACAAACGCGATCGACTCTTCGGCTATCGAGCCAAACCAGCCATTTAAAGACTGAGCTCTTGGGATCCTGTCCCAAAAAGATCTACACGCATGGCATAATGATGTGGCAAAGGGCATTTGCGGTTCAAATGGCCATGCGGCTGAAAGCAACTATGCGGCTCGAAAGTCCCCTACGGCCAAGATATCCATACGGCCAGGACTTTATATACGGCCGGAAGAATATCCAGCCATGCTTCTTATTCAAAGTATTTCAATTTTGCAAATTGAAAACTTTGAAGGGGGTCCTGTAGAAGCATGGAAAATACTAAAGGAAATGATTCATGCGGCCAGGAAAGACCCATGCGGCTCAGAGAACTCATGCGGCACAGGGAATCATGCGGCATAAGGAGCTATGCGACCCAAGGCATTCCATGTGGCTCAGAAGACACGTGGCCTAATAGTGCTCCCCTCCGACCCACGCTGCATTAATTGCTACGACGGCTGACCCCTCTGAAAAGTTGACAGCCCTGACACAAAGGGAGGTAATTATGACTCTGTCATAATGATGAATCTCTAGGGAAGAGAAAAGAAATCTCTGACACAAATCCCCTGAGAGCCATAAAAATGCCACGTGGCCTTGCCACGTGGGCGTTCGTATGCGGCTCGCTTCTCATGCGGCTCAGAATAAATCCTATGCGGCTCAGACCATAGAAGTCTCATGTGGCTCGAGCAAAGGACTTCCCATGCGGCTCAGAGTGAATCCATCCTATGCGGCTCAGGCCATAAAAGCCTCATGCGGCTCGAGCGAGGACTTCTCATGCGGTTCAAGAGGATCATGTCTATGCGGCCCAGGCGGATATATACCTATGCGGCCCACAAGAATTACTCCTCTGTGGTTAGAGGGCTCAAGTGAGGGCCACTGCCCATGCAGCCCTGACACGTGGGCTTAACCATATGCGGCTCACATTCATATGCGGCTCACTAGTCATACGGTCCGGATCCCCTCAGCAGCTCCTAGGACACGTGTCCTAAGCCAATTAATTCCTCAGATTTGCTGCCATTAAAGATTGGGTCAAATCCCAATAATCTGGGACACGTGGCAGAAGAATAGATCTAATTTATTCAAAGATATCAGAAGAACAGTATAAAAAAGATTTATTCCAATCAGCATTAATTGCTCATTGGATTTGGTATAATCTACACCCAATGGCCCAGATTCATCATAATCAAAACGAATGGCCAAGATGGACCAATCCCCAAGCCGACGCCATCTCTAAAAGCTAATCATTGGCAGCCCTAATGATCACATCCCACTATTATAAATAGCAAGGTGCCATTCCCTTGTAATATATACAATTTCAGAGAGAAAAATACATATATACAGAGAGACTCCCCAATAGTCAGAGAAAAGAATACACAGAGAGAGAGAGAAGCCAAAAGAGCAACAGAGGAACAAGAAGAGCATTTCTTCGTTAATGCCAACCATCTTTTCACAAGGAGCCAAGGCTGCATACCGATCGTCCAAGGAGTAAGGCAGGGCTGTCGTCGCCTTTCCGAGCCTCTATCGCCAGAATCTAAAATAAACAATTGTACTTAGACTGCTGTACCTAGGTTTTTATCCCTAGGCTTTCTTTGTACAAGCGAGTTTGTAACGTGAAGTAAAAGTTTGGTCCTCCGATAATTGTTCTGTTCTTTTATATTTTATGGCAAACAAAGACTATTATTCAAAGGATGGGTAGATGTCGCGGAAGAGACCGCAACCTCTCTTATGCGATGATCATCCCACACATCTTTCAGAGATTTGATATTGACTTATCCACTTGTGCTCTTGACCCTGAGCCCATGTTCCTTAAACTCTCTCATCGTAGTATTGCCACTGTTCCTCCACCTACTGCACCTGCCCCTCATGTACCTACTCCCACAGCACCTGGTCCTCCTTAGTCTTATCCTATGACCTTTGAGGGTATTCACCAGCATTTGTCAGATCTGCAGACATTCTTTGTTGACACCTCCAGGGAACATGACTTTCGTGACGTGACTCGGTTCCAGGCTATTGCCAATTCCTTCACCGATCTGAGATTTGAATAGACGGGTCACTCTGCTAGCTCTCTTCCTCTAGACCCTTCTGTATCTGGCTACCGCATTGATGATGAGGCGGTCCACTATTTGTTCCAGCCAGGGAACACATACGATTGGTATCGTCCCTCTAGTGCTACTCCGTATACTTCTGGAGCTGGTCCATCTGGACATGCTGGCACTGCAGCCGATGATGATGATGAGGATGACGATGAGTTTTGAGATGTTACTTTTGAGACTGTCTATTTTGTCTTATGTTTACTTGGAAATGTTCCGACATTCCAAGAAATTATCAGTACTCTTTATTTTAGATATGATTTGTGACTCTTGATAGACATGTTTTTAGGCCTCAGTTTGGCATATGTTTCACTTTAGTTTGTTATTCAGCTTAGCATTTTATTTTGTTTCAGCTTTATAGCATTATCTTTCTTTATGCTTCATATAAACTGCCTGTGACAAATACCATGCCTATGTTGTTTATACCATATCTGTTTATCTTAAATCTTGTATCAATGTTTATACCATGCCTGTGATGAATATTCTTACTATATTTTGATTGTGTTTCTTCACTGCTTGTTACTTATGCATTTATTACGGGGTAGCTTTCTCTTTTGCAATTATTTTGCTAAGTGACAACAGGGGAGAAATAAGATCTAACATCTTCATGGATACAGGTTATGAACAATTTTTCATTTACATTTCGGAACACTTTTGAACTGATCAAAACCAAGATGTTATATCGGTCAAGGATTGTCAATTATCAAGATAGGGGAGATTGTTGGCCCATTGGTCATGGTCAAACCTGATTTTAACAATTGATCAAACTCTGTCTCGATATAAGAATTAATTTAGATGTTTACTAACGACATTTTGGACATTGATCAAAGATAGATATCTACTCAGTTCAAGACCGAAGCTGTTTGCCACCCTGAATGTATTTCCTTCAAAGTAATGTAATTTTTATTTTATTAAGTCTAGGAATACATTGTACACCAAGTCGTACTGGCAAATAGGCTGTCCGAAATCGTTTTTCAAAACGGTCCTATTTTTTTAAAATGACCTATGTTTTTGAAAAAATATCTCTTTTACAAAAAGCTTCTGAAGAACTTTTCAAAAAACCAAAATTATTTTTCACATAATCAACTGACCAAACCCTGACAAAACTCGGCCAAAGTTCGACCAGAGTTCAGCCGAGTTGAACGTTATGTGAACTTTGATTTAGAACTTGGTCTCCCTTCAGTTGCGGTTAGTTACAAAGAGTTCTGTCCGAATTCTGCCCGAATTATGTCAGAGTTCTGCCTTTGGAAAAACTAATAATAGAGAAAGATTTCGATCATTTTAAATCACTGATTCACTTTCAATCTCTTCTGTTCTAAAGCTTACATTTCTTCCAAACAGTTCTAAAAAGCTTCCATTTTCAAATCCTAAGCCAGTTACAATCCCCTAGTCGATTTGCCAGTGCGGTGCGGTCTAGAAGTTTCAGAGCGATTGTAATCAGAGGCTTGATTGAAGATTGACTCTTCACAATTGAAGTTGGCCGAGTTTTTCGTATTAAAGCTCGCGTCTGTAGAAGTTGTAAGGACTACGTATGAAAACTTACAGGATTTTCCAATAGTGGATTCAACTGGAAGCTAGAGTTCTTCTGACTGGACTAGTCCTCACAAGAGGAAAACCAGTATAAATCTTGGTGTTTGCGTTTGCCTTCTGATCACTCTTTTATTATTGTCATTTATTTTGTGATTATTTTTATATCTGTGATCTAACTGCTAACGAATTTTTTAATTAGCAATATTCCGCTGCCTACTCTATTCACCCCCCCTCTAGAGTATTCTGCTTTACGATTTTGTTCCTACAATACATACTCTATTTTTTTAGTCCATTTCATATTAATGTCCAGTCCATTTAGGTTTTTTTTTATATTTTTATATGTTATCCAAATGATTCCTGTGTCCAGTCTCTATTAACTCCAATGTATCAATCTATTTATATATATCATGTTTAGTCCTCTGTCCCTTGAATTTAGTCCCATTACCTCATTATATCAGATTAGTCTTTGAACATACTCAGTCCACCTGGGTATGAGCTATTAGTTCAGTCCCTAGGATTAATTGGTATGTAGTGGCTAGGTATATATTAGCTAGTGTGTTAGATGAAGGGCTATGCATTGGGGGCAATGCATCAGTGTATACATACAGGATTCTATCTATTTGCTTTCAGTCATCTGCTACAGGGAGGGGGCATGTGTATGCAGTCAATGTATGGACATGTGTAAGTTACCTCTTGAGTTCAGATCACATCAAGTGCGATCAGTTAACCTCATTTGTACAGTCCCTTTATACTTCATGCCTATTCATTTACAGTACAGTCCTAATTTATATATGACATGTCCTATATTTGTGTTTAGCCCACATATCCTATGCTCAACCCCTTATTTTGTTTATGTATCAGTATTAGAAAGAGGGTGGTTTAAAGAAGGTTGGAAAATATTATTTGGGATGGTATGTGTTCAGTCACTTAACTGAACCATATTTTAGTTTTTTCATATTTTTTTCTTGCATCAGTAACATGATGTAAGGTCAGTCCTTCTTTTAACATTAGTTGTTCTATCCTCATGAGGACAGTGAGGGTTCAGACATATACATATGTCAGTTGTCCTGTACATGTCAGATTAGGTTTCAGTCTAATTTAATTGCTCTGTCCTACGGACCTTTAGTCCCAATTTAAGGTTTGAACTGGAGTGTTCAGTCCCATTTTCCCTAATATGTAGTCTTTCCCTATCTATGGTTCAGTCTTTGGATATTATATACCAGTCCTAAAGTTACTTTGGTTCAGTTTTATTGGTTATGGAGGTTGTGGAAATTGCCTTGGCTACATTATGCAGGTCATATGCATAGTCACTCCCCTATGTTGGTTCAGTCCTCTATTTTCCTGGGTTCATTCCCTACCTCAATTGTCTTGTTATTTCATTAATAGATATTGTTCAGTCCCTAGGTAACATTATGTCAGTCCCATATTTGAACATTCAGTTTATTACCTTGAGTATCAAACCTTTGTGTAGTTTCTTGGGTCAGTACATTTATATAACAGTGTACACATTCATATATGTTATACTAGTAGTTGATAATTAGCTTGGATAGTATCCTATAGTTATACTATAGGGTATGATATATATAGGTAGGTTTAGAGCCAGTAATGGTAGTTGTGGGTGGAGGACTCAATTGTAAACTCATGTAACAATAGATAGGATATATATAGATACATTAGTATATGTGAGAGATAATGTGTGTGTGTGTTCAATTGAGAGAGTGTAGTAGAGAAAATATAGAGTGAAAGTAATGAGAGTATTTTGATGGAGTGTGTGTTTATGATAGAGAATTCACTTAGGATAGATAGTGAGATTTGGATAGGAAATGGTAGGATAGTCTCGTATAGGTCTACCTATACGCTAGGGTGAGAAATTGCCTATATATAGGAAATTTGCTTGGGTATTGGCCAACATGTAGTAGATACATAGGTTACTAGCTTATATAGACTAGAATACCTTGGTATGACCTAGTTAAGCAAGGTGATTGGCTAATTGACTACGGTTGACCTCGTTTGACTTATATCGACCTAGAGAAGGCCTGGAGGCATGTAGAAAATGTATTTAAGTTTACTGTTTACTCTAGAATGCCAAATAACTCTGTACATCTCATGTATAGATTTGTGTGTCACCACTTTGGGCATCAATCCTCATTTACAGCTCAGAACGACAAGCAAGTACATTCTCTGATAGTTTCTATTTACTTGATGATTATTATGATTCAGCTTCTAGTATAGTACTATTTGATTTTTTGACATAACACGGATTGGTATTTTTGGGTTCATTTACTTGCGAAACATGTATTATACTTGCATGGCTTCTACTTCTAGAATCACTCACTGGAACCACCTACTGGAAACACCTACTGGCACCACTTACTTTCTGACTGGACTTGTACTTGATTTATGTGTCGGGATATGGATTCACTTGTACTAGTCGGGGCATAAAAATACTCGATTAGACATGTAAACATTCTCAATTGTAGTAGAACCACTCCTACTGGTCTAATCTAGAAAGATAGCCATCACACGCTTACCATGTAGGACCGATTGTAGGAACGAGTTATAAAGCATAATACTCTAGAGGGGGGTTAATAGAGTAGGCAGCGGAAATTAACTATTTAAAAATTTTAGTAACAAGATCACATAATATATATATATTACAGATATGTAAATAAAAAGTAGAGAGAAGAGAGCAAACGCAAATACAAGGATGTATACTGATTTTCCTCTTGTGAGGACTAGTCCAGTCGGAAGAACTCTAGCTTCCAGTTGAATCCACTATGGAAAATCACCACAAGTTTTCATCCGAAGTTCTTACAACTTGTACAACGCGAGCTTTGATCCGAAGTACTCGACCACCTTTAATTGTGAAGTGTCTACCTTCAATCAAGCCTCTGATTACAATCACTCTGAAACTTCTAGACCGTACCGCACTGGCAAATCGACTAGAGGATTGTAACTGACTTGGGATTTGAAAATGAATAGCTCAGAATACTTTGGAAGAAGTAGTAGGCTTATAGAGAAGAGATATGAAAGTGAATTGGTGAGTTGAAATGATCGAAATCCTTCTCTATTTATAGTTTTTCCAAAGGCAGAATTCTGACAGAATTCGGGCAGAACTCTGTGAGAAAATCTCGTTGGGATCCATAACTGCAGGAAGACCAAGTTCAAAATGCAACGTTCACTAACCGAACTATGGCCGAACTCGGACCAAATTCTGTTGGAGTTCTGTTAGGGTTTTTGCAAATTGGTTTTTGGGCTTTTTGAAAAGACAAACAGTTAGGAAGTAGTTTGGGCTTTTGTAGATGGGCTTGTTTTCAAAATGAAAGGATATTTTGAAAACGTTTCTTGGATAGCCTATTTGCAAGTATGATGCAGTTTACATTGTATTCCTAGACTCAAGAAATATGAAAAATGCATTGATCGAATAGGAAAACCAAGATCCCTTTGATGACGCCTTTCATCTGATATTTGAGCAAGCATGAAGATGCCTTTTTCACTTGACGGCAGTTGCCCAAAGATAAACAGATCTGGAAATCTGAATATCTTTCGAGGGCTGCACCCCCGAACACCTACGGGGGGCGGTGCTCCCTCGACCCCTATCCGCTGACGGGCAACGGAACTTCCGATGCAAGGCCACGGATAGGTCGTTAGGCGGTTCAGAGAAATATCCTTGTATAATACCGTCTTTGGCCCATTAATAATTCTCTATTGTATATGTACTATTTTGACAAAGCTTGATCATGCTTACTTCATGTCTATAAGAACATGTTAGACGAACAAAACAATATGATACAAGCATAGCAATATAATATGGAACATAGAACAAATTAATAATTCTCCATTGCATATGTCCTGTTTTGACAAAGCTTGATCATGCTTACTTCATGTCTATAAGAACATGTTAAACGAACAAAACAATATGATACAAGCATAGCAATATGATATAGAACATTAAGGGCAATGCTAAGTTAAAGTAGCAACATGATAATGATTACATGAATATTAGTGATGTCATTATCGTAAACTTAATTGATTAGCCATATTCAAAAACATGATACAATCTTTGGGCTAGCAATCTTCCCTTATCGATTATGGCAAATCCTTTAAGTTTAATATATATACAATAGATGCATATAGATGCACGTATCACTAATAAACACATAATACTAGAATATTGTGTGCTAACTGAAACTTATTTCTCTTCCTTTGACATGATAAAAAATAAGTTGCCCCGTAATTAGAGCTAAAATGAACTCAAGCATAAGTAAAGGAGGAAAGCAAAAATAATCATGATCAAGGATTAGAAGAACAGTGTAACGATAAGTTCAGAAAAATATGTCAAAATGAAATATAGTTGGTTGAATGTAAACAAAGAAAACTAAAATTAAGCAATACATAGTTTACCAACAAGAAATCCAAAAATGATACTCAAAACACATTTTGTTCATCAAATTGTGTTTTGAAATAGACCAAAAAAATATCAATATAGTAGGACCGATTGTAGGAATAAATACACATTTTGTTCAACTAAAAATCCAATTGTAGGACCTACATATGCTGATGTATTCTGGAATCTAGGAGATTTGGCCGCACCTTGGATCTAGAACTAGATAATAGTTTCAAGTAGACCTTAATAAATCTTAAGTCTATAAAGTATTAATCGCTTTGGGTTAGCTATAGGGGCCGGTTCACAGCTAGCGGTAGTCCGAAGACTAGTACACCATGTCGCTTCAGGCTATTTATACTTCTATGACAGAAGGACCCTTTCGGCTTGTTCCCAAAATGATTTTTACTCTTAAGAACATAGATTCAAAGGAATATATGTAGTATCATCGAACATCGTCGAAATCCGGAATCCCTAAAAGTAAATACCCAAGGAATGGTTTATCAAGATCAAGATATTAAAAATATCATGTATCCAAAATGTCAACCAAAAATTCAAGAAAAACATCATGAAAAGAGGCTTTGAGGAAAAAGCTAATAAAGAGAAGTACATGAATTTGTTGAAAAAAATAGCTTAAGTATGAGATAAGTACAAGTTTGAAACTACTTTTCAAAATAATATAATATAGAACTTGAACTTAACTCATATATCCCCATAAAGATATTTATACAAAAATATAAGAAACATATGAGAAATATATAAATAACAGTGAATTATTCATGTATCCTTAATAAGCATATGAAAAAAATATCACAGGATCAAAAACATGCATAAATGTGCTTTATCAAACAAAAATATAATTGATTCATAAGAAGTTAATCACAATAAAATTTGAGAACCAATAGTGAATATATTATGCAAGCACAAGGTTAAAATAAAAGTATATATATATACTTTTCAAATAAACAACAGACTTGTGCTAAACATACATACTCACAAAATACTGATTAAACTAAATACTACATGTTAAAAACAAATCGATAAGAAGTGACCAAAAAAATATTAAAGGCGAAGAGTCAAAAGCATATTAACCAAAAACAAAAGCTCCTATGGACTAGAGTGGTATGCATGCGTCAAGAATAAAACTAAAATAAAGAGCATACATAGATAAATGTGTCACACTAATAGAAAATAAACACTATATAGTTTGAACTGATTATTTAAGCTAAACAGCTAGTCATGGTAGGATTATATCTCATATTGATTTAAACAATAAATAATTAAAAGATATCAATGAGATCTAATAGCAAGAAATCAATAAGAACATGCTAGATATTAAAAAACTATTTAGGAAGCATGTTACCGATGTGGTTCTAGTGACCACAATTCTGTTGGTGCAATTGCTTAGAAGATGACCTTTGTAGCTTTGCAATCACCAACATGCTCCATGGTTCTAAGGTTCAGCACAAGTAGCTCCACTTGAAATATTAGGTGAATACTTTGGTATCCAATACTTGGATCCACATTTTTTAGCTTTGGAAACCCATTTGCACAAGTTCATATCAACAAGTTTTCTAATCTGACAATGATTAGAAACATGTCCATTCATACCACAATAATGACAGAAAGTATTAATAGTGCTATGTGTAGCAGTATGAGAACGTGCAGTAGGATGACATGATGTGCGTGGATACTTATAATAGAAAGCATGGTTGTGTGAATCTTTAGCTTTGCTTGCTTCCTTTATAAAAGATCTGACGTGTGTGACTTTGTGATGTGCCAAGTGTCTTGTGTTAGACTGAGTCGTAGGTTGTACTACCTGCTTTCCCAGTCTAATCTCTAACTTTTTAGAGTTAGCACAGATCTCATCATATTTTGTATTAAGAGCATCAATTCAACATGAAGCAATAGAATACTTCTTCTTTTCTGATTCTAGTTTCTCCTGAAGTTTAGCATTTTTTTGAGTGCTTTTCTCAATGCAATCAAGTGCCTCATGCAATCTAAACCCAAGTATGGAAATCTCAGTAGAATTATCAGAAGTAAAAGTATTTCTTGCATCATTCTATAAGTAAGTAAGCTTCTCATTCTCATGCTTATAGGATAGAATATCCTTTCTAGATTCCTTATACTTATCTAATACTTTCTTGTATTCTTCTAATAGATTATTGAAAGCATCAGATAATTCATCATAAGAAAATTCATTATCTTCAAGAAGGGAATTATTCTGTACCTCGTTAGATAATGCTATTGAGTATAAATTTGCAGCTTTATGAGGTCTCTCTTCTTCTTCTTCTTCTTCTTCTTTAGAAACTCTTTCTTCACTTTCATACCATATGCTCGTGCTAGTGTACTTGTGAGATGATGATCTTTCTTCTTTTGATCGTTCGTAGTGACTCTCCTTTCTAGCAGTAGTACAATCTTCTTGGATGTGGCCTATCTTCTTGTAGTTGTCACATACAAGCTCTTTTTTGTATAAAGGATTGTGTTGTACCGTAAATCCTAATTTTATCATGTACATATTTGCATCATTAAGAAGACTATCCTCCTCTCTGGAGTTGCTAGCTTTGCTTTCATACCTGCACTCATAACTAGCTTCAAGAACTGTCCAAATTTTATCAGATGTTGTGCAAGTAGTAATAGGATTGAATACATTTGTGTCTACAGCACAATAAAATATATGCATACCTTTTTCATCAAGGCTAGCTAACTTCTTTTCTTCCTTCGTGTAACTATAATAAGGCTTGTTGATTATAGAGGATGTAAGAATAGAAGTGATAGTAGGCTTTTTGTAGCCATTTACAATAATTGACCATAAGTCAAAATCTAAAGACTTCAGGTAGAAGCTCATCCATGTTTTCCAATAGCTATAGTTTGTTCCATCAAATAGTGGGAGTCTATTTGAGGATTGCTCTTCAGTTGTGAAGTACATACTTACCATATGTCATACTATGATCTATGTAACAGCTGTAATAAATAAGAATATAATAACAGTGTTACCTCACTTTACTTGTATAAAATGCTCTGATACCAATTGTAGGATCAATTGGGATCAGAATATAATACCTCTAGATGCAGCACTGGCTCTGATACCAATTGTAGGACCAATTGTAGGAAAGAGTTGTAAAGCACAATACTCTAGAAGGAGGTGAATAGAGAAGGCAGCAAAAATTAACTATTTAAAAATGTCAGTAACAAGATCACATAATATATATATCACAATATGTAATAAAAAGTAGAGAGTAGAGAGCAAACGCAAACACAAAGATGTATACTGGTTTCCCTCTTGTGAGGACTAGTCCAGTCGAAAGAACTCTAGCTTCCAGTTGAATCCACTATGGAAAATCACCACAAGTTTTCATCCGAAGTTCATGTAACTTCTACAATATGATCTTTGATCCGAA
The DNA here is from genome assembly GCA_029216955.1 of Iris pallida. NCBI lineage: Eukaryota > Viridiplantae > Streptophyta > Magnoliopsida > Asparagales > Iridaceae > Iris > Iris pallida. The sequence continues at coordinate 30,741,156 of JANAVB010016195.1, read as the reverse complement.
GTACTCGACCAACTTCAATTGTAAAGTATCTACCTTCAATCAAGCCTCTGATTACAATCATTCTGAAACTTCTAGACCGTACTGCACTGACAAATCGACTAGAGGATTGTAACTGGCTTGGGATATGAAAATGAATAGCTCAGAATACTTTGGAAGAAGTAGTAGGCTTATAGAGAATAGATATGAAAGTGAACTGGTGAGTTGAAATGATCAAAATCCTTCTCTTTTTATAGTTTTTCCAAAGGCAGAATTATGACAGAATTCGAGCAGAACTCTATGAAAAAATCTCATTGGGATCCGTAACTGCAGGAAGACCAAGTTCAAAATGCAACGTTCACTAACTGAACTCTGGCCGAACTCAGGCCGAATTATGTTGGAGTTATGTTAGGGTTTTTGTAAATTGATTTTTGGGCTTTTTGAAAAGACAAACAGCTAGGAAGTAGTTTGGGCTTTTGTAGGTGAGCTTGTTTTCAAAATGAAAGGTTATTTTGAAAACATTTCTTGGATAGCCTATTTGTCAGTATGATGTAGTTTACATCGTATTCCTAGACTCAATAAATATAAAAAATGCATTGATCGAATAGGAAAACCAAGAGCCCTTTGATGATGCCTTTCATCTGATATTTGAGCAAGCATGAAGATGCCTTTTTCACTTGGCGGCAGTCGTCAAAAGATAAACAGATCTGGAAATCTGAATACCTTTCGGGGGTTTCGCCCCCGAACCCTGATGCAGGGCGCTGCCCCCTCGACCCCTGTCCGCTGACCGGGCAACAGAACCTCCGATGCGAGGCCCCGGATAGGTCGTTAGGCGGTTCAGAGAAATCTCCTTGTATAACACCGTCTTTGGCCCATTAATAATTCTCCATTGCATATGTCCTGTTTTGACAAACCTAGATCATGCTTACTTCATGTCTATAAGAACATGTTAGACAAACAAAACAATATGATACAAGCATAGCAATATGATATAGAACATAGAACACATTAATAATTCTCCATTGCATGTCCTGTTTTGACAAAGCTTGATCATGCATACTGCATGTCTATAAGAACATGTTAGACGAACAAAATAATATGATAGAAGCATAACAATATGATATAGAACATTTAGGACAATGCTAAGTTAAAGTAGCAACATGATAGTGATTACATGAATATTAGTGATGTCATTATGGTAAACTTAATTGATTAGCCATATTTAAAAACATGATAGTGATTACATGAATAGTGATTATATGATAGTGATTACATGAATATTAGTGATGTCATTATGGTAAACTTAACTGATTAGCCATATTCAAAAACATGATATAAGCATTGGACTAACATACTGTAACTCCCCTTTCCAAAATTTTTGGAATTTTTTATTATTATTTATTTGATTAAAATAGTGATTTTAGAATTTTTATAAATAATTATTTAGTTAATTATTACAGTAGATGACTTTAGCCATAGTGGAGTTTTGGAGTACAAGACGACTAGGAACCATGGCACGGATAGTGCAGTGGCGTGCCTTGACTAGTGTATTAGTCCTGGTAGGAAGGCCGAGCCATAGTGTTGTCCTAACTAAGAAAACCAGGCCAAGTTGTGACATGACCATTATAAATGGTTTATTTATTCATTATTAATATTATTTGACGTGTAGGAGACTCGGTTGTACCAAACTAGTCAAACTGGACCCGAACTGAGCCCAAGCCCATGTAGTCATGTGGTACGTCCAATGACATTCGTGTTGATGAATTTTGGTATGATTGTGTCGTATTCCATTTTTGTGATCTAGTGAATATTTCTAAGTATTGTTATTTAAATATTATAAATATCATTATTAGTTGATATTCAATAATATTTGTATAAAATAGGTCCTTGTAAATTTTGGGATTATTAGACTGTGCATGATGGTATATACACCGTTATTGGTTTATTGAATTTCGTTATTATTATTATTATTATTTTATTGAGGTTATATAATATTAATATTATTATTGTGGTTATTAAATATAAATTATTTATTATCATTTTATTCTTTATCAAAAGATATACGTGTATATATAAATGTATAATATATATGTGTGGATGTATAGATAAATATATGTGAGTGAATATATAAATATATTATCTATGTGTGTATGTGTATGCATATATAAATATATATTATATATGTATGTGTGTGTATGTATATACAAATATATATATTATATACATGTATACGTGTATGTGTATGTGTATATAAATATATATATAGGTGTGTATGTATAAATAAATAAATATATGTATATATGTGCATGAGTATTTATATATATAAATATACATATATATATATAAATATACATATATATATATATATATATATATATATATATATATATATATATGTATAGGAATAATAAAAGGAAAAAAGAAATAAACTAATAACAAACACAAACCCACACACCGCAGTAGCCCAGCGGCTTCCCCACACAGCCAAACCGGCCTCCACCCTATCACCCCAAACTAGCAAGCCCGATCCAGCCCAGACCCACTCTAGCCCAACTAAGCTAAGCCTTTTTTTTCCCCTCAGCCTGGCAACCCAAGTCCCATCCCATCTATGCCAAGGGAACAAACCGACTATGTTCACCTCTCTTTCTGCTTGACAATTCGACACCAATATTAACATCGAGAGAGAGGAAAGAAGGGGATCGTTGCAAACCCTAACTCTGCCACCCCCACCTCCAGTCGAGGGGCGACCCCGTGGACCACTCGCCACCACAGCCGCCGCCATGAACGGTCGGAGTTGGCCGAAAGCGCGACAGCAGCATCCGCAAAGGTAGCAGCAGCGGTAGAAATCGAATATTTTCGAGGTAAATTTCTCCCATCTCGTTCAACTATTTTTCGGTCTACAAGATCCTACATGTAGACAACCTATAGGTCTACAAACCCCCTCAATTAGTTTGAATTAAGAAGCTGCAGGTCGCTCGAAAAATTGAGACAAAGTTGTCGAGAAAACTGTCTTGAACCGAACAGATTTCGTATCCTAAGGACCCTATTTGCAAAGCCTTTTGCTGCCAACCAAAAATGAATTATTGAATTATAATTAAGTAGACTCGTAGGCTACTTGACCAGGATTAAAACCCTACAGATAGTTTTGATTTTAGTTAATTATTCAGTAAGTTAACGCAGTTTGAAAATCAAAGAAAAACACAAAAATGTTTTCGAAAAGTTTAGAAATTCTCCGATACCACGTGCGTCCCGCCAAACCGGGTGACTTGGTCGCGATCCGAAAGTATCAAAAGTTGCGTAACGGCTTCATGGACGTGTAGGCTTTGACGGAATTCAAATTGGTCGCATGTGCGCGATGAATTTGATGTGTATCCGTCGAAATTCACCGTATCGACCACTTTGCACAAACTCCAATTACTTTATGCACGCTCGTCAGATCGAGACAAAACTTGCGCCAACAGGATCGTATCGTTTTTCTGGTCATGTATGCCAAGTTTGGTCCGATTCTGAGACAGTTGATCAGATCGCCGTTTTACGGGCCCCACGATCCGATTCATTAGGCGATTTTGTGCACGGCCCACCGGAATCCAACTTTTGACATACGGTTGGGTTCGTATCTGAAAATCGGACCTGTAGACATGTAGTTTGACGACTTTAGAGACCATTGACCCTGGCACAATTTTTGGTGCAAAGCGGGTCAAACGACGGACATCGTTTTCGCCCAAAATTATCATTTTGCCCCTGTGTCCGAAATTGGACTTAAGGATAGGCAATTCTAGCTAATTTGACTATTCTAAGAATGTTGGCGATGTCTGTTTCAGCTTTCGGAGACATTTGTGGATTTTGGACTTAATGGTGTACTAGTTGACGGTATCTTATTGGTTCTTCGCGCTACCACCAGGAAAGTATAGCTTGCCTCCCTCTAGAGTTTGTTTTCATGCTTATAGTACACCAGTTTTAGTGGGTTATATTTAGTTACATTAGTTGCTATTGATTTATATGATACCGCGTTTACCAGTTTCTTGTCTTGCTTGTATATCAGTATTTCATGACTTGATAGTGTAGTTATACCAGGCTTGTTTACGTCATAGATCATGCTAGAGTTGTCCTTACCTGTGTCATGACTAAGTTGTACCATGTCTTCCCCTGTATCTTGACTGAGTCGTGTCTGCAAGTATGTGTGAGTGAACTGCTATTCCTTTGTCTTTTCCACAACCTGCGAGTCCACACACGGGGCGAGGGTTGTCCGTTTGCACCTGCGTGTCCACACACGGGGTGAGGGTGACTTGTCTTGAAACTGACCTGCGAGTCCACATTCGGGGCGAGGGTTGGTATTCCATTGATCTTCCAGCAGTTCATTTATGCATACATGATCCCGTATCCGTGTTCATAGTTACCTGTCAGCAGCCACATGTCAGTCTCATGTCTAGTTCCTGTTTATACCCTGGTTATATTATTGCATGATTAAACTGTTAGATAGGCATATTTTATGTATCTTGCTAGTCCTCTGAGGACCTGATGATCTCTTCAGTTTTAGCGACTGCATGGAGTTAGTTAGCAGAGCGGGATATTAGAGGATTACGATGTAAGATACAGGTACTTGCTTGTGATATTTCTTTATTATCCTCTCGTGCTTTATATTCCATGCCATGATATATTCTGCTTATTTTATAGACTCATATCATTCTTGGAGTCTAATCGGACAATATGCTAATGGGCTGCAGACCATGACCCATACTTGTTCATTCTTGTTTATATGATTCCTGTGGATTGAGATATAGTTTAGATTAGACATGATACCCTATTCTGGACAGCTTATACATACTCGAGTCGGGCTGGAGTCTGCTCGATACGTAGCTGGCTTGCTCACGAGCTCGCGCCCGAAAAGCAGGTGCGGGTCGTGACACATACCAAGCGTGCGATTTGTCGTATTTTCCCTCATAGCCATTTACATGTCGAAAGCAGTATTTCAAAACATACTAGTTTAGTGTTTTGTACTGGATTCATGTTGACTCTTATTTTACTATCTGTACTCACATCACATCTACTCTAGTTCAGTTATCTCTATTTACAGTCTCTATTACCATGCTCTTCTGATTCCCTATATTTACTCTCCTTGTACTTTAGTTAACTTTTATTATATTTTATTTCTCGACTTACTCTATCTTGCACATCAAGTATTACATTCTATAACTATTTTATAGTCTTCGTCATTTATTTGGAACTGCTAGAGGAGATGTGCACATTCCATCCTAACTGGATACATTTTTCAGATGATTACTCAAGGGATCTGTGCCCCACATATTACGGATCCAAGGAAGGGATAGCTACCATGGGTCCTGATTCTCAGGAGTGAATACTGAGAGACTTATTTACTAGTTTTGACTTGTTTTAGATTATCTGTTAGAACTTTTGTCTTGTAATATAATGTAGATTTTTTATTTGTATTGAGACTTGGATTTTAATTTTGTATTAGAAGTTGTTGATGTTTGAGACTTTGTAGTATTTAGACTTCTTGATATCTTATCTGCTTTAGATAGTGATTGAGTATTCAATGTTACCTTTATCCTTGTCCTCCATTTGGAGTTATTTATGGCAGGTACATTATATTATTGTATAAGACTGTTACTTAGTGACCTAGATAGTGTTCTACCGCCGATGTTGCGGCATAGGCTGGGGCTGTTACGCACTCGTGCCCCTATACCGGGTGCGGGTCGCGACACATTTTTAGTGGTGGCCCATATAGGTCGAGATTTGCATTTGTGCGTTGTCGTGGTAGTACGAAAGATTAGTCATACTGCTGCGAGCCTATGATAGTAAATAAAGAAATAGGCTATAGGATGAGAGGATACTCAATCACAACTAGGAATTCCAATGGATTTGAATCTACTGATATTTGCTCAAATCTAAATAATCTAATTTCATACTGTACAAGCATAAAAAATCTCAACTGAAGACATCCCTTCGCCACAGCGTAGAAGATACGAAAGACTAAAGATCAGTACTAAAAAGACAAAAACAGAAGATATGGAGAGAAGTCCCTTCATTGTCATGTCTATCAAAGTCTAGTACAGATACATCAGGACCATACATAAGGGACTAATTCTGTTCTTCTACAATGGATCTTGTACAGATTCGACAGAAGCCTAGAGGGATCAAGGGATGCAGTCTTCATAGAAGCATAGCCTTCTTTCTTCTCGATACACATGCTGGAAGATTGACCTCCATCGAAGCAAGTTCTGATATTCTTGTGGGTGCAGCCTCTCATAAGTATATCAGTAACTCGAAACTTTGAAGAAGCCAGAGCCTTCGAACCAGAGACGCAGCCACCTCCCTGCGCCAACCTCAGAAACAAGATGGTGGTATGCCCCCCTCCCTTCTTTTATTCCAGAAGCCAGTGTCTTCACTCCAGAGGTGCAGCTATCCTACCTGTGCTAATCTCGCGTAAGGGTGTCATACCCTTCCCTTCGCAGCCAACGCCTTCACTGTTCAGAGGCACAGCTACTTACCTGTATCTGCATGAGGTGCAGGACGGTGATATGCTCACACCATCTCCATTACCATGGCGCAGTCGTCTGCTTCAGATCAGAAGCTTAAGTCACTTCTCTACAAGAGACTTGGGAACTCCCATCGTAACCAATGCAAGTCAACTTATCGCTCCAAAGGCACAATAACCTCGTCAACCTGAAGCACAAGACTACTTGTCGCCTACAGCACAGTGACTCTAGTAGCCCGAAACACAGCTTCATAAGTTTCTCTATACGCACAGAAGTCTTATCGTCATTCGAAGCCAAGTCCACTCGTCGCATGAAAGCATAAAGGTTTCGTCGTCTCCAGAAGCACGGTCTACTCGTCGCCCCAGAAGCACAGCAGCACTTAGTCCTCACTAGAGGCGCAGAAAACATGGGTCCACCCCAATTGGTTTGTTTAAACTGCCTCTTACAGAAAAGATTGGGATTAAATCATGATTGATATCATATCAGATTGATTTAAATCTTTGATGAGGATCAATTAGACTCCAAATCTAGGATAAAATTCCAAGATTTACTCGACTGTATCCGAGCAAGCAAATCGGCATGCGCCACGTGTCACCTCCTTCGGTTATGTTTATAACCACCAGAGATCTCGTTTGAGGGAAATCTCGATGTCCGCCACGTGTCAGCGCCACAGAAGCCCGCACCGTGCAATGATGACAGATTCCTTCATATCTCAGGAACCCTAATGCACATCACTTATGTGCTTGGTTCTCTATCAGTAGAAGAAGTTCTTCTTCCACTAAGATAAAGAAGAAAAGAAAAATATAGAGGGAACATTGACAATCGACAATCTTCAAAGGAGCAGCGATCTCAATCCACAAAGAGTCGACCACCCTCATCCACTTATCAACCAAAGAACCAACCAACCATCTTCAAGGGATCTTCTCATCCAAACAGCCTCTTGATCGGTGACCCCAGAGTTCAATAAAAGGTGCAAGAGACCCATAACAAGGCTGATTCATCGTCACAACGTCAACGAAGTAAAGGGCCGCTGCAGTGCTCGATCTCCATCGTCACACTTTTCCAGAAACCTCTTCTCCTTGTACTTAGAATATCATGTTTAGGACTTCTTTCTTTGATATCTATCCTTCTTTGATAATATTGTCCATGCTCGGTTATTGACCTCTTGTTTGATCTGTCTTCAGGATGCCATCGAAGACTCGATCATACTGTACTTTCTCAGAGACTGCTACTGAGAGGTCTACCACCACTTGTCCGGTTTAGCATGCATTTGGGACTGCTCCGCTCCTTACGTCTGCTTACGTAGGAGTATCCACTGCTTTTGGGGGTCCTCCTCGACCCGTTCCGAGGACTACCCCAGGTTATTCCTGATATTCTTCACCTTCCACCACCACCTCCTGCTCCGGTGGATGTCGCATAATTGTTTGCACTTTTCAGAGAGATTATCGATGCTCAATGTCGTTAGTCTGCCGAGATAAGACATGGCATTGAGAATGCTCACCAAGTGAGGATGGCGGCAGTTAAGAGGGTGACTCAAGTCCAGCCACCCGGAGGTCAGGCTCAGTATTTGAGGTCGGGCACTATCATCAATTTCTAGAAGATGAGGCCAAAGGACTTCTGCGGTACAGAGGGTATCTTGTATGCAGACGAATATATTGAGCATATCGAAGGGATCTTCTATCTGGCATAGATTTCAGACAATCTGCAGATTGAGGTGACGGGTACTCAGATGTTCGACCTTGCCTTGACATGGTACCGCACCGATCCGAGCATCGGAGTTGAGGGGCAAACTTGGGAGGCCTTTAAGAAGCTTTTCAAGAAGAAGTTTTTCCCGGATGTGGCTCTCAGTGCCTTGGAGAGTCAGTATGAGAGCCTCATCCAAGGGAATAGGACAGTAGAGGAGTATGCTGGGAAGTTCTGTTGTCTATGCAGATTTATGGAAGGGCTGAGTGATGCAGCAAAGAGGAGAAAGTTCCGTAAGGGCTTGATCAAGGAGGTCAAGTCATTGACCAAGAGCGACCGCGATGCGACCTTTGAACAGATTTTGGCAGGCGCTCTGGCAACTGAGGATGACATGGAGCTCAAGTCCAAAAGAGACAGGAATAATTTAGGAGGTGTGAACTGTAGTGTGAAGCATCCCTTTGTGCAGAAGATAGTTCACAGCCCCAGCAGTTGTTGTCACCAGCTAGAGCCCCTGTTTAGCAGGTGCAGCATCAGCCTCGGGAACATGACCAGAGGGTGCCCACTTTTGCCTGCTGTAGGAAGCTGGGACATACTTGAGATGTTTGTAGGAAAAGGATGAAGGTGTGTCTGTTCTGCGGATCTGCTGCTCACCAAATAAAGGATTGCCCCACCACACCTCCATTTGGCGGAGCACAAGGGTAGAGAGAGGGAGCTAGGCCAGCTGTGGCACAACATCTTGTCCCGCACCATCAGAGGGATATACCCCAAAGGGGCAAGGCTTTTGCGTTGACGGTCGAGGAGGCCGATGCTACGGATGACGGGTTAGCAGGTCTGTCTTTTCATGTTCTTCTTTTTGTCCTTTTCTATCTTGATTGTGTGATTCTATTAGTACATGTTAGAAAGTTTTGTGCTGTGATAGATGCTACAGTGACCCCATTTAAGACTATGAAATCATGACCAATAGGACCATGATCTTGCATATTGTTAGACAGAAATTTCTTGACCTTGATTGTTGGGGTTGACCTAGAAGGAGTACGATCAACTTTAAATTTCGAGGATGAAATTTTTCTAAGGGGGGTAGGTTTGTAACTACCACTTTCTTGTAACAGGAGTATTTTTGAATTTTTCCTAATCATTGTTATTACTGTGATATCCTAATATATCTTGAATAATAAATTATTTTTTAAACTAATTAAACTTTATATTTTGGTTAATAATCTAAATAATTAATATAGTGCATGTGTTATATTTTTAAATATGACTAGTAGATAGCCATTGATTAGAATAGTGGTAAGTGATCATAGATGACCAAACCAACTTAACCTGACCACCCAACTAGATGACTAGGACTAGCCTAAATGAAATTTAGTTAGCCTCTAGCTAAATTAGAAGGATTAGTTAGAAGGTTTGACTAAACACCTAATTAGGAGCAAAGGTTTAATCCCTAATCTTGTCATAACACATAGAGGAACCTTATAGAAATTCCATTCTAGCCCAAAACCCTAAACTAAACCTATATAGTAGCCAACTCTTCTTATAAAGCCCCACTGCATCTTCTTCCTCCTCATTTCACTCCAAACCCTAACCCTAATTAGAAGCTTCTTTCCCAATGGCTCCTACCACTAAATTTCCTCCAAATTAACTCAAATTAGTCGCATTCTCTTCCTCTTAGAGAGGAGAAGGCTCTATTGGCAAGTTTAAAGGGATTTGAGCACTTGAAGCTTAAAGGACTTTGAATCTTGAATCTATTTTCATTGGGAATCCATCTCCCAATTGGTATGAGCTTTCTAATCCATTAATTTCCATCAAATTAGTGTAGAGGTATTCATTAGGGATCCCCATGCATTAGACTTGCCATCGAGAGGAGTTTTGACTCATCCTCCTCTTATTTGGAGATTTCCACCTTTGTATTTTGAACCATTTTGGGGAAAATCTAAGAATGAGATTTCTAGGGTTTGTGAAATTGGTTTGTTAGACTCTAAGGGTTATTTAGAATATGTGGGTGGGCTTGGGGTCAAGTTTGAATCTAATTGGAGTACGTATCATGGACGTGTCCAATACGCACACAAAGTGTTTGACAAAATGACCAAAAGAGCATCCGAAGCTCTAATTTCAGTTTAGAACTTGGTTTTAGGTTTGCTTTGCCTTAAGTTATTAATATTTAGATTTATATAGTGAGTTTGAATGGTTTAGAGGGGTTGAATGTTAAATGGGAGTTGGGATACATACATATATATATATTAAAAGAAGGTAATTGTGACGAACGCTCCCACCGGGAATCGATCTTCTGACCACTCGGGCCGCATGTATCTCTCTTAACCACTAGGCTAGAAGTCATTTGCTATATATATATATATATATATATATATATATATATATTTTTTTTGGAATAAGGGTAAATTTTATTCCACGTAAATCGCAGTAAAGGTATTACAATACACTATTCTCACATCTCTCCCTCCCCAATTAAGGGGCCATTACAGATACATCGAATTCTATATTATGTAGAATTCCTAGTGACGGAGTAGCCAGTCCCTCAAAGATATGCCTGTAGCGCTCCCTCTAGACATGCCAAACTGATGCTGCAAGTCTAACTCTAGCAATCTTGGCCCAACCAGGGTCCATGCCTCGGCGATCTCTGATCCAGCTGAGGATCCCCCGTATATCTCTGGCACTGCCAACTCCACCCATCGATCATATGCACTGCTCAAACCAGATGTGTTAAGTCATCGGGCACTCAAAGAATAGGTGGCCCATAGATTCGACGTCATCCGTACAGAGTACACACTTCGGGCCTGGAATCTGCATCCCAAACCTGAAAAGTTTGTCCTGCATCATCAACCTTCCTAGAAGGAGTCTGTATGAGCAAAGCTGTATTTTGTGAGCAATCCCCTTCGCACAGATAAAGTCATACTCCGCCATCATGTCATGTGGAGTCCGAACCAGATTGTAGCAACTTTTAAAACTGAATATCCCTGACCCTCCAACCGAACCAGGGTCAACCCATCTCCAGGAGTCCGCAGGCTGGCTAGTATCAATAGTGATCTGACGAATCATCTCTCCAAACTAAGCCGTGAATGGATACTCCTCAGGCCTCCAGCTCCCATCCCTGATGATCCGACTACATTTTACCCCCCTGCTCACCTCTCTGTCCATCTGTGCACCCAAGATCTCTAGAAGGGAACTATTACCCTTCCAAGGGTCTATCCAGAGATCAGTGTTCATCCCATCTTTCTTAATCCTGCATATAACGGACAGTAGAACCGGTCTGCACCTAAGGATAGCCTTAAATGAGACCGAAAAATTGTTATCAATCCTGCATGTCCAGAAATTCATCCGTCACACATATCTGCTAGCCAGCCACTCTGCCCAAAGGGAACCTCCCTTGATGAACTGTCATGCCATCCTCACCCCAGATGCCTCTCTAATTGCCCGAAGAGGTCACAACCCCACATCTTCTTCCTCCCGGGTCCGACAGAGTTGTTTCCAAGCGATCGGATGCATACCTCCTCTCCAGATGAAATTAGCATAAATGGACTCCACCTTCCTTATTGTAGCTACCGGAATCTGAATCGACTGCAACCGGAACATAGCAATACGAGAGATAACAGACCTCACTAGCTCAATATGGCCACCAAAATATAGTCCAGCTGCCTGCCAGCCTTCCACTCTCCTTTGGGCAAAATCCTCCAAGCTGTGGCAATCTTGATCCCTAGCATAATTGATCGTCAACGGAACCCCCAGATACTTCACCGGTAACTCTCCTTTCTCCACTCCCAAAGCAAGGGCCCGTTCCTCCTTGAGGGTGCGTTGAGAGCTGAAATAAACCCTGCTCTTCTTCCTATTCAGCTGAAGACCGGACAACCTTCCAAACTCCTCCATAATATCCGAAAGCGCCCTCATCCCCCTCATAGATGGATACAGGAATACCAAGAGGTCGTCAGCATAGATCAAGTGAGACACAACCGGCTTAACCTGCCTGACAAGAGGGAAAATCTTCCTACTATGCACAGCCAGGTTCGTCATACAAGTGAAGTATTCCATCACCAGAGTGAATATGTACGGGAAAAGAGGATCCCCCTTTCGTAGTCCCCTGTTGCTCATGAAGCATCCATATGGAGTACCCTGTATGAGGACCGAAATATGGGGGAGCATATGCACTCCCTCACCCTCGCCACCCATCTCTCATCAAACCCCGTAGCAAGCATAAGTTAGAAAAGGAAGTCCCTGTTGACCGTGTCATAATCCGTAAATCTAGCTTCACACAGGCCTTCATTCCCCCCGGCTTGTTAAAATCTATCACCATCTCATGTGCAAGAAGACTATGCTCAGTAATCGAGCACCCCTTGATGCTATATATATATATATATGTATGTATATATATATATATATATGAAGTCCAGTTTTATTCCACATATGGACTGTTAGTAATGTGTAGATGCATCAATCCACTTATCTTTATGTTTTAGTTGAGATATCTCTACAGTCTAATACTCCCATTTGTTAAGTCTTCATATGTCCACTCCTTACCTTCAATTCAGTTTCAAGTGATGAGGTTCATTCACTGTACAGTCCCTTTATCCATTGTTAGTCTCACTTATAGTATTAACCTCATCTAGATCGAAATTCTATTCCTTTGGTTCAGTCCACAATGTTCAGTCCTTGTTAGGTTTGCCCTACATATTCTAATACATGGTCAATCCCAATTTTCCTGTGTCATTCGACTGATACTTTGAGTATCAACCCACATAATATGTGTACAGTCCAATTTTGTTCAGTTATTAGTGTGTTTATGTTCAGCCACTGCCTTTATTACATTCAGTCCCCTTGTATCAGTCATGAGAAGGGGCTCGAGCATGGTTGAACTGGTTCAGTCCATACTGTTTTATATGTCAGTCCATACCTCTGTTCAGTCCAATATGGTTTAGCATTGGGTATTGCTCGGTCACCATCACTAATATTAGTATCAGCTGGGATGCTGGTTCAATCATGAGTGTCTTGAGTGGCTTTCCTTTTATATCAGTTATAGTATTCATACCCCATTTTTGGTCAGTCCCACTTTACCTACTTCAGATGGTATACTGAATTGAATTGAGGGCTCGAGGTGTTAGCCAATTCCTTGTATCATACATACTCCTTTTTTAGTCCATATCATTTTAATGTCCAGTCCATTTAGGTTATTCCCTTTTTGTTTCTTCAAATGTTATCCAAATGATTTCTGTGTCCAGTCCCTATTAACTCCAATGTATCAGTCTATTTATATATATCATGTTAAGTCCTCTGCCCTTGAGTTTAGTCACATTACCTCATTATATCAAATAAGTCTCTGAATATACTCAGTCCATATGGGTATGAGCTATTAGTTCAGTCCCTAGGATTAATTGGTATGCAGTGGCTAGGTATATATTAGCTAGTGTGTTAGAGGAAGGGCTAAGCAATGGGGGCAATGCATAGTGTATACATATAGGATTCCATCTATTTGCTTTCAGTCATCTGCCACAGGGAGGGGGCATGTGTATGCAGTCAATGTATGAACATGTTTTAGTTACCTCTTGTGTTCAGATCACATCAAGTGTGATTTGTTAGCCTTATTTGTACAGTCCCTTTATACTTCATGCCTATTCATTTACTGTACAGTCCTAATTAATATGTGACCTATCCTATATTTGTGTTTAGCCCACATATCCTATGTTCAACCCCTTATTTTGTTTAGGTATCAACATTAGAAAGATGGTGGTTTAGAGAGGGTTGGGAATTACTATTTGGGATATTATATGTTCAGTCACTTAACTGAACTATATTTCAGTTTTCCCATATTTTCTTCTTGCATCAGCCACATGATGTAAGGTCAGTCCTTCTTTTAACATTAATTATTCTGTCCTCATGAGGATAGTGAGGGTTCAGACATATGCATATGTCAGTTGTCCTGTACATGTCAGATTAGGTTTCAGTCCAACTTAATTGCTTTGTCTTGCAGACTTTCAGTCCAAGTTTAAGGTTTGAACTGGAGTATTCAGTCCCATTTTCCTTAATGTAAAGTCTTCTCCTATCTAAGGTTCAGTCTTTGGATATTATATACCAGTCCTAAAGTTACTTTGGTTCAGTTTTATTGGCTATGGAGGTTGTGGAGATTGCCTTGGCTATATTGTGCAGGTCATATGCATAGTCAGCCCCCTCCGTTGGTTCTGTTCTCAGTTTTCCAGGGTTCAGCCCCTACCTCAAATGTCTTGTTAGTTTATTAATAGATATATTTTAGTCCCTAAGTAGCATTATGCCAGTCCCATATTTGAACATCCAGTTCATTACCTTGAGTATCAAACCTTTGCATAGCTTCCTAGGTCAGTCCATTTATATAACAGTGTATACATTCATATATATTATACTAGTAGTTGATAATGAGCTTGGATATATAGTATCCGATAGTTATATTATAAGGTATGATATATATATATATATATATATATATATATATATATATATATATATATATATATATATATATATATATAGGTTTAGAGCCAGGGATGGTAGTTGTGGGTGGGGGACTCAATTGTAAACTCACGTAACAATAGATATGATATATATATATAGATACATCAGTATATGTGAGAGATAATGTGTGTGTGTTCAATTGAGAGAGTGTAGTAGAGGAAATATAGAGTGAAAGTAATGAGAGGTATTGTGATGGAGTGTGTGTCTATGATAGAGAATTTACTTAGGATAGATAGTGAGATTTGGATAAGAAATGGTAGGATAGCATAGTATAGGTCTACCTATATGCTAAGGTAAGAAATTGCCTATGTATAGGAAATTAGCTTGGTTATTGGGCAACATATAGTAGATATAAACGTTACTAGCTTATATAGACTAGAATACCTTGGTATGACCTAGTTAAGCAAGGTGATTGGCCAATTGACTAGGGTTGACCTAGTTTGACTTGTATCGACCTAGACATGGCCTGGAGGCATGTAGATAATGTATTTAAGTTCACTGTTTACTCTAGAATACCAAATAACTCTGTATATCTCATGTATAGGTTTGTCTGACACCACTTTAGGCATCGATCCTCATTTACTGCTCAGGACGATATGCGAGTACATTCTCTGATAGTTTTTATTTACTTGACGATTATTATAATTCAGATTCTATTATAGTACTATTTGATTCTCTGACGCAACACGAATTGGTATTTATGGATTCATTCACTTGCGACACATGTATTATACTTGCCTGGCCTCTACTTTTAGAATCACTCACTGGAACCACCTACTAGAAACATCTACTGGCACCACTTACTTTCTGGATAGACTTGTACTTGATTTATGTTTCGGGATATGGATTCACTTGTACTAGTCAGGGCAGGAAATACTCGAGTAGACATGTAAATATTTCCAATCGTACTGGAACCACTCCTACTGATCTAATCTGGAAAGATAGTCGTCGCACGCTTTCCAAGTGTACGATGTGCTGTATTACCTCCTAGCCATTTACATGTCGAAAGCAGTATTTCAAAACATACTGGTTTAGTGTTTTGTACTGGATTCATATTGACTCAAGCTTTACTGTAAGAACTCACATCACATCTACCATAGTTCAATTATCTATATTTATAGTCTCTATTACCATGCTCTTCTGATTCACTATATTTACTCTTCTTGTACTTTAGTTAACCGTTGTTCTATTTCATTTTCTGACTCACTCTATCCTGTACATCAAGTATTACTTTCTATAACTATTTTATAGTCTTTGTTATTTATTTGGAACTGCTAGAGGAGATGTACTCGTTCCATCCTAACTGGATATATTTTTCAGATGATTGCTCAGGGGATCTGTACTCCACATACTACAGATCCGAGGAAAGGATGGCTACCATGGGTCTTAATTCTCAGGAGTAATCACTTATAGACTTAGTTATTAGTTTTAACTTGTTTTAGATTCTCTGTTAGAACTTTTGGCTTGTAATATAATGGAGATTTTGTTATTTGTATTGAGACTTGGATTTTGATTTTATATTAGAAGTTGATGTTTGAGACTTTGTAGTATTTAGACTTCTTGATATCTTATTGTGCTTTAGATTGTGATTGAGTATTCAATGTTATCTCTATACTTGTCCTCCATTAGGAGTTGAGATCTTTGACAGGTACATTATATCATTGTATGAGACTGTTAGTTGGTGACCTTGACATCGTTCTACCGTTGATGCTGCGGCATAGGCTGTGCATTGTCAGGCACTCGTGCCCCTATACCGGGTGTAGGTCGTGACAAGCTTGGGAAGCAAGATATCAAACTATGGTTTAGAGGAATTTTTGCTCGGGTGAGGAGGAAAGAAGGAGGAAGATGGAGTTATACAGGGAGCTAGGGCCGGCTGTGCTATTCTGGAAAACTGAATTGACATCAACCGTACTCGGCCCTAACTCGGTCAGAACTTGGACCGAGTTCTGTCCGAGTTCGGCCACTTGATTTTCCAATTCATTATATATGTAACGAATAATAAATATGCCTACTAGCTTTTGATTATTTAATTATTTACATTTATTATGTTGGGTTAGCTGTAGGGGACGGATCCCAGCTAGAGGTAGTCCGAAGACACTTGGTACCGTGTCGCTTAGACTTTTACGTCTTTTTGACAAAGGGTCCTTTCGGCTTGTACCCAAAATAACTTCAATTAATAAATCTCAAAATTTTAAGTCTTAAGCATTTTTTATTAAATATAATGCATTATGAATCTGAAAATTCAAGTATGCCTAACTCGCGACGCAGATAATTGAAACGGTCTTCTGCCAACTGTTTTGTGAAAATATATGCTAATTGATGATCTGTATGAATAAATTTTAAGCAAATATCCCCGTGTTGTTGGTGATCACATAAAAAGTGATAACGTATCACTATGTGCTTCGTGCATGAGTGATAAACAGGATACTTAGTCAAATTAATAGTGCTGGTGCTATTACAATATATAGGAATCTTCGTGTAATATAGATTGTAGTCTTCAAGGTTTGCTTCATCCACAAAATTTGAGCACAAAAACGTCCTGCGACGATATAGCCTCAGTTGTTGATAGCGCTACAGAATTTTACTTCTTGCTAAACCAAGAGACTAAAGCTTTTCCTAGAAAACGACATATACCGTTGGTACTTTTATGGTCTACTTTGCATCCAGCAAAATCAGCATCTGAATAACGATTAGGTCATAAGATGTGGTTTTAGGATACCACAAGCCGATTGTAGAAGTTATCTTAAGTATCGAAAGATACGCTTAACGACGCATAAGTGTGATTCTTTAGGATTAGTTTGATATCTAGCATAGATGCAAATGCTAAACATGATATCAGGGCGACTAGAAGTTAAATATAATAAACTACCAATCAGACCTCGATAATTACGCTGGTCGACTGGTTTACCATTTTCATCAATATCAAGCTGTATTGATGTAGCCATTGGAGTTCCGATAGGTTTTACGTTGTCAAAGTGATACTTCTTCAGTAAATCCTTCGTATACCTAGCTTGGTTAATGAATATTCCCTGTGAGTGTTGTTTGATCTGAAGTACTAGGAAGTAGTTTAGGTCTCCCATTATACTCAACTCAAACTCACTATGCATACACATAGCAAATTCTTGACAAAATTTTTCATTAGTAGAACCGAAAAAGATGTCATCCACATAAATTTGCACAAGAAGTATACTATCATCTGAAGACTTGAAAATAATATATTATCAACTCTTCTTTTTGAAAATCCATTTTCAAGTAAGAAGGCACTCAGGCGTTCATACTAAGCACGAGGTGCCTGTTTGAGTCTATAAAGTGCTTTCCCAAGTTTGAAGACGTGATCGGGTTTTTGAAAATCTTCAAAACCAGGGGGTTGTTCCACAAAAACTTCTTCTTTTAAAAATCCATTTTAAAATGCATTTTTCACGTTCATTTGAAATAGTTTGAAAATATGAAAACATGCAAATGCACAAAACATAAGAATAGCTTCTAGTCTAGCAACATGAGCATATATCTTGTTATAATATGTATCTTCTTCTTGATTATAACCTTGTACCACTAGATATGCTTTATTGTGTAGAACTTGTCCATCCTCACTAAGTTTATTTTGGAACACCCATTTGGTACCAATTATCGATTGACCACTAGGTTCAGGAACAAGTTCCCAAACTTAGTTTCTCTCAAATTGATTTAGTTCCTCTTGTATGGCATCAATCTAAAATTCATCATTAAATGCATCTGCTATTGACTTAGGTTCTACTTGAGATATAAAAGTTACATTAGCTGCTACATTAATTCTTTAATAGAAGAACGTGTACTTACACCTTTTGATACATCGTCTATGACCAGTGTCTCTGGATGGTCTGGCATGAATTTCATTCTCTTTGGCAAACTTTCCAGACAGCTCTCATTGATAACAGTAACTTCAGATGTCTTGGATTTATTCTGTGCATCATCATCGTCATTGTCGCTAGATCTGTGACTATTGAGCTCAGCAAAAGTAACGTTAATAGACTCTTCAATAATCATCGATCCTTTATTGAAAACTCTATATCCTTTACTCTTAGCAGCATATCCGAGAAATATCCCTTCATCTGCTTTAGAGTCAAACTTACCCAAGTTGTCCTTGGTGTTCAGGATAAAACAACGACATCCAAAAACTTTAAAATATGAAATATTTGGAATCCTTCCAAACCACAACTTGGTGTTTTCTTCGAGATAGGTCGAATCAAACCCTATTTAAAATATGACAGACCATACTAACAGCTTCAGCCCAAAAATACTTAGAAAGATTAGGTTGATTCAGCATGACTCTAGCCATCTCGCTTAGAGTACGATTCTTCTACTCCATAATACCATTCTGTTGAGGAGTTCTAGGACAAGAAAATTTGTGGTAATACCCACTATCATCACAAAACTTTTTGAAGTCAACATATATGAATTTGCCACCCTGATCACTTCGGATTCGAGTAATTATGAAGCCTTTTTCGTTTTGTACCTTTCTACAAAATATCTGAAATTTAAAAATAGCATCACTTTTATTTGATAAAAAAAATCCTAAGTATAACGAGAGAAATTATCAACAACCACAAAAGTATAGTGCTTACCGCCAAGACTAGCGACTCTACTAGGACCAAACAAATTCATATAAATTAATTGTAAGGGTCTAGAAGTACTCACAGCGTTGATGGATCTAAAAGTTGACCTAGCTGCTTTGTTCTTTTCATAATCAGCACATACCATGTCTCTTTTGAATATGATTTCTGGGAGTCACTAACTTTTTGGTGCATAGTCGTGAGATAGTATCCATATTGGCATGTCCTTGCCTCATGTGCATAGCCAGCTTTCATCTTTGTTGGCTATCAGTCACTTTTCTGCATTGTTAGTACTCTCTAAAAAGAAAACATAAATGTTGTATTTCCTAATCCATTCATATACAGGATTACCAGATGACATCTCATATATAGAACATTTATCTTTTACAAAGTTGATGCCATAACTATTATCTGCCAAGTGACTTATGCTCAGTAGATTATGTTTCAACTCCATAACAAAACAAACATCTTTTATTACTTGGTAATAAGACATACCAACAGTGCCATTTCCAATAATATCACCTCTCAAGTTATTTTTGAAGGAGATGTATCCTTCTTTCTTCATCGATAGCGTAGCAAACAAAGATGCATCACCAGTCATGTGCCGTGAACAACAGCTATCGAGGATACACTTGCTTCTAACATAAGAGGATTGAGGGTCCACCTACAAAATGAGTAAATCAATCCTTTGGTACCCCTTTTTTGAAGGGTCCTTTCTGATTAGTCTTAGGGATCAAAACAAGTATTTGATTGTCAACAAGTTTTCTTGCTGGACAATACTGTGATATGTGCCCGTGAGTACCATATTACGTGCAAGTTTTAAAAATATGCTCTTCATTTTTGTGTTGACATGCTTTTGTGTCTTCTTTGGAAATCTATATATGAAAGCATAATTGTGATTAACGTGTTGTTTGCGTACTTTTTGTGGTTTAGCCCTCTTAGTTGTATGCTTAGCATTAGGACTAACCTTAGACTGTGTAACAGGGATGGCCTATTTGGTGCATAGTCATGAGATACTGTCCATATTGGTAAGTCCTAGCCTCATGTGCATAGCCAGCTTTCATCTTGGTTGGCTATCAGGCACTTTTTTGCATTGTTAGTACTCTCTAAAAAGAAAACATAAATGTTGTCTTCCCTAATCCCTTCATTTACAGGATTACCAGATGACATCTTATATATAGAACATTTATCTTTTACAAAGTTGATGCCATAACCATTATCTGCCAAGTGACTTATGCTCAGTAGGTTATGTTTCAACTCCGTAACTAAACAAACATCTTTTATTACTTGGTAAGGAGATATACCAACAGTGCCATTTCCAATAATATCACCTCTCAAGTTATTTCCGAAGGAGATGTATCCTTCTTTCTTCATCGATAGCGTAGCGAACAAAGATGCATCACCAGTCATGTGTCGTGAACAACCGCTGTCGAGGATCCACTTGCTTCTAACATGAGAGGGTTGAGGGTCCACCTACAAAATGAGTAAATGAATCCTTTGGTACCCATTTTTTGAAGGGTCCTTTCTGATTAGTCTTAGGGATCAAAACAAGTGTTTGATTATCAACAAGTTTTCTTGCTGGACAATACTGTGATATGTGCCCGTGAGTACCATAGTACGTACAAGTAAGTTTTAAAAATGGGCTCTTCGTTTCTTTGTTGACATGCTTTTGTGTCTTCTTTGGAAACATATATATGAAAACATAATTGTGATTGACGTGTTGTTTACGTGCTTTCTGTGGTTTAGTCCTCTTAGTTGTTTGCTTAGCATTAGGACTAAACTTAGACTGTGTAACAGGAATGGCCTATTTGTCTAACTTGATTTCTAACTTTTTGGAAATCATACAAGACTCTTTATATTTGGCAGTCATATCAACAAGTCTTTATTTTGTGACTAAGTGTCTCTTCTTCTCTATGTGATAAGGCTCTTGCACTTTGACATAGTCTCTTTCTTTCCTTTCGATGGTGAGGATAGCCTCGTGATAGTCTACTTTGAGCTTGGCTATCTCATCCGTGTTACTGATAGCAGACGTCACTTTAATGTCTTTAAAAAGATTAAACAATCGTGCTACTTTGGTTGTGCAAGCCTTAACCTCTTTGCGAGATTGCTTGTACTTGTCTAACACATTTATATGTTCATCAAGTAGTTCGCTATAGGCTATCACTAATTCATCGAAAGTAAACTCATCATACAAAGGGTTAGAAGATACCTTATCAAATGTCATAAGATAGAAATTAGCAGTACTGCAGGGTCTGTCCACTTCCTCTGATTCACTGGCCTCACTCTCCTGCCTGTAAACCCTCCTAAATTTCTACTACGATTTTTTTAAATATTTTTCGTATCTATGTTGTACTTTGTACGTCGCATACAAGTTTGCATTTTTATTTTGCGTGGCGAGCGAGATTGCATTTCGTATTCGCTCGACGAGTGCGAATATGCGTCGAGGTACATATTTTAGAAAAACATTTTTATTATAAATTTTAGTTTATATATAAAAAGTATATATGTGATAAATATGTTTATTTTGGATAAAAGAGTTATTTTATTTGTCACTTAAAAATAAGTAGTAAGTTGAAAATTTTGGTTTATATAAAATATATTCCGGATATTTTGCGAAATAGAAAATTTGTTTATTTTGCTATGATTTAAGTATTTACCTTGATTTTCGAAATTAATTAATATTATATTTTAATATTTATGAAAAAGATATTTGGAATCTTGTTTTATTTAATATTTGATTAAATATGGTAAATTAAATTGTAAAAGATTTTATTAGCTTTATTAAAATATTTTAAATTAAGTATAGAATTTATCTAGATTGGATTTGAACTAAATTAAGTATTTTTAAATCGATTTAAATTAATAGGGGATTTATCTAATTTGGATTTAAATCATCCCAATCCCTATCCAACTGGGAATTCCTACCTCCTATAAAAGGAGAGGTACTCCTCCAGCATTTTCCCATCCATAACCAAGTGCATCGTGTCTGTGCCTCCTCTCCTCCACTATTTTTTTTCATACAAATACAACAATTTTGTTCTGTATCCGACAATCCCGGATACCCCGTCCGTGTCTCGCAGGACACGACGGTTCTGCCCTCACCATCCCCGTCTCCCCAAATCCAGCATCCCGACGACCGCCGAAATCCTCCCATCTCCGCCATCATTCACCGCTGCGATCACCATCACCTCCCCGAACCTCCTGCTCACCCTGCTCACCCAATTGTCGACCACCCCAAACTAGTAGCCTCCCATCATCACCACCGTCACCAAGACTCCACCACCATCGTCACCACCGGCTACTCGCCGGAAATTCCTAACCCTACCATGGGCACAACCGCCACCGTCACCACGACGAACACAACCGAAAAAAGAAAGAAAAAATTACCCAAACCTCACCTGAGCCTTTTCGAACTCGCGGTCGTCCCGATCCGACGCCGCCTCCGCTGATTTCCTCCTCCGCCCTCCGAAGCACGCCGAAAACCCCCATCGCTGTGCCTGAACCGGCGCCCACCTACAGGAGCCACCACGCGTGGGGTCACCGCCGACTACCGTGCCCTGCCCGCTGGTTCCCGCCGTCTTCTTCAGCCGCGGTCGCCGTCGTCGAGCACGCCGATGGAAGACCGCCGCCGCTCGCCCGTCGGAAAAACTCACTGTCACCAACCCCGCCGCGAAAGGTCGCCCCTTCGCCAAACCCTCATCCCGCCGCACCCAGGGCAGCGCCCCCCAACCCCCGCGTGGTCGCCACCACCGGCTGGGCGGCGCTGTGGCCGCCGATTCCCTAGGACGGGGCTTCGCTCCGGGGAGCTGTGCGCCGTACGAGTGGTTACGCCATCTCCAGCGCTGCCTCGGGCGCCCTCCGTGCGTCGCCGCCACCTCGCGGACTCCCGGCCGCCGAGCCCAGGTCGCTCTCATCTCTCTCTCTCCTCACGCATTTTTTCTATTCATTAAAAAGTTTAGGGAAGCAGCACTATGATGTTAACGTTTTAGTATATTATTATTATTATTATTATTTTTATAATTATTATTATTATTGTTAAGATTATCATTTCTGTAATAATTATTATTATTATTAGGATTATTATGTTGATTAATTATTATTATTATTATTATTATTATTATTATTATTTATTAAAAGAGAAAAGGGTTGTATAGTTTCATATAGGGTTTAATAATATTATTTATTTTTATAATAATTATTATTATTGTTATTAGTATCATTATCCTTTTAAATTATTTTTATAAAATATTTAATTTAGTGTATTCATCTAATATAAAATTCTGACTAGTAAATCATAAATTTCAAATTACTATACAATAAATATTTTTCAAGTATTCCTCTAAAAATTATTGTTATTAATAAAATATGGTTCAAGTAATTACGTAAATTGATTATAAAAGTAGTTTTTCAAAAATTAGTACATGTATTTATTTCCACAGTTTCTTTTCAATTATCTTAGCTGATCATGACTAATCGTATCCCTACTTCCTTCCCGATTTTGGACCCTACGCCTCGATCATGGCTATTGGACTATTGAAACATGTCAGAAAATACCGTACCACACTAGGCGACTCATCAGGCAAGATACCTTGCCACAATTTACTGTTTAGTTGCATTTTATTTATTACATATCACTGTTCATTTATTTCTAGTTCATGATTACTGCCTGCTCAGTGATATTAGTTGTACCTTGTTATTTACCCTTTGATTGCATATAGACTTAGAGTTAAGGGACTACCACTAGCTTAGTGCATTGCAGAAAACTTTAGCACTGTTGTGCCACGAGATGTGTGAGTTATGAGTAGCATATAGTCTACAGACTTGCGTGTTGGCTGATCACTGATGCATGCAGGACGTGCGTTAGGTCTAACTGTCAATAGTTGTATGATAGAAGACTTGACGGTTAGTAGTGTTACATGGTCGTGGATATGACATGATAGGTACATTAGATGGAGAGAACATTTCCTTGTCGTATATGCTTCGATTGCACTTCTCCTATAATCCGGAAGCTCCGCTGGAGATACGGGTATGAGCCTCTCAGGTTGGCCACTGTCGTTTTTGAACGTCATGCTCTCGGTCACTGGTGCCCAAGTGGGGACTATACTAGATCCCATTACAGCCAGGGCTCATGCGATGAATGATTTGTTCTCACTGCATGTTCACTTTAGTTTGGTTAGATTACCTTATAGTATCTTGTCACTTTCTTTGATTATGGCATATTTTATATTCAGTATTATATGGCATGTTGATGTATTTTGTTACGTCCCTCTAAGGACCTGGTTATCTCGCCAGGTGTGTGTTCTGGTGTTTCGCAGATGTTCTAGCCATGGCCATGATCGTCACTATTTCTTTGAGGATGTTGTGCTTCGATTGTCTTCACTTCTCCCGCCAAACTCATTGTATTTTCTATGTATTTTCCTTACTTGTTGGTAGTGGATTTGTCTCCGCCCAACGATTGTATTCATGACAAATCCAAAGTTGCTTTTTTATTAATATTTATCTTTGTGGATGAGATTTAGTACCTTGGTTACTGCATATTACAGCTTATGTATATATACGAGGGTCCATGTACTTCGTATATATACAGCTGGCATGGTTATGTCCTAGTCCTACGTATTTTGGGACTGGGTATTACATGTTTTTGTGGTGGCCCATGCAGGTCTAGTTTACCGTTTCGGTTACATGATTGAGCCAAACGGACTTGCAATATAGGATTAGAGTTTAGAATCTCATCCACTTACTTGACTTCCATTCTTGACTTCAAATTTTGAACTCTCGTTCGACCTCCTTGATTTGCATCTTGCTTGACTCCTTCTACCATAAATTCTTAGTTTCGTGTTTAGTAAGATGACTAAACTAGTATATGCCCATAGGTTAAACACATGTCTAGATGGATTGCATTGACAATTAGTATGCATTGGGGTTTTATTTGACTTATAAAGGCCTTTATTTTCCTAAGAAATATGATTTTAAGGTAGTTAATTTCAAGTTGGGTACTAGCATATTACCACCTTCAATGGATACTGGGAATTTTATTTTGCTATTACAAGGTGGTATACACAAGAAGACAGCTAGATCGCGGAAACAAATTTATGATTTATGATTTTTAGAAATTGTGAAATAGTTTATGATTTACGGTTTATTAGAAAGCTTGAGGTTTTAAATTTATTCTACGATTTATGAATTATAAGTATTTAATTTTGAGCTGGAAGAGATAATGGTAAAAATTTTGTTTGAAATATTTTTGGAGGATATGAAATCGACTTGAAGGAAAATTTAAATATTTAGAATTTGCTCATATGATCTATGATATATAAAGTTATTTAGATTCGAGTCTTGATTATGGATATTTAAATTTTGGTGAAAAAAAAGAATTACTTTTGAAGAGTAGTTGTGACTTATTGGAAGCTAGATACACATTTGAAGGATATAGAATTAAAATTTGGGAGTTATTTAAACGTTCCATTTTTTAGCATGAATTTCGACGGATAAACTTATTAAATGTTGAGTTTAAGGTTTGGAAAAAAAATAATGAATTTATTTATTCGATTTGCGAATTACGAGGATTGTTCGAGATTGACTAGAGATTTAAAATTTTGATTAAAGTTTACAGTCTAAGATAATTAAAATTTTGGCAAAATATCTTGGAAATTTTATTGAGAAACTTTCGAGGAACTTGAAATTTTAGATTAGATCATATATTGGTAGAAGACCAAGAAGTAAGTAAGGTCACCCTAGTAAGATAGAAGCATTCCACATTAGATTGCCATACCACCTATGATTATGAGATTGCATATACTCAAGTTAGTCATCGACCAAACCGATGAACATATCTTTAACTTACTCGACCTTCCCTCAAATCTAGATCCTTATTCGTGACCCTCTAATTGTTTTGAAACTTAGAAATGATTGGAATCATTCCCTTGACCATACCCTTACCAATGAGACTATTCTCTCTCTAGAAACTGTGCCTCTAACATATCTTAACTTGATCTACGAGATTTTCTAAATTATCCTTATTTCATGCTTTAAACCTTTTATTTTTGTTCATTAATTAGTACCTTACAAAAACCCACTTTCTATTTTTGATCATTCGGCGCTCCCTATCGTGACTTTGATATTTGGAGCACAATACTAGACATTTCCTTCCAACAAATTTCACATACAAAACCTAGACGAGCTCACCTTCGTGTAGGTATATCATGTCCCACTAAAACACGTCTCCTTGTACTCTATTTTTATGGTACGACTTTCGGGCCATAAAGACTCGACTATAACCGATACCATGGTACCGATATGCTTTTGACTATATATTTGGACTTAACCACGACTCAAATCTTCGGCCCGATTGCGATCTACTAAATCCGTTAAATGCTTAACCTTGTGTTTTTATCTTGACTGCTTAACCATTGTCATTCTATTTTCTTGTATTATCATGATTTACTTAGACCCATAACACCTTTTACTCTTTATGCAATATTAGCAACACTTACTTTTCTTCCTTCCAATTAAATTGCTTTCTCATACTTCACTATAATTTCTCTATTTTTTACGCCACCTTGTTCCTTGTATGATTCCCTTATGCGAAATAAAAATTTGATCATGACAATCTTTGGTTACAAGAGGTTGGAATGGAGAACCCTACAGTATGGATAAATAATGTAGTTGATTGAGATTACAAGGTATAGATTGGACATAAATGAAAAAGTGCGATAATTCCAATAGATGAAGTGAGAAATGTTAGATTGTGATGATAAAACAAGCAAAGGTAAATAGACTTCTCAAAATTACAAATTGTTTCGAGGTAACAAAATATTGAGCGAAGAAATTCTTAAAGTGTTGGTGGTTTAAGAACCAAATTTATATACTAAATTTATGGATGCAAATTTTTGATAAAGAAAAATGTTGACATTGCCTTCAATGACATATAGTGTTATGGTAATATTTTCAAGGATAACCAATTGTTGAAGAAAGAAACTCTACCTTTTTGATGCATGGATAATTAAGTTGTAAGATGATTATGAGTAAGAAGTTAAGATGAGTTACATTTCTACCATCAAGAAGATGAGATTGTTAAATTCAAAATTTCGGGAGAGAGACTAATAAGTATTTTAGAAAATTTTAATTTTGATGATAGAAGATTGAGTTATGAAGGTATACTGTTAGTTTTCGAGATTTATCATTTAAGACGGATTTTTGAAACCTATGGATGCATCGTGCATTGACCCATAATACAATTTGTAGTAAAAAGATTTTAACTGTTACTTGGGCCAAATTGGTTGAAGGTTGAAATTTTTTTAGAGGAAAATATGGCTTGGAAAGATATGCATAAGTAAGCTAGTATAATGGAGATTATGATAGTCAAAATTTGAGGCTATTCTATGACGAAATAGAGAAAATTAGAGTACATTGAGAATCATAACGGTTTTGTTTAAGGGGACGTGGAATGGAAATTTTTTTTTGGAAAGAACGATTTATGATAAGAGAGATTTCATGAATATTGACGATATCCAGGATTAAGGAGTTTATTACCTACTTATGAGGTTGTTTTTTTTAGGTTAATGTTAAGGTTGATCAAACTTAGTCATTGAATGATTGTCATGATCGAAATAAAAAACCATCGAATTTTTTTTTGACGATCAAATGACATATTGCCATTGAAATGTCGTTTCATTCTCGTCAAACAATTGATTGCCTTCTTGATCAATATGAATCAAATTCTTATCGGTTATACTGCTTCTATCTCCTTCACCCTACCTACCCTAATTTTTCCTAAATTTCGAGGACAAAATTCTTTTAAGTTGGGTAGGATGTAAACCCCCCTAAATTTCTACTACGATTTTTTTAAATATTTTTCGTATCTATTTTGTACTTCGTACGTCGCATACAAGTTCCCATTTTTATTTTGCGTGGCGAGCGAGAATGTATTTCGTATTCGCTCGACGAGTGCGAATATGCGTCGAGGTACATATTTTAGAAAAATATTTTTATTATAAATTTTATTTTATATAGAAAAAGTATATATGTGATAAATATGTTTATTTTGGATAAAAGAGTTATTTTATTTGTCACTTAAAAATAAGTAGTAAGTTGGAAATTTTGGTTTATATAAAATATATTCCGGATATTTTGTGAAATAGGAAATTTGTTTATTTTGCTATGATTTAAGTATTTACCTTGATTTTTGAAATTAATTAATATTATATTTTAATATTTATGAAAAAGATATTTGGTATCTTGTTTTATTCAATATTTGATTAAATATGGTAAATTAAATTGCAAAAGATTTTATTAGCTTTATTAAAATATTTTAAATTAAGTATATAATTTATCTAGATTGGATTTGAACTAAATTAAGTATTTTTAAATCGATTTAAATTAATAGGGGATTTATCTAATTGGGATTTAAATCATCCCAATCCCTATCCAACTGGGAATTCCCACCTCCTATAAAAGGAGAGGTACTCCTCCAGCATTTTTCCATCCATAACCAAGTGCATCATGTCTGTGCCTCCTCTCCTCCACTAATTTTTTTTTATACAAATACAATAATTTTGTTCTGTATCCGACAATCCCGGATACCCCGTCCGTGTCTCGCAGGACACGACGGTTCTGCCCTCACCATCCCCGTCTCCCTAAATCCAGCTTTCCGACGACCGCCGAAATCCTCCCATCTCTGCCATCATTCACCGCTGCAATCACTATCGCCTCCCCGAACCCCCTGCTCACCCTACTCACCCAATTGTCGACCACCCCAAACTAGTAGCCTCCCATCATCACTACCGTCACCAAGACTCCACCGTCATCATCACCACCGGCTACTCGCCGGAATTTTCTAACCCTACCATGGGCACAACCGCCACCGTCTCCACGACGAACACAACCGAAAAAAGAAAGAAAAAATTACCCAAACCTCACCTGAGCCTTTGCGAACTCGCGGTCGTCCCGATCCGACGCCGCCTCCGCTGATTTCCTCCTCCGCCCTCCGAAGCACGCCGAAAACCCCCATCGCTGTGCCTGAACCGGCGCCCACCCGCCGGAGCCACCGCGTGTGGGGTCACCGCCGACCACCGCGCCCTGCCCGCTGGTTCCCGCCGCCTTCTTGAGCCTCGGCCGCCGTCGTCGAGCACGCCGATGGAAGACCGCCGCCGCTCGCCCGCTGGAAAAACTTACTGTCACCAACCCCACCGCGAACGGTCGCCCCTTCGCCAAACCCTCATCCCGCCGCCCCCAGGGCAGCGCGCCCCCAACCCCCGCGTGGTCGCCACCACCGGCTGGGCGGCACTGTGGCCGCCGATTCCCTAGGACGGGGCTCCGCTCCGGGGTGCTGTGCGCCGCACGAGTGGTTGCTCCATCTCCAGCGCCGCCTCGGGCGCCCTCCGTGCGCCGCCGCCACCTCGCGGACTCTCGGCCGCCGAGCCCCAGGTCGCTCTCATCTCTCTCTCTCCTCACGCATTTTTTCTATTCATTAAAAAGTTTAGGGAAGCAGCACTATGCTGCTAACATTTTAGTATATTATTATTATTATTTTTTATCATTATTATTATTATTAAGATTATCATTTCTGTTATAATAATTATTATTATTATTAGGATTATTATGTTGATTAATTATTATCATTATTATTATTATTATTTATTAAAAGAGAAAAGGGTTGTATAGTTTCATATAGGGTTTAATAATATTATTTATTTTTATAATAATTATTATTATTGTTATTAGTATCATTATCCTTTTAAATTATTTTTATAAAATATTTAATTTAGTGTATTCATCTAATATAAAATTCTGACTAGTAAATCATAAATTTCAAATTACTATACAATAATTATTTTTCAAGTATTCCTCTAAAAATTATTGTTATTAATAAAATATGGTTCAAGTAATTACGTAAATTGATTATAAAAGTAGTTTTTCAAAAATTAGTACATTCATTTATTTCCACAATTTCTTTTCAATTATCTTAGCTGATCATGACTAATCGTATCCCTACTTCCTTCCCGATTTCGGACCCCTATGCCTCGATCGTGGCTATTGGACTATTGAAACATGTCAGAAAACACCGTACCACACCAGGCGACTTATCAGGCAAGATACCTTGCCATAATTTACTGTTTAGCTGTATTTTATTTATTACATATCACTGTTCATTTATTTCTAGTTCATGATTACTGCCTGCTCAGTAATATTAGTTGTACCTTGTTATTTACCCTTTGATTGCATATAGACTTAGAGTTAAGGGACTACCACTAGCTTAGTGCATTGCATAAAAATTTGATACTGTTGTGCCATGAGATGTCTGAGTTATGAGTAGCATATAGTCTACGGACTTGCGTGTTGGCTGATCACTGATGCGTGCAGGACGTGCGTTAGGTCTAACTGTCAATAGTTGTATGATAGAAGACTTGACGGTTAGTAGTGTTACATGGTCGTGGATGCGACATGATAGGTACATTGGGTGGGGAGAACATTTTCTTGTCGTATGGGCTTCGATTGCACTTCCCCTATAACCCGGAAGCTCCGCTGGAGATACGGGTATGAGCCTCTCAGGTTGGCCACTGTCATTTTTGAACATCATGCTCTCGGTTACTGGTGCCCAAGTGGGGACTATACTAGATCCCATTACAGCCAGGGCTCATGCGACGAAAGGTTTGTTCTCACTGCATGTTCACTATAGTTTGGTTAGATTACCTTATACTGTCTTGTCACTTTCTTTGATTGTGGCATATTTTATATTCAGTATTATATGGCATGTTGATGTATTTTGTTACGTCCCTCTGAGGACCTGGTTATCTCGCCAGGTGTGTGTTCTGGTGTTTCGCAGGTGTTCTAGCCGTGGCCATGATCGTCACTATTTCTTCGAGGATGATTGCGCTTCGATTGTCTTCGCTTCACCCGCCAAACTCATTATATTTTCCATGTATTTTTCCTTACTTGTTGGTAGTGGATTTGTCTCCGCCCAACGATTGTATTCATGACAAATCCAAAGTTGCTTTTTTTATTAATATTTATCTTTGTAGATGAGATTTAGTACATTGGTTACTACATATTACAGCTTATGTATATATACGAGGGTCCATATACTTCGTAAGTATACAGCTGGCATGGTTACGTCCTAGTCCTACGTATTTTGGGACTGGGGCGTTATACTGCCAGATGATGGTGTTTGCATATTTTCAACCTATTGTAGCTTTCCTGCATAATCTTTATATATCATATGGACTACTTTTCTTTGACAGCGAATAGTCCTTTCTTGATATGCCCTGACTTTTTTGCATCTGAAGCATATGGTTTCTTCTTCATTACTCTCATAGACGTCTTTCTTCTTTCAGTTTGATCTTTCAAACTTCAAGAATTTTCTGAAGTTCTTGACTAGTAGGGCTTGCTCATAACAGCTTGATGATTCTTCGTCAGAATTATTGTATGCGACTCTTTTGGCTTGAGCATTGAAGGCGATAGACTTTTCTTTGGGAGTAGCTTCCTCAAACTCTGGCAAGTCTAACTCATGGGTCATGAGCTTGCCCATAAGTGTCTCCAAAGTCATTATGGTAAGTTTGTTTCCTTCTATGATCGCAGTTGCCTTCGGGTTACAATTCTTGGTTAAAGCCCTTAGCACCTTTCTGATCTTCTCGTGATTGCTGTAATCCTTACCAAGAGATTGTAAAAGATTAGTAATATCAAGGAAATAAGTAAACACCTGTGTAATTAACTCGCCGGGTTTCATCTTGAATGATTCATACTCCTGTGTTAGTCTATGATTTTGGATTCCTTCACTTGGGAAGTACCTTCATTAGTCACCTCAACAAGTCTCCAAAATTTATTAGACGTAGTATAGGTAGAAACACGAATAAAATCCAGTTTGTCAATTGTACAGAATAGTACATTGATGGCATGTACATCTAGACTAGCATTTGTCTTCTCTTTGTCGGTGTATTTTTTATGTGGGTTGTCTATAAGTACACCATCAATTACTATTCTAGGCAGTTTCTTATAATCGTCTACTACTATAGACCAAAGATCAAAGTCAAGAGACTTTAGAAAGAAACTCATTTGTGTTTTCCAATATGTGTAGTTTGTTCTATCAAATAGTAGGGGTCTATTTGTGCATTGCTTTTTACCGTAGAATATTGATTTCACGGTTGCTATATATACTCTCTAGAGTGTTATATTCGAATATAACCTGCTCTGATACAGATTATAGGACCGTTGAGTACCTCTAGAGGGAGGTGAATAGAGTGTATGCGTGTGCAGCAGAAATAATCACAACTTAAAAATTATAGCAGTTATAACTATGACAGATATAGGAGACTGTAAATAAATGCAGTAAGCAAGAGATAGAAGATCAAACTCAGTGAACATTGCGATATATAATGGTTTTCCTATGAGAGGACTAGTCCAATCATGAGTAATCTTGCCTGTTGTTAATCCACTATTTACAAGCTAAATGAGTGCTTGCCGTCACTTTACAACATTGTGTCTTGGTGACGAGTACACGACCGACTCCCATAAACTGATTCTAAAAACTAGAACGTTTTCTGAATTGCAACCTCTTTACAACTCTTCTAAACCAAAGACTCTAGATTGAACAAAACTTTACTGGCTTTGGCTAAGAGTAGTATAGGTAAGATTTGAAAGCTTTAAGGAGCTAAAAACACTTAAGAATAGATAGTGAGAAGAGTGAATTGAGTGATTTAGAAATATCAAAATCATTCTCTATTTATTGTGTTTTTGAGGATCGAACTCGGGCAGAGTTTGGACAGAGTTCGGATGCTAGGATCTCGCATTCGAACGTTGCATGCAGATTTGGAGGGAACATAATTTTGAAAACTTCTGGCCGAAATCGGTCCGAACTCGGTCGGAGTTCTGACCAAATTATGCTAGGTTAAATCAGCATTTTAATAGGCCAAATTTTATGGGTTTTTGGCTATTAGGATATGTAGGATTTTGGTGGGATAGATAGGTAAGCTCTTTCGATATATGGATCGGGAAAACCTAAGCAGTATTATCCCAAACGATCTTACATTCTATATTTCATAGACTCAATAGAAGTAAAAATATAGAACAAATATAAAATGACTCGATCTGGATTCCAATGCAATCTTGTCTGGATGATGATGCGATGTTCCTTGTAGCAGTATGATATAGACGTAGACGTTCTTCGACAGCGATTCTTGTAACATATAGCATATATAGCAGTTCGTATATTTGCGTATCGACTAAAGTTATCGTTGATTATCAAAATCAGGTGTTACCATTTAGCCAATGGGCCAATAGTCATATATATATATATATATATATATATATATATATATATTTTTGTCATATATATGTATATATATATATATATATATATATATATATATATATATATATATATATATATATATATATATATATTTTTTTTTTTTTTTTGTCATATATATGTATATATATATATATATGTATATATATATATATATATATATATATATATATATATATATATATAAAAATATATATATATATATATATATATATATATATATATATATGTATATATATATATATATATATATATATATATATATATATATATATATATACTCTCTAGATGGTTATGTATATGTATAACCTACAGCGGAATAAATCTCACAATTAAAAATTATGAACTAAGGCAAATAAGAGAAAATAAAAATAATAGTAAATAAATTGCAGTAGAAGCAAGAGTTAAGAACATCAAACTCAGTGAAACATCGATATATACTGGTTTTCCTTGTAGAGGACTAATCCAGTCTCGAATACTCACGCTCGATGTTAATCCACTATGGCACAAGCTTTAACTGAGTGCTTGCAAGTCTACAACACCGTACATTAGGACAAGTGCACGACCGACTCCAGAAGGCGATTTGAAAACTGGAACATTTTCTGAAATTAGCCTCCGTTACAACTCTTCAACACCAAACTCTAGATTAAACAGAAACTGTACTGGCTTGGCTAAGACTGGTATAGGCTTGATTTGAAAGTGTAGCTCGTAAAAAACACTTAGAAATGAATAGAGAAGAGAAGGAATGGATGATTTAAAAATGTGAAAGTTTTTCTCTATTTATAATGTTTTTGTTGATCGAATTCGGGCAGTGTTCGGATGCAGAAATCTCGCATTCGAGCATTGGATGCAGATATCAAGGGGAATTCAAAATTCTATAGAAACTACCATGACCGAACTAGGGCCGAACTCGGACCGAGTTCGGGCAGAGTTCTGCCAGAACTATTTTAGGCCAAATTGGTTGGGTTTTGGGCAATTTTGTGTTGTGGACTTTTGGATATGTATTTGTGGATAGGTAGGCTATATTTTTGTGGACTGAGGATTGATAAGCCAGTACCGACTGATCAATCTTACATATTTATCCTAGACTCAATAAAGATAAAAGTACAAAAGAAAAATGAAAAAGACTTGATCTTGATTCCATTCTTTGGTTCTTGATGACGACGAGACATTCGTAGCTTATAGCAGTAATAGGTACAGACTTGAAACCTATAGACCAGTAACAGTATATATACTTTTCATATCGACCAAAGTTGACGTTGATTATTAAAATCGGGTGTGAACATGACCAATGGGCCAACACATGGTCCCACTCAGGACTCCGTGAGGGGAAGTCATATGGGTGCACCCTGATCTAGTCTAAGAAATGACACAGCCAAAGGCCCCTCCAGTCATAAAACAGAAGCGGAAGAATTCCAGACCATGATTGAAATGGCATATTCCTCCAATAAAGGACTGTGTAACTTGGGCGTTCCAGAACGTAGTAAGCCTCTTTAAGGCTTTTGTTTTAATAAAAATTGAATGTATTGTGTAGAAGCATGGAATTTCACGATCAGAAATCCTATGCACCAAGCACTACATGTGCCAGGAAGTTTAGACAAAAGTACTCAGATACAGCAAAACAGGAATAGAGACATTAAAAGTAGATTTTTATTTCATATAAAAGTCTATTACATGTCTTAAAAATGGATTGTACAAAGGAGAACTTCTACGAAAAGAAAAGACCCTAAGTCTACAGCCAGGCGTAGCATCATCATGCGCTCTCAAACAGGCGCATCTCACCATGCACTCTCATGTGCATCCCACCATGCGCTCCCAACCGGGCGCATTCCTTCAGCAACTCAGTTATGTGCATCCTCAGTTATGTGCATCCCTTCAGCAGCTCAGTTATGTGCCACTCTTCCAGCTAGGCTCACCGCCGTCTAAATGCTTCGACTAATGAAGCATTTATTGAGCAGAACGAGGGTGGCAATCAACCCTCTAGCTGGAGGAAGAGCTCCCCAAACCGAGGAAGAGAAGAGCACCGCAAGCCAACCTGTGGCCCGGGGAGGCTTCGAAAGAGCCTCCAAAGGCGAAGGAATACCATAATCGAAACTGCGGCTAAAGGAGCAGCTTTCAACACAACCAGAATAGGCAACACCCATTTTCAAGGAAGAAAGAGCCCCCAAAGCCGCAGCACCGCAATTCCGATATGCGGCTCTTCCCACATAACGGAGACGATGCTCGCGCATCCAAATCTTTGGATGCAACAGGTACCTTATGCCTACCTCAGAAGCCCTCGACTCCAACTTTTGGATGTAACAGTCACCTTCAAGTGCATCAATGAAGATAATGCGTCGCATCTTCACCCTCGGGAACATCTCGTCAATAGAATGTGCTCGAGTAAACAAGTTCATTTAGGGAGGACGTGAGAGAATGAGAAGCAAACTCTCTCCTTGCCACTATTTATAGGCCGAGCAAATCAAACCCATGCGCCAAGTCGATGGCTCTCCGAATCCCGTGCAATAAATTTGTATTAAATGGATGAACCTGACGCTTTGAATTCAGCCAAGTCAAAAACGGCTATTTAAAGCACTCGAAGAACATAACAGTCGCACCAAAAGACGTGTCAAGCGGAGCGGATGCGCCGGCCAGACTGCGCATCACACAGACGCGCCCCTCAGCACCAAGCGCTACACAAGCATGCGCCCCTATGCGGCCCCATGCGCCTAGTGGAATGCCGATCGATGCGCCCACTCGACAGTCCATCACCTGTCAAAGAATATTAAATGCTAAAGTCTGACAGAGTTGGCAGTACGCCTCTCGAAGACTGAACAACTTTTTCAGAAAATGAAGCATCACCAACGTCAGCATCATCATTACTTTCCTCCAACGTCAGCATCATCATTACCTAAAGTCCTACATGCGCCTCAAAAGCCATGCGTCCCAGACTTCTATCTGATCCCTAAAGACAGAAGTAAAGTCACTACTGAAGCTCTGCATGCGCCTCAAAAGCCATGCGTCTTAGACTTCTCGCTGATCCCAAAAGACAGAAGTAAAGTCACTACTGAAGCTTCGCATGCGCCTTAAAATCCATGCGCCCTGAATGGTTCATGACTCCCAAAGGTTACGAGCCAAAGTCTCCTCATGCGCCCAATCCCAGGCGCATCCTACCAGATCATTCTCCACCAAATCTGAGATCTCCGA
Source organism: Iris pallida (assembly GCA_029216955.1). Lineage (NCBI taxonomy): Eukaryota > Viridiplantae > Streptophyta > Magnoliopsida > Asparagales > Iridaceae > Iris > Iris pallida. The sequence continues at coordinate 30,704,431 of JANAVB010016195.1, read as the reverse complement.
GCCATGGGCCGATGACACGTGTCCTTTGACTCGATTCACCCAAGATCTCAGCAACAAAAAGATCCTCTTCTCTGCTACGTGCCGGTCCACAACAGCAGTATGAAGAATTCAACCCTCAATCAGGGCGCATCGTCCATGCGCCTCCATCAGCAATCACCATGTGGCGTTCCCGCGTCCAGGCTCATCCTACATATGCGCGAATGAGCAGCCAGCCTACAGACTATATAAATAGAGGGATCATTTCCTTCTTCCACACCTACACACACACACAGAGACAAACATTCGTAGACAGACAGAGACATCGCACAACCAGAGAGGCAGATACAGACACTCAACATCTTTTTCCTCTCAGTAAGCTCCGACACCCAGAGCAATCTAAACCTTCAGAGAACCAATAACCGTTGTCAGATCGTCAACGGAGTCAACGCATTACCACTCGCTCCATCGGCACAACGGACCCAGATATACAAAAGTGTACTCCCAGGACTACGTCTAAGTCCTATATTATAACATTGTTCTGTTTGTATTGAAATTTGCATTCAAAATATTTTAATAGCAAACAAGCTGGCATCTCTGCTGGGGTCCTCTTTCTCTACCGAGAAAGCTGTGTCGTAATCCGACGATATGCAGGTTGGCTCCTCCCACAAGACGCTAGTCGTACGCCTCAATCAACAGGCGTATGAGGAGTTCATCTCTGAAGGCAGTGCGAGTCCTTCGAAGCGGCTGCCAAAGCCGAAGAAGACCCATCGAGTCTGGGTGCGCAAGGTCGACGCCTCTGGCACCACCACCGAAGGAGATGTGCCGATCCAGCCTCCCTTCCTGCTGACGTCCTCAGCAACCAAGATGCCCCCACCGGTGCAGCACATCTCTAGGAAAAATGTGCGGCTGACCACAATCTCCAGCCATCTCTCTCTCAGGCGAGGAAGATGCGTCGACGGAGCAGGGGCGCAGCCAATGCCCCGCGTATCATCTCTAATGCGCTACAGAAGGTCTCTGTCTTTGACAGACTCACTCGCTGTAGTGGCGAGGAGAATTTGGATTCTTAGTACTACGTGCCCCAGCGGCCTGGTACGAAGAAGTCCAAGGTAGCACGGGCCATGTGTCCCAAACGTACTATGCCAGCAGCAAGCCAGAACCATGAGCTCATAATCATGCGTGCTGCTGATGGTAAGATGTATAAGGTTGACTTAGGTGCTGCGGTGCCAGAAACGAGCCAACCTTCAATGTCCTTATCTCACATGGGCGCATCTGTTGCGTTTGTAATAAAGTCGAGTAAGGCAAACCCAGTGGTCTTGGACCCCGCGCCTCCTCGGGTTGTGCGTCTTAGGTTCGTTCAAGTCACTTTAAATGTTTTTCTTCCACTACTGATCGGGGCACCTGTTTGGTGTTAGATCAGGGGGCGCAGCATTCACCTGACCACCCCGGCGCTTGGCATTGCCATGCGCCTGAAGGGGGTGCGATGGTAGCACTCTCCTCCATCGATCTGCGTAACGTGATCACTCACAAGTGCCGATCAGGAGAGTCGACTGTCAAGCACGATGCGCCCCTCACAGGACACACTTGTGCTATGGTCACCATCAACTGCTGTTGCAAGTCAGCAGTCCAATCAAGACAGTCGGTGTTCCAGCGGCTACAGTCATCGACACCCCTCCGACGCCGCCTCGGGAAGAAAGTATCAACAATAGAGGAGCCAGAACTAGAGGTTGCTTCATGCAATGTAATCTCCAACTCCTCATCAGTTCGAAAGACGACTGGCATTTCCTCGTCCAAAAGCCAGCCGATGAAATCCAAAACAACCGTCTCGTCCTCCGGAGTGTTCGAAGGCACTCGGGGGAGGAAGAAGCTTTTGGAGGAAGCTGGGGGTAGTCAAGCCCTTGTTGATCCTTCTTCCAAAGACGAGGGTGTCCTCCAAAGCACAGCTGGGGTCGATCTTCATCCTCAGGGCAAAGTCAGCCTCCCCGACATAGCTGGAGGTCGTCTAGCACCTGTGGACCTGCATCTCGAAGATGAAGAAGTCCTTCAAGACATGACTGGGGGTAGTCAGGCCCTTACGGATACTTCTCCCGAAGTCGAAGGCGTCCTCCAAAACTTTCCTGGGGGTAGCCTAGCCCCTGCGGATCCGAGTCTCGAAGACGAAGAAGTCCTCAGGGACATAGCTGGAGGTAGCCAAGACGAAGCTCCGGGAACAACAACTCCTCTACAGGAGAGTGAGGCTGAAAGCGAAGCCTCAACCGAGCCATCCGATTCCAGCCGTGTCATGACAGTCTACATGACTGGGGTGACGCCGATTCGGATGCGCCACCAGTGGACCTCGTCCAGCGCATGGATACCTTGGAGGGAGGACTCAAAACCCTCTCTGCCTCTATGCAAACACTGACTCAAGCAGTGTTTGAGATACGGTCAGCTTTGACCAGGACACCTTCTATCGGTCCCGACCCAGGGGCCAATGGAGAGTCAAGTGTACCCCCTCAACGGGTATCCTTGGATACAGATCGTCGCGAAGCCCCCGGACGTCGGAGCCCTCAAATGCTCAACTGCAGGTGGTACCACCTTCCCCGACTCCCAGCTCCACGGAAGACGTGGTCGAGATGATCAGGGACCTGCGCGAGCGCTTTAAGTCCAAGATGAGACAAGAGGAGCGCCAAAAGATGGGCATCCCCAACCTTATTCCCTCGAATGGAATAAAGTGGTTTATCCTCCCAAATATAAACCACAAAAACTGATGCCATACGATGGGAAGGACTCTCTGTGTCGCTATCTGACATATTTCCAGTCTCAGATGGGACATCTCCCGAAGGAGGATGCGCTACTCACCAGCATATTTGTCGACGCACTGAAAGGAGTGGCGTACGACTGGTACAGCAGCCTCCCCGACAATTCCATATCGTCCTTCGACGATTTGACGTGCCTTTTCCTCGACCGTTTCTACGACGGCGGGAAGGATAAGAGATACGCCAGAAGGAGAAGGAAACAATTTGGGTATTCATCGAACGCTTCCGACAGTCCTGCTTCAGACTGCCCCCGGGCATGCCAGAACATGCACTCCTCTCCTCCTGCAGCATGAACATGCTGTCTGCAGTCAAACTCTGGCTCAACTCTACTCCTCCTCCCGACTGGAGTTCCCTGATCATTGAAGCCGAGGCCGCAGAAAAGAAGGCGGCCAATGCTCGTCTTCTGGGAGTCAGTTTCCTCGCCTTTGAAGACAAGGGGAAGCGGCCTGCAGCCAACATCCCCTGACGAGAGACGAAGGGGAAACAGGCATTGACTGTCAATGCCTCAAAAGGTGCATCATCACCTACTCAGAAGCCTCCACTTGCACCAGGACCAAAGGAGGTTTACTCTTTCAATGATGAAGACACCCTGCAACTCTTAGAGATACTGAAGCAGGGTGACAAGATCAAGTTGTCGGACCCGAATCGTCCGGACAAGGTTGGAAAAGTGGACCATCTGAGGTACTGACACTACCATCGGTTTGTCAGACATCCAACCAAGGACTGCTACGTCATCAAAAACTACATCCAGCACATGATCAATGCGGATGTTATCTCCATCGACTACGAGGAGAAGACGATTTCGGCCAACGTGGTGTCGCTCTAGTTCGGCACCTTGCCGCCAACTACAACACAAGATGGCGTCGTCCCCATCCCTAAGGCGATAATGGAGGTGGTTAACTTACCACCTACTCGTGACAACGTGAGTGGACTCATCCCACTCACCACATCTCGGGAAGAGATCTTATGGGTTCACCCTGATCTCGTCTCCGAGGTTACTCAACCGGAGGTACGCTCTCCCTCCAAAACCAAAGGCAGGAAGATTAAGTCTTGCCGCATGGTCTCTTCCTCCGCAGAAGAGGCTCTTCCTGTACAAACGCGTTCACAACAGAACGCCCAACCCGACGAAGCTACCGTCGAGGTGGTGCCTCCTTGCACCGTCCCTACTACCGAGGAAGAGGGTCCGTCTAAGCCTCTAGCAGCTAATAAATAGAAGCATGTAGAGGCTCGTTTCGACAGGCCTCTCCGAAAGGAGAATGCTTCGGGGCTAGCCAAGCCCCACAACTTCGACATACTGGCACAACTGGCCAGTACTCCTGCCCGCCTTTCTCTGTTTGAGCTCCATCGTCTTTCCAAAGACACTCGCGAAGCTCTCTGTGAAGCCCTGAAGGATGCTGAGTCCTTCATCAGTCAGGTCAAGTAGCCTGAAGATCTTCCAACTACATGTATGTACTGTTTTTGTGCGGATGAGGTTATCCCCAATATAACCTTCATCCAACAAGACATGCTGCTCAAGCACAACCGACACAATAGGCCGTTGTATTATACAGGGTATATCGGTTCTGTCAAGGTGAAGCAGATTCAGATCGATCCAGGGTCTTCCCTCAGCATCATTCCGAAGACGCTGCTCTCAACACTGGGGATCCCAATGTACCGACTGGTGCCATCCAACACAACAACCACTGGCTTCAACGCTAGCAAAAGCGAGCCACTGGGCAAGATACGTCTAAAGTGCCATATCGGTAACCTCAGAACTGAGGTGACTTGTTACGTCGTGGATGCCGACGTCAACTACAACCTCTTGTTGGGTCGTCCATGGCTGCATGAGTACATAGTGACGCCATCCACACTCCACCAATGTATGAAGTATATGTCCACCAATGTATGAAGTACGTGTCTACCTACTTTACTGATTTCAACTTGTACAAATCACCTGACGAGGAGGAAGCCAATGATGCTGACGACGAGGAAGAAACGGCAGCAGAGCCGAACATGGAGACTGAGATGACTCCCAACGCTCCTTTGAAGATCTGACTCAAAGGCAAACCGCCTCAGAAGTTGCCTCCCATGAACATCAAGCTACCCGGAAAAGCACCAACTGCTCCTGAAGATCCCTTGATGATACGACTCAAGGGAAAGCCGCCTCAAACATCGGCTCCCCTTGTGGCAAAACTACAGGGGAAGGCACCCATCACCGAAGGCACGGTTGAGGCACCTCTGAAGGTGCATCTTAAGGGCAAGCCGCCGCAATCTAAGCTGCCAGAGAAGGCCCACATAGCCCTCTCTGACCCCAAAATCAAAGCTGTGGTGGACTCTCCCGATCCAATCCCAGTACTCACAGATGAAGAGCTAGGGGAATATATCTCTGCTGATGTAGACGCACCCTCTCTGGACAATGTAATCCCGCGGAATAAAATCTCGTATTTTATCAATAATAGAGTGTCTTTTAATTATTCTAGTCTTCCACATTGGAATGCCATGTATACATTAGATAACGCTCTACGGTCGTTGCAAACACAAATAATGACCGTCCATTATGTAAATCGAGTAGTCCCGTCCCAAGGGGTCTGTTTTGTAGTCCCGCCGTGGAGTCGAGACGAAGAATCCATCATTTTTGGCAAAGTTGAGCGTCATCAAGACCTCCTGCCACTCGAGCCAGAACCAGATACCGGCAGAATACAAGTCTATCGGTACACGGACAAGGCAAAGTACCTCATCCAAAAGAAGGGTTACGACCTAAAAAGCAACAAAGGCCTGAACTACGACAAGGGTCGACGTCTTCCTCTCCAGCTTCCAACACCTAGAGGAAAGCCTCAGGATTACTATCATCGAACTCGACGGGGGGTAGGCTATGTCACGCCACCGTCAACTCCAGAGAGTTCGAACGCAGAAGAAGCAGAACATTCTCACTCGTCCGAAGTATCAACTTGGGATTCCGATACCAGTATCGGCTCAGTCTTCAAGAGAGTGCTGTCAGCCAATATGACATCCGCTCAACCTCAAGAAGATGAAGGTAAAGATCAAGTGCCGAAATTCTTTGAAGAAGAACCCGGGGCACAACGCTTTGGAGAACAATGGGAGTCTCGTTTTGAGCTACGCGAACCCCCTACTAAAGATGAAGTCGAGCAGATCGACCTTGGGGATGGATCTTCTTTCAAACCCATCTTCATCAGCAAAAGCCTAAAAGGAGAAGACCGGGAGTCTCTAATCCAACTGGCTAAAGAATATATTGATGTCTTCGCCTGGAGCTACGAAGACATTCCAGGACTTGATCCTCAGATTGCGATGCATAGGCTCAACATCTTACCCAATGCCAAGCCTATCAAACAACAACAGCGACGTTTTCGTTCGGACATCATGAACGCTATCGATCATGAGGTAGACAAACTCTTGACCAGCGGCTTCATCCGTGAAGAACAACACCCGGATTGGGTGGCCAACATTGTCCCTGTCACCAAGAAAAATAGGAAGATTCGAGTCTACATCGACTTCAGGGATCTCAACTCCGCCTGCCGGAAGGACAAATTCCCGCTTCCCATCACCGACGTGATGATCGACAACACATGTGGCATCGAACGCATGTCTTTCATGGATGGGTATTCGGGCTACAACCAGATCTAGATGTTCCCTGATGACGCAAAACATACGTCATTTAGGACTCCAAAGGGCATTTTTTGCTACACAGTGATGCCCTTCGTCTTGAAGAACGCTGGTGCTACATACCAACACGCTATGAGCACCATTTTCCGTCAGCATCTTTGCAAGACAGTCGAATGCTATGTTGATGACATCGCAGTCAAGAGCCGTCTTAAAGGAGATCACCTACAAGACCTGAAGACAGTCCTCGATCTCATGCGGGCGCACCAACTCAAGATGAACCCCGCTAAATCCTTCTTAGGGGTTTCTAGCGGAAAGTTCTTGGGCTTCATTATCACGGCGAAAGGCTTTCATGTCGATCCCGAGAAGACCAAAGCCATCCTCAACATGGGCCCTTCGAAGAACCTCCGAGAACTTCGAGGCCTGCAGGGGCATCTGGCATACATCCGGAGGTTCATTGCAAACCTTTCCGAAAAATGTCGACCCTTCACTCAGCTTATGAAGAAGGAAGTCTCTTACGTCTGGACAGAGGAATGCCAAAAAGCTTTCGACGACATCAAAGCTTACCTGACGAGTCCGCCAGTCCTAGTGGCGCCCGTCGCCGGCAAACCATTCCTTCTCTACGTCCGTGCCATGGATCATTCCCTTGGCTCTCTGCTGGCTCAAAATAGCGATACAGGCTATGAGCAATCCATCTACTACCTCAGTCGAACACTCATCGGGGCCGAACACCGGTACAACCCCGTTGAAAAGGAATGCTTGGCGTTGGTATTTGCAATCCAGAAGACTCGCCATTATGTCTCGGGCCAGACGATTCATGTTATCTCCCGAGTCAATCCACTCAGAGTTTTCATGACGAAGCCAGGGTCATTAAACTTCCGGCTAGCTACGAGGGCGATCCTGCTAACACCATACAACATGGTGTTCGTCCCACAAAAAGCCATCAAGGGTCAAGCTAGGGCCGACTTTTTAGCTGCACACCCCATCCCGGAGTCCTCCAGACTCTATGAAGACATCCCAGATGAGGTCCAAAAATCTAACGTCACCGAGGAAAGCTCCGTCTGGCGGATGTTTTTCGATGGCGCTTCAAGAACAGGCCCCAAAGGCCAAATTATCACAGGAGTGGGGGTAGTCTTGGTCTCTCCCGATCAGTTGGTCATCTAGCGCGCCTACTCCCTTTTGAAGCCGTGTTCCAATAATGTTGCCAAGTACAACGCTCTCATTATGGGACTCCAGTTGGCGCAACAGCTGGGGGTGGATCATCTGGAAGCCTACGGTGACTCAAAACTCGTCGTAAACCAGATCAGAGGGCAATACGAGGTTCGCCATGAAGACATGATCCCTTACCATGGAGTTCCGTTGAACATCATTTTAACCTTCGCTGAGTTCTTCATCGAACATGTACCTCGTTTATAAAATCTTGAGGCTGATGCTCTGGCTGGCATCGCAGCCTCGTTAGCAACATCCCTCGGGACTCAACACTACGTCACGGTAGTTGGTCGAGACTTGGTCTGTCCTAAAAATAACTTGTGCTCACAAGTGACCCATGCCATGTTAACAAGTGCCGGTGTTAATGTCCGAGACTGGAGATTTCCGTTCATCGACTTCGCTGTTCACGAAATTCTCCCAGAAGACCCGAAAGAAGCCGTCTCAGTCAGAAGGTGCTCCCTTCGATTCTACTATGATACAGCTACCAAAATGCTTTACCGACGCTCCTACGATGGACTTCTCCTGCGATATCTGTCCAACAAAGAAGCAGCCGAAGCTCTTCGAGAAGCTCACGATGGGACCTGCGGAGCCCATCAACCTGGCCCTAAGTTGCAGGATCGACTGTGACGCATAGGCTACTACTGGCCAACCATGCCCGCTGACGCTGTTGACTATGCTAAGAAGTATCATGCGTGCCAGCTTCACGCAGACTTCATCCATATACCGTCAGAACCACTACATCCTACAGTTGCCTCTTGGCCTTTCGAAGCTTGGGGCATGGATATTGTAGGACCGATCACCCCACCTTCATCGAGAGGACACCGCTTCATCCTAGCCATCACCGACTACTTCTTCAAATAGGCAGAAGTAGTCCCACTGGCGAAAGTGAAGAGCTCTAGGGTGATCAGCTTCATCAAGCACCATGTCATCTACCGTTTCGGGTACCCGAAGGATTATCCACGATAACGGTCCTCAGTTCATCAGCCATGTTTTCAGCAGATTCTGTGACAAGAATCACATTCAAAACGTAGCCTCAACCGCCTACAATCCGGCAGCAAACGGAATGGCCGAGGCGTTCAACAAGACTATCGTCAGGCTACTCCAAAAGGTCGTGTCATCCAACAAACACGACTGTGATGAAAAGCTCGGCGAATACCTTTGGGCCTACCGTACAACGGTACGGACCCCGACGGGCAGCACACCATTCTTCCTGGTCTACGGGAGCGAAGCGGTACTACCTCTCGAGATTCAGATACCCTCACTCCGCGTAGCAATCACAAACCAACTCACAGAAGAGGACAATCAACGTCGTCGTCTGCGGGAACTGGTGGCACTTGACGAAAAGCATCTCCTAGCTCAACAACGATCGAACTCTACCAAGCCCGTATATCATAGGCTTTCAACAAGAAGGTCAAGCAATGGACCTTCCAAGAAGGCGACCTGGTTCTGGCAGTCAGGAGGCCGATGGTGTTGACTCATAAGACACCAGGAAAGTTTGAGCCCAAGTGGGAAGGACCTTTCATCATAGAGACGGTATACTCAAACGGTGCTTACCGCCTCGCTAAATCCAATGGGGACTCGTTCATGATGCCCATCAATGGCAAGTTCCTAAAGAAGTACTACTCTTAACATCTTTCAGACATGTACTTCCACAAAATCAGATGCTTTCGAAACCTAGCTGTTCCGTGGCATCCTCCAGTAGAAGGACAACCACGTCCACATCACCTCTGAGTTGTCCCCCTACACTCTACAAAGCGGAATCTTACACTCCGTGAGACTACGCTACCCATCATGTTTACCACGTCCACAATATCTCTGTGTAAACATCCCGTACAGACAACCCCTACGTTGCCGTACATTGATTGCAGAACTTCTACATCCATATTACCTCTGGGTAGTTCTGCATATCCCCCAGAGTCATTCCCACCATGTCTATAACACCTCTGAGTAGGAAAATTCCATCATTTGAATCCCATATTTGCCACGTCCACATCACCTCTGAGCAAACATGTTGGTTCTCTCAAACTTATTATCTGTACCTAAAAACCAAGGTGTACAAAAAATAATAGGTCCACACAAATCATCAAGTTCATGATAGCAAAAATGAACACATCACAAAAATTTTGTATTTCTTTATTGTAAAGAGTAAAGGATTACACCCCCCAGCAAGAGTTGCAAAAATACAAAAAGAAGAGACTACAATCCATAAATCTCCCCAGGGTTGGCTGAAAGCTCTTCAATCCGGCACCTCAAGTCTGTCGCTCGAGTCTCCACAGTCGCCAGGACCCGATGTTCAGCTTCTTGACGCATCGCCTCTATGGCCTCTAGAGAAGTGTCATCCTCATGCTTCTCATCCAGCTGCTGTCGCTGCTGAGCCAGAGTAAGAGCCCGGTGGGTGAAAGCTGCTTCCTCCTTCTTGAATGCTACATGTTCAGCCTGGGCACGCTCAGCATCCAATAGGAGTCGGGCACGCTGCAAATCTGGGCACCAACCTCTGTGATACTAGCATCCAACCCAGTTCGCAACTCTACCTTCTCCTGCGTAGACTGAGACAACCGCTCTACTGTAGCTTCAGTCTCAGCCACTTCGCGCTCCCAGACACCCACGGTGGCCTGATAAGAGGACTCAATTTCAGCAATCAGGTTCTCCTTTTCTGCGTCTATCAGGACGAAAAGATCATTCCGTTGGATACGCTGAAACTCGGAAAGCAGTGGATCCAGCTCAGTCACCGAGGCCTCCAGAATCTCGGCCATATAATCATGGCCCTAGTGGAGACGTATCAGGTTGATGTGTGGAAGCGCCATGGATTTTGCCATCGCGAAACTCCCATTGGTGTTCATCACTGTCGACACACCCTTCTGCAGTATCTTGTACACTGTCTCAATGATGAATTTAACTTACTCATCCACATCCGCCAACACTTGTGGTGTCATGGCAGGAGTTGGAGGAGTTACCCTAGATGGCGGACCTGAAGAAGACCCGCCGATCTCATTCTACGAGGTTTGAACATCGACCTCAGCAGACTCTCCCGCACCAGGAACTTGAATTCCGCTACCAGCGCCAGATGCCAAGAGTGCAGAAGGAGTTGGATGAGGTGTCGATATCGTTCCCCAAGTCGAAGAAGCAACAGATGGCTCTTGCATCAGCAAGCCCTTGCCCTTTCCTGGCTCAAAGGGACTATCAGCATCCGGAGCTGCCTCATCCACCACCGAGGTACGATCTATAACCAGCACGGAGCCTTCCTCTGGCACGCTAACCGGATCAGCTCCCGTTTCTTGACGGGGCACATCTTTTGGGGTCGGACTCGGCAGACGAGTCTCCTCCTTATTATCGAATCCCTCCACGGGTACCAAATCTATCGCCACCTCCCGGTCAGCAGCCACCTCAGCTTCCATTGCTGAGCCTGGAGTAGGGCTCGGCAACGCTACGGCCGACCTCCCTGCATCATGACAAGGAGGGAAATTAACCCTCTCCTCTGTTGCAATCACGTTTGTTGCCCCCGCAACAGACTCACGCATCTCTGGAGCAACGTCTTCCGAAGACGACAAACTCCACCTCACTTCATTATCAGGAAGCCCCGTGTCCACAGGACCCTCAACGTCCAAGGCCCCCACGGCGGCTTGCACCATCCCGGAAGTTGCTACAACCTCAGCATCTCTTCCGACAAAGTCCGGAGATACTAAAATCTCCGCAGGAATAACATCTTCAGGTTTCTCCTCCATTGGAGACATTACAATCGGAGGAATTCGCTCATCAGAGGAGCTTGCCATCTTCTTTGGTTTACTGACACCCGGTTTTGAAACACGGGTTCTCTTCTTCAACGATCCCTGCAAGAAGAAAAGCACAAGTCACCAAAATAACATGATGAGCCAGATTACAGAGGACTCCTTACCTCAGCTGGGACTGATTCTAGTGACGCAGCCTTTAGAGTCGTCACTTTTCTCGGCCTTTTTGGTATGGATGAACCGACCTCTGCGTCAGCTCGTCTCTTCCCAACAGGGGATCTCTCACTGATGCTACAGCAGCAACCCGATATTTCGCTAATTCTGGAGGACGATATGATCGAGCCGCCACCAACATATTTGTCGTAGCCTCTAGTTGAGTTCCAATGATGAAACTGGTCTCCCTATCATAACCAGGAGACACAGCATTCATGGTGCAATAAAGTTTAACGACTGAATACAGGATTTGTGGCCGAGGGTTACGAACTGGCGTAGTAAAATGAACACCAGTGCACCCGGTATTGTAATATTGCCAGCCCCGGGCTCCGTCCAGCAAACTCCCGGCAAACCCTAAACTGTTACTGGGGTTCCGTAACATTAACTGGGTGTATCCGAACTGGCGAGCAAACCGGCTTGGCAGATATGGCTCCAGATAACACCTATTCTGGTTGCGGTAGATCAAGTGGGAAGGCCGAATACTTTGCAACCAACGAAAACCCCATTTCGGTAGAGTAATCGCATCTTCACCAAAGTCGTCTAAATCTTGGTCGGCCTCGAAATCTTTGAAGATGGGACCGACCTTGACAATCTCCCACCCCTGAAGATAGGACAAAACTCTCCTGCAGACAGGGATAGCAGTGTGCAACCACTTCCTCTTGTAGAAGTGGCGGATAAAGGCGTCACCTTCAATGTGATCCTCCTCCGAGCCTGGAATCATCACGTTCGGGTGATGAAGAATCAACCATCCCATCAGATAATGGAATGGTAGTTCAGTCCAGGAAAAGTTATCGTTTATACCTCTCTCATGGATCACGTCCTCAGCAAAGGTCCTCAAGCCCCGCAACAGGTTACACACCATCGCAGGAAGAAGAGCCAAAGGACGACCAAAGGCCAATTTTACTGCTGGCAAAATGAGGTTCCGGTGTACCCTCTCCACGGAAACCGATCCGCCCGCGAACACACAATCTCGGAGCCATATCATCAAATAAGCAGCCAATACTGCCTTAGATGACATCTGGTGCGCACAGTCTCAGAAGCAGCTATACGCATTTTTGCCACTCTTATTTGAACGAGGGGCCCTCTCGTCCAACCGGCTCATTTCAGAGGTTAACTCTGCGGGTTTCAGCCCTTTCGGAGTCATAAACCGGATCTTCGAGGAATCCGCCAAATCCTGCTTGAAGACGTAATCCCTCCAAACAGTCACATGAGGTTGAGACTTGCCTTTCTTCCTCCGTTGCATCAGATAATGATGGCTTGCTACCTCTTTGAAGACAGCCATTATCTCCGGGTCCTTATTTTCCAAGACAAGGATCTCTTCGTTTGACGAAAAATATTCCTCGTACGGTTCAGATCCCCAGGGAAGCCTGGATACCTCGTACATTTCGTGGAGAGCCAATCCCAACCCTCCCACTAGAGTAAAGAAAGTGCCAGTCTAGGTATTGAACATTTCCAAAAGAGCGAGGAACATATGCTTATTGAGATCCACGCCAGCCTGTGTGGCACGGACAGCGGCCGTCAGCCCAATCTCTTTAACCACAGCCTTGAACTTCGACAACACCCAAACGGTCAACTCGTCCCACTTCGGCATGTGGTGACACCAACCTTCAACCCTAAAGCTACCTTTCGGATACATGACCCTCGATGTTAGCATCCGATTTGCAAAGGTCGAAGTACTGAAGACAAAGGTGTCATTAGGAACCTCACTATAAAGGCTCCCAGGACGCAGAGTTCTGTAACTAAACAAGGGTCCGGTTCGTAAAGCGGCTAAGGAATCCCTTTGATTCGAAGTAGCATCAATCCAAAGAGTACCTCCCAATGCCCCCTTCTTAAGAAGGAGTAAGTTCCCAGGGCATCCTTCTCTTGGAAGCTAAACGGTAGAAGGCCGTCAGCGGCACATGGCGATCGAGCTGTCGCATATGCAGAACCATGCCCTTCGCAGAGAAGAACCAGTCTTCTTTGATCTTCAGTATCTTCGCCTCAGTGGAGATCAGGCGATCACCAAACAAAAAGGCAGGTTTTAAGAAGGTCACATCCTCGGATTCAGCATATTTCAGTTTTCCGCTCTCCATCATACTCTGAAGGAAAATCGGCAACTGATTCTGGATCTGCAGCATTCTCTCAGGAGGTTGATTCTGTATGATAGCATCCTTCGCAGGGTTGATAACCTCCTCATCAAAATCAACTCCCATTTGACAAAGAGAAGCATCCAGAAGGACCTCATTCAGCAAAGGGATTATCATCAACAATGATACAATAAAGACAAAAGTCAGGCAAAAAGCCAACCAAGACAAAGTGTGTCAAGCAGCCTGGCGCATCATCAGGGTACAAACCCATGCGCGTCAGCAGTGAAGCTTCAGCGCATTAACAGGGTGTAAACCCATGCGCATCAGCTGAGAAGCTTCGGCACATCATCAGGGTACAAACCCATGCGCGTCAGTAGTGAAGCTTTGGCACATCATCAGGATGTAAACCCATGCGCGTTAGCAGTTAAATCTTAGTGCATAATAAGGGCCTAAACCCATGCACGTCGGTAGGATAAAACCTCGGCGCATCATCAGGACAGAGGTCCATGCGCTTCGGTACCAAAACTTTCCTGAACAAAAAATAAGGAAAAAGACGACACCCACCCGTCACCGCAGGTCGAACGTCGGCCGGAGTCACGATGGTGACAGGAGCGTCTTCCTCGGTGAACTCTGCAGGCTCCTTTCCCTTGCCAGCACCGCTACGAGGAGACTTGGGAGCCATTTCTTAAAAGGAGAAAGTTAGGGTTTTGTCGAAGAAGAACTCTAAAAGACAAAAGCAAAGAGAGGAATGGCTAGAACTCTCTCTCTCTTCTCCTCACGCCTATTTATAGGCTCAGTCGCACGCGTGAACCGATGAAGTGTGACCTCAGCCGCCGCTTCGGGTTCTGTGAAGAAATAACTACAGATAAAACCAAAAAGATTATTATTAATCTTCTTGGTTATCGAGGTATTATCATTTGTATTTACTGAGAGGAGCATGCGCCCCATCACTGATGCGCAGAGTATCCATGCGCCCGAACAGACATGCGCCCCAACCACCATGCTTCTTATTCAAAGTATTCCAAAACTTGACAAAAAGTTTTGAAAACTTTGAAGGGGGTCTTGTAGAAGCATGGAATTTCACGATCAGAAATACTATGCGCCAAGCACTACATGCGCCAGGAAGTTCAGACAAAAGTACTCGGACACAGCAAAACAGGAATAGAGACATTAAAAGAAGATTTTTATTTCATATAAAAATCTATTACATGTCTTAAAAGGGGCTGTACAAAGGAGAACTTCTATAGAAAGAAAAGACCCTAAGTCTACAGCCAGGTGCAGCATCATTATACGCTCTCGAACAGGCGCATCTCACCATGCACTCTCATGCGCATCCCACCATGCGCTCCAAGCCGGGCGTATTCCTTCAGCAGCTCAGTTATGTGCATCCTCAGTTATGTGCATCCCTTCAACAGCTCAGTTATGTGCCACTAAATGCTTCGACTAATGAAGCATTTATTGAGCAGAATGAGGGTAGAAATCAACCCTCTAGCTGGAGGAAGAGCTCCCCAAACCGAGGAAGAGAAGAGCACCGCAAGCCAACATGTGGCCAGGGGAGGCTTCGAAAGAGCCTCCAAAGGCGAAGGAAGACCGTAATCGAAACCGCGGCTAAAGGAGCAGCTTTTAACACAACCAGAATGGGCAACACCCATTTTGAAGGAAGAATGAGCCCCCAAAGCCGAAGTACCATAATTTCGATCTGCGGCTCTTCCCACATAACGGAGACGAGGCTCGCGCATCCCGATCTTTGGATGCAACAGACACCTTCTGCCTGCCTCAGATGCCCTCGACTCCAATTTTTGGATGTAACAGTCACCTTCAAGTGCATCAATGAAGACAATACGTCGCATCTTCACCCTTGGGAACATCTCGTCAACAGAATGTGCTCGAGTAAAGAAATTTATTTCGGGAGGACGTGAGAGAACGAGAAGCAAACTCTCTCCATGCTACTATTTATAGGCCGGGCAAATCAAACCCATGCGCCAAGTGGATGGCTCTTCGAATCCCATGTAATGAATTTGCATTAAATGGATGAACCTGACGCTTCGAATTCAGCCAAGTCAAAAATGGCTATTTAAAGCACTCGAAGAACGTAACAATCGCACCAAAAGATGTGTCAAGCAGAGCGGATGCGTCGGCCAGACCGCGCATCATACAGACGCGCCCCTCAGCACCAAGCGCTTCACAAGCATACGCCCCTATGCGGCCTCATGCGCCTAGTGGAACGCCGATCGATGCCCACTGGACAGTCCATCACCTGTCAAAGAACATTAAATGCTGAAGTCTGACAGAGTTGGCAGCACGCCTCTCGAGGACTGAACAGCTTTTTCAGAAAACGAAGCATCGCTAACGTCAGCATCATCATTACTTTCCTCCGGCGGTTACAAGCCACGTGGTCGCCCAACCACTTGCATGCGCCTCCGCGGCCATGCGCCGAAAGTCCTGCATGTGCCTTAAAAGCCATGCCTCCTAGACTTCTCTCTGATCCCTAAAGACAGAAGTAAAGTCACTACTGAACCTCTGCATGCGCCTCAAACGCCATGCGTCCCAGACTTCTCTCTGATCCCTAAAGACAGAAGTAAAGTCACTACTAAAGATCTGTATGCGCCTCAAAAGTCATGCATCCCAAACTTCTCTCTGATCCCAAAAGACAGAAGTAAAGTCACTACTGAAGCTTCGCATGCGCCTCAAAAGCCATGCGCCCTGAATGGTTCGTGACTCCCAAAGGTTACGAGCCAAAGTCTCTTCATGTGCCCAATCCCAGGCGCATCCTACCAGATCATTCCCCACCAAATCTGAGATCTCCGAGCCATGGGCCGATGACACGTGTCCTTTGACTCGATTCACCCAAGATCTCAGCAACAGAAAGATCCTTTTCTTTGCTACATGACGGCCCATAACAGAAGTATGAAGAATTCAACCCCTCAATCAGGGCGCATCGTCCATGCGCCTCCATCAACAATTACCACGTGGCATCCCCGCGTCCAGGCACATCCTACATATGCACGCATGAGCAGCCAGCCTGCAGACTATATAAATAGAGGAATTATTTCTTTCTTCCACACCTACACACACACACAGAGACGAACATTCGTAGACAGACAGAGACATCACACAACCAGAGAGGCAGATACAGACACTCAACGTCTTTCTCCTGTCAGCAAGCTCCGGCACCCAGAGCAATCCAAACCTTCAGAGAACCGATAACCGTTGTCAGATCGTCAACGGAGTCAACGCATTACCACTCGCTCCATCGGCACAAGGGACCCAGATAAATAAAAGTGTACTCCTAGGACTACGTCTAAGTCCTATATTGTAACACTGTTCTGTTTGTATTGAAATTTCTAATCAAAAGATTTTAATGGCAAACATATTGGCATGCGACCTTGTAGCCGTGCTTTTTTTTCTCGAAAAAGATAATTTAGATAAATCAAATTTCCTTCATGTGTTTCTATGACATGTACCGTAGCGTTAGTAAGGTATCGAAACTCTCTGCCAATTGGACCCTCGTGGCATATTTTACTATGTCAATAATACCTCTGATAAACTTATCCACATCCAAGAAAAAAGGGAGACAAAAAATACTCTTATTAAAAGAAAATATGCTACATGTATACATGACACATGATAGAAGTTTATTCTCTACATGGGATATCTGCAACAACTGGATCCCCAATACTTTCAATATCGCCACTTCCCAAGGTCAATGCATTCTAGGTCATCCCTCCTTCTTGTGTTCAACAAGGAAAATGACAAGAAGTTACAAGAGACGACGATTGGAGAGAAAGACCTGCCATGAAGCAGTACTTGCCTTCACTTCCCTCGAAGTAGGAAGGAAAATACTATAGAATTGTGGCCCATTCGCTACCACCGATGGAAGAAGAATTATCAGGGAGGGGTAATCAACAAAATCCCGTATCCAACATCCTCCTCGCCCGAACTAGGAGTAATATGCCGCACCTCAAAGGAAGGTGTTGCACACGGCAACCTCTGCGGACAAGGACTTTATGGCTTATTTGGGATATCTACTAGACTCCAGCATATCCTTGCACCGGGAAGAAGGTCTCTCTGAACAACATGATCAATGAGATCTCTCTACTCCAGCATGACCGACAAGAGGACCTTCATAACGGACCATCAAGAAATGACATAGTCTCTTAGTCTTTGCACCACCCGATGGCCTAGCGCAGATGGCTACTTCAATCCCGACTTGACTCACCATAGGAAAGTGTAAGCCCCTAAATTTTTAGAGTTATTTTATTTTTTCTTTTTTTTAGTATTGTTATTAATAGATATTTTTCCACTACTATTTATGATCATAATATATACTTTACCGTAGCATTAATTTTTGAAGCACAAGAAATATCAATCTCTAGAAACTTCCTTCATGAGTTTTGACCTAGATAAGTTATTCTTAAATTTTATATATCATGTCACACTCAAATATGTTTTTTTGTATTCTATTTTTGTTGTACAACTTTTGGGTCAATTGAGGCCAAAATGTTATCTACCGTAAAACTTGTCGTACTTTTCAACTTGATTTCGGGACTCGATATCGATCCAACCTAAATGACCCAAAATATGATTTCGACTATTTTTGAGCCTACACACAAGCTTATGGTGCCCCACTCAATTGAGTTCGCATGTGCTACTTATTTTCAAATGGCACATAAGACCCATTTTTAGCCATTTCGGTCTTTATTTCTCTTAGAAATAATTTCGGGACTTAATCATAGCCTATCTAACCTAGTTGGAACCACTCGCGGGTTCCAACTCATGAATCAATTTAAGAGCAGCCATGTGCTTAAATCTCCACTACTGTGATCAAAGTCAAACATCCTATTCAAATATGGAAACCCTTTCCTACTCCAATTCTAATTGATTGATTGGAAGACCAAATCAAATCCAAATCAATCCAAACCAAGACCGAAATTTTCATAATTCATAGGAGATCAAACCTTTATATATACATCTCATCAATTTTTACCCACCTCTTCTCTACATATTAAAATCCACCTACTACAAGTCTCCAAGGCCGCCTACTTCCTCTACAAGGCCGACCCCTATAAACCCCTCTTCCCTTCGACTTCCAAAACTTCTACCACCTTTTCCACACCCCTCTCGACTTCCTCCACCATCTTAGCAACTTTCGGGAGCACCACTCGCCTTCGGAGAAAGATCCAAGCCTTCAAAGACACAGAAATATATTATTTTTACTCTGAAATTCAGCAGCAGGTTAAGATTTTGTAAAATAGGTTAACAATAGTTTTACTTATCTATTTTGCCTCAAACCAAATTTAAAAGATATCCCTACATGTCTAATTTTATGTTCAATCTCTAATTTACAACGTTCCACTCTATTTGGCTGTGAGGTCCATTACAATAAAATGCGTCCAGATTTGACGAATTTTGTTGCAGAGACTTTTCCGACAACTTCGAACCCCGTTTGATTTAAAAATAAAACCTTGGTAAGGTCTCTAAAATCTATATCTATCATATATAATTATTGTTTATGAATATTTGCAAATATTTCATGATGTTATGCTATCACTTTGCTACTATCAAATTTCGTACCCCGATACACCTCTCAAAATCAATCTTTTTAACTCCAAACTTCCGTAGGATTTAAATATGATATAAATCTAATAATTTTAGATGAAATATCATATTTAACCCTAATATTTAATTTATTCATTAAAAAATATTTTTCATATTTTTTCATGATTTATCGCTTCTGAATTGAATATCTATGTGGCATGTTGTGTCGATACTTAAATATATCGATTTAGCATATTTTTCTAGAAAGATATTTATATAAAATATATTCAGAATTTATTATGATAATTTTCAGAAATTAAAGGTGTATATTTTTAGTATATAACATTATGTAATCGGTTGCCATATATAGATTATTGTACTTATAACTAGTATAGGCTAGTTGACTACTTTGGTGACTAGTTTAGTCTATATAAGGTAAGTATATTTATGGTAAGTATCATGGTGATATTTATATAGTTTATTTATATTTTATAGGAGTTCGTGATCACTTGTCTACGGAGGTTGAAGTCGGACCGATACTTTATTCCTTTGTCGAAAATCCAGGCAAGATACATTGCTACTTTTCTTGTACTATTAAAATACATGGATTTTTATTGTGCTTGAAGTAGTTGTGTTAGTAGAGTGTGTCCAATTATGATGGGTGCCATCGATGTGGTTACCGATGCTCGTGTACATGTGTTTGACTTACATGTCTAGGAGATGTACCCGAATTGTGTGAAATTGTTTCTAAATGACTTATATGCCTTGTCACGTATCATACACGGCACAGTGAGTGACATTACATGGTATTGCCATGGACTTACGTACTTAACTGACTATCAGTACGGGCGGTTCGTGTGATGGTTCATATATGGATTAGATTGAGTCTAGTTAGTGACTTGCAAAGAGATGTGGATTGTCCTAGTCATGGAGGTGACTTAAGCAGGACATCGGAGGGGAAGACTATTAGTAGGCGTACGGGATTACCCTATCCTCATTAGCCTCACTTTTTCCCTAGTATAGGCTATACTAGGGGAAATTCCATTATCGTCTACGGACTAGTCTCCGGATTGGGTGGGAGTATGATAGTATATTCACAATATTAGTTGACGTTAATATCACTCCTTACCTACCCATACGACCCAAAGTAGTCTTCGACGTACATTCACATAGTTGGTTAGATTACCCAGTTATTATTTAGTTTGTATTATGGTATGGGATAGTGTCTTGTCATAAGATAGTGTGCCACCCCTTGTCCTTGTCTGGTTTTAGGCGTGGTTCACTGCTTCAATGATGAAATATTGGACCGTGTTATGTTCGGTCACACCCCAGAACCAGAATACAGGTAAGTTAGGATGGACAAAACCAGCTATGTATAACAGAATACTCCAATACCCCGAGATACGGTCAAAGCTATCAAAACATGGGGGTTACTACTATAATCCAACAGGCAATATGCAAAGTACAAGAAGTATGATCATCAAACATAAAATAGTAAAGCGTCCCAAACTATATATACATGGATGATCATGAAGCTAGTAATAAAAAGTGAAGAACTAGCAGGAGTAATAGTCATACATGATTAGCTCTAGCTATAATCTAGAATAACACAAATCATGTTTAGGCACGTAGGCTAAATGTCAAGATCCAAAATAAGACCTAAACACGTGCTCGTAGGCTAAATGCCACAAAAGAATAATGTACATAACTAGTAGGAGAATGATATAGGAAAATACTGACTGACTAGCAATAATCATGGCCAAGCAATAAGTACGGCTCTGTACATTAGCTAACAAGGGTTATCACTACAAAAATACTGTTAATTAGCGACTGAATTTACCGATGGAAGTTAAAATGTCGCTAATCAGCGACGGAATACCGACTGACTAGCAACTGATATATTATGTAAAATATAGTATTAAAATACATCGCTAGATCCATCACCAGTTCGTCGCTAAGTAAATAGCGACGATTTAGCGACGGAAAATTTCGTCGCTGGACACGAGTAAAAGTAAATCAGTAACTCTTTCTTTCTTATTCTCAAATTTTTACCCAAATTTTTGTTTCCCCCCAAAGCTCCGACCCCTTTCGACGACCGAATCCCGACCCCTCCTTCTCCCTCGACGACCTCCTCCTTCTTCGTGCGACGACCCCCGACCCAAGACCTCCGACCGCCTCCTCCTCCGCTGTCCTCAGCAACCCCCTCCTCCTCTGCTGTCCTTCGGCGACCGTTCCCCGACCCCCTCCTCCTCACGCGGCGACCCCGACCACCTCCTCCTCACGCGGAGACCCCGACCCCCTCCTCCTCCCACGACGGCCCTCGACCCCCTCCTCACGCGAAGACCCTCGACCCCCTCATCTCCGGCTCGAACGACGACGGCGGCAAAAGAACCTCTCCTCCTCGTTGAACTCTGACAGCCTTCTCCTCCTTCAGGTATAAATTTTTTAGGTGTTTAAGTAACATATACTTGGACACGAAAATTATAGCATTGTAATTTAATTATGTAAATATTATAGGTAGGGTTTTGGACACGGACACGAACACAATGTAGTAGCTAGGGTTTTGGACACGGACACATACACAATGTAGTAGCTACGGTTTTGAGTTTTCGTAAATTATTCAAGATTCATAAAATTAGAATTGGATATCCAAATTTTTCGGACATTAAGATATTGAATCCGTTAATATTGGATTATGATGTAAGGATATCTGATTCCAATTTCGATAGGCTGATACTAACCAGATAGGGCCGATACGAACCCGATACGGACATTAAGATATTGAATCCGTTTATATTGGATTACGATATAATGATATCTGATTCCAATTTCGACAGCCCGATACTAGTACTAATCTGATAGGCCGATAGTAACCTGATACGGCCGATACTAACCCGATAAGGATATCCGATTCCAATTTCGATAGGCCGATACTAATCCGATAGGCTGATACTAACCCAATACGGCCGATACTAACCCGATAAGGATATCTGATTCCAATTTCTATAGGCTGATATTAATCCTATAGGCCGATACTAACCCGATACTAATCTGATAGGCCGATACTAACCAGATACTAACCTGATACGGTCGATACTAACCCGATAGGTCGAAACTAACCATATACTAACCCGATTTTGATATTACCGAAATCGATAATCATAGGAATGGTCTGATACCGCTTTCGATATCAATACTCATAGGAATGGTCGATATTACCGACATCGATATCGATACTCATAGGAATGGTGTGATACTGATTTCAATACTGATACTGTTAACTTTGGTTGTTACAATTAGTTACTATATTAATTTTTACTTGTATTTAAAACATATATGGTACTTGGTGCATAATTAGTTTGAATAATGAATCGATACTTAGTTAACCGTTCGTGGATGTACAATCGGCGACATGAGAGCAAGATTGGTTCGACGGATGATTTTAAGGCGGGCGTCGAGAAATTTCTGAGATACGCTAGTAGAAACCTTATTTCATAGACGGAAGGCTCATAAAGTGCCCTTGTGTCAATTGTCGTAATATAGCATTCAGAGAGGTAGATCTCGTGAGAGAGCACCTCTACAAGAAAGGTTTCGTACCGAACTACAACGAATGGACGGCTTAAGGAGAACCTTTGGTTTCGCAATATCAGTCCTCCTTCAATAAGGAGGTGGGAGACCCCACTCTTGGAGACCACTTCCAATATCGGCATCGAAACTTGGCACGTGAGTTGGTATTTGATGCGGCTTGTGCCAGTCCAAGTTTTGATCCGGAGGATCCGAATTCTGTTGCAAAGGAGTTATATAATATGTTCAACCATGCCGATACTCCGTTATATTCGGGTTGTGATTCTCATTCTGTCCTGTCAGTGGTGATGTGGTTGTTGAACCTCAAGTCTGATTTTAACTTACCGCAAGAATGCTATGATCGGATAATTCATTTTGTTAGAGAGTTGTTGCCAAAAGGAGCGAAGGACTTGCAGAAAACTTTTATAAGTCGAAGATGATGATACAGAAACTCGGATTAGGCTACGAAAAAATAGATTGTTGCTGAAACAACTACATGACTATAAGGAGAACAATGATAAAGACAAATGTATTTTCTGTCACGAGGAACGGTACAAGCCCATTCGGGGCAAAGAAAAATTAACTGCACGAGCTGATATAAAAATGGAGAGACCTAGCATTGATGATGATGATCTTGCTTGAGAGATTAACAAAAAAAATTTGTCGTGGTTCCATAACTATATAAGGATTAGTATCATTTAACTATTCCAAATTCAATTGACTGATGAAAGGGCTTTTGTCCTAATGACATTATGATATGTTAAGTTTTAGGATTTTCGTCCTGGCACACAAATGACCGACGAAAGACTTCGAGCACTAGCTATCGGACCAAGCAAGAGGGCAAAATGTTGGGATGGATATACCATCAATGGCTTCAAATTTAGAACCACTGATAAGCCTATCAATCACTCATTTGTCAATAAGGAGGCTAATTACACAAAGAATTCTGGAGTTTGTGTAAGGGGTTCAGTCTACGACGTGATCCAAAATTTGACTATTACGGTGTTCTAAGAGATATTGTAGAGCTGGATTACTCTTTTGATACCCATATTGTTCTCTTCAAATGTGATTGGTTCGACAGAACACCCAAGCAAGGATGGAGAATTGACAAACAGTTTGGATTTATTGATATAAAACATGGAAAAAGATATGTAGGTTTCGAACTGTTTGTATTGGCTAGTCAAACAGTCCAAGTGTACTACACGAATTATCCTAGTCGACGACGCACAACTCGTGATTGGTGGGTTTTATGCAAAACTAAAGCAAGACATACATATAATATTGGAGATCAAGCATACCAGGAGGATGAGGTAGTCATGCCACAACCAAAATATATGAGTTTAGTCGGCGTTGATGACATGGAGGTTGACGTTACTGTAGATGATGATATAGTTGTCGAAGAGCTTGACCTAGAGGACTTACCTCATGTAGAGAAGGAGTCTAAAAAGGACGTATCAGATGAGGAGGAAGAATTTGAAGATGAAGGTGAAAGTGGACGTGATAGTGAAAATGATGAAGATGAATAAGATTCGGATTACGAAGAAGATGAAGAAGATTAGTACGTATTACCCATTAGATTTGTATTAATTATTTGTATCAACACACCTTTAGTTAATTTCTATTAGATTTGTATTGATTATTTGTATCAAAACATCATTTTTATTTCTTTCAGATTTATATATGGCGAGACGAGGCCGTACACGTCGACTTCAAGGATCTACGTCGACCCGTCCTCCCACTCTTGCTCGTCCTAGTACTCCGACTGCAGATTATAGAGGAGTTAGCGAGGATGATTTGGTTGATAAGGAGGATGGCTTATCTCCGTCGTTCACACCTTCTTCGGTCGGCGGAGCTAGCCCGGATATTCCTTCAGCATCTACTGCTACCGGTGTTGGTGTCCCCCATCTTCTTTGCCGGAGACTACACCTGTCGCTCCTACTGCGACGAACCCATATCCTGGTGTCACAACCCGCACCCACTTTTCGGGATACGAGTGCGTGTCCAAGCCAGCCTATGCCGCAGTATCGACGGTAGAACCCTGTCTAGCCATAATGCTCAAATCATAAATAATGCTCATTCACAAAAATTAATTTAATTTATAATATTCACAAGTTTTACATTTGCAGGAAAATATAAACTCTTACAAATATTGAAATGATTACAACTCTTCTATCTAGCTAATCTCTAGGTTTTCGTCTGGAAGTACACCCATATCTCCCAATGCTAAGTGAAGCCACAGCTAACCTAAAAAATGTTGGTTTCCAGTCAGGAATGGAACGAGTATAATTCACTGAATGCAGTTTAAGTAAATAAAAATGACTATTTAACAAAGGTTAGCCTTTAGACATATATATTAGAAAATAAGTGAAGAAAGACAACATAAAACTAAATATCGAAAACGGTACATAAAATACAAGAAAATACTCACCGACTGACCCCTGAAATACCTTTGATATGTGATCGGTCTCAGGACAATTACAGGACACGGTCTACGATATCTACACTATATAATGTACAATGTCTATACTGTATAAAGCAATAATGAAACAATGTCTACACTATATAAAGCAATAATGAAACATTGTCTATACGGTATAATGCAATAATAAATCACGGTCTACATGGTATACACTGTATAAGGTCAGATCACACATCCTTAGTACTTCACCTCCCCGACACGACAAAATATAACAACATAAAAGACATAAATCACATATCTATTGACTAATAATGAGGTACAGTAAAGCTCAATATTGAAAACAAATAATAAACTGTACTCGCCTGTGGTCCTTTGCTGGTGAAACCGATAATCCAAACCACTCAATATGCCACAACAGTCAAACTCTTACAACAGTCTCCAGATGCTAAAATAGATATTACCAACGTTCTCAGAATAGTCAAATTAGCTAGAATTGCCTATCCTTAAGTCCAATTCTGGACAAAGGGGCAAAATGGTAATTTTGGGTCAAAACGGTGTCTGCCGTTGGACCCGCTTTGCACCAAAAAGTGTGCCAGAGTCAATGGTCTCTAAAGTCGTCAAACTATATGGCTACGAATTCGTTTTGATGATACGAACCCAACTGTATGTCCAAAGTTGAATTTCGGCGGGCCGTGCAGAAAATCGTCCGTTGAATCGGATCGTGGGACCCACAAAACGGCGATCTGGTCAACTGTTTCAGAATTGGAACAAACTTGGCCTACAGGAACAAAAAAATTATACGATCCTGTTGGCGCTAGTTTCATCTCGATCTGACGAACGTGCACAAAGTAATTAAGAAATTTGCACAGAGGCTGATACGATGAATTTCAACGGATACGCATCAAATTCCTCGTGCACACGCAACCAATTTGAATTTCGTCAAAGCCCACACGTCCGCGAAGCCATTACGCACCTTTTGATGCTTTCGTTTCGCGACCACATCGCCCGAATTGGCGGGATGCACGTCGTATCGAAGGAATTTTATGATTTTCTAATATTTTGAAAACAGTTTTTTTATAACTTTAAAATCCTGTAACTTGTTGTCCAGTAGATGAAAAGTAATTCAACAAAAGGGATTTTTTAACTTGTATATGTTCTTTACAACTATCTTCAAATAGATTTTCTAAGCAGTTACTGGGTTGCCAAGAATTTATTGTCACGCCCCGATCCGGGAAATCGCTCGTCCTCGCTAGATTTTACCCGAATCATCGTCCTCGCTGGGGCGTGATACCGCACGAGCCTGGAGTTGCGCTCGTACAAGGCAAGATAACGATTCACATAGTGATTATCTCAAATTCGTAACATAAGCAGCGGAAGAAAACAAAGAATAACATAAGAATCTCTTTTATTAATTATGAACTGATGGTTACAAAGGCTCTGGATAGGCCAACTTAATATGCCAATTGGCTACAACGCTCATGATCTCTCTAGTTCACAAAGGATTACATTGTTCCATACAATATGCCTCTGTATAGCCACCAAGTAGTCCTCGGCCGAACATCTCCATGTCGCAAGTCCGAACGCCTATGCAGAAGCTCCTCTTGAACGCCAAGGACTCCATGCCTCGGGACGTCCAAGCCAAGCTCCGCCCCGAGCCGATCATAACCTGAGCCTGCACATAAACTAGTGGAGAATTAGTACTTTCGTCCTCGCTTCGCACTGATCAAGACCCGCTCGCACCCAAACCAAACACTAAATATATTTAGTGAACATGCAACATTATTTGGTGATCTTGCTAATTAGCCTTAGGATCCATTTCATGGCAACATTCGAATCAATAGCAACATATCGTAAATGCATCCCACACCGTGTTCCTGCAGCAGATACAGTTAGATATAATCTGAAACATAAACATAGTGTTCGTGCTCATCTCCGTCCCATATTGCCTAGCCTGCACGGGTTAGAACTTAACATAAGCAAACATACGATTCGTACAACCGACCAATTCATAAACGTGACCATACACATAATGGGTGGTAGGCCCTGCGCCTGCACCCAGCTCTCATCTCAGCCCACCGGCCTTAACTATAGGAAGGTCACGGTGTTTCGTACCGTAATGGACTTGGCATCTCTTATGTGTAAGCCTACAATCGCTTCGATACGGGTTGCTAGCCCAGTATCCGAAGGATCCCAATCTTACGGATATCATAGCTTATCACAGCACTGGACAGTCGCAATCTGTCCGAATATTGTGCACCATAAATACCACACATAATTCCCTTCTAGGCCGAACAGTCCCGGCGCCCCGGCGTAACCGTTCGAGGGAAGCCGAACCCGTGTACGGGCCATCCGAGTCCATTGACCATGCAATACGTACCATATCATACAATCCATAGCATACCAACCGAGCTCGTATTCCATAAACATAGTCTCGCACATAAACGGTTTCCCGTACCATAAACGGTTTCCCGTGCCATAAACATATTCGCGTCTCATAAATATAATCCACCATTCATATGGGGAGCTCCGTCGGCGTTATGCCCCAACACATCCATATTGATGCACGACGCCCAACGGCATAGACATCTCGTACTCATATTCAGCGCGTACCATTCGTAAGTTGTTCTCATAGCCAACTTCCGTAGTTACTTAGTCTTTTTCATACATAAGTGCCCGTGGGCACGCTCAGCGCCGTATTCAATGTTCTACGTCTAGTGTTCAATGTTCTCGGAGCCGTGCACATAATGCACATCTCATTATCATCTTTCAATGTTCTACCATCATTGCCCTACTGCGACTCGTACACTCGATGTACGTCGCTTCAATTGTTCGATTGTTCAATGTTCTATCTTAGTGTTCGACACATACTTAGACCTTCGTCGCCGAGCCACGCTCGCTAACTCGTAACATCTTACACATACCATAACATATTTTATTAGACGTGAAGGAATAGGGAGAGAGAGTCAAGAACCCGCCCACCTTAAGCTGATACGCCTTGCCGTCTCGCCGATTGAAGCATCTCGCTTCCATAACTCGATCGCATAGCTAACTCCCGGACTTAGCCAATCCTTTGAACTAACTCGGTTCATTTGGCCTATCGCACCCATGCCATAATCCGTTGCAAGGCCACGATTTGGTTTCGCGGAGACTTCATTGCAGAAGGCAAAATGCTGACCTCTTATCGTCCAGCGTAAAAGCATAGCCTGCACACCAGATCAACTAAAATCAGTACTTTGCTCGACGGGACTTATCTTTTGCATCGATTCGATTCATAGATTCCAACTGACTCAAAGCTTACCTTTGGCCAACGTAACACTTGCATCGATTCGTATCGATACTTCATCGGGTCAACATAACTCTTCAAGTCAACGACTCAACG
The DNA here is from genome assembly GCA_029216955.1 of Iris pallida. Taxonomy (NCBI): domain Eukaryota; kingdom Viridiplantae; phylum Streptophyta; class Magnoliopsida; order Asparagales; family Iridaceae; genus Iris; species Iris pallida. The sequence continues at coordinate 30,675,950 of JANAVB010016195.1, read as the reverse complement.
TAATGCACCGATGCGGAGCAGGGCATTACATAATATACCACTCAAAATCAGGTTCATCCTCGAACCGAAACCAACACATAATCCAAGTACCTCGCATAGATCGCTTTACGATCTCGTACTACTATCGTTGAATGGTACAACTTAGTTTGGATCATACACATATTTTAGGAGTCCCACCAATATATGCATTTCAGCTAAGCTGAGTTGTCGGATATCGGAACAAACTACAGGCTCAACTTAAATCCTCAAGCATAAATCAGTCCGTACTCGACTCAGTCATATCTTAGCGCCTATTCCCAAAATACTTCTCGTATGCATCATCCCATAACATGCGATTCTCTTCCAAACATCTCTGCACATAACTTGATTCAAACCCGTAACTTCGATCTCATAAGTTTCTCGCCGGCCACCTAACACTCACATTGCATCGAGTCATTGCGCATCCGATCACAACAATTCTCTGCAACGCCTATTCGCCCAACCGTTTCCTATCTCTCGCATAACTCAAGTCTTTCACCTAATTACCCCTAACATTGGCCTCAATGACATAGAATAAGTCCACATGTCTCTATTTTTTTTGCCTATCATCCGTACTAAGTCTCGCACACAACTATCCATACGTGATCCACATTCTTTCGCTCTATTCATACGTTGCGTCTGGGGCTACCCCCGCTAGGTAACTTATCCAGACATCATGCTCGTGCTTCCCGACAAATAAGAGGTCAACTTGAGTCTACGATGCTCAAAGGCGACAATCTTTCCGACCCAAGGTCTCTTACGATGTGCTCGTCTCTGATTCTCGATCGCATACGAATTCCTTTACTCAATTCTCAATCAATCCCGACTAGTTCGTTTGCAACATAGATGGCGCGCTCAATACACATAGCCTAACCGTTACTCAACCGATCTACGACACAACTCTTAGGGTCGTTCTACTACCCGTTGCTCTTGCGCATTGCAAAAATCCTTGCAATCGTCTTACCGTATCATTACGCTAAGCGCGTTCCTCAACATCTATTCGATCCAACATAACTTTTCTTGACCATATCGATTCTAGTACTCGCTAACTTTTGAGACACGATACTCACTCGCTTAGACTTATCCTCAACATGCACTACATCATTCCTTATCCTTCTTACGCGACTTCTTTAGGGTCATCCTATGGGACTTCGCATTCACTTGATTTGGCGGTCAAGTCTTCTAGGGTCATCTGCCCCGAAACTATGCTCGATAATTGAAGATCATCAACGAGGGACAGTTACAATGAACCATGCTATATCCTATTACGGAGCCAAATCAATTCGCAACACTTCCTATGGGACTTTACCCAATCCGACATACTTTACCAATCCGTGATTCATCTATCCCTGCGCAACTGATGCGCCGTTACTACTCGAGTCACTTAGGCACTACCGTTGACAATATCGCACAATCTTCAATTTCACCTTCGCATCAAACCACAAGTCCATATCAAATTTGCCACGCCTTACAAGTTCGATCCTCCCCACTGTATGAATCACCATACCAGCGCTCATGCGGAATGATCGTTCTAATTTGACGTGACGCATGTGCGAGGCAGGTGTTGCGCTCACTCAAGACAAGAATGTTAACATAGTAGTTATCCACGAATCAATCCAGACACTTTCGATTTTATCCGAGCAACATCCATTCACTCTCAAATTCTCCGAAGCGTTCCTACCGTTATCATCTCAATCGACATTAACTTAACTTGCATCTTATTCATCCAACAACAATGCTCAACATAATTTTCATTCATTCGATCAGAGTATCCCCGAGTTATTGCATATCGTCTTTGATACGCCTCAATACCATCGTCGATATGCATAACTTGAACATCTTCCTTTCTCATAAGCTCAAACTCGTTGCAATCACTGCCTTTATCCGAACTCAAATACAAATCGAGTCTCGCACACATCCATTCTCATATCCCTAACTCGCACTTCCAAATCGTGCTACCGATTCATCGCACTATCTCAAATTTGTTAGAACGATTCTTTCGTACTTACTCGACACGTTCCTGAATAAGTCTTCGTACTAACTCAACATAAATTCGACCGGATCGACTATTTCCTCAACGTAACATTCCTGTATTATGCTCAGCCTATCGTTCGACTTACACTTAACGAATCTTCGTCCGACTTATCATTCATAGGTACGACTTCGCACATAATCGTTCGATTCAATTCACCGAAGCATACTTGCATCGACTTCTATCAAGTCATTCCCACCCGAGTCTCGGTACTACTTCGTCCGTTGAGAACAACATATCGTAACAACATAATCGTCTCGACGTAACCTATCGTAAGTCACCGACCAGCTTAACATCGCTATCGATAAGTGGTATTTCATATACCACTCAGGATCGAGCCTATCTTTATCGACACAATACTTCGCTATACTTGCTCGCATAATTGGTATTGCATATACCACTCGGAATCGAGTCATTACTCGACATCACACTTCGCATAGGTCCGACTTCTATCTTAACTTAACCGTCCCGTATGGCGATCCTTCCGATCCCAGCTCTAACGTTAGCTCATATTCGACACACATTCAATCTAACCGTGTCATGGCGATCATATCGATCACACCTGCAACATTCACTTATTCAAAGCCCAACACGCCATTCGGCCAACATACATGTTCGCCTACTTGATTTCGCTTAACATATCGCTATCCATCCGTATAGCCATACAACACGCATCATACCATATCGACTCGTTGTACCGATACAACGAACGATTCACGACTTGCTGCACTCCGTGCAACCAACGACACATAACCATTCTCATAGCCATATAACACGCATCGCCTCACATATCGACCCGTTGCACTTCGTGCAACCAACAACACATATCTTCTCGCACTTTGTACGACCAACAACACATAACTCCTCGTATTGCGTGCGACCAATAACACATATATCATTGCACTTCGTGCAACCAACACCATCATATTCGTTGCACTTCGTGCGACCAGCGACTCACAACTTTCTTACTCTTCGAAAAACCATAATCTCGTAATCCGTTGCACTTCGTGCAACCAACACTCCATAACTCATTGTACTGCGTGCAACCAACGTTCTCCGATAGCACCCGGAGATAGCATGATAGTCACGACATACTTGTGGCGGACGTACGTACTTAATATAGACTTATTGTATGGAACATCCAATGTAGCGTCGAGCAGATCCATGAGCCATGCGGTTGCGAAAAAAACTTAGAGTCAACTGAATTCGATAGTGAAGCAACTTAGGTCAAAAAGATTCATGCACGGTCCAAAGGATGGAACCGCTCTGAAACCAACTTGTCACGCCCCGATCCGGGAAATTGCTCGTCCTCGCTAGATTTTACCCGAATCATCATCCTCGCTGGGGCGTGACGCCGCACGAGCCTGGAGTTGCGCTCGTGCAAGGCAAAATAATGATTCACATAGTGATTATCTCATATTCGTAACATAAGCAGCGGAAGAAAACAAAGAATAACATAAGAATCTCTTTTATTAATTATGAACTGAAGGTTACAAAGGCTCTGGATAGCCCAACTTAATATGCCAATTGGCTACAACGCTCATGATCTCTCTATCTCACAAAGGATTACATTGTTCCACACATTATGCCTCTGTATAGCCACCAAGTAGTCCTCGGCCGAACATCTCCATGTCGCAAGTACGAACGCCTATGCGGAAGCTCCTCTTGAACGCCAAGGACTCCATGCCTCGGCACGTCCAAGCCAAGCTCTGCCCCGAGCCGATCATAACCTGAGCCTGCACATAAACTAGTAGAGGATTAGTGCTTTCGTCCTCGCTTCGCACTGATCAAGACCCGCTCGCACCCAAACCAAACACTAAATACATTTAGTGAACATGCAACATTATTTGGTGATCTTGCTAATTAGCCTTAGGATCCATTTCATGGCAACATTCGAATCAATAGCAACATATCGTAAATGTGTCCCACACCGTGTTCCTGTAGTAGATACAGTTAGACATAATCTGAAACATAAACATAGTGTTCGTGCTCATCTTCGTCCCATATTGCCTTGCCTACACGAGTTAGAACTTAACATAAGCAAACATACGATTTGTACAACCGACCAATTCATAAACGTGACCATATGTATAATGGGTGGCAGGCCCTGCGCCTACACCCATCTCTCATCTCAGTCCACCGGCCCTAACTATATGAAGGTCACGGTGTTTCGCACCGTAATGGACTTGGCATCTCTTATGTGTAAGCCTACAATCACTTCGATACGGGTTGCTAGCCCAGTATCCGAAGGATCCCAAACTTACGGATATCATAGCTTATCACAGCACTGGACGGTCGCAATCCGTACGAATGTTGTACACCATAAATACCACACATAATTCCCTCCTAGGCCGAACGGTCCCGGCGCCCCGGCATAATCGTTCGAGGGAAGCCGTACCCGTGCACGGGCCATCCGAGTCCATTGGCCATGTAATACGTACCATATCAAACAATCCATAGCATACTAATCGATCTCGTATTCCATAAACATAGTCTCGCACATCAACGGTTTCCCGTGCCATAAACGGTTTCCCGTGCCATAAACATATTCGCGTCTCATAAACATAATATAACATTCATATGGGGAGCTCCATCGGCGTTATGCCCCAACACATCCATATTGATGCACGACGCCCAACGGCTTAGACATCTCGTACTCATATTCAGCGTGTACCATTCGTAAGTTGTTCTCATAGCCTACTTCCATAGTTACTTAGTCTTTTTCGTACATAAGTTCCCGAGGGCACGCTCAGCGCCGTATTCAATGTTCTACGCCTAGTATTCAATGTTCTCGGAGCCGTGCACATAATGCACATCTCATTATCATCTTTCAATGTTCTACCATCTTTGTCCTACTGTGACTCGTGCACTCGATGCACGTCGCTTCAATTGTTCGATTGGTCAATGTTCTATCTTAGTGTTCGACACATACTTAGACCTTTCGTCGCCGAGCTACGCTCGCTAACTCGTAACATCTTACGCATACCATAACATATTTTATTAAACGTGAAGGAATAGGGAGAGAGAGTCAAGAACCCGTCCACCTTAAGCCGATAAGCCTTGCCGTCTCGCCGATTGAAGCGTCTCGCTTCCATAACTCGATCGCATAGCTAACTCCCAGACTTAGCCATTCCTTTGAACTAACTCGGTTGATTTGGCCTATCGCGCCCATGCCACAATCCGTTGCAAGGCCACGATTTGGTTTCGCAGACACTTCATTGCATAAGGCAAAATGCCGACCTCTTATCGTCCAGCGTAAAACATAGCCTGCACACCAGATCAACTAAAATTAGCACTTTGCTCGACGGGACTTATCTTTTGCATCGATTCGATTCATAGATTCCAACCAACTCAAAGCTTACCTTTGGCCAACGTAACACTTACATCGATTCGCATCGATACTTCATCGGGTCAACGCAACTCTTCGAGTCAACGACTCAACGTAATGCACCGATGCGGAGCGGGGCATTACATTTATCAATAAACAGGGGCAATCAGATTACCTATAAACTGTTTTTTAAAACAATCTTTCCTTGATGTTAACATCGATTTTCGGGATCGATGGATCGATTCACCTCAAAACTGAGTATGGGGACTTAGAGAGAGTCAGGTAGGCTCTCTAGAGAAATTTACGAATTCGAAAACAACCTAGTATACAAAAAGATATTGGGTCGACTAGAGAGGTACCTGGCTGTGTTTGATGAAACAGAGCATTTCTCTGTTCTGTCGACCTTGGCACGGTGCGACGGCGTCGAGGTGGCCGACGGCGGCTCCTGGAGGCCAAGGGGGGTCGCCCAGCCTCGAGCGTAACTCTAGGTGTCGTGGCGCGCGCTTACGGTTAGGGTTTGCTTCACCCTCTCTCTCGTTTATACATATATATGAAGTTTCGCTCGGGCTCGGCTCTGTGGGGAGTTGAGGGCTCGGGTCTGAGTTCCTAGGCTGTGGTGGGTGTTTGCGGGTTAGCTGATTGGATGGTTTTTTTTAATCTTTGTTTTTATTTCTTATTAACATATATATATATATATATATATATATATATATATATATATATATATATATATATATATATATATATATATATATATATATATATATATATACATACATATATATATATTCACACACATATACATATATATAATAATAATAATACATCCGCAAATTATAAATAGTTTCAAAAAATTTTCTTTATCTAGTATAGACTCATTTCATATATGCATGTACATACATGCATGTACTTTATTTAACAATGAAATAATAACCAATAATAACTAATGATTATATTTGATGACACAACAACATAAAAATAATAATAATAGAGTCTTGATGACAACTAGAAGTAATTAATGGTAAACATAGTAAATTTAGGTGAGCCTGTCATGCTCCCACATACATTGGTCTACAGAAACAGTCTAATAAATAAACTAAGATACTATATCAATATTAATAATATTAATATTATTCATATATAGAATTATTTAGGAACCATTTATTTATCCACATTTAAAGCAAGGTAGAGGTATACCTCCCAAATTATCTCGACATGGACGTCTCTAGACGCACTGTCCGACTATATGGGCTTGAGCTTGGGCTTGGTTCGGGTCAAGTTCGGGCTGACATGGCACAACCGGGTCACCAAAAAATCTATATTCTTAATTAATAAATAATTAAATCAAATATAGGAGTTAATTCGCAACTTGGCCTAGTTTTCCTAGTTAGGATATCACTATGGCTCGGCCTTCCCTACCAGGGCTAATACACTAGTCGAAGCACGCCACTGCACTATCCGTGCCATGATTTCTAGTCATCTTGTACTCCAATTCAAAACCATGACTAAAATCATCTACCGTAATAATTAACTAAATAATTATTTACAAAAAATATAAAAATCACCATTTAAATCAAATAAATAATAAAATATTTTAAAATTTTTGGGAAGAGGAGTTACACCTGGCCTTTTGGTCGACCGTGGAGTGTACTTACGTCGACCAGGATTTGCAGACCCTCCTACTCTGCCAGAACGGCCAGCCAACATCACTCGTACCGAGCTATGGGCCGATGGAACGACGTAAGTATATTAGTATTAATAGACACATTTATTCATACTCTATTTATTATCTAATCGTACATTGTTTTATTTATTCTAGGTTCTTTCCGGTCTAGGCTGGTAGAGATTTGGAGGATTTGATGCGTTGTCAATTTCATGCTCCCTATCTGAACTTCGGGGGTATCCCAGTTGATAGACGATTCATTTGGCTCGAGATGCTTAAGGTATGTCTAAATAATAACGTCTTTGTTTACAATATTTCTTAAATATTTGCTCATTTATTTTTATTTGTCCTTATTTGTAGAAGTTGTATTGGTGGCCGGCGCGAGATCAGGCGATCCGAAAGTGCTACAAGTTCATCGCCAGTAAGAGGTTAAGGGATATGGTCAATGACCAGAAGGAGTTGGCTCTACTAAATAGTGCTCTTCGCAAGGACTGGTTGAAAGAGGAATTCTGGGAGGAGATGAAGAAGAAGATGGACACCCCGGCCTATAAGGCCAAGTGTGAGAAGGCAAAGGCTGCCCGTGCTAAGGGTGGTCACCACACGGGTGGATCCATCCCAATTATAGAGCATTATCAGCGGCTGGTGAGTATTCTTATTTGTTATTTCTTCAATTGTTTAAATTTATTGTTTAGTTATAAATTGATGTTTAATTGTTACAGTGCGAGGTGGTCGCCAAGACATGCAGAGATCCGAACGCCGTCGACTTTCCTAAAGTTTTTGAGCGTACCCATAAACGAAAGAAGGATGGAAAGCTCGTAGATGATCGGGCGACCAAAGCCTATGTAAATTTTTTGAGTCCTATATCTAATTACATTTCTTCTTCGTCTTTACATACTTAACTATATTTAGTTTACCAAAATAGTTAGTCCGAACTCTAATATGAATATTAACTCTAAATCATAACCCTAAGTAGCATTATAAATCAAAGAATAGTTTAAGAGACGTATGAGAACGTAACCATAACATTACTTAATAGTAACTAAAACACCAATATTAACTCTAAATCTATTCATCTATATAAATATAGGAGACGTATGAGACTTTAGAGAGTCGAGTCGGTGAGGGAGGGACTGCTGAGGGAGCTGGGACTAGTCAGCCCACGTCGCCAGCTGTGAGAAACGACTTGTGGATACAAGTCGTCAGTAGAGGAAAAGGGGGTAGTGTGTACGGTACCGGATTGTTGGCATCCCAGCCGTCCATTTATTCCAGAGCTCCTCTATCTCCACCACCTCTATCTCCACAGACCGACGATACTGCCGACACCTACACCTTGCGACATATTACACAGATTCGGGTGTCCCTCCAGGGTCAGGTGAGGCAGATGAGTGGAGTTCTGAGAACATCAGGTCAGATGCCTGCCCTTACTGTACCGCCTCCTGCTTCGACCATAATGCCACCGTCAACGACTGCTCCTCTGACCATGACGCCTACAACACTAGCTTCTCCTCCGAGCACAGTGCCTCTTGTCGTGCCGTCGACACTTCGAGACGTTCCTGCCCAGGACGTACAGCGGATCATCACTTTGGTCATGGGTTATATTTATGCGGACGGCCGGCTATGCCTCTGCCACCTCCTCCACCTCCTCCAACATCAGTTTGAGTTTTGTTTATTTTTTGGTTGTATTTGACGATGAGTTTGTATGAACTTTAGGGGGTTTTGATCGATGAGTTTATGTATAACTAAACATATTTCTGTATTTGTACTATATTGCGACTGTTGGACGCGTTTGTATCATTAGACCGTTGGACGTGTTTGTATATGTACTATATTACGACTGTTGGATGACTTTATGTATTACTGAACATATTTGAAGGTTTGACGTGTTTAATCGATATGCTTGGGTTAATTTTTTATATATTGGGGTTATATGTAATGTATATCATTTGAATGTAATGTACATCTATATTCACAGGTTTGAGCAAAGCTGGAACAATTTAATCTTGTAAAAATAAAAAGTTTAGCGACTAACCAGCGACGAATTAGCGAAAAAAAACTGGAAATTTTCCATGCTAGCGACTGATTTTCGACGGATTAGCGATAAAAAACTGGAAAAACATTTACGTTAGCGACTACTCAGCGAAGGAAATTTCCGTCGCTGCGCTTCTGTCTGCTACCAAAATCGTATCAGATGAGTCAGCGATAAAAAATTTCGTCGCTGAGCTTCTGAAAAATTTAGTATTTTTAGCTTACTAAAAAATGTCGAAAGTCCGTTGCTAATATGTCGCTGTGGTTACCGATGTTTAAAATTTGTTGCTAATCCGTCGCTATATTTCGTCGGTAATTCCGTCAAAAATCCGGCGCTATAGCGACGGATTACCGACATTTTTGTTATAGCGACGCTATATTTATCGACGTCATGTTTTCATCGGTAATCTGTCGGTAATTAGTGACGGAAAATACGTTTTTAGCGACGAAATTGTCCGTCGCTAAATAAATTTTTTTGTAGTGTACTAACATATACAAGTTTAAGAAATCCAAGTCCAGTACCTGTCCTACAGACTACCCGACTTATCTAGGCCAAAAGAATGAAAGTAATGGATACATTGTCCGGAGGACAAGTGTATCATGGATGGAGGAATACATTGCCCGAGAGACAAAGTGTATCCTATGATCTAATAGTGGGTACATCGGTCGGGAGACAAATGTATTAAGTGTAGGTGCATAGAGGATACATCACTCGGGAGACAAATGTATCCTAAGTATAGGTGCAACACTCGACGATGCTCTGAAAGTGTGTTCATCATGACAGATAGGTCCAAATCCATCATGTAAGGGCTGGAACAAAGGGCTTGCAGTCAACCGGGAAAATTCTCCCCTCCCAATGCATCTAGGTAATTAAGCTAGTTGTTTAGTGCTTAACATTTTTTTTGCTAGATTCTACGTGTGGCATTCCGCAGACCCATCCTAGACATGATATGCAAGACTAGACAACATAAGAAAGTGCACTATAATAATCCATAACAAGAAAAATAAAATAAGCTGGAAGTGGTAGTGCGCTACGATGAGCTACTATAAAGAAATCAGGAGTATGCCATGACAGGCCACTATCATGTAAGCAAGGAAAAGACATGTAACAAGAGCGCACCATGACGGGCCACTATCTAGTAAGCAATGAAGGCATGGCAATGAATATCATAGCATGTAAGAAAGAATCGATAGGAAAGACATATCATGGCATGTGAGAAGGAACAATAAAAGTAGGTACATGACATAGAACAATAATTGAACATATGCTAGTCTCAAGTGTATATAGGGTGTATAATCATTCTCTAACGATACAAGATCATCTAATCATGTTAAGAAATCGTTACAGTAGAAGAAAATCTCAAAAATAGGCAAAAACAGTATTAAAAAAAGCCAAAATAGCCAAAATCGGTATACCAGTGTATTCTGACCAAAGATAGAGAGTTTTCGGGGTATAATTCGGTATTCCGACGTCACACCGATGTACCTTCGGTATACCGTTCCCAGCTAGCAACAAAAGTCTAAAATTTTGCCAAAACTTCTTTCGGCCGTAAAAATTTTATTTTAAATTGAAATTTGGACTTTCAAAAGTCAAAATTACATAGAATTAAATTCTCTACAACATGGAAGTATTAGTTTTCACAAATTCAAATATTTGATAGATTAATACCTCAAAATACTCTAAAAATAGGTTCTCGGGAAACCGAAACGGGTTCCGATTTCCACCAAACTCAAATCTATGGGATACAAGCTAGGTACGGACCTCATATATGTATAAGTGACCAAGATCCATGATGGTAACACCAGTATCACTCTTGATACCAAGTTCTTTTTTCTACTAAGTTAATCTTGGGTTTTAACAGAAGACCAAAACCTAGTTCAAACCAAATTTAGAAACATGTGCATAGCTAAAAATCATGTGGGAAACATATTTAAAAAAAGAAGTTTTTGGAATAAAATGAGCTATCAATACCAAGAAAAACAAAAATGATAATAATCAAGGTTGTTCAGTAATTCAGCAAGATGTACTTGCCTTGGTTAAGGTCCAAACCTAATCTTCCACTCCACCACCGAGAGGGGTACGAACCCACACTCTAGGCCTAAAGTCCAAGCTTTCCTAGGCTTGGAAAAGAGGAATGAAAGAGAAAAGGAATGGTAGAAATAATGAAAAGAGGGAGATGAGAGAAAGTAAAAGGGTATATATGGAATGGGAATTAATCGTGAACGTTGGATCACGATCCGCGTCACGATCTAAATTGACCCTAACCATCCAAAGAAAACCAAGTATCCATTGGATAATGGGATGCATCTACACTATTCACAAAAATATGTAAACACTATTCACAAAAATAACTAAATACTATTTATCAAAATATCCAAAACACTATTCATGAAAATATCGAGAAATAGAAAATTTCTATAAGTGGAAAATATCCGCCTGGAGGTATGACGTTGTCATACGCCAGTATACCGGAGGTATACCCCAGTCAAGAAGAAAATCTATAAGTTGGAAAAAAAATTAAAGTGTTCCAAAAACAAGAAAATATGAAATACATTACAAAATATGTATTTGTATATAAATACCGATACTGTGAGACGAGTCACATGTTTCGAGCTATTTATTTTAGTTCATATTTTAGCCTGTACTTTTGTATCTTGTTACGTCCCTCTGAGGACCTGGTGATCTCTCTAGGTATTGGTTGTGCAGTTAGTATATAGTAGTTTGACAGGTGTTGATTGTTGCATCCAGATTTTAGGTATATATAGTTGTTATTTTCATTCCATACTTCCTACTTTGTCATCCATGAATTACTCTGCTATGTTAGCCTATTATTTACAAGCTTACATTTTTCTCGAGCTTGTTTGAACATATATATTACTGGTGGCCAACTTTAATATATTATTTTCATTCTTGATATTCCTTCATTATTCTGGATTGAGATATAGTTTAGCTAGTTTATATTTAGTTTATTAGGCAGCGTAGTACGTCTAGCATAAGTCCATTAAATTGGAAAGTTATTCTAGTGCGTATTAGCTGGCATATTGCATTTCAGTTCCTATGTATTTTGGAACTGGGGCGTGACAGAAAGAAACCTTGCAACCCACAAGGGTTGGGAGCTTACCAGCATGAAGAAAAAAGAGAGATAGAACTATGAAGGAAACCTTGTCCCCAAGGCTCCATTTATAGGCGTCGGAGTCATCAAGATGGTAGGTGGGGAGTCGTTTCCTCATTAAAGAAAAATTACTCCAACAATTATGACATTAGCTCTAGTCTTTTCGGTTTCAGATCAGAGTCGGTCAGCTCAAATTCTTCGAGTCCCACGCCTATGACAGTGGCACTAAATATGGACAAGACTGAAGCCCCACCAGCCAAGCCAGGTGGCAAAATCTTGGCCAACAAGGTACACATGCACTGACTTAGCCTCCAAATACGTAAATTTTGGCATACAAGGTATTGACGCAACATGGTGACTCAGCTCCCAATATACTCTCAATGCCTCTGCGGCTTACAGAAGTAAAAGTCCATTGTATCCATACCAATATCTTTTCAAGGCCCAGCCGCCTGATAGATTTCTCCATCTACGGTCCCAGTTGGGACAAGGGTGTCCCTACGTTAAAATATTTCTACCATCCCTAGACAGGACATGTCCCTAATATCACATCCAAGTAATCCTGGGTAGTGTTCTCCACATCTTCCTGTTATTCATACCTAACCTCAGGTACACCAAAGATAATTGGTCTGCTACATAAATGCTCCCTAACTTAGTTTATGTACTCAATCATTTGCCATAATATAGAAAGAAAGTCTACAACAAAGATAAATCAAGGACATATAAAAGAGATGTCTCATATATATGTACAAAAAAGGAAACAATAAGACAAGGATCAAATACCCGCACATAAATCCTTTAAACGCTGGCGGAGGAAAGTTATCAGCAGCTCGTTCTTCTCGCATGCGCGATACGTGGCTTCGGATCCAGCGACATCCGGATCTTCAAGACGAATGTGGGAGGTAAGATTCTCCTCTAGTCCCTTTACCACAGATTCGTCTCAATAGTCAATGCCATAATTTCTTCTGTCCACTGACCGGCAATCTCCCAGGCCCTGGTAACATCAGCCAAGCAAGCGCTCCGAGAAGTGCATAACGGTACCTGTAGGGTGCACCAACTAGATCCTAAACTATAAGACCTTCTCCAACGCATGGGATACTACTGGCCCATGATGATCGTGAACGATATGGATTATGCTAAGAGATGCAAGATGTGTCAAATTTATGCTGACTTTGTCCACAGGACCTCAGAGTTCCTGCATTCGACACTCGCTTTATGGCCTTTCAAAGCCTGGGGTATGGACATAATTGGTCTAATCAGCCCACCTTCAACGGAAGGGCACCGGTTTATCCTTGCCACAACTGATTACTTTTCCAAATGGGCAGAGGCTATCACGACCCCTACCCGATGTAAGGATACGAGGTTGTGGGTATATCCAGCCTATGTTGCAACATCGTTAGTAGAACATGGTCTAGGTCAATAGTACTAACTAATATCATGAATATGTATCACAACCTGTCAATGATATCTCAACTCCAAAATGAGGAAAATGAAGAATAAACTATCTAAATGAGTGAGCACTAGTTTCAACATATGATCGGCTTGGGAACTTCATACAAGGATATGTCCTGGTTAGTCATACGTGCGATGTATGATCAATACTATTCAAGTAATAAGACTTGATACAGGGAGGGTATGATCAAATATCTACACTAATACTCTTCGCCGCCAACTGGTATTGTGGATCCAACCATGGTATATGAGAAGGTAGCAAGTCTCCGCCAGAATCAGTGTTCATATATGTACAAGAACAACAACTAGGCTTGCACAAGATACACCAAGATATACAAGGAATAACATCTCATGACGGAATTCGAAAATACCAATTTGTATAACCATATGTCAAGAAATCAAGGATATCTAGACTAGATACAATAAACATAGAAAATATCATAAACAAAAAATTATCAGATAATGTACTCGCCTGAGGTTCGGAGCAATAAATATTAAATAGTACCTGAACTGGAGTTCAAGTGACCTATATATAATGTATCACAATCAAATAGTATTTTGAATTCAACAATATATTTAATAAACTCAAAACTAGGTTTTTAGGTCAAAACAAGGTCACAATAGTCAAATCTCGCTTAACACTGTCAAACTAGGTCGTTTCTACTTTATAGGATGATTTTACCTATTCTCAAGGTTTATAAAGTTATACTAGGACTTAACAAGTCACTATTTGATTTTTAGTTGCTAACTAGGTCAAACTAGTCAATCCTAGTTAATACTAGGCAATAGTAGGTTTATAGGCTATACTAATAAGTTCCTAGCATATACTACCCTAATATATACTTCTACCTATAATTTCTAGCAATACCTTGGCCTATAGATATTTATCTTATCCCGTATCATGGTGTAGAAGCTTAAAAATATTACGACAGTGTAGGAGGCTATTCACAGATAGCGATAAGACTTATCTATCAAATGGCCTCCAGTATCTAATCGCGCCCAAACCCAAATAGCGCCACCTTCAGATAGCGCGGGCTGCCGTATGGCAATCTTCCTTTAAAAGCTAAGTTGTCATCCATAATGACTGACAACACGACAGTCGACGAAAATCTCTTCGAATTCCGAGCGCACGACGCTCGAGAAATTTTTTTTAGATTTGCCATAATGATGGCCATTTGTTTCTCAGTACCATCGATGGTGCAAAGTGCTTAAAAAAATTTACGAACTTGATGGTTTCCACAACGGGCCCCAATCAACAGACCGCGTCGTTTATATACTAGCGTCAATCCATCAATTATCATCCAGAAGCAGTTAGATGACGTGGCACGCATGCCACTAATCTCGAAGAACGCACACGCAATATTGCCCATGACCAAATGCACTTCTTTTACAGAATGTCACGCATCCCATGCAATTAAGTTAACCGTTCGCACGACTGGGCGATTGTGTGCCAAACAGTGCATAATCAGCCTTATTATACACTGTGCGCCAATCATGATAACTACTTGACAGTTATTCCAAAACTCTTTAAATAGAGTTCAAAATCACCTTTCAAAGCATCATTAATGACCATAACCTCCTGACCACGCTTCAGCAACATGCTCAAAAGATTTTCTTCTCCGACATCACATAGTCCAAGGGATAAAGTGACCCTCTTCTGATCAGATTCCTATATTTGTACTTTCCCATAATTCAATTGTACTCTTGTACTCTTTTCTTTTTCTTAGTTTGTATTTATACTTTTGTTTTTACAAACAAAATGGCGATTCTACTGGGGACTACTTTCTCCTGCAACAAGTAGATGACAACTCAATGTGATGTTGCGTCGATCGACACGACACAGAAGACCTTGGTCGTCGAATTCGACCAAGTTGTTTATCAAGAAATGATTGGCATTGGGGATGCCAAGCGCACTTCTACCAAGCGAACCACCACCACTGCTGCTCAAAATAAGGCGTGCACTATTTGGATTCAAAAGACCAATGTCGTGCCAATTGTTGCTACTACTGTCTAAGACAAGGGAAAGCGACCTATGGCCATTCCCTACTCTTCCTTAGTCCTGGACTTGGTGGTCACTCGATTCTGCCTCTACGCCAATCAGTGCCAAAGCAACTCTGAACAAGAACTGTACTTCCCAGAAAGTAGGTCCTGCTCAGAGTTCACTTCTTTCTGCCCATAGATGTCGTGCCAAACACGCTGTGCCAATGCGCACAGAGCACCAAGGCATCTTGCCTACTCTACAATAATCTGATTGGCGCCAGGCTGCTCCGTGGCAATCAGGCTAGTGCCATAACTTCTCTACCTTGCACATACCAAAGACAGAATAGGAAAGATTGAAAGTGTCACAGACCAAAAACCAAGTGGGGCCAGATGCTGACATGTGTGCCTATCTCAATAGGTAGCGAACAAAAATGAGTCAGATGGTGCACCAAAAGGCTCTAGTACAGTCTGCACCAATTATTAATTCAAGCACAGTGAGGGCTTCTAAGAGTCAAGATCCACTCACCTATGCAAATGAACTCAGAAATGCCCTATACATGCAGGAAACTCAAAAATTTAGGAATAGACATCATATTCCTAATGTAATCGGGCAGAGTCTGCCTCCTTCTTCTTCTTTTTTCTTCTTCTTTTCCTGCTACTGTACCAGATCTTCTTGAAATCATTGTACAAAAGCGAAAGACTGTGAGTGCATCCCGTATAATGATGACTCCACAGACTGAACATCTCTGTAACTAGTATCATGAGATTGTAATCAAGTACTGCTGTAAGACAGTCAAATGGTCTGTTTTTGACCGCTCGATTTACCCTGGCTTTCCTAGAGTGATCTTGATAGTTGAAGGTGACATGATCACATATGATAAACGTCAATGTTATTCACATAAAGCCGACATCTAATATTGCTGCAAGCTAACAAAGCGAATGGTGTTCGACCGTTTGAATTACTCTCGATTTCTCGATCACTCTCAATCTTCTAATGTGATCTTGGTAGATGAAGATGAGCTGCTATTTGCTTCTGTTAACATGGCATCTCGTAGCACTGGGGGTGGAAGACGCCTGAGGCATAATTTATCATGACCTTCAGGTCGACAAATTCGTAGTCAAATCCCAGACTCTACTGAAGGGGTCTACCAAAACACAAGGTCAAGAAGCCGAGACTTCCTCGGTCAAAGGAATCTTCCCAATTCTAACCCTGGGGGTAGTAGTCTGCTAGACTTCGATGCTGATAATAAAGACTTTGATCAGACCATTCTATCTACTAGCTCATCTTCTGCATCGAGAGAAATATCTGCTTATGTGACGAATGAAGAGCAAGACGCTTCCAGATCCACTAGCCAAGAGCAAAGAATTGCTGCTTTAGAGGCCAACCTAAAAGCTATGGCTGACATGGTTACAGGGATGCATGCAGTAGTCATGGCATAACATGTTGTTCCAACGGTTGTAAATCCAATTTCAACCAAAGAGCATATAGCAGATTTCGTGCCGATCAATATCGGTCATGGATCATAGCCTCTTCCAAACTCTAACATCTCGAACGTCATACACCTTTAAGTACAGGCTACTCCAAGTCATTCTGGTGCTGGTGGTAGTGTTTATCATGCAGTTCCAACTCTAAATCCTTCAAATCAATCTGTTGCTCATTAAGCACCAGGAAATCCTCTCGAAGCGGCCAAGCTTCTACAAAATTAGTTTGAAGCTTTTAAGTAGAAGGAAGGCATACATAAGTTAGGGATCAAGCAACCCTATCCTGTAGAGTGGAAGAAAGTTTTATTCCCACCTAAATATAAGCCATCGACTATAATATTATTCGACGACAGCACATCTCCGAGTCAGTATATCAATCACTTTGAGATAATAACTGATCACCTTTAGCAGAATGATGCTCTACTTACTAGATTCTTCGTCGGATGTCTAGCGGGTGTTGCCTATGACTGGTATAGAAGCTTGCTAGATAGTTGTATAACATCCTTCGCAGCATTGAAGCATGTGTTTTTGGAACGATTCTATGAAGGGACTCACGACATGACTATGTCCGCCCTTACCTAAATTAAACAGAAGCCAAATAAAATAGCTGAATGTTTTATAGAGCACTTTCGATGGGAGGCACTCAAAATGCCTCTAGGTACTCCAGACGCATTGACAATAGATACATGCAAATCAAACTTGTTACCTATTATTAGCATGCGGACGGGACCTATACAATTTCAAGATTGGGGTTCCTTTATAGTAAGTACCAGAGCAGTCGAAGACAGTATTGAGAAGTTTAATCAACTAGGCATTCCAATGCCTAATCTTGACAAAGATAAGCATCCCGCAACCAGCAGCGGTAGTTACCAAAACAATCGCAAAGGCAAAGAGGCCTTAGCCATCAATGTAGGTCAGTCAGTATCTACAACAACAACACCTCCACATAGGGCAGCACAATGACCTAAGAAAGAGTATTCCTTCGATGACGATGACGTCATGAACATCTTTGGTTGCTTGATCAAAAGCAATAAACTTCAACTACCAAAAATCAAACGACCAGATGAAGTAGATAAGACTGACAATCCTAAATATTGCATGTATCACAAGTTTCTGGGGCATCCAACCAGGGCGTGCTATATGCTCAAAGAAAAAAATTATGGAGTTAATTAACGCCAAAGCAATCACCCTCCGAAAGGATGAGAAGACGATGACAGCTAATGTCGTCTCTTTACAATTCGGAGACTTTGCTCCTCAGTTAGTTTCCATTAGTGTTGTCCCGATTTTGAAAGCAACTATCGAGATTGTCAACATCCTGCCAGCACGAAATAACGGTTTGGTTCTACTGTCAACAGTCAAAGGTGAGATTATGTGGGTTCATCCGGACCTTGTCGATGAATTTGAACAGAAGACAACCGCTTCTTCCAAGTCAAAGAAGCCAGCCAAGTACAAATCATGCAACATAACTTCAAGTGAGCACTCCTCGCTTGATTACTGTGTTTCTTCTGTAAAGGCTACTTTTATTCTGCTAGGATCTACACCTTCTTCTCCGAATACTGCCTCGTTGACATCAGAAGTCAACTACCAGCCCGAATTCTATCAATACAATCAGCAATATCATGAATTGATGATAAAGAGGGGATATGACTTTCAAAAAGCCCCAGGCTTAAACAATGAAAAGGGGTCTCCGATACCCTTATCTTTATAACATCAAGACACATGTCTCATGTTGGACTGGGATTCGGGATAGATCAAACAATTCCCCTATCATAGAAAGAAGCCCTACAAGAGCAAAGCACAAGTGAGGACCTATAACATGGTTTCTCTTTCGCCTACTTCTAAAGAAGAAGTCTTGACCGGTACTAGATCTGGTAGACTCTACCTAAGAGACTACCCAAATGGTCAAAAGAATGAAGTTGTCACTCCCCCTCCTGCTCCTGATGCTCCTCCAACAACAGCTCTACCAGCTGACTCAGGTCCTTCTAAGCCGACAACAGCTGATAAAGACAAGCAGCAGGTTCGTTTTAACAAGAACCTGAAGAAGACAACTCCACTGCAAGGTCTTCAGAAACCATACAATTTTGACATATTGGCTCAAATAGCCAATACTCCAGCAAGATTATCAATCTTTGAGCTCCTTCATATCTTGAAGGAAACTCGAGAAACACTAAGCGAAGCTTTGATGCAAGTTGATGCTTGTCTTGCACATCTCAAAAAATTAGATGAAGAACTTGTGGCATGCCCTTAATGTTATAGTGTGATGGAAATTATGCCAAACATACCTTCACCCAGGATGACATGCTGTTGGAGGATAATCGACACGATTGACCTCTTTATTTTACTGGGTACGTTGATACGATGAGGGTGGATCGTATCCTTGTCGATCTCGGGTCTTCACTCAGCATAATCCTAAAGACTTTGCTAGATTTCTAAAGATTCCAGTCCATAGTCTCTCAGCAACGGTTATAACTATTCTTGGATTCAACTCTTGAAGGAGTAAACTGCTGGAAAAGATTCGCCTGAGAGTCTAAATCGGCAATCTCCGTACAAAATTCACTTGCTACGTGATTGACAACTACGTTTCTCTATTACTAGGAAGGTCGTGGTTGCATGAACATAACATTTTGCCATCTACACTCCATCAATGCTTTAAATATATGGATGAAAACGGAGAGATCAAGAAGGAAGTTGCTGACCTCAATCCTTTTCGAGGTGTCGAGGCCTATTATAAAGACTCCAGAATGTACAAAGAAGAGTACATGAAGGTCGTGTTAGCTATAGACATTGAGAAAGACCAAAAAGATGACTCAGATGACGTCTTGGTGATTCCAGTCAAAGGACGCACCTCTCAACCATCCTCTTTCTAGATGCTAACCTTCACTCTCGCTCCTTCAACTAAAAAAGTAGAGCAAAGGGAGCTCACCTCTTCTGAGACTTTTGTTATCGACCTTCGTCGCAATAAGACTATCGTTTCTCTTTTTTCTTCTCTTGTTATCGACCTGGCAGCATCTTCACCTTAGGTCGCGAATGTTGTTGTAACTGTTGAGACTGAAAATATTAATAAAGCAGTATGTCCTTCGGAACATATTGATGTCAATTATTATGCAGAGCATTACTTAGAAATTTTGGACAAGTTTGAACCTTTCACCTTAGGAGCAATTCAACCTTTCCAAGATGATATCGTGTATGAACCGGTACGAAGTTCATTCTTTGTAGTTCCTCCGCGGAATGACAATGACCATCCAATTTTCTTTAGCAGAGAACGTAACCAAAGAACTATATTCGACAGTAATTCTGAAAATGATGATCGTGGAAGAATACAACTACATCGTTATAGTCAACAATCTAAGAATATCATCTAAAAAACGGGTTACAACTTCGGGTCCGAACTGAATGGAGGCAAAGGCAGACGTACTCCTATTCGACTACCTGCTTCTAAAGGAAATTCATCACAATACTATAATAAGACCAAACATGGGTTAGGCTACATTACGCCGAACACAACCCTGGATAGATCTGAATCAGATGAAGATATACGATCTCACTCTTCCGATTCTGCTTCATAGAACTCAAACACCAACATAGGGGAAGTTTATCAACTGACTTTATCTGTCAATATGGTGACAACTGAATTCCCAGAAGATGATGACAATGATTGTAACTACCATTATTCCAAATTAGGATTATTTTCGACCAAGTTAAAAAATTCCATTAGTGGGCTACTAGCATGATATTAAACCAAAACCATAAATTAGAAATTTCCATTTAAGTTGGCCCTAGTAATGGTTATTTAAGTTACAAACACTAAATAGAGCCAAACCACTTAGGTCCCTTAAAGACCTTCGTAATACAAAGTGTCTGTTTGCCATTGATTGTAAAAGAACAGAATAATTATCGGAGGACTGAACTTAGACTCACAATACAAACTCGTTTGTACAAAGAAAGCCTAGGAACGAAAACCTAGGTACAACAATCTAATTACAATTGTTTATTTTAGATTCTGGGGGTAACGGTAGAGGCTCGGGAAAGCGACGGCAGCTCTGCCTTACTCCTTGGACGATCGGGTGCAGCCTTGGCTCTGTAGAAGAACTGCTTGGCGTTGATGAAGAAATGCTCTCTTCAAGCTCTGTATATTCTCTCTCTGGCTTTCTGGCTCTCTCTGTATATGTCTTCTCCGTATCTCTCTGTGTTTGTGAGTGTCTGTGTGTCTCTCCTCGCAAGGTAATGGCACACTGCTACTTATAAGAGTGGGGGGAATTATTAGGGTTTACAAATGATTGCCATTCTTAAAAGTCGGCGGCTAAGGTTCACTGGATCTGGGCCGTCCATCTTGAATATACGAGATTTGAGCAATAAATGTGATTGTATCAAATCTTTTGTGGATAATTAATGATGATTGACATAAATCCTCCTGATTTGTCAATCTCGGATTTCTCGACACGTGTCATTAATTTTCTTGATTACAAATGATCTGATTTGATCCCAATATTTTATTAGGAATTGTTGATAAATTCTGATCAATTTGATGCCACGTGTCCAGCTATCATGCCACGTGTCTGAACCGCGAGCTACTGCAGAAATCTGAGCCGCAGGAAGGTTGCTCCTCATTGAGCCGCATAAGGCTGGCAACGTGTCAAGGCTGCTTGAGAATGGCCCCTCCTGAACATTTGAACCGCATGGTAATGATCTGAGCCGCATGGAGCTAGTCTTCATGAGCCGCATGGGGCTAGTCTTCGTGAGCCGCATGGAGCTAGTCTTCGTGAGCCGCATGGGACTAGTCTTCGTGAGCCGCATGGAGCTAGTCTTTATGAGCCGCATGGGGCTAGTCTATATGAGCCGCATGGGGCTATTCTACGTGTCAAGGCTGCATGACAGTTTCTGGATCTCGGGGGATCGTGTCAGAGATTTTCTTTGTTTCCCTAGGAGTCCGTCATTATGACGGAGTCATAATTGTATTTTTGGTGTCAGGACTGTCATGTGTCAGTGCTGTCAGCCGTCAAAGCATTTAATGCAGTAAAGGACAAAATGGAAGAGCTATTTGCAGGCCACGTGGCTCCCCTCTGAGCCGTATAGAACTTTGTTTGAGCCGCATAGACGCTCGAGCCACATGGATACTTTGAGCCGCATGAACTCTCTGAGCCGCATAGAGCTTCCTGGCCGCATGGATCTTTTCTTATTCTTTTCCATGCTTGTACAGGAGCCCTTTCAAAGTTTTAATTTGTAAAATTGAAATACTTTGAATAAGAAGCATGGCCCTATATAAATTCTCCTGACCGCCTATGATGTCCTGGCCGCATGGATATCTCGGCCGTATGGATGTCTCGGCCACATGGATGACTCGACCGCATGAATGTTTCGGCCGTATTGAGTCAATCAGCCGCAGGGACTTTCGGGCCGCATAGCTCCTTGCCACGTGTGTGCGTCATTAATTGCCTTAAATTCGTTTTAGTACCGCCTTTAGGGAAAATCCCAAGGGTCGGCTCATTAAATCTTTGGATTTTATGCCCTAGGTGAATCTCCTTTATGAGAGAGGGGACAAAATCCGAGGAGTCGGTTTTGTCTTTTCCGAGGCGGTTATCAATCTACGTGTCCCCCCTCTTTTGTCCTCCTATAAATAAGAGGAGTTTGAGAGAGAAAACTTCTTTACTTTCTCCTTTACTTCGAACTTTCCCTACCCCATTGTCATCTTCTTCTTTAATCACCAATGGCTCCCAAGAAGACCGTTACGGCGAAGGGCAAGAAGGCAGCATCTTCGTCGTCTGCGACGGCGAAGGTCAAGACGACTGCCTCTACTTTGACCATGATCGCTCCTCCGCCGGCCGTCGTACCTGCAGCTGACCATGACGTTCATCCCCCTATTGCTGGTAAAGACTTTACATGGGTTTAAAGAACCCTAACTGCTATGGCTACGTCGCATGCCTTATACACGAGCCTTTATTTTCATGTGAGCCGCATGCTCGTCTTATGGCCGAGCCGCGAGCCGCATAAGAATAGCCACTGTGGCCGCATACACGCTTCGCCAACGAATCCGCATAAGCTACATTGAGCCGCAAAGATTAGCACACGTGGTCTGTACAAACTTATCCAATCCCTGCAGGCCCTATGAAAGTACTGCTGCATGACCCTTCACTAAATGGAGCCGCATGAATGTTCTTTTGAACTTGAGCCGCATGAGGCTTCAGTAAGTTGGGGCCGCATAAGTGTTCTCCTGAGCCGCATGAGGCTTTAGTAAGTTGAAGCCGCATAAGTGTTCTCCTGAGCCGCATGAGGCTTTGTTGAAGTTGGAGCCGCATAAGCTCGAAAGCACCCATTAGTTCATTTTTGTCCCTCTTTTTGACTTATCTTTTTCTGTCTTCTTCTTAGTGAATTTGTCGGTTAATGCTGCTGGAGAGCTCCTGGTAGGCAGTGTCCAAGCTGCTCTGGGCTATAGGTACAATCATATAGTTCAGCATATGGCGGACCAGTTTTCGAGTGACGAGCCTCCGGCGAGATTGAATGCCCTTAAGAACCAGCCTTTTTTATTTTCTTAACACTATGATGAACTCGGGGAAATTAGAAGGGAAATACTTGAAGCCCGCGTTCTTCTTTGGAGACGCCTTGATTGTGAAGAACAGTCATATTCTGGAGGTGTCAGAGAACTGGAGTTTTATTTCTAACGGAATGGCAATCCACATCCCCCAGATGGAGCGTCACTTCCCTTTATCTTGGTTCAATATGCTCCCACTGGACCGAAAGATGGAAGATTCTTTAACTCCTATCCGAAGTGGGATGTTTGTGGGAGACATCCATTATAACAACAGCCTGAAGTCAGTGTACGCGGGCATTGTGCACACCAGTCGTTCTGTAATAGGATTGGCTCCGGGTACTTTCTTGAATGTGTCGGGTCCCAATTTTACGTTTTCAACAGCCGACACTTTTATGAACCAACTTGCTCGGAAGGGCTCCTATTCCATTGGTCGGTTGATGCTCCCTAGCTGGATACATCACATTCCCTCGTGGACCAATCTATCTATGTGGGATTTGCGAAAGTATGAGGCCTTTCTGTGTGAGATTGGTCTTTACCATGCTATTCGGGGCACCAGCCATGGCTTGCCTATAAACAATAGATTATTTATATCCCTACTGGAGATGTATAACCGCCGTACGGGGACCTTCTATACGCCCGTAGGGGAAATGGGGCTTGCGCTCCACGAAATGCATGCGATCTCCAAGCTTCCTTGGGGGACGAAGCTTTTGATGCGTATACTCCCACGAATGAGGAGTTCGAAGAGTTGGAAAGACGGTATCCAGGCTTCGTGGCTCTTTGTCAAGAGATATTGTACCATTATAGTACATGTCATCAGATAGCCAAAAAGGAGAGCAGTTCGGAAGGGAATGCCCCTCATACCAAAGACTAGGTGCGCTATCTCTTCACGACGGATGCCGCAGGGCAACTTACTCCCCGCGTCCTCAATCCCGGAAGGCGGTTAAAGCCTTAGTGTCGTCAGCAAAGATGGTAGCCACCACCAGCGACAGATTCGGGAGTCAGACGGGCTCTTTCGGTTATTTCTATCAGGACACCCAAGAGTTGTAAGAGAAGGAGCTCCTGGCGGGATTCTTGATGAAATGGCTGCAAAATTGTGTAGTCTCCGGAGGAGCAGGTTCTATCGAGAGGATCAGTCGCAATTTCATCCTTCCGGCTGTGAAGTTAGTTTTGCGAGTCCGGCTAGCTCTTCTTCCGGCTATAGTGTGCAGCATACATCGTGGCCTTCGCACTTTCACATCCAAGGTCATTGCCCGTGATGTGATGAAAGATTTTGAACGGACCGAACTGCCCTATCATTATTTGATGGGGTGGCTGTTGATATATTATCCGTCTTTGATGAGACCGGGCTCTGAAGACGGCATAACTGATGACGACGCTTTTATCTTCTGCTATCATAATGATTCTTGGGAATTTGAGACCATGCTTGCTTGCCGGATGGCACTGGCGAGGGCAGACATGTACAACATTTTTGTATCTGTCCCCCGTTTTACTGATGAGGAGATAGCTGCTGTCCATCTCGACGGTATTGGGCCCCCTCAATTTTTGGACGGCCAGATGCTTTTGTGGCTGCGTAACATCTGCCCCGCTCATCTGGTGTATCACAACCGTAACACTGTCTTTCTGGAGCCTTATCTGCCTAGCAGGTTTGCCCGACAATTTGGATATAGTCAGCTTTCTATAGACAGCCCCAGCTCTTGTCTGGTTTTGAAGGTAGCCTTCTTGACGGCATCAGAGCCTGGCATTACTATGACACATTCTATACCCGTACCATTTTCTCCATTCCTACTATCAAGGCGTCGGTAGAGATCTTGTATATGGCGGCTATGTACCACATCATGGCGAACAAGCCCCCTGTCGGTTTTAGCCTGTGTACCAGTTTTATTGTTGGTACCGGCCTAGATGAGGGTTCCTAGGGGGCCAAGACAAGGAAGAGAAAGGACAGAATCGAAGTGCCGGATTCGAACTCCGCTGCTGCAGATAACGAAGGCGAGAAGCATGATGGAGATGACTCTTCTCTTCCGGTGGTAGATGTAGGGGCAGATCAGCCGCTTGTTTTGCCAAATGAGGTGGTGGTAGATCCGCCATCTGTTGCACCCGGCCCTATACGAAAGCGTAGCAGGCAACTTTCTTCTGTCGACGGTATCCCTCGCTCTCGGAAACTGGCTGTGACCAGGCACCGCGGGCTAACTATAAAAGAAAGAGGCAAAAAAGTCGACCCCGCATCAGAGGTAAATAAGTTACTACCGGCCCTTCCTTTCTTCTAGCTTTGATTTTAATTATCTTTTTTCCCTCTTATAGGCGTCAGAAGAAGAGGACTCTCGAGTTGCAGAGGTCGTGACTCGGGATGACGGGGGCTCCGTTGAGCCTGCCCCTGAAATTGCTGAATTCCGTCAAGAGCTGATCGAGTTGCCTCTCCCTCCGAAGTGGCTGGGTCAGAGGAGCCGGCCAAATTTAATTTGGAGATCGCGGGCGAGGAGACCCTGCCAGCTGCGAACGAGTTACAGCCTCCATATTCCTCTCCTGGTAAGATAAGCCGAATCTTAACTTACGAGGAGGCCTATCTGCTCTATCATCACATCCTTTGGGTCACGTCGATTGATCATTGTCATGGGCATGCAGGTCCTGCCTCTCCAGTACCGAGAATGGACATCGTTGAGATGGACTCTGCTGAAGGGGCACTGGCGGAGAGGAGCGTACCTCCTCTCCTTCCAGCTCGTCTTGATGGGCCTCCTGTGGGCTCGAGTTCGTCAAGTCCAGTGATGGAACAACCGGGGCCAGAGACGATGGTCCTTATGTCTTCCTCTGTTCGGGCGGCCTCGAGAGTCGACCTCTCCGCCCTGCCAAGTATTCAGGCTCTTCGGGTGACGGAGAAAGAATTAGCCGCAATCCGTGCATCGTTCTTCTCGGAGGTTGCCCCCTTGGTGGGAAGTTCTAGCACAACTCCTTTGATGCTGCTAGCTACGCTTCCTCTGACGTCGTCCTCTACAGAGGTCCTGGACGAAGCGTTACAGGATGTGGTCGACAGCCTTTATCGTCACTTTAAAAGGGGGATAGAAGCTGCTGTAGAGAGAGGGACCTCTTTTGTCTTGGCCCGGCAATGCGCCCAGGGTCAAATCGATATCCTTAAGGCCCTTCCTGGTGGGGCACGGGTGGCTGCACTTCTGAAAGCGAAATTGCTGGAGACTGATCAACTAGTGGCCCAGCTTCAGGCACTATGGCTGGTTGATCTGTCTGCTGCTATTGATCAGGAGCGAGGGTCCCTCACAGCTGCTATAGAGAAGGCGAAGGCAGCTCAGGATAAAACTAAGCCAGCCATACTGAAGGATCTCCGCACTCTGTCTGATCGATATAATCAATTGAGCCATGAGAGTGAAGACGTTATGGCTCGGGAAGCAACTGCCTCTCGCGGGATTGCTGACACGCGGGAGCAGATCCTTGAGCTTCAGAGAAAGTTAATTTTCTTTGAGTCTGAGCTCGAGGCTGCCCGGATCGACAGGGGGCTAATTATCCAGGAAGCTGACAAAGTCAATCAAGCTTCGCTGACTTGGAAGTGGCTTTGAAGAGGTTAGACGACGACTGTCGGGCACTCATGGACCTAGATAATGGGGAGCGGTTATCCCAGGAGGCTGAGCGCCGAACTAGACAGAGGCTTAAGGGGGGTACTGCCTTGGTGAGAAACTGTCTCTTGGAGCTGTGTAATGCCGAGCTATAGTCGGCCTTTTCTTCTTTTGTTTCTGTTTTCTTTTTCTTTTCTCTTTGAGAGGGACATGGCCCCCACCATATGTAATACTTTTTCGACATTCAAATAAAGAGTACTTTCCATTCTACCCTTCATTTGTATCGCTTATTGTGTTTGTGGTATTATGGTGATGTTTGTCCCGCATGGGGGACTTGTTTGTGGACCTGTTACCCCTGGCATACCTTAGTTTTAGGTACGGATAACAAGTTTGATTGGGGATACCTAGAACAGATCCACGGTAAGGTGGTCGTGGGTGTTCGGGGTATCGGAAGATAGAATGCCATGGAGCAGCTGGGCTCCCGGGGCATGATGAGGAATGGTGAGCCTATACTAAGAGACTTAGCAAAGGACATTTATGGGCCTAATATCCTTGGCGTACCCCGACTTAGGATACGGATAATAGGGTGAAGGGGAACCAACATACTTACTCAGAGATAATGAGGACATGGCAAGTATGAGGATTTTACCGTGGAGTTTTTCTACTCAGAGGTAATGAGGACATGGCAGGAGTGGACTCAACGGAGGATATTTATGGTCAACAGAGGACATTGGTGGGCTTATTACCCTTGGCGTACCCTGGTTCAGGGTACGGATAATAAGACGAGAGAGGACCAACATACTTACTCAGAGGTAATAAGGACATGGTAAGTACGAAGGTTTTACCGCGGAGTCTTCCTACTCAGAGGTAATGAAGACATGGCAGGAGTGGACTCAGCGGAGAATATTTGTGAACCTATTATCCTTGGCGTACTCCGATTGTGGGTACAGATAATAAGTCGAAAGGGAATCATCATACTTACTCAGAGGTAATGAGGACATGGCAAGCATGAAGGTTTCTTCGACGGAGCCTTCCCACTCAGAGGTAATGAGGACATGGCAGGAGTGGGCTCAATAAAGGAGGGTACATAAAACGACTCAAAGGTAATGAGGACATGGAAGTTCTATGTAAAGGGGTGATTTGTTTTTGGCGGAAGTGAAAATGACTCAGAGGTAATGAGGACATGACCGTTTTGGAAATTTGGGGATCTGTTACCCTTTTTATGCACTGGAAGTGCGGGTAAAGGATCATGAGGGAGGATCTCTTTTAGGAAGAAAGTTCAGAGGTATGGTCATACATGACTTTCCCCCGGAAGAGTGACTAGAATGCGAGTTCAGAGGCACCTACGGGTACATAACTCGATAATTTAGAATATTGTAGAAGTGAGTTCAGCGGCACCAGCGGGTACATGACTCGGTAATCTGGAATATTGTGGAAGTGAGTTCAGCGGCACCAGCGGGTACATGACTCGGTAATCTGAAATATTGTGGAAGTGAGTTCAGCGGCACCAGCGGGTACATGACTCGGTAATCTAGAATATTGTAGAAGTGAGTTCAGCGGCACCAGCGGGTACATAACTCAATAATCCGGAATGCGTCGTTTAGACATAATATTTCTTTAGGAACTTTTCGTTGACGGGCAACATGAGCAAGTCTCTATTTTGTTTTGCGAGGCGGTAAGCACCGTTGGAGAATACAGCCTCGAAGATAAATGGACCTTCCCATTTTGGCTGGAACTTGCTAGCGGTCTTGTGAGTCATGACCATCGGCCTTCGGACTGCCAGAACGAGATCGCCTACTAGGAATGTTCTGATTTTAACCTTCTTGTTAAAGGCCCCGGAGATGCGTGCTTGATAAAGCTCGATTCGTTGCTGAGCCAGGAGGCACTTTTCGTCTAAGGCCTCCAACTCTTGTAGTCGGTGACGGTAGTTATCATCCGTCGTTAATTGATAAGTAAGGGCGACACGGAGTGAGGGTATTTGAGTCTCCAATGGGAGGACCGCCTCACTTCCGTACACCAGGGAAAATGGCGTGTTCCCAGTGGCCGTTCGGACTGTGGTACGGTACGCCCATAGGCATTCATAAAGCTTTTCGTTCCAGTCGCGTTTATTGGATGACACGAACTACTTGGATAACTTGATGATGGTTTTGTTGAATACTTCTGACAACCCATTCGCTGCTGGATTGTATGGTGTCGAAGCAATATTCTGGATGCGGTGCTTGTCGCAGTACCGATAGAAGACATTGCTTGCAAACTGCGGACCATTATCATGGATGATCCTTCGGGGCAGTCCAAAGCGATAGATGACGTGATGCTTAAGAAAGCTGATCACGTTTGAAGTCTTTATTTCAGCAAGCGGGACAGCTTCCGCCCATTTGGAGAAGTAATCCGTGATCGCGAGTATGAAGCGATGTCCTCGGAAGGAAGGTGGAGTGATTGGACCGATGATGTCCATTCTCCATGCTTCGAACGGCCAGGACGCCACTGTCAGATGTAGAAATTCAGATGGCTGGTGAATGAAGTTCGCGTGGACTTGGCAAGCCTTGCAATCTATCGCATATGCTACCATCGTGGGCCAGTAGTAGCCCATTCGACGAAGACGGTCTTGCAACTTAGGGCCAGGCTGATGGGCCCCACAGACACCGTCATGAGCTTTTCGTACGGCTTCTTTGGCTTCTTCGTTTGACAGACACCGAAGCAATAACCCATCATAGGATCGCCGATACAGCATTTTTGTCTCTGTATCGTAGAAGAATCTGAGAGAACGCCTTCTGATGGAAGTGGCTTCCTTTGGGTTCTCGGGCAGGATGTCGTAGACTACGAAGTCAATGAATGGTTGTCTCCAATCTGGGACTTCATTGATCGTCTGAGCGGAATAACTCGCCACGAATTGAACGTTGTTCTTGGGGCAGACAGTTCGTGGCCTATCACATCTACCGATTGATGAGTATGATTTGGCACTGCTAGAGAAGCGGCCAGGCCAGCTAGGGCATCGGCTTTGATATTTTTGAGTCTGGGAACATGTTTGATGAAGAACCCTTTGAATGACCAGATGATGTCGATCACTATTTGGTGATAGGGGATCATGTCTTCATGGCGGACTTCGTATGAGCCCCGGATCTGATTGACGATTAACTGAGAATCGCCGTATGCTTCAAGATATTCTACCCCCAGCTCTCTTGCAAGTTGGAGGCCAATGACCAAAGCGTTGTACTCGACCACATTGTTAGAGCAGGGCTCTGTGAGAGAGTAAGCGCGGTTAATCACCAATCTGGAAGGGGAGACCAGCACCACCCCGACTACGACGACGATGTTGCCTTTAGGTCCGATCCTTGAGGCAACGTCGAAGAATATTCGCCATATATTATCGTGAGAGGTTGCATGCGAGTCGGCGACCTCATCTAAGATTTCTTTATATATTCTGGACGACTACGAGCCTGGGTGGGCTGCTAAAAACTCTGCCAGAGTCTGACCTTTAACAGCCTTTTGTGAGACGAAGATCATATGATAGGGGGACAACAAAATTACCCATGTAGCGAGGCGAGAGCTGAGTGCCCCTGGATTAGTCATGAGGACCCTGAGAGGGTTGACTCGTGAGATCACATGTATGGTTTGTCCCGTGACATAGTGCCGCGTCTTCTGAATGGCGAACACCAAGGCAAGGCATTCTTTCTCCACAGCGGTGTATCGGTGCTCTGGACCAATCATCATTCGACTGAGGTAATATATGGCTTATTCAAGGCCTGCATCATTGTTTTGTGCTAGCAGAGCACCGAGGGAATGCTCTATTGCCCGTACATAGAGTAGGAATAGTTTTCCAGCAACCGGGGCCACCAGAACTAGAGGGTTCGACAAATACTCTTTGATGCTGTCGAAGGCCCGCTGACATTCTTCGTCCCATACGAATGAGATGCCTTTCTTCATGAGATGGGTGAATGGTTGACATCGCCCAGAGAGGTTAGAAATGAACCTCCTGATGTAAGCTAGCCTCCCTTGAAGGCCTCTGAGTTCGCGGAGATTTCTCGGGGGACCCATCTCAATAATTGCCTTTGTCTTCTCAGGGTCTACATGAACACCCTGGGCGATGATGATGAAACCCAAGAACTTCCCTCTGGATACGCCCAGAAAGGACTTCGTGGGATTCATTTTTAAATTGTGCGCTCGTATCAGATCGAATACCGTCCTCAGATCCTGCATATGGTCTCCCTTACAGCGACTCTTGACGGTGATGTCATCAATATAGCACTCCACTGTCTTGCGTAAGTGGTCTCTGAAGATGATACTCATGGCTCTTTGATATATGGTACCGGCATTCTTCAAACCGAAAGGCATGACTGTGTAGCAGTATGTGCCAATCGGTGTTCGGAATGATGTATGCTTTTCGTCGTCCGGAGACATCTTGATTTGGTTGTACCCCGAGAAGCTATCCATGAATGACATACGTTCAAAGCTGCAGGTGTTGTCAATCATGATGTTTGTGATAGGGAGGGGGAATTCAACTTTGGGACATGCCTTATTCAGATTGCAGAAGTCGATGCAGATTCTAATCTTCCTATTCTTCTTAAGGATCGGAACTATATTGGCAACCCAGTCTGGATGTTGTTCCTCACGAATGAAGCCGCTGGCTATCAGTTTGTTAACTTTGGCTTCGATCGCATCCATGATGCCCGGGCGGAAGCGTCGGTGTTGTTGTTTGACCGGCTTTACATCTGGCCGAATGTTGAGCTTGTGAAGGGCAACCTCAGGGTTTAATCCAGGCATGTCTTCATAGCTCCAAGTGAACACATCAATATATTCTTTGACATGTTCCAGCAGCGATTCTCGCTCTTCGTTTGTTAGGCTTTTACTGACGAAGATTGGCTTTGGAGAAGATTCGATGCCGAGGTCGACCTGTATAACTTCGTCTTCAATAGGAGGTTCTCCCTGTTCGAACCATTTTTTCCATTGTGCATCCAACTATTGGGCCCACGGCTCTAGCTCGAGGATTTCAGGAATGTTTTCATCTTCTTCGTAAGCGTCGGCGAATGCCATGTTGACTGATAGGACTTGTCTGAATATGTCCCCGATATTGCTGGTATCTGAGTCAGAAGTTGGTGACCTGGTTGAATGTGAATGCCAGTCACATTCTTCGTCTGAACTTTCAGGAGTCGTCGTGGGTGTAACATACCCTAATCCACATCGAGTCTTGCTATAGTTGTCTCTTAGTTTTCCAGTCGGGACTGGTGGCTTTAGAGGTAATCATCGCCCGGTACCGTAGTTCAAGCCTGGCATGGTCTCCAGATGATATTCCTATTTTTGCATGAGATATTTGGATTGGGGGCTATAAAGATACAAAGGCAGTCTCCCGACATCTGATTCAAGGTCGACTTCTTCTATGGTGAAGGGCTGCGGATCGTCCTTCCGACCGAAGATGATTGCATGGTCCCCTACCTCGATTATGCGGTAAGCGTCTTCCACTGGAGTAAGCTGGATTGCGGTGTACATGTTTGTCACTTGTGTGTGTAGGTGAGTGCATATACCGTGTTCCATAACATACATTGTACAAAGCTTATTAAGCTCGAGGTAGTTCAAAGATAGCCCTTTATTGATGAAGTAAGGTATCTTTTCTAGGGGTATTACATCATCTGCGGAGGGAACATCAGTGTGGGCAGCCACATACTTGGCTAGCTCCGGTTCCTCTTCGGCTACCCCCTGTATAAATAAAGACTGAGAGGACGACCTGGGCAGCTTGATCGTCAGAGGTTCAGCTGGTGGAGCCGAGCGTGGGGTTGTTGGCAGACTAGCGACCCCCAGTTTGGTACTCGATGCTGGGCGGGGAGTGGTTGGTTCGCTAGAAGTCCCAGACCTTGTATCGGGGTGACGACTCTTCTTAGGAAGGCGTATCGTCATTGGCTTATCGGAGGGATTGAGCTTCTCCATTTACGGCTGGCCAACTCTCGGCAGCCTGATTGTTAGTGGCTCCGTTGTGGGTCTTGGCACTTGGCCAGACCTTGGCAGCCGGAGATTATCATCTGCTCTTCTTGTGCCGAGAGGCCGATTGCGTCCTTACGCAGAGTGGCGGTAAGGGGTGCGGACTTGCCAGGTTTGCGAGCTTGAAGGTGGATCATCAGAGGTTCTTCTGATCATGTGGCTGTCTCGGTACGAGCTTGCCCATCTCCTTCACCAAGGTGCCTCTTCGACTTTTTGTACATGCAGGAGTCTGAGTAGTAGGATTTGACCCCTTTGAAGGGATCGATGTTGGCAAATTATATCCTTACGAAGCCGTGTTTGTCGACATACTTGAAGCACTGGTGCAGCGTAGAAGGCACGATCATATAATCGTGTATCCAAGGGCACCCCAAGAGGATGTTGTAAAAAGTGTTTGCATCTATGACGTAACAGGTGACTTCCGACTGGAGATCGCCAATTTAACACTTCAGACGTATCTTCCCAATTAGGTAGCTCCTGCCCGAATTGAAACCGCTGATGGCGGTGCTTGTAGGTATTAGGCGATGCATAGGGATGCGGAGATGATGTAACAAACCCTTCGGGATAATGCTTATGGAAGAGCCAGGATCAATGTGCATCCGATCCACCTTTACGTTGCCGATGTATCCAGTGTAGTATAACGGGCGATCGTGCAGATTGGTTTTGATGAGCATGTCCTGCGAAGTGAAGACAATATTAGGCATCGCTCCCATACAAGCGCTGTCTTGGAGATCTGCAGACGGGTTCTATCCCGTTTGGTTGACCAGAGCCAGGTACGCATCGACATTTTGGAGTGCATCGCTCAAAGCTGCGCGAACATCCTTTGAGAGTCTCAGAAGCTCGTATAATGACAACTTGGCCGGTGTGTTGGCCAATTGTGCCAAAATGTCAATGTTATAGGGCTTCTCCAGCCCCTGTGGTGCCTCTTTTCGGAGGGATTTGTCAAAGCGAGTCTCCTTCGGCCTAGGCTTGTCCGTCGTCGGAGACTGAGCCGGTCCCGGAGCGTCCGTTCTAGCGGGCTGATGATCTTCAGCCGAGTTATCAGCCACAGGTTGGGATTGTGCCCCAGACCGAGTAACGACGGCTGTAGCTTCTTCGATATCTGCCGAGATTGTGCGGCAGGACCTGACTTTTCTACTCTTCTTCTTGCAAATGGAAGATGGTGTGGACTGAGTCACTTCTGATACCAAGTTTAGATGGACCCACATGACCTCTCCTCGTGATGTGGTGAGGGGCACTAGACCAGCAGCCTGATCTCGGAGAGGTAGAAGATTAGCAATCTTCATTATCGCCAGAGGGATACGTACCACACCGTCTTGAGCTTCGGTTGGAGAGAAGCTGCCAAATTGTACTGACACCATATTGGCTGCCACGATTACCTTCTCGAAATCGATGGCCAGAGTGTTCGAATCGATGAGATTTTGGATATACCATTTTAGTTGGTAGCAGTCATGTGTAACATGATGGATGTAGCGGTGGTAATGACAGTACTGGATTCTCCATTTCTGCCGGCCGAGGTTCCTGTCTTGGTGGAGGAAGTTGAATTTTGTCTCCTTGTATGAGCATGTCCAGGATGGGCTTGACATGGCCGTCTTCGAAGGAGTAGGTGATTTGCAGCCATTGCTTGTCTGCCGGTTTTGGCTCAGGTTTTTGTGCTGTGTCGGCCACCATAGCCTGCTTACCCCTGTTGTCCCGATTGTTGGAGGGGCTACCCCCATTGTCGTTGTTGGTATTAGGACGCTTGCCCATGTTTTCTCTGTCTGAGATGTGCAATCCCAATTGGCGAGCCTTCTTCAACCGTTATTCGGCACTTGTGGTACTGATGATAAACGTCTTCCAGTTCTTGAACTGACTTTTTCCCATCCAGAGACTGATTGTTGGGAGTAATCTCTTTTGGCAAATTTCAATCAAAGAGGAATCCGGGTTACCAGACGGCAGCTTCATTACGGTTTGGCAAAACCGCTCGATGTAGTTCCTTATCAGCTCTTTCTCCCCTTGAGCGACGTCCATGAGGGTGGACATCGTGACGTCCTATCCTACTTTGTAGAATCTCTCCAAGAACATGCGTTTGAAGCCGGCGAAGGAGTGGATGCAGTTGTCTGGCAGGTTGCGATACCAGTCGAAGGGGACTCCTTCCAATGCCCCAATGAATAATCGTGTGAGGATGGCATCGTCATAGGGCAGATGGTCGGTGGTGACCTCGAAGTAAGTGATGTATCGACTTGCGGAGGTCTTGCCATCATATGGGTTGATGTTGAACGACTTATATCTTGGCTGGAAGGGGACATCCCTCCATACAGCAAGGTACGATTGCCGTATTCTGAGGTCTTAAGAGTTTTTTCGAGCATAAAACATGACTCGGAGCTCCTGGACCTCTCTTCTCGCTTCTCGGGCCTCATTTACAGTGGTGGGGGCCGTTACTTCAGGAGGATTGTTGCCCGGATTAGGTGCCACTGAATTCGAGTCCGCATTGATCGCGGGACCCGTACTTGTTTGGCCAGACGTCCCTCCTTGCAGAGTTGGAAGGGCCGCTTTGATCTCGTCCACAGACTTGACCAAGGCAAGTAGTATGGCCTCCAGAGTGTCGATGCGTTGGCGATCACTGGAACCAAATTGGTTGCTATCCGTCATGAATACCGTCCTTACGTGAGGAGAGATGGATGGCACGGTGGAGGACGTGTCTTCCGAGTCATACCCCTGTAATGAGAAATCATCGGGGTATGTGGGAATGTCCTCCTCTAGTTCGGACTCAGAAGGAACAGTACCCCCAGTTTCCGAGTTCGCCTCGACTTGGGAGTTGTGGACGTCCTCGGAGACATCGGGGTTTGCTGCATCTGATGGGAGAGTTGTTTCCCCCGGCTCGTCTTCTTGGAACATCGGATTGTCGTAGAGGTTCGGAGGAGTGCTACCCCCAGTCCCAGTAACCCCCAGTGGTATGGACGACGAATCTTCCACTGTAGCAGATTTCGTCTTAGGACGGGTAACTTGGAAAGCTCCGGTGGTAGGCAACCGCTTAGTCGACAGTCTCTTAGTCATGGTGGTTGAGATCTTCGGGCTGGAAACGTTTGTCTTCTTCCCTCTCCCATCGGCAGGGACTTTCTGAGCAGAGTTGCAGGAGACGACGGGAAGTGCCTCGTCTTCTGAAGATGGCTGTTGCAGTCTTTGAAAGATGGATTGCCGGTCTTTTTGTACCGTCGTGTTGTTGCAACAGCAGTTGACGATGACTTGGGTGCAGTGACGTCCATGGGAGGACTCCTTGCACCCTGATGCACCTTCTTTTTCCTTACGTTTGTGGAGGATGACCTCACGCAAGTCAGATGAGTCTGGATCGACCATGTTCGCTCCCTGGATGTTGGGATACTTTTACGAACCTTTCTGTCCGTTTGCCGCCGGGGGCTGGACTCGAGTGGTTCTGTACAACTTCCTATCTGATGCCCGCATAACAGTATATAGGACGCTCGGATAGTCAGAGATCGGATCAGCGGACCGAACTTGCCAAGCTCGTGCTGCCTTAGACTTCTTTACTCTAGTGCGTAAGGGCACATAGTAGGAAGAGTCTAAGTGATGCTGGAGAGAGTCAGACATGTCTTCTTGAGAGCACAAGAGATCAGGACCATAGGAGAGGCGATCGAAAGCAGAGCCACGCGGAGTAGGCGCCATGCGGCTGTCATCAATAATCTTCATGCGGCTGGCAGACATAGCCGCATAGGCTTTCTTCATGTGGCTGGGAGGCGTAGCTGCATAGGCTTTCTTCATGCGGCTGGGTGTCTCGGCCGTATGAGTTTTCTTCATGCGGCTGGATGATCTGGCCGCATAGACCTCCTTCATGCGGTTGGCAGTTTCAGCCGCATGAGGATCCTGCATGCGGTTGGCAGACTTGGCCATATGAGTGTTCGGCTTCTTCTTGGGGCGCATAGAATCACTCTTTGTCCCTGCAAGTCTAGCATCGTAGTGCTTTCCTCTGCTGGACTTGGGGACAGCAGAGTCCTTTATGGCTTGAAGTGGAGCCGTATGAGAGTCGCCTTCGCCGTCTTGGGCGGCAGAGAGTATTCTGTCCAGAGCTTGGGGAAGGGCAAATGATTTTGGCCTCCACTCACTGCGAGCTTTCTTTGTACGGGTTCGCTTATGGACCGGGCCAGCGCTTCCCTCAGAGAGCATTTCTTCAAACGCCTGTTGGTCGAAGCAGACGACCATCTTCTGTTGCATGGAGCCAAGTTTGGCTGCATCCGATTGCGTCACCAACTCCTCAGTCATGGATAAGTTTGTCCCCAGCAGAGTCGCCATCGTGTTTGCCATTGATTGTAAAAGAACAGAATAATTATCGGAGGACTGAACTTAGACTTACAATACAAACTCGCTTGTACAAAGAAAGCCTAGGATCGAAAACCTAGGTACAGCAATCTATGTACAATTGTTTATTTTAGATTCTGGGGGGTGACGGTAGAGGCTCGGGAAAGCGACGGCAGCTCTGCCTTACTCCTTGGACGATCGGGTGCAGCCTTGGCTCTGTAGAAGAACTGCTTGGCGTTGATGAAGAAATGCTCTCTCTTCAAGCTCTGTATATTCTCTCTCTGGCTCTCTGGCTCTCTCTGTATATGTTTTCTCCGTATCTCTATGTGTCTGTGTGTGTCTGTGTATCTCTCCTCGCAAGGGAATGGCACCCTGCTATTTATAAGAGTGGGGGGCATTATTAGGGTTTGCAAATGATTGCCCATTCTTAATAGTCGGTGGCTAAGGATCACTGGATCTAGGCCGTCCATCTTGAATATACGAGATTTTAGCAATAAATGTGATTGCATCAAATCTTTTGTGGGTAATTAATAATGATTGACATAAATCCTCCTGATTTGTCAATCTCGGATTTTTCGACACGTGTCATTAATTTGATTGCAAATGATCTGATTTGATCCCAATATTTTATTAGGATTTATTGATGAATTCTGATCGATTTGATGCCACGTGTCCAGCTATCATGCCATGTGTCTGAACCGCGAGCTACTGCAGAAATCTGAGCCGCAGGAAGGTTGCTCCTCATTGAGCCGCATAAGGCTGGCCACGTGTCAAGGCTGCTTGAGAGTGGCCCCCTGAACATTTGAACCGCATGGTAATGATTTGAGCCGCATGGAGCTAGTCTTCGTGAGCCGCATGGGGCTAGTCTTCGTGAGCCGCATGGAGCTAGTCTTCGTGAGCCGCATGGGGCTAGTCTTCGTGAGCCGCATGGGGCTAGTCTTCATGAGCCGCATGGGGCTAGTCCACGTGTCAAGGCCGCATGACCGTTTCTGGATCTCGGAGGATCATGTCAGAGATTTTCTTCGTTTCCCTAGGAGTCCGTCATTATGACGGAGTCATAATTGTATATTTGGTGTCAGGGTTATCATGTGCCAGAGCTGTCAGCCGTCAAAGCATTTAATACAGTAAAGGACAAAATGGAAGAGCTATTTGCAAGCCACGTAGC
Organism: Iris pallida; assembly: GCA_029216955.1. Taxonomy (NCBI): domain Eukaryota; kingdom Viridiplantae; phylum Streptophyta; class Magnoliopsida; order Asparagales; family Iridaceae; genus Iris; species Iris pallida. The sequence goes on along the minus strand of JANAVB010016195.1, from coordinate 30,637,355 downwards.
TCCCCTCTGAGCCGCATAGAACTTTGTTTGAGCCTCATAGACGCTCGAGCCGCATGGATACTTTGAGCCGCATGAACTCTCTGAGCCGTATGGGCTTCCTGGCCGCATGGATCTTTCCTTATTCTTTTCCATGCTTCTACAGTGTCATGATGAGTTTAAGGCTAAGCAAGACCCTATTTAAACCCCCACAAGCCATTAAATGGCAACCACCACAAAACTTAGGGTTTCACTCTATTTTTCATTCCACACTCTCTCAAATTCTCTTCTTTTTTTCCCTTTGGTGTGCTAAGGACTTGAGAAGCTCAAGGAGGCTTGGTGGAGGCTCTAGCAAGGATTTGGGAGCCACTTCTTCCTCCATCTTCCTTAAATTCGTGGGTCTTTGTGTAGGCTCCATTCCGCATAGGTATAACATCATTTTCTCTTATTTTTATGGTCAAATTCTATGTATTTATATAGGAGACCCTTCTAATGGCTAGTTTCAACCCTATAGCTGGTGAAATAGGTATTAAATGACTCATTCCTAGTAGTCCAATGGGTTAGAATGGTGACATTTGTGTAGTTACAGGATTGTGGCCACCAAGTGTTTGACAAAATGACCAATTGGACACCCAATGTTGTGATTTCAGTTTTGGCACTTGTTTTTAGGTGTATAATTATTTAGATTATCATTTGTACAGTTATTTGGTGATATATGGGAGTAACATATGATTTTACATGGCTTTAGAGTATGTGGGAAGTTTTAGAGCTAGAGGTGCGGACTGTTTTGTGAGCTCACTGTTGACAGTGGGTGTGAAATATCATAGTGTACTTCACAATTAGAAAGGATGGTTGTTTAGAGTATTGGACTGTGGTGTGAAGACCCATTTGGTTAAGTGTATTGAATGTGAAGGGATATATATATATATATATATATTATATATATATATATATATATATATATATATATATATATATATATATATATATATATATATATATTGTATATGATATATGTATACATTATATGTATTGGGTTTATATGCCTATGTATCAGTTGTTCCATAGATATATAGGCATATAAACCCAATACATATAATGTATACATATCATATACAATATATATATATATATATATATATATATATATATATATATATATCATTGTTTGCCATTGATTGTGAAAATACAGAACAATTTATATAGGAGGACTGAACTTAGGCTCACAATACAAACTCGCTCGTACAAAGAAAGCCTAGGGACAAAAACCGAGGTACATCAATCTAAGTACAATTGTTTATTTTTGATTCTGGGGGGTGACGATAGAGGCTCGGAAAAGCGACGACAGCTCTGCCTTACTCCTTGGACGATCGGACGCAGTCTTGGCTCTGGAGAAGAAATGCTCTGTTTCTGGCTCTGCACGTATCTCTCTGTTCTCTCCTTTTTATGTATATGCTCCTCTGCGTGCCTCTCTCTGTATGCGTGTGTCCCCCTTCCATTTGCAAGGGAATAGCACCTTGCTATTTATAGGAGTGGGGGGTGATCATTAGGGTTTGCAATGATTATCCATTTTGAAAAGTCGGCGGCTTATGAGTTATCAATTTGGACCGTTCATCTTGAATATAATAAATTTGAGCAATTAATGTGATTGCATCAAATCTCTGTGGGCAATAAATGTTGATTGCCATGAATATTCGTGATTTATGATAGCCTGCCACGTGTCCAATTTGCTTGATTTGATTTGATCTGGGTAATTATGACGATCGCAACAAATCTGATTTTGTTACGATTTGTTAGAACCCATAATTCCAGGGAAGATAAGACTGCCACGTGTCTCAATTGTCGCGAAGAGCGCCACGTGTCTCAACTGGACCGTCCTGGCAGAGCCGCATATGGGTGGTCCTCTCAACCGTATGAAGCATGCTGCCACATGTGGATGGGCAGCCGCATGAGGATGGGCAGCCGCATGGGGATAGGCAGCCGCATGCAGATGGGCAGTCGCATGAAGGATGTAGCCGCATAAAGTGGGCGGCCGCATAAATGCAGTAGCTGTATTAAGTGACCACGGGACTTGGTGGATCTTGCCAGCTGTAAGAAGATTTTCTCCTCTTCCCTAGGAATACGCCATCATGTCAGAGTCATTATTACGTCTTTATGTCAGAGCTGTCATAGCTGTCATTTGTTAGAGTAGCCGTCAGGGCATAAAATGAACCGAATGTAGAGAAGAACAGTTGAAGGCCACGTGGCTTCTTTCTGGGCCACATGGAACTATCTGAGCCGCATGGACCCTTGAACCGTATGGACTTCTGAGCCGCATGGGGATCCTGAGCCGCATGGGGATCCTTCTATCGGAGCCACATAGGCCTTTCTTTATTCTTTTCCATGCTTCTACAAGACCCCCTTCAAAGTTTTTAGTTTATAAAATTGAAATACTTTGAATAAGAAGCATGGCCATATAAAAACTCTTCGGGCTGCATAGGATGTTCTGGCCGTATGGATGTCTCAGCCGCATGGCCTCCTCAGCCGCATGGCCATCTGAGCCGCATGGGCTTTCCAGTCGCATGGGCTGTCTGGCCGCATAGGCTCCTTGCCACGTCTTCATGCCACGTGTGCAAATCTTTGTATTGATTGCCTTTGATTTGCTGTTAGATTTAAAGCCGCTTTTTTGGGGCAGGATCCCAAGAGTTTAGCCTTGAATAGTCGGATCGCCTTGATAACCGAAGAGTCGGTTATACTGCACATGGATCGATGCGTCGGTCTATGGGCTTCCCCTATAAATAGCAGCATGTTTGGAAAAAAAAGACTTCTTTACTTTCTGCTCTTGCCCTAGCTTTCTTGTCTTCGTCTTCCTTCTCTGATCATCACCAATGGCTTCCAAGTCCTCCAAGGTTGCGGCGAAGGCTGCGGCGAAGGATAAGGGCGTGGCCTCGACGTCGGCTGCGGCACCCAAAGCTCATTCCGACGTTCATCCTGCCGTTAAGGGTAAGGATTTGGGAAAGTCATATGCTTCGAAACCCTAACAAAGTCGGCTCTGTTGCATGCTTTACGCACAAGCCTTTAATGCAAAATGTTCAAATTGTATGGGCCGCATACATGTCCCATAACCGAGCCGCATGGGGGTATACCCATGTCCGAGCCGCATGGGAGTTGTCTTAGTGGGCCGCTTGAACACTTCGTAAACTGAACCGCATAATGACCTATCGATCAGAGCCGCATGTACTCTTTTGAACCAAACAGCATGGAGCCCCCCTGGATTCATCCGCATAGGGCTGTACGAAAATAGAACCGCATAAGCTCCTCTGAATTGAGCCGTATAACGCCCTTCTGATTTGAGCCGCATAACGCCTCGTTAAGCATAATTGCATAAGCGTACGCGAAACAGAGCCACATAAGCTTACGCTACTTAATGCCACATAAGCTCATGTTCAACAATAGAACCGCATAAGTTCTTTGTAGGCTGGGCCGCATAAGCCAAAGCCCCTCTTTTAACTTGTTCCTTTCGTCTGTTTTCAGTGAATCTGCCAGTTAATGCAGCAGGGGAACTTCTGGTGGGTCAGGCCCAATTTGCTATAGACTATCGGTATGACCATATAGTCGAGCATATGACGAAGCAGCTTCCGAAAGATCCTTCGGAGAGGTTGACTGCCATCAAGAAACAGCCTTTCTATTTTCTCTGCGCCATGATGAACTCGGGGCGATTGGATAGGAAATATCTGAAGCCGGCGTTCCTCTTTGGGGATGCTTTGTCTGTAAAGAATACCCGAGTGCTTGAGGTATCCGAGAGCTGGGATTTTACTCTTGATGGGGGTGGAGATCCACATTCCTCCGATGGAGCACCATTTTCCCCTGTCATGGTTCAACATGTTACCGTTGGAGAGGAGGATGGTGGAGTCCCTGACTCCAAGCAGGTCAGGGATCTTTGTGGGGGACATCCATTACAACGGACAGTTGAGGTCTGCGTATGCGGAAAAGGAACCAACCAGTCGGTGCGTGACGGAATTAGCCCCGGATTCCTTCATAAATGCACCGGGCCCCAACTTCACTTTAATTCAAGCTGACACCTTCATAAACCAGCTTGCACAGAAGGGATCCTATCTTGTCGGCCGGTTGGCGCTGCCGAACTAGATAAACCTTATCCCTACGTGGGCCAATTTGACTTCATGGATTTTGTGGAAGTACGAGGTTACCCTGCGTGAGATCGGCCTCTACTACGCCATTCGGGGTACCAGTCACGGCTTACCCATAAATAAGCCGTTGTTCATGGCCCTCTTGGAGATGTACAACCGACGGACAAGAACTTTCTTCGCGCCTGCCGGGGAGTTAGGGCTTGTATTTCACGAGATGCACGTTATCTCTAAGCTTCCCTGGGGCACAGAAGTCTTTGAAGTATACACCCCCACGAGTGAAGAGCTCGAGGGTTTAGATCAGAAGTTCTCGGGTTTTGTTGCCGTATATCGGGAATAGATATGTCACCATAGTACATGCCACCAAACGGCCATCAAGAAGGATGGTAGCTCAGAAGGGACGATTCCTTACACCATGACCTGGGTCTCATACCTTTTCACGCTGGGCGCCTCAGGCCGGATTTCTTCTCGAGATCCTCAAATCCAGGAAGAGGTGCAAACCCTAGTGTCGACCGCCAAGAGATCGGGGTCTACGAGCGACACATTTGGTGGTCAATCTGACACCTTTAGTTATTTTTATCATTGTACTCAACAGCTGTCGGAGAAGGCGATTCTTGCAGGATTTCTGATGGTATGGCTACGGAACTGCGTAGTCTCAGGAGGGGCGGGCTCCATTGAGAGGCTTAGTCGCCACTTCATCCTTCCTGCTGTAAAACTCATTTTTAGGGTGAGACTGGCCCTTCTTCCGGCTATGGTGTGCAGCATACACCACGGCCTTCGCGCCTTTTCGTCCAAGGTTATCGCCCGTGATACGGTGATGAATTTTGAGCGCGTAGAGCTACCATACCATTATCTAATGGGGTGGTTGTTAATGCACTGCCGGTCTTTGATGAGGCCTAGCCCAGAGGATGGTGTCACGGCTGATGATGCCTTTATTTTTCGATTCCGTCATCAGCCCTGGGAGTACAGCACCATTCCAGCTTGTCGAAGGGTGCTGGCGAGAGTGGACGGATACGACTTTTTTGTGTCTGTTCCATCTTTTACCGCTGAAGACGTGAGGAGAGGTCATGTTGATGGTACCGAACCTCCTCTTCTCTTGTCCGAGAGACTACTCTGTTGGCTACGCAATATCCGTCCAGCACACTTAGTATATCGTCACCGCAACAACGTTTACTTGGAGCCCTATTTCCCTAGCAGGTTCTTCCGGCAGTTCCGGTACAACCAACTATCTTTTGATAGTACCATCCCTTGCCTGGGCATTAAAGGTAGTGTCCTGGATGGTATCAGGGCATGGCATTATTATGACGCGGTTCATACTCGAACAACCTTCTCTGTCCCTAATGACGAGGCGCCAGTAGAAATTCTGTATATGGCGGCCCTATACCATGTGACGGTAAATAAGCCTCCCGTTAATTTTGACCCGAGGATCAGTTTCATCGTGGGTACTGGCCTGGCGGAGAAGCCCCAGGGGTCGAGGACGAGGAAGCAGAGGGCGAACGCGGTTTCTGTGCCGGACTTAGAGTCCACCACTACGGACGAGGAGGATGATGACCCTGATGTCGATAGTTCCCTCCCTCCTGCAGAAGAGGAAGTGGCGGATCAACCGCCTATTGTGTATGATGAATTGGTGGCAGATCAGCCGCCTGATGTGCCTACTGAGGTGGTGGCGGATCAGCCGCCCGTTGCACCTAATCCTTCGCGCAAGCGAAGTAGACTTGATCCTGCTGGTGGCAGCAGAATATATTCTGTGAAGCGGGCCGCGGTCAGGTATCACGGGCTATTCATTAAGGAGAAGGGTGAGGAGGTCGACGTCGTTTCAGAGGTGAGTTAATTTACGGCTATTTTCTCAATTCTTCAGTTCTTCTTTTTCTGAATTATGTCCTGATCAATTTTCTTTTCCCTGTAGGCGTCAGAAGAGTCGGATTCTCGGGAACCGGCTGCTGCTTCTAAATTTGATCCGGTGCTGAGCACTTTGGTCAGTGACATGTGTGCCGCGATCATCTCTTTTGGGGTTCTCCCGGAAGTTGCTGAGGCTCCTTCCGTCGCGGAGGTCTTGACCCAAGGCGATGGGGTTTCTGAACCCATCCCTGAGACTGTCAAATTTCAGCAGGATGATGCTGAACCAGTCGTACCCCCCTCTGGGGCAGCTGGGGCAGAAGAACTAGTTGAATTTGACTCGGAGGTTGCTGGTGAGGGGACTCCGGCAGTTGTGAGCGATTTGCAGCCTCCATGCCCCTCCCATGGTATGATAAGCCAAATCTTAACTTGTGAGGAGGCCTATCTGCTATATCATCACATCCTTCGGGTTAGACTGATTGATGGTTGCTCTAGACATACAGGTCCTGTACATCCAGTGCCGATGACGGACATCTGTAGAAGCATGGAAAATATCAGAATGATGATCTATGCGGCTCGGAACATGAGAACCCCATGCGGCTCATACAAGAGCAGTCCCATGCGGTTCAGAGAGACTCTTAGTCTCATGCGGCTCGTTGTAGGAGAGTCCATGCAGCTTACATAGGGACAGTCCTATGCGGTTCAAAGAGCCCCCTAGCCGCATGCGGTTCAGAAGTACATGCGGCTCACATACGACCAACAGAGATATGCAGCTCGATCAATGCCACGTGTCCCCATGGGACCCCTTCACACAACTGGCCATCAAGTAATGGCCCTATTTAATGCTCTGCCATGATTTGACAGCTGACGGCTCTGATATGAAGTGTCATAATGGCCCTGTCATAATGACAGACTCTTTAGGAACAGGAGAAAATCTCCGATACGATCAGAGATTGCCACATGGCTACTCCCATGCGGCTCACTTGAAGAACAGCTTCATACGGCTGGCAAGAATCATCTTCCTGCGGCTCACCAAGAAGCCATCACATGCGGCTGGCAAGAATCATCTTCCTGCGGCTCACCAAGAAGCCATCCCATGCGGCTCGCGAGTACTATACTTATGCGGCTCACCGAGAAACCATCCCATGCGGCTCGCAAATACTATACCTATGCGGCTCACTGAGACGCTCTCTCATGCGGTTCATGGATATCATGCGGTTCTGACAGGGTCCACCATTAAGACACGTAGCATAGATTCAATGGCCCCCACGACTTGACAGCTGGTAGCAAGGATGATTATGGGATACAGATCAATTAGAGATTCACCAGATCCTAATGACCATATTTAACGTTATCCTCATAATTAATGAGATCAGGTCGTATCATTCATAATCAAGCCAATGGGACACGTGGTGAGAGATCCAAGCTTGACACAACCAATCATGAAGATTTAAAGCAATTAGCATTAATCATTCACAAGATTCAATACTATCCCCATTTATGGCCAGATCCTTCACGCCTTAAACGAATGGTCCAGATTGACTATACATCAGGCCGCCGCCACTTTGAGAATGGGTAATCATCCAAACCCTAATGATACCTCCACTATTATAAATAGCAAGGTGCCATTCCCTTGTAAGATATACGCGATCAGAAGAAGAGAGACAGAAAGAGCTTTCCCCCTAATAATCAGAGAGAAAATACACAGAGAAAGAGAGAAGTTAGAAGAGCAACCCGAAGAGAGCAAGAAGAGCATTTCTTCATCAACGCCAACTATCTCTTCACAGGAGCCAAGGATGCATACAGATCGTCCATGGAGTAAGGCAGGGCTGTCGTCGCCTTCCCGAGCCTCTATCGTCACCCTTCAGAATCTAAAATAAACAATTGTACTTAGATTGTTGTACCTAGGTTTTCGTCCCTAGGCTTTCTTTGTACTAGCGAGTTTGTAACGTGAAGTAAGAGTCCGGTCCTCCGATAATTGTTCTGTTCTTTTATATTTCATGGCAAATACGATGGCGACTCTGCTGGGGACAAACTTCTCCACGGCTGAGGAGTTGGTGACGCAGTCGGATACAGCCAAGCTTGGCTCCACGCAACAAAAGATGGTCGTCCGCTTCGACCAACAGGCGTTTGAAGAGATGCTCTCCGAAGGAAGCGCCGGCCCGGTCCAGAAGCGCACCCGCAAGACAAAGGCTCCCAAAGAGTGGAGGCCAAAATCATTCGCTCCTCCCCAAGCCCTCGACGGGATACCCTCTGTTGCTCAAGACGGCGAGAAGGACTCTTCTGCGGCCCCACTTCAGACCGTAGACAACTCTGATGTCCCCAAGTCCGGCAGAAGAAAATACTATGATGCTGGACTTGCAGGGACAAAGAGGAACTCTACGCGAACCGAGCCGCATAGGGGTGCTAGCCGCATAGAAAAAGCTCATGCGGCTACATCCGCTAGCCGCATGAAGAAAAATTATGCAGTCACATCTGTCAGCCGCATAACTTATGCGGCTACAGTTGCCAACCACATGGATGAAACTCATGCGGCTATGGAAGTCAATCGCTTGTAGAAAACCCATGCGGCCACAATTGCCAACCGTATGCGGCCAGTCTGCACGGTCGTGACTCCTAGCCGCACAAAAACAACTCATCTAACAGCAGAAGACAACCGCATGCAGACAGCCTGTACGGTACTCAATTCTAGCCGCATAACGTCTATTCTACGCTCCTCTCGATCAGTCTTCGACCGTCTCTCGTACGGTCCAGACTCTGATGGTTCTATGGATGATAAGCCAGACTCTGTGGTATTCAACTTGGACTCCTCCTATTACGCACCCGCAAGTGCTAAAAGGAGGAAGTCTAGGGCAGCGCGGGCTCACCAAGCCCAGTCAGCTGCCCCAACCTCTGACCATCGGGGCGTCCCGCTGACTATCACACGGGCCTCTGATGGGAAGTTGTACAAAACTACTCGAATTCAGCCCCCGACGGCGAACGGACAGAGTGGTTCCTCTGACCTGCGTGAGGATATCCTCTACAAGCGCAAGAAAAGAGACGGGGCTTCGGTGTGTAAAGAGTCCTCGCTTGGACGTCACTGCACCCAAATTATCGTCAACTGCTGTTGCAACAACGCGACAGTGACGAAAGATCGGCCGTCAGTCTTCCAAAGACTACAGCATCCGAGCTCAGAAAGTGAGGCACCTCCTGTTGTCTCCAGCAATTCCACTCAGAAAGTCCCCGCCGAAGGGAGAGGGAAGAAGGCAAGCATCTCCACCCCGAAGACATCAACCACTACAGCTAAGAAACTGTCGTCTAAACGGTTGTCCTCCACCGGAGTATTCAAACACACCCGTTCAAAGACGAAATCTGCTGCAGTAGGAAATTCATCATCCATATCGCTGGGGGTTGAGGGTAGCAGTCCTCCGAACATCCACAACAATCCGGTGTTTCAAGGAGACGAGCCCGGGAAAACAACTCTCCCTTCAGGTACAACAGACGCCGATGTCCCCGAGGACATCCATGACTCTCAAAATGAAGCAGACTCTGAGGGTGGAGGTACTGTTCCCTCCGAGTCCGAACCAGAAGATAATATTCCCACATATCCCGATGACTTTTCGGTACATGGGTATGACTCGGAGGGCACATCCTCCACCGTTCCTTCCATCACTCCTCATGTAAGGACGGTGTTCATGACGGACAGCAATCAAGGTAGTTTCAGTGATCGCCAGCGCATCGACAGTCTCGAAGCCATATTACTTGCTTTGGTCAAGTCTGTAGACGAGATTAAAGCAGCCCTTCCAACTCTGCAAGGAGGGACGCCTGGCCAAACAAACGCGGGTCCCACGGTCAATACGGACTCGAATTCGGCAGCACCGAACCCGGGCAACAATCCTTCCGAAATAACAACCCCTACCGTGACAGATGAGGCTCGAGAAGTAAGAAGCGAGGTTCAGGAGCTCCGAGCCATGTTCCATGCCCAAGAAAATGCTCAAGACCTCAGAATTTGGCAACCATACCCTGCTGAATGGAGGGATGTTCCATTCCCACCAAAATATAAGCCGTTCAATATCAACCCGTATGATGGCAAGACCTCAGCAAGTCGGTACATCACTTACTTCGAGGTCACCACCGATCATCTGCCCCATGATGATGCTATCCTCACTCGATTATTCATTGGGGCATTGGAAGGAGTCGCCTTCGACTGGTATCGCAATCTGCCGGACAACTGCATCCACTCCTTCGCCGGCTTAAAGCGCCTGTTCATGGAGAGATTCTACTTAGTAGGGCAGGACGTCACCATGTCCACCCTCATGGACGTCGTCAAAGGGGAGGAGTTGACAAGGAACTACATTGAGCGGTTCCGCCAAACCGCCATGAAGCTGCCCTCCGGAAATCCAGATTCCTCTTTGATTAAAATTTGGCAAAAGAGACTGCTTCCAACAATCAGTCTTTGGATGGGCGAAAGTCAATTCAAAGATTGGAAGACGTTCATCATCAGCGCCACAAGCGCCGAAGAACGACTAAAGAAGGCTCGCCAACTGGGATTGCATATCTCGGAATGAGAAAACAAGGGCAAGCGTACCAACAACGATAATGGGGGTAGCCCCTCCAACAATCGGGACAGCAAGGGAAAGTAGGCTATGGTGGCCGATACAGCACAAAAACCTGAGCCGAAGCCAGCAGACAAAAATGGTCGCAAATCACTTACTCCTTTGAAGACGGTCACGTTAAGCCCATCTTGGACATGCTCATACAAGGGGACAGGATTCAGCTTCCTCCACCAAGATGGGAACCGCGGCCAACAGAGATGGAGAATCCAAAATACTGCCATTATCATCGCTATGTCCATCATGCTATACATGATTGCTACCAGCTGAAACGGTACATATAAAATCTTATCGATTCGAATGCTCTGGCCATCGATTCCGAAGAGGTAACCGTGGCGGCCAATATGATGTCCGTACAATTTGACAGCTTCCCTCCGACGGAGACTCAAGACGGGGTGGTCCCCGTCCCTCTAGCGATAATGGAGATTACCAATCTTCCACCTCCCCGAGATCAGGCTGCCGGTCTAGTACCCCTCACCACATCTCGAGGGGAGGTCATGTGGATCCATCCAGACTTGGTGTCAGAAGTGACTCGGCCCACACCATCTTCCACCGACAAGAAAAAAAGTAGAAAAGTCAAGACCTGCCACACAATCTCGGCAGACAACGAGGAAGCTACAGCCGTCGTCATACGGTCCGGAGCGCAATCCCAACATGTGGTTGACAATCCAGCTGAAAACCATCAACCCACTACAACTGATGCTCCGGGACCGGCTCAGCCTTCGACGACCGACAAACCTAGGCCGAGGGATACTCGTTTCGACAAATCCCTCCGAAAAAAGACAACCCAAAGGCTAGAGAGGCCCTACAACTTTGATATCTTAGCGCAATTGGCTAACACACCGGCCAAGTTATCACTGTACGAACTCCTAAGGCTCTCCAAGGAGGTTCGTATTGCATTAAGCGAAGCACTCCAAAATGCCGATGTCTATCTGGCTCAATCCAACCTCACTGTGGAGGACTCACCTGTGGATCTCCAGGACAGTGCCTGTACGGGAGCAATGCCCAACATCGTCTTCACTCCGCAGGACATGCTCATCAAAACCAACCTGCACGATCGCCCACTATACTATACTGGATACATCGACAACGTAAAGGTGGATCGGATGCACATTGATCCAGGCTCTTCCATAAGCATCATCCCGAAGGGTCTGCTACATCATCTCCGCATCCCAATGCATCGTCTGACACCTACAAACACCACCATCAGCGGTTTCAATTCGGACAGGAGCTACCCTATTGGGAAGATTCGTCTGAAGTGTCAAATTGGCGACCTCCAATCCGAAGTCACCTGCTACGTCATAGATACAGACACTTCATACAACATCCTCTTGGGGCGTCCGTGGATACACGATTATATGATCATGCCTTCCATGCTGCACCAATGCTTCAAATATGTCGACAAACACGGCTTCGTGAAGACGAAATTTGCTGACATCGATCCCTTTAAAGGGGTCGAATCTTACTACTCGGACTCCTGCCTATACGAAAAGTCGAAGAGGCACCTTGATGAAGGAAATGAACAAGCTGGTACCGAAACGGCCACGGGATCAGAAGGACCTCTGACGATCCACCTCCAAGCTCGCAAACCAGGCAAGTCCGTACCCCTTACTGCCACTCTGCGGAAGGATACGATCAGCCTCTCGGCGCAGGAAGAGCAGATAATAATTCGGCTGCCAAGGTCCGGACAAGTGTCGAGACCCACAACGAGGCCACTGACGATCAGGCTGCCGAGAGTCAGTCAACCCTAAACGAAGAAGCTCAATCCCTCCGATAGGCCACTGACGATACGCCTTCCCAAGAAGGGTCGTCACCCCGATGCAAGGTCTGACACTTCCAGCGAACCAGCCACTCCTCGCTCTACGTCAAGTGCCAAACTGGGGGTCGCTAGTCTGCCAACAACTCTACGCTCTGCTCCATCAGCTGAACCTCTGACAATCAAGCTGCCCAGGGTGTCCTCTCAGTCTTCATTTACACAGGGGATAGCCGAAGGGGAACCGGAGTTAGCCAAGTATGTGGCTGCCCACACTGATGTTCCCTCTGCTGATGATGTAATCCCCCTAGAAAAGATACCTTACTTCATCAATAAAGGGTTATCTTTGAACTACACCGAGCTCAATAAGCTATGTACAATATATGCTATGGAACACGGTATAGGCACTCACCTACACACACAAGTGACAAATGTGTACACCGCGATCCAGCTTACTCCAGTAGAAGACGCTTACCGAATAATCGAGGAAGGGGACCATCCGATCATCTTCGACCGGACGAACAACCCGCAACCCCTCACCATAGAAGAAGCCGACCTCGGGTCAGATGCTGGAAGACTGCCTCTGTATCTCTATAGCCCTCAATCCAAATATCTCATACAAAAACAGGGGTATGATCTGGAGACGACGCCAGGTTTGAACTATGTCACTGGGCGACGATTACCTTTGAAGCCGCCAGTCCCAGCGGGCAAACCACGAGACTACTATAACAAAACTCGATGCGGGTCGGGGTATGTAACGCCTACTACAACCCCTGAGAGTTCATATGAAGAATGCGACTGGCAGTCATATTCAACCGGGTCACCCACTTTGGACTCGGATACCAGCATCGAAGATGTGTTCAGACAAGTCATGACAGTCAATATGGCATTCGCCGACGCTTACGAAGAAGACGAAGATATCCCCAAAATCCTCGAGCTAGAGCCGTGGGCCCAGCAATTGGACGCACAATGGGAAAAGCGGTTCGAACAGAGAGAACCTCCTACTGAAGATGAGGTCATACAAATAGATCTCGGCAGCGAATCTTCTCCAAAACCAATTTTCGTCAGTAAAAGCCTAACAGACGAAGAACGGGAGTCGCTGCTAGAACTTGTCAGAGAATACATTGATGTGTTCGCCTGGAGCTATGAAGACATGCCAGGGTTAAATCCCGACATTGCTCTTCACAAACTCAACATTCGGCCAGATGCGAAACCAGTCAAGCAACAACAGCGATACTTCCTCCCAGGCATCATGGACGCGATCGAAACCGAAGTCAACAAACTGATAGCTAGCGGCTTCATTCGTGAAGAGCAACATCCCGATTGGGTCGCCAATATAGTACCCGTCCTCAAGAAAAATGGGAAGATTCGAATCTGCATCGACTTCCGTAATCTGAACGAGGCATGCCCCAAAGATGAATTCCTCCTTCCTATCACAGACATCATGATCGACAATACCTGCGGCTTTGAACGTATGTCATTCATGGATGGCTTCTCGGGGTACAACCAAATCAAAATGTCTCCTAATTACGAAAAGCATACATCATTCCAAACACCAATTGGCACGTACTGCTACACAGTCATGCCTTTCGGTTTGAAGAATGCTGGCGCCACCTATCAAAGAGCCATGAGCATCATCTTCAGAGACCACTTACACAAGACAGTGGAGTGCTATGTTGACGATATAGCCGTTAAGAGTCGCTGTAAGGGAGACCATCTGCAGGATCTAAGGACGGTATTCGACCTAATGCGAGCGCACAATTTGAAAATGAACCCTACGAAGTCCTTTCTGGGCGTATCCAGCGGGAAATTCTTGGGATTCATCATCACTGCACAGGGTATCCATGTAGACCCTGAGAAGACGAAGGCTATCATGGAGATGGGTCCCCCGAGAAATCTCCGTGAACTCAGAGGCCTCCAAGGGAGGCTAGCTTACATCATGAGGTTCATTTCCAACCTCTCCGGACGATGCCGACCGTTCACGCATCTCATGAAGAAATGAGTCTCATTCGTATGGGACGAGGAATATCAGCGTACTTTTGACAGCATCAAAGAATATTTGTCAAATCCTCCAGTTTTGGTGGCTTCGGTGCCTGAAAAACCATTCCTGCTCTATGTACGAGCAATGGAACACTCCCTCGGGGCTCTACTGGCATAGAACAATGACGCAGGCCATGAGCAGGCCATATATTACCTCAACCGAATGATGATTGGGCCAGAGCACCGATACACCGCTGTGGAGAAGGAATGCCTCGCCCTGGTGTTCGCCATTCAGAAAATACGACACTATGTCACCAGACAAACGATACACGTGATCTCACGAATCAACCCTCTCAGGGTCCTCATGACTAAACCAGGGGCACTCAGCTCTCGCCTTGCTACATGGGCAATATTGTTGTCCCCTTATCATATGATCTTTGTCCCACAAAAGGCAGTCAAAGGTCAAGCCCTGGCATACTTCTTAGCAGCCCACCCAGGCTCGGAGTCCTCTAGGATATATGAAGAGATCCCAGATGAGGTCGTCGACTCGCATGCAACCTCTCACGAGAATATATGGCGAATGTTCTTCGACGGTGCTTCGAGGACCGGACCTAAAGGCAACATAGTCATCGGAGTCGGGGTAGTGCTGATCTCTCCTTCCGGATTGGTGATTAACCGCGCTTATTCCCTCACAGAGCCCTTCTCTAACAATGTGGACGAGTACAATGCTCTGGTCATTGGCCTCCAACTTGCGAAAGAGCTGGGGGTAGAATACCTTGAAGCATACGGCGATTCCCAACTAATCGTCAATCAGATCCGGGGCTCATACGAAGTCCGCCACGAAGACATGGTCCCTTATCACCAAATAGCGATTGATATTATCTCGTCGTTTGAGGGGTTCTTCATCGAACATGTTCCTAGACTCCGAAATATCGAAGCCGATGCCCTAGCTGGTCTTGTCGCTTCCCTAGCAGTTTCGAATTATGATCGCCAATTAGTGGAAGTGATAGGCCACGAACTGGTCTGTCCCAAGAGCAATGTGCAATTCGTGGCGAGTTATTCCGCCCAGACGATCGATGATGCCCCAGATTCGAGACAACCATTCATCGACTTCGTCGTCTACGACATCCTGCCAGAGAACCCAAAGGAAGCCACTTCCATCAGACGGCGTTCTCTCAGATTCTTCTACGATACAGAGACAAAAATGCTGTATCGTCGCTCCTACGACGGATTACTGCTTCGGTTTTTGTCAAATGCAGAAGCCAAAGAAGCCGTACGAGAAGCCCGTGATGGCGTCTGCGGGGCCCATCAGCCTGGCCCTAAATTGCAAGACCGTCTCCGCCGAATGGGCTACTATTGGCCCACGATGGTGGCAGATACGATAGACTATGCTAGAAAATATAAAGCCTGCCAAGTCCATGTGGACTTCATTCACCAACCATCCGAGTTTCTACATCCGACAGTGGTGTCCTGGCCATTCGAAGCATAGAGAATGGATATCATTGGTCCAATCACCCCACCTTCCTCCCGAGGACATCGCTTCATACTCGCGATCACTGATTACTTCTCCAGATGGGCGGAAGCTGTCCCACTCGCAGAAGTTAAGACTTCAAACGTGATCAGCTTCCTTAAGAATTACGTCATCTACCGCTTTGGACTGCCCCGAAGGATCATCCATGATAATGGTCCGTAGTTCGCAAGCCACGCATTTTATCGGTTCTACGATAAGCACCGTATTCAGAATGTCGCTTCGACATCGTACAACCCGGCAGCGAACGGGTTGGCAGAGGCATTCAACAAAACAATCATCAAACTCCTCAAGAAGTTTGTCTCCTCCAACAAACGTGACTGGAACGAGAAGCTCGGTGAATGCTTATGGGCTTATCGTACCACAGTTCGAATAGCCACCGGGAATATACCATTCTTCCTGGTATACGGGAGTGAAGCAGTCCTCCCATTGGAGACTCAGATCCCCTCACTACGCGTCGCCCTCATGCATCAATTGACGACAGACGAAAACCACCATCGTCGGCTACAGGAATTGGAGGCACTAGACGAAAAGTGCCTCTTGGCTCAGCAACGAATTGAGCTATACCAAGCACGCATCTCCGAAGCCTTCAATAAGAAGGTCAAAATCAGAACATTCCAGGTGGGCGATCTCGTTCTGGCAGTACGGAGGCCGATGGTCATGACTCACAAGACCGTCGGCAAATTCCAGCCAAAGTGGGAAGGCCCATTTATTATTGAGACAGTATTCTCCAACGGTGCTTACCGCCTCGTAAAACAAAACGGAGACTTGCTTATGTTGCCCGTCAACGGCAAGTTCCTGAAGAAATATTATGTCTAAACGACATTCTCTCCAGATCATCGAACCTGCTGGTACCGCTGAACTCACATCCACAACATTTCAGATTATCGAGTCATGTACCGGCTGGTGCCGCTGAACACACCTTCACATTCCCTTCAGATTGTCGAGTTATGTACCCGCTGGTGCCGCTGAACTCACACTTTCTCAATAGTCTAAATTACCGAGTTATGTACCCGCTGGTGCCTCTGAACTCACATTCCGGTCACTCTTTCAGATAGTAAGTCACGTATGATTATACCTCTGAACTTCCTTCCTGGAAGACATCCTCCCTCATGATCCACTACCCGTACTCCCAGCGCACAAAAAGGGTAATCGATCCACAAAATTCCGAAACGGCCATGTCCTCATTACCTCTAAGTCGTTTTCACTTCCACCAAAAACAAACCGCCCCCTCGCATAGAACTTCCATGTTCTCTTACCTCTGAGTCATTCTATGTACCCTCTCTTTATTGAGCCCACTCCTGCTATGTCCTCATTACCTCTGAGTGGGAAGGCTCCGTCGAAGAAGCCCTCGTGCTTGCCATGTCCACATTACCTCTGAGCAAGTATATCGGTTCCCTTTTAACCTATTATCTGTACCCACATCCGGAGTACGACAAGGATAATAGGTCCACAAATGTCCTCTGTTGACCATAAATGTCCTCTGTTGACCACAAATATCTCCCGTGAAGTCACTCCTGCCATGTCCTCATTACCTCTGAGCAGAAAGATTCTACGATAAAACCCTCATGCTCGCCATGTCAACATTACCTCTGAGCAAATATGTTGGTTTTCCTTTCACCCTATTATCCGCATCCTGAACCAGGGTACGCCAAGGATAATAGGTCCACAAATATCTCTTGCTAAGCTTCTTAGCATAAATCCACCATCTCACCATGCCCCGGGAGCCCAGCTGCTCTACGGCATTCTTTTTCCCAATACCGAGAGCACCCATGACCACTTTACCATGGCTGTTCCGGATATCCTGACCAAACTTGTTTTCCATACCTAAACCCAAGGTACGCCTAGGGTAACAGGTCCACAAATAATCCCCCAGCAAGTCCAATTCCACAAACGCCACAAGTACAAGAAAGAGAAGATGAGTTGAAACATGCTCACTTATTCAAAATTCAAAGTGCTACATCATTTGGGATCACATCCCTTACAAAAAAAAAAGAAAAAAAAGAAGGAAAAGAAAACAGAAAGCTGATCACTGCTCCGGGGCACATAACGCCCTGAGACGGTCCGTCAGCAAGGCAACCGACCGCTCAAACCTCTGGGTAGCTCGATGCTCCGCCTCTTGGGTCAGCACCGCCTCGTCCTCCAGTTGAGCATGGGCTTGCCAGTTATCCTCGAATCTTTTAAAGGCCCGCTCCAAGTTAACAGAAGATCGGGAAACCTTCTCGGCCTCCCGAACGATTGACTCATGTTCCGTCTGAACAGCCTTCAGCTCTGACTCTAAGAAGGCCAACTCCTTCTGGAGTGCGAGAATCCACTCCTTCGTGTCAGCAATTCTACGAGAAGTAGACTCTTCCCGAGCACGACAAGCCTGACTCCGATGACCCAGCCTGTCATACGAAGCGGAGGACTTGTCAAGGTCTCCCTGTACAACTGGCTCGGCAGTATCTCGAGCGAGCTTGATCCTATCCCGAGCAGCAATGAGGAAGCCCCGCTCCCGTTCAATTGTAGCAGGCAAGCCTGTCTGTCGTATCGCCAGTAATTGGGTCACAAGCTGATCAGCCTCTGCCAATTTAGGCTCCAAGAGTGCAGCCAACCCCACCCCGCCAGGAAGAGACTTCAAAGTTGCAACCTGACCACGAGCGCACCGCAGAGACAGAGTAAAAGGGGTCCTCCGTTCTACAGCAGCATCTACGCCCCTCTTTAAATGGCGATAAAAGCTGTCGACCACATCCTGCGTCACCTCGTCCAGAGCCTCCGAGGAAGCCGGTGTCAATGGGAGTGTAGCCGGCAACGCTGAAGAAGACGCAACAGAATCTACCGCTCCTGCCACAAGAGAAATAAACTCTGTACGGAAGGACGCATGAACAGCGGCCAACTCCTCTTCAGCGGCCCGCAAAACTTGAATGCTCGGCAGAGTCGAGAGGTCAATCTCCGGAGCCGTATGATCAGCAGATGATGAGGTGGAGACCATCGCCAGCTCCATTCCCATCTGCCGGGGGCTGGCGGGAGGCCCCTCGACATGAGACGGCGAAGGAGAGAAAACGCTCCTTTCTTCCAGATCACGGCAGGCCGAGCCTTCCCCAAGAACATCCGCGGTGGGAAGTAAAGGGTCAGGACCTGTAGGGCCAAGGCAACCAAAATCGATTTGACCCGGAGGATATGTTGATAGAGCAAATAAGCCCCCTCACTAGTCAATATTTGGCTTATCTTACCAGTGGAAGAGTGTGGAGGCTGAAGGTCGCCTACAGCCACCGTAGCCTCTTCACCAACAGTCTCTGAGTCAGGTATAATAGGCTCCTCCGCCCCTGCACCTCGAAAAGGGATGCAACGAGATCGGCGTCGCTTTGCTGAAGTTCAGCGATTTCGGAGACGGGCCCGAGGAAACCTTTATCACCCTGGGCCGAGGCCTCAGCAACCTGGGAGTTTCCAGCCGCCGCTGAGAGAGCCCCCACAGAAAGGACCGTGGCACATATGTCGCTAATCAAAGCAGCAAGGGCCAGATCAACGCCAGGGGTAGTAGACGGTTCAGGAGAGCCTGGTACGTCAGACGCCTACAAAGAAAAAATGGTCAGGTCACATCTCCAAGAAAAAAGAAAACTACAACAAAGAGATGGCTTCGACTTGGTCTTACCTCCGGAACAGCGTCTGTACCTTCACCCCTCTCGGTAATAAGTAATCCATGAGACCTAACGGCAGCTCTCTTCACGGAAAAGGTCGCTCTGCTGTCAGAAGACTCGCGTTTGACTCGTTTACGTGAGGGACCAGACAAAGCTGGAGGCTGTTCTTCCCTCACTACTTCCTCTTGTGTAGTAAGCAACGGATCCTCCGCCAGTTCATCGGGTATGGGAAGCGGTTGATCCGTTACTTCTTCACCCCTACCAGAAAGGGAGTCTTCGCTATCATGATCATCCTCCTCCTCAGCCGACTCGGAAGGTTCTGATTCAGGGAGGGGAGTCTGGAGCGCTAGCTGCTTTCTAGCCTTAGCCTCCTTGGGATTCTCCTCTAAACCGGTACCCACGATGAAACTGGTACTCGGATCGAAATTAACTGGAGGCTTGTTCGCCATAACATGATACAAAGCAGCCACGTACAAAATTTCCCTCGACGCCTTAGCATCGGGGACCGAGAAGCTGGCCCGAGTATGATAAGCGTCATAGTAATTCCACGCCCTGACACCATCAAGGACGCTACCTTTAAAGCCCAAGCAAGGGTTGGGACAATCAAGGAATAACTGGCTATAGCCAAATTGGCGGAAAAACCTACTGGGTAGGTAGGGCTCCAGGTACATATTATTACGGTTACGATAAACCAGATGCGCGGGGCGGATATTGCACAACCAGGTGAGCATATTCGGAGACAAAAAGTGAGAAGGTCCGGTACCATCAAGGTATACACTCCTCACTTCCTCATCAGAAAAATGAGGAACAGACACAAAAAGTCACACCCATCCACCCTCGCCAGCGCCCTCCGACAAGCTGGCATAGTGTTGTATTCCTAAGACCGGCGATGGCATTTGAAAAGGAAAGCGTCTTCATCTGTAGCATCTTTCGCTATTCCAGGTCCCATCAAAGACTTGTAGTGCATCGCCAACCACCCCATCAAATAGTGGAAAGACAGTTCTATGTGCTCAAAATCCAGCATCTTATTACGCGCAATAACCATGGACGAGAATGTTCGAAGCCCATGGTGTATGCTATACACCATAGCAGGGAGAAGGGCCAGTCTAACTCCAAATACCAGTTTAACGGCAGGGAGAATGAAGTGGCGACCGATCCTCTCGATAGAACCTGCTCCTCCCGAGACTACGTAGTTCCGTAGCCATATCATTAAAAATCCAGCCAGGAGCGCCTTCTCTGACATCTGTGTGGTTTCGTAGTAAAAATAGCTAAGAGAGTCAGTTTGACTCCCGAATATGTCGCTCTTGGACCGCGACTTCTTTACGCTTGACATCAGGTCCTTTATTTCTCCATACGTCCGAGGGGTTCGAGGAGTAACTTCGCCAGAAGGGTCAACTTTAAAAAGATAATTAACCCAGGATGTGGTGTGGGGAGCGGTCCCTTCTGAGCTATCCACCGTTTTTATAGCCATCTGGTGACAAGCACTATGGTGGCACAGCAACTCCTGATACACCGCAACAAAACCTGGGAGTCGTTGGTTCAAGTCCTCGAACTCCTCATTTGACGGGGTATACACCTCGAAAGGCTCATTCCCCCATAGAAGTTTGGAGACAGTATACATCTCATAGAGAGCAAGCCCCAACTCCCCTCCGGGTGCAAAGAACGTCCCCGTTCGCCGGTTACACATCTCCAAGAGCGCCACGAACAGTGGTTTATTGATAGGAAGCCCGTGACAAGTGCCCCGAATGGCATGGTAAAGTCCTACCTTCCGCAGGAATGTTCCGTAGGTCTGCAGAACCCAAGTGGTCAACGGGGCCCACGTAGAAGTGGGGTTTATCCAGTTCAGCAAAGCCAGTCTGCCAACGGGATAAGATTTTTTACGAGCGAGTCGATTCAGGAATGTATCAGCTTGAGTGAGTGTGAAGTTGGGACCGTATACATTTATGAAAGAGCCCGGGGCCAGACCCATCATGTACCGGAGGACAGAATCCTTACCCGCGTACGCTGACCGCATGTTCGGGTTATAATGGATGTTGCCCATCAACATCCCTGATTGGGTAGGAGTTAAGTTACACACCATCTTCCTATCTAACAACACCATATTGAACTACGACAGAGGATAATGACGTTCCATGAGAGGAATATGGATCACCATCCCATCCAAAGAAAAATCCCAGTTCTCAGAAATCTCTAATACTCGGGGATTCTTTATGATTAAAGCGTCTCCAAAGTGGAACGAAGGCTTCAGATATAATCCATCCAGCTTCCCAGTAGTCATCATGGCACGGAGATAATGGAGGGTCTGATTCTCGATGGCGTTCAACCTCTCCGAAGGCTCATTAGCAGGAAATTGATTCAGCATATGCTTAATTAAGTCGTCAAGATGTACGCCCAGGACGAACTGATTTGAGCCCACTATAAGTTTTCCCGCAGGATTTACTGGCAGATTCACTGAAAAAAGACAAAAGAAACAAGTCAAAAAAGATAGCCGAAACGTAAACTACTTGATGCTTATGCTGCTTAAGCGTAGCCTCATGCGGCTCAGTTTGAAAGTGTAACTCCACTTTTTCAGGAAATTTAAAATTTTCCTTTTTCCATAATTTTCTGAATATATTCTTCCTAAATCAATATTTTTTGTTATTGATCTTCCTTAGCCCAATTATTTGAGTTCTTTCTCTATTGGTTATATGTATTGGACTTTTATTTAAAGCCCATAAATCCAATATCAAAACCACACTCTGTAATGAATAACCTTACTTTTAGGTATGGGCTTTTTCATTCTCAGCAAGGCCATTCATTACTTATCCATTCTTAGAACTATACAAGTTGCCTTAGTTTTTTTATAGGAAATCATACGGTTGAGGAGCTCATCTCCCTGAGCTCAGAGCACAAGGCTCGACAACCAGGCTTCATTCCAATTCCTTCCAATTCATTCCAATTCCTTCCAATTCAAAATTCTCCCTAACCGTTTGCAACCCCACCACCTCTATCCAGCCTGTCCTTGAGTTTTAGCACCAAATTACAGAGGAGCATCAGCCCAGTAAAATTCTAGGATCCTATTTAATCCCCATTCCATTCCAGATCTAGAATCATTCCTTCACCATTTTTCTTCAAGGTTCTGTACTGTGAATTAAAGGATTGGCCATGGAGAGAGGAGGCATCACAGCAAGGAGGGTCTCGTGTAGCAGCACATGGTGATCGGAGTAGCTCTTCAAACAACAAGTTCGTCTTCAACAAATCAATCGTTCCTTCTTCATAGCTCACTCTAGCTCCAGGAGGTAGGTTGTTATTTTGATTTAGAAACTATGGATTATAGGACCTGATTTGAATCCTTGTCAACTGATTCATATTCTTGCCATTAGGACTTTACTTGATTGATCCTTGATCCGGTGGAGCTAGCCAGATCTAAAAATTCTTCTGTGATCATGTGAGTTTTGATAATTCTCAAACTCGATCTAATTCTTTTGGTCCTTCTAGATCTAAAGTATCGAGTGGTTTTGATTTCAGCCTTGGTTCCAGCAGGAGAACTTCTTCCAATCACTGATCATTTGATCTGTGAAATTAATTGACAAATCTAAGAGTAATCTCGTGATCGAGTCTTGTATTGGAGGAGATCGAGATCGTGAGTAATCAATGATCGATGTTCATTCTGAGAATTCACAGAGAACAATTGATTCTCTTAAGATTGTTCAGCCTTGTCTCCTTATTCATGAATATTTCCTTCTTACAGCATTTTGATTCAAATTCAAGTTTTAGGAGATCGATTAAGTTTCAACTGGGAACAGGTGAGTCTCCTATGTTTTCCTTGGATTTTGATGTTTTACTCATACCATAGTGAGTGATGTGCATAATATTACATTCGGTTGTTTGACTTAATCATCAGGATTTAGCCAGGAATTGTGTTTGGATCGAGGCTTAGCATCAAGGGTTAATTCCATCAGGTAAATCACTAATCACAGGATTATGCTGTTGCATATAAATTATAGAATCCTTTATTGTTTAGTTGGTTTGAGATGAATGTCAGTTTTAGTACTGACATTCCATCTGGATGGAACCTCAAGGATTGAACTCCTTGACTTGATGCCTATTTAGATAGGAATCTCGAGTAATATCCTAGCTATTTGATTAATTCAGATTAGATACCAATGCATATCAGTGTATTTACTTTCAGGATTCAGTGTACATTGTTATAATTTCTGAATTGGTCAAATACTAGGTAGTCGTCTAAGTGTTGATTTATTACTGTACCTCTGTTTATGAAGTAAATTATGGACTGAGGGTGTCAAATGGATGGAGATTCCTGAGAACCATGTCAACCTCGAGTCATTCCAAAACCTGGAATGCCTCATTGTAAGAGGTGGGTTCAGTTATTCAGCCCTGAGAATTGTCTCAGTGTAATTCCTGAGATAGTCCACAGGACTGTTTAAGCCAGTCTCAGGATCTCTGATTCATGTGCCAACTGACCAGGATTGAACACTGGATATAAATTGCAAGGTGTAAAGTTTATTCAGAACACCAATGTGGTATAGCCTAATGTATCCTGTGAGGTTTTCCTCAACCCAGTGAACCTGAGATGATTCTTCAAGGTCAATTCATTTGGAACTCAGTTTTAATAATATCATGAGTATTCAGTTAGTTGTCTTTAGGACCTGAGATAATTTCTCAGGGTTGGTTCAATCAGGATTTCAGATATTAGATTGGCCTTCATGGTTGTTCAGTGTTGATTTCAGAGAAGTAAGTTTTCCATTGGTTTTAACTATAGGTTAACAAGTCATGTGTAGGTTGAGTTTAAATTAGTAAACCTGGAATTACAAGTTCTGGAATTAAGTTCATATCACCATGATTCATTAGCTGTTGGTTCAGTTGAGATAATAGGAACCTGGGGCATATCCCATGGTTCAGTTTGTAATATCAGGAACCTCGATATATCCCATGGTCCAGTTGTGTTAACAGAACCTGAGACACATCTCAATGGTTCAGCCTAATTTGGAATTCCTTGAACCTTAGATGACTAATAGCATGGTTGACAATGTGGGCTTCCTTTTCAAAACAAGCTAGTCATCTTTATTATTCTAGTATTTAGCTTAATTCATAGTTTTGAGTATAATTGTAGGAAGTTAAATTTGAGTAGTTGGATTATAGGATAGAATTAAGTAGAAGTTTTAATCAGGATTAGGAATTGTGTAAATAACCAGTGTGAGCCTGTCCTGATATTAATCAAGTTGTAAATCATTTATTTCCAGGAGGATATCCGACTCTTTTGCCTACTTGTACTTTCTTGGAGCCAGGCAAGTACACTCTACGGTTTTGTACTTTTCATTATATATCCTGTGCTTCCTTGAGTGACACAATTGCAACACATCATGTACTTTCTGGTGCTCATGTTCTCTTGTTCTTACTTGTATCTGGGGTGGGGAAATATACTATCTATGTGACCAATCCCAAGTAACAACTCAGGTGTGTTTTAGCTTAGACCCCGCATCGTGCACGCGGGTCCTAAGTCACCATTCATGTGCTTTTAGGTGCTTTCAGGTGCTTACCCTAGCCGGTCACATATTTAGTTATATTTCAAATATAGTACACACATGTTCAGGAGATTACCTTGTACTTATTTCATGTGGTTCCATGATATCATATTCTTTCAGGTGCTTACATATCATGTTCTTTCATGTTCTTACATTCATGTTCTTTCATGTGCTTTACACTATTTTTTTATGTACTTATTCACCTGTTCTTCTTGTACTTTACATGTTCCCTTGTACTTTCATATCATGATGTCTTGTTCATTACCTAGAATTGTACTTGCTCCGCTCCTGAATAGGATATGTTGCAGGTGAGATGGAGGCTTTGTGTGACACCTACTATGGACAGGATATTGCCTTCCCTACTGAGCCAGCTGTAGCTGTTTCTGACCTAGAGGCTGCAGAAGCCTAGTACTTCATTAGTTTTCCATTATCTTTCCATGTATTTGAGACTAGCAGACTCTTTTATTAGTTGAAATGTAATAATTTCAGATATTGTACTTTACTCTGGTTGGGACACATTTATATAGATGCTGTGATTTTATTTCATGTTCATACTATCTGGTTAGTTTCCCTAGATTGGTACAGCTTACTTTGTTGTGTCTAACAACAAAGGCTGGGCGTGTCCGACTCGTATCCGGTTATTCGGGAGCGGGTCGTGACATATTTTTAGTGGTGGCCCATGCAGGTCTATCCTAATGGTACCTAGGACTTAGCGTACTATTGGGGGACTTGATTACACTAGGGAAACTTGATCACAGCATAGGAAAATCGGGAAATAAGGGTATATCAGGTATATCAGGTGTATCAGGTATTTTATTATTCTATAAACACTTGTTGTATGTAGGTCTAGGTTATTTTAACAGTTTTTTGTTTTGCAGATAGTTCAAAAACATGTGACACCAGAACTGTTGATCCACCTACACTTGAAGGTTTCGAGCTTCCACTACCATCTAACACTCTACTATCCCCATGGGTAGTACGTAGTTGACGGAGACGTCTAAAGAGTCCATTGACAACCAGAGGAAGCAGGCCACCCTTTCCAAGTCAGACTTATGGATACACTCTCCGAGCCAGGAAGGACTTCTGATTTCCAGACTCTCAGACACTTCGATTTTTTCGACACCGAGTGCATATCTTACACCAAGGAGCAGATCGAGAACCCGGAGTTACCACTGAAGATCACCCAAGTTTCTGAGGACCCGACTTCTCTGAAGATTAGAGCCACCTGCCAGGAGATCCAGAATGTAGCACAGACAATAGGACACAACGGGAAGCTGAAGCTCGGGAGGAACATGAAGACTTATGATGAAGACGGCAACTAGCCTGGACCCGCAAAGCGTCGTAACACTCAGACATCGCTTCTTCAGTCACATTATCAAAAGACAAATTCAGGCCCACATTCACTGGATGAAGGATTGCCAGTAAATCGCAGATCACAATGATCGAGGAGCATCAAGATCTCAGCAGTCAGCAGCCAACAAACCATATATTTCTGTCAGAGTCCCTGTACTTCAGTCACCTCAGCGGAAGATCTAGATTCAGATCCAGTCAACGATCATTGGTATATTCTATCGCAGCTCAGGACACCACTACGACGAGTGCCGCAAAAGACGGAGGCTACGCTTGTACTGTGGATCGCCTACTCACCAAGTCAAAGATTGTCCGGAGATCATTGATCGCACTGCCCGAGAACAAGCACGAGGAGCACCAGGACTGCAGAAGAAGGACCCAACTCTCCAGATTCAGCAATCACGTGAAGCACTTCCGCATGGACCGGTCTACGTCAGGACAATTGAAGAGATTCCAGTCCCGGAGGAATATTGAAGATAGACTGAAGACAGAAGATTTCTTTTGCATGGTTCGAGAAAACCATGGATCCTGATTCATAATCTAATTTTTCTTAGATTCCTCTTGCACCTAGATTGTTTCTTAGAAACTTCCTTGTTTCCTATTTAAGGATTATTAGATTTTATTTCCTCTTCTGAAACATTGGTCACTATTCGAGCTGTATTTTGAAAGTCTGTTTCCATTCTTGTTCGTAACTCCGCTCTTATTCGAGGTTTTCTTCCTGCTCGATAACTTGTTTCCTATGGCGTCATTTCCTAATTCAAGATTTGATTCTACTTGAATTTTGTTCCCCATTCAGACCCTGTTGATAATTAAGACTTTACTTCGGATTACATTTCTATTCAAACTTATGCCATTCAAAACCTTGTTTGAATCTTGCTTTTATACGAGATTTCATTTGCAGATTTCGTTTTATATCTTGAAATTTTGACTCGTTCCTTATGAGATTTTATGTCTCATTCGTGAATTATTTTTTCGTTCTATTCACGATCTTGTTGATCTTGTCTTGTATTTTGAGATTTTACTTATTTCATATCCGCTATTTAATACCATGTTTTCATATTCATTTTTATGACTTTGTTTTCTATTTTCTGTTCCCAACTTTGTTTCGATCTTGTTTCCTATTTGGTGTATTGCTTGTTTTATGGATATTGTTTTACTCACCCATTGATTCTTTTTCCTACTCGTAACATTGATTCTATTCGAGATTTTATTTCCTAATCACGACTTTGTTGATATTGGTTTTCTAATTGAGACCTTGTATCCTATGGGAGGTTGTTTTTCCTTCGAAATTTTATCTGAGGTTTCGTTGATTGAGATGTTGTTGAACCTTGTTTCCAGTACGGAATTTTATTTCTTATTTTGAACTTGTCTCTTGTCTAAAACCTTGCCTCAGTTCGTCATTCGAGACTCTGTTATTCTTTCAAGATAATGTCCCATATATGGAATCTTGTTACCATTCCAGATATCAGTTGATATTCCTTCATCATTTGAAACTTCGTCCTGACTGAAATTTTAAATCTCCCTGGCTTCCCTTTTGTACTCACTGATTGGATCCCTTGTCATTTTTAGTACCTAATAAACTCATGTATTCTAACAGTCAGGTGACTTCACCATTTTTGTGACTTGGACTATTTAAACTCATTTTGAATTCCTTGAAACTCTTTTGACATTCCTAGGGATAAAGTCGAGAGGCTATTCGATGACCTACTATGGCATGACAGTTGTGCGCTGCAGCCATTAGCTGGATTATAGAGACTGAGGGTTCACTACAGCCAGTAGCGCACTGGCGAGGCAGGAACTCTAAGTTGAAGTGATTTCAGACACCCATAGGTTTTCGAGTACTGTCGAGACTTGACATATTCTTCATACCTTGATCTCTTAGGTTGCTTCGTCAATGATTGTTGAAAAATGGATAAGGTTGACAGATTATTCGGTGACATATTGTTATTTGAGTCACAGAGCCGAAGTCCACTGCAGTCAGATATATACTGGCGGGGTAGGGATTCTAGGCAAAGTGATTTCGAATAGCTATACGTTCCCGGACATCATGGAAACTATATCCCTTTTATATGATTATTGGTTTTCGAGAATCACAGATCCTTGCACATTCATCCTGATTTGATACTGTATCTCCTGAGTATTGCGTACGTCTCCTCAATCAACCCTTGCTAAATTTTTGTTCTAGCATTTTATCGTTAGATCATTGAATTCCTCAAAATTGTATATTACCAGATTATGATTCCGTACTTCATTTGTGATTTGTCTAAACTTCGATCTTAAGTCATGTCCATCTGACCATGATTCCCTATTTTGACCTAGTCCATTTTTGATCATACCTAATAGTTGTCTTCATGATTTTGCTCCTCTAAGTTGTAGTTGAAATTCCTTCCACTTCGTGACTATTTGATCCTCGATCTTTGTCAAAGCGTGATATCCCAAACTTCTTATGTGTACTTGGACTCAAGGCTTAGAGCGTCATGGATCGACAAAAGCACTAGGCGGACAATAGCAGATGGTCACCGGAGTTAGCAGTTAGAAGCAGAGTGTTCCTGAAGAATCTCGCCGACCAGAGGCACCATTCGTTTTGGCAGAGGCGAAAGGTTCAGTCCGAGATTCAGCGGGCCTTTCGACGTGATGATGCATATTGGCGATGTGGCTTATCGACTAGCGCTTCCAGCTAGCTTGGAGGGAGTGCACGACGTTTTCCACGTGTCCCAGCTTCGACGATACATTCCAGACCCGAGCCATGTGGTGGACTATTCTGAGCTGGAGGTGGGCCCGAGATTGACTTACGAGGAGCAGCCAGTAGAGATCCTCGACCGGAGGAAGAAGCGTCTGCGGAACCAGACCATTCCTCTTGTCCGTGTCATGTGGAGACACCACTCTCCGAGAGAGTCCACATGGGAGCGCGAGGACGAGATGCGGGAGCGCTATCCCACTCTGTTTGATTGATAGTGATTGTATCCTGTTTGTAGATTTTTATTTCAATAAAATAACGGGTGTTGGAATTTTTGAGAGTTGCAGATATTATTTTGGCCATTGAATTTCGAGGACAAAATTTTTCTGAGGGGGGGAATATTTGTAACTCCACTTTTTCAGGAAATTTAAAATTTTCCTTTTTCCATAATTTTCTGAATATATTCTTCCTAAATCAATATTTTTTGTTATTGATCTTCCTTAGCCCAATTATTTGAGTTCTTTCTCTATTGGTTATATGTATTGGACTTTTATTTAAAGCCCATAAATCCAATATCAAAACCATACTCTGTAATGAATAACCTTACTTTTAGGTATGGGCTTTTTCATTCTCAGCCAGGCCATTCATTACTTATCCATTCTTAGAACTATACAAGTTGCCTTAGTTTTTTTATAGGAAATCATACGGTTGAGGAGCTCATCTCCCTGAGCTCAGAGCACATGGCTCGACAACCAGGCTTCATTCCAATTCCTTCCAATTCATTCCAATTCCTTCCAATTCGAAATTCTCCCTAACCGTTTGCAACCCCACCACCTCTATCCAGCCTGTCCTTGAGTTTTGGCGCCAAATTGCAGAGGAGCATCAGCCCAGTAAAATTCTAGGATCCTATTTAATCCCCATTCCATTCCAGATCTAGAATCATTCCTTCACCATTTTCCTTCAAGGTTCTGTACTATGAATTGAAGGATTGGCCATGGAGAGAGGAGGCATCACAGCAAGGAGGGTCTCGTGTAGCAGCACATGGTGATCAGAGTAGCTCTTCAAACAACAAGTTCGTCTTCAACAAATCAATCGTTCCTTCTTCATAGCTCACTCTAGCTCCAGGAGGTAGGTTGTTATTTTGATTTAGAAACTATGGATTATAGGACCTGATTTGAATCCTTGTCAACTGATTTATATTTTTGCCATTAGGACTTTACTTGATTGATCCTTGATCCGGTGGAGCTAGCCAGATCTAAAAATTCTTCTGTGATCATGTGAGTTTTGATAATTCTCAAACTCGATCTAATTCTTTTGGTCCTTCTAGATCTAAAGTATCGAGTGGTTTTGATTTCAGCCTTGGTTCCAGCAGGAGAACTTCTTCCAATCACTGATCATTTGATCTGTGAAATCAATTGACAAATCTAAGAGTAATCTCGTGATCGAGTCTTGTATTGGAGGAGATTGAGATCGTGAGTAATCAATGATCGATGTTCATTCTGAGAATTCACAGAGAACAATTGATTCTCTTAAGATTGTTCGACCTCGTCTCCTTATTCATGAATATTTCCTTCTTACAGCATTTTGATTCAAATTCAAGTTTTAGGAGATCGATTAAGTTTCAACTGGGAACATGTGAGTCTCCTATGTTTTCCTTGGATTTTGATGTTTTACTCATACCATAGTGAGTGATGTACATAATATTACATTCGGTTGTTTGACTTAATCATCAGGATTTAGCCAGGAATTGTGTTTGGATCGAGGCTTAGCATCAAGGGTTAATTCCATCAGGTAAATCACTAATCACAGGATTGTGCTGTTACATATAAATTATAGAATCCTTTATTGTTTAGTTGGTTTGAGATGAATGTCAGTTTTAGTACTGACATTCCATCTGGATGGAACCTCAAGGATTGAACTCCTTGACTTGATGCCTATTTAGATGGGAATCTCGAGTAATATCCTAGCTATTTGATTAATTCAGATTAGATACCAATGCATATCAGTGTATTTACTTTTAGGATTCAGTGTACATTGTTATAATTTCTGAATTGGTCAAATACTAGGTAGTCGTTTAAGTGTTGATTTATTACTGTACCTCTGTTCATGAAGTAAATTATGGACTGAGGGTGTCAAATGGATGGAGATTCCTGAGAACCATGTCAACCTCGAGTCATTCCAAAACCTGGAATGCCTCATTGTAAGAGGTGGGTTCAGTTATTCAGCCCTGAGAATTGTCTCAGTGTAATTCCTGAGATAGTCCACAGGACTGTTTAAGCCAGTCTCAGGATCTCTGATTCATGTGCCAACTGACCAGGATTGAACACTGGATATAAATTGCAAGGTGTAAAGTTTATTCAGAACACCAATGTGGTATAGCCTAATGTATCCTGTGAGGTTTTCCTCAACCCAGTGAACCTGAGATGATTCTTCAGGGTCAATTCATTTGGAACTCAGTTTTAATAATATCATGCGTGTTCAGTTAGTTGTCTTTAGGACCTGAGATGATTTCTCAGGGTTGGTTCAATCAGGATTTCAGATATTAGATTGGCCTTCATGGTTGTTCACTGTTGATTTCAGAGAAGTAAGTTTTCCATTGGTTTTAACTATAGGTTAACAAGTCATGTGTAGGTTGAGTTTAAATTAGTAAACCTGGAATTACAAGTTCTGGAATTAAGTTCATATAACCATGATTCATTAGCTGTTGGTTCAGTTGAGATAACAGGAACCTGGGGCATATCCCATGGTTCAGTTTGTAATATCAGGAACCTGGATATATCCCATGGTCCAGTTGTGTTAACAGAACCTGAGACACATCTCAATGGTTCAGCCTAATTTGGAATTCCTTGAACCTGAGATGACTAATAGCATGGTTGACAATGTGAGCTTCCTTTTCAAAACAAGCTAGTCATCTTTATTATTCTAGTATTTAGCTTAATTCATGGTTTTGAGTATAATTGTAGGAAGTTAAATTTGAGTAGTTGGATTATAGGATAAAATTAAGTAGAAGTTTTAATCAGGATTAGGAATAGTGTAAATAACCAGTGTGAGCCTGTCTTGATATTAATCAAGTTGTAAATTATTTATTTCCAGGAGGATATCCGACTCTTTTGCCTACTTGTACTTTCCTGGAGCCAGGCAAGTACACTCTACGATTTTGTACTTTTCATTATATATCCTGTGCTTCCTTGAGTGACACAATTGCAACACGTCATGTACTTTCTGGTGCTCATGTTCTCTTGTTCTTACTTGTATCTGGGGTGGGGAAATATACTATCTATGTGACCAATCCCAAGTAACAACTCAGGTGTGTCTTAGCTTATACCCCGCATCGTGCACGCGGGTCCGAAGTCACCATTCATGTGCTTTCAGGTGCTTTCAGGTGCTTACCCTAGCCGGTCACATATTTAGTTATATTTCAAATATAGTACACACATGTTCAGGAGATTACCTTGTACTTATTTCCTGTGGTTCCATGATATCATATTCTTTCAGGTGCTTACATATCATGTTCTTTCATGTTCTTACATTCATGTTCTTTCATGTGCTTTACACTGTTTCTTCATGTACTTATTCACCTGTTCTTCCTGTACTTTACATGTTCCCTTGTACTTTTATATCATGATGTCTTGTTCATTACCTAGAATTGTACTTGCTCCGCTCCTGAATAGGATATGTTGCAGGTGAGATGGAGGCTTTGTGTGACACCTACTATGGACAGGATATTGCCTTCCCTACTGAGCCAGCTGGAGCTGTTTCTGACCTAGAGGCTGCAGAAGCCTAGTACTTCATTAGTTTTCCATTATCTTTCCATGTATTTGAGACTAGCAGACTCTTTTATTAGTTGAAATGTAATAATTTCAGATATTGTACTTTACTCTGGTTGGGACACATTTATATAGATGTTGTGATTTCATTTCATGTTCATACTATCTGGTTAGTTTTCCTAGATTGGTACAGCTTACTTTGTTGTGTCTAACAACAAAGGCTGGGCGTGTCCGACTCGTATCCGGTTATTCGGGAGCGGGTCGTGACAGAAAGAGCACATGCGGTTCAGTTCGAATAAGCTTATGCGGTTCGGCTCGAAATGGGCTTATGCGGCTCAGTACGGATGAGCTTATACGGTTCGAAAGGAGCATATGCGGATACGGTCCAATTCGAATAAGCTTATATGGTTCGGCTCGAAATAGGCTTATGTGGTCCAGTGCGGATGAGCTTATGCGGTCTAGTTCATATGATCTTATGCGGTTCAGTTCGAAATAAGCTTATGCGGCTCAGTTTGAAAGAGCTCATGCGGTCCAAGTCCACATGAGCTTATGCGGCCCTGATGATGAAGTAGTTATGCGGCTGTAAACAATAACTTTCATACGGCTCAGGCCTGGGTCATATCCCATGCGGCCCGAACATGAGTTGGACACACAGCATACTTGGAAATGTAGGCTCGCGCATAAGATATACGGCGTAGCCATTACAGTTCATGTTGATGGTCCTACCAGCAATAGGCGGGTGAACGTCGGGATGAAAAAAGGCACGTCAGCCGTCGGAGGAGCCGCCACATTCGTCGCCGCAGTCGATGAAGACGCGGCATTCTTGCCCTTCGCTGTCGCAGAAGATGACGCTGCCTTCTTGCCCGTAGCAGCGGCAGTCTTCTTGGGAGCCATTGCCGATCGTTGATAGGAGGAGACGAAGAGGAAGTCGGCAATAAGGAGTTCGAGCAAAAGAGAGAAGGTAAAAAAACCCTCAAAGAATAAAATTACTCCAATTTATAGGCGAAGGAGGCTCAAAAAATCAAACAAATGCCTCGATCCACGTGCCGCCTAAAAGAATAAAGGAAAAATGCTTCGGTCAAAACAAAACTGACCCTTGGGATCCTCCCCCAATAGGCGGTAAATCAAGGGCATTTAATGCAGAAGATTTGCACACGTGGTTGGGACACGTGGCAAAAAGTCTATGCGATCTAACAGCTCATGCGGCCAGATAAATCCATGCGGCTGAATCATCTATGCGGTCAACAAAGGCCATGCTTCTTATTCAAAGTTTTTCAATTTTGCAAATTGAAAACTTTGAAGGGGGTCTTGTAGAAGCATGGAAAATATCAGAATAATGATCTATGCGGCTCGGAACAGGAGAACCCCATGCGGCTCATACAGGAGCAGTCCCATGCGGTTCAGAGAGCCTCTTAGTCTCATGCGGCTCATTGAAGGAGAGTCCATGCAGCTTACATAGGGACAGTCCTATGCGGTTCAAAGAGCCCCATAGCCGCATGCAGTTCAGAAGTACATGCGGCTCACATACGACCAACAGAGATATGCGGCTCCATCAATGCCACGTGTCCCCATGGGACCCCTTCACACAGTTGGCCATCGAGCAATGGCCCTATTTAATGCTCTGCCATGATTTGACAGCTGACGACTCTGACATGAACTGTCATAATGGCCCTGTCATAATGACAGACTCTTTGGGAACAGGAGAAAATCTCCGACACGATCCGAGATTGCCACGTGGCTACTCCCATGCGGCTCACTTGAAGAACAGCTTCATGCGGCTGGCAAGAATTATCTTCCTGCGGCTCACCAAGAAGCCATCCCATATGGCTGGCAAGAATCATCTTCCTGCGGCTCACCAAGAAGCCATCCCATGCGGCTCGCGAGTACTATACTTATGCGGCTCACCGAGAAATCATCCCATGCGGCTCACAAATACTATACCTATGCGGCTCACTGAGACGCTGTCTCATGCGGTTCATGGATATCATGCAGTTCTGACAGGGTCTACCATTAAGACACGTGGCAGAGATTCAATGGCCCCCACGACTTGACAGCTGGTAGCAAGGTTGATTATGGGATGCAGATCAATCGGAGATTCACCAGATCCCAATGACCATATTTAACGTTATCCTCATAATTAATGAGATCAGGTCGTATCATTCATAATCAAGCCAATGGGACACGTGGTGAGAGATCCAAGCTTGACACAACCAATCATGAAGATTTAAAGCAATCAGTATTAATCATTCACAAGATTCAATACTATCCCCATTTATGGCCAGATCCTTCACGCCTTAAACGAATGGTCCAGATTGATTATATATCAGGCCGCCGCCACTTTGAGAATGGGTAATCATCCAAACCCTAATAATGCCCCCACTATTATAAATAGCAAGGTGTCATTCCCTTGTAAGATATACGCGATCAGAAGGAGAGAGACAGAAAGAGCTTCCCCCCTAATAATCAGAGAGAAAATACACAGAGAAAGAGAGAAGTCAGAAGAGCAACCCGAGGAGAGCAAGAAGAGCATTTCTTCATCAACGCCAACCATCTCTTCACAGGAGCCAAGGCTGCATACCGATCGTCCAAGGAGTAAGGCAGGGCTGCCGTCACCTTCCCGAGCCTCTATCGTCACCCTCCAGAATCTAAAATAAACAATTGTACTTAGATTGCTGTACCTAGGTTTTTGTCCCTAGGCTTTCTTTGTACAAGCGAGTTTGTAACGTGAAGTAAAAGTTCGGTCCTCCGATAATTGTTCTGTTCTTTTATATTTCATGGCAAACAACATCGTCAGGATGGGTTCTGCCGAAGGGGATCTGGCGGAGGGGAGCGTACCTCCTCCTCTTCTGACTCATATCGAAGGGCCTTCTGTTGGCTCGGGCTCGGGAAGTCAGATGGCGGCACAGCCGAGGCAGGAGACAATGGTTCCTGTGTCCTCCTTTATTCAAACGGCTCCACGAGTCGACTTTTCTGCTTTGCCGAGTGTCCAGACTCTTCGGGTAGCGGAGGAGGAGTTAGCTGCTATCCGTGCATCTTTTCGCTCAAAATTTGTCTCCCTAGTGGCAAGTTCTAGCGTGCCTCCTTCGACACTACCAGCCACACTTCCTTTGACGCCGTCCTCTACGGAAGTTCTGGACGAAGTATCACCGGACGTGGTTGACAGCTTCTATCGCCACCTGAAGAGAGGGGTCACGGCTGTTGTGGAACGGGGGACCCCTTTTGTCTTGGCCCGGCAATGCGCCCAAGGTCACATTGATATTCTTAAGACTCTTCCCGGTAGGACGAAGATAGCTGTGCTTCTGGAGGCAAAATTACTGGAGGCTGATCAGCTGGTGGCCCAGCTTCAGGTGCTACGGTAGGTTGATTTTCCTGCTGCTATAGATCAAGAGCGCGGTTTCCTCATAACTGTCGTAGAGAAGATAAGGACTGCTCGGGATAAGACCAAGCCGGTCATACTGAAGAACCTTCGCGATCTGTCTCAGCTATATGATCAGTTGAGCCGCGAGAGTGAAGATATTACGACTCGGGAAGCGACTGCCTCCCGTGGGGTCATTGACACGTGGGAGCAGATCCTTGAGATTCAGAGAAAGTTAGCTTTCCTGGAGTCTGAGTTTGAAGCTGTCCATACTGAAAAGGGGCTGATTATCCAGCAGGATGACAGAGTTAGTCGAGCTTCTACTAGCCTGGAGCTCGCCCTGAAGAAGATGGAAGACGGCTGGCAGGCGCACATGTATTTGGATGACGCAGAGCGGTTATCTCAGAAGGCCGAGCGCCGAGCTAAGCAGCGGCTTGAACGGGGGACCGCCTTGGTGAGGAATCGTCTCCTGGAATTATTTACTGCCGAACCATAGATGGTTTTTTTTCCTTTTTTTGTTTTCGTTCATTTTTTTTGAGAGGGACGCAGTCCCAGAACATGTAGTACTTTTGGCTTTCAAATAAAAGAGTATGTTTTATTTTACCCTTTATTTGTGTTGCTTATTGGGTTTATGGTGTTGTGGTGGTATTTGCCCCGCTTGGAGGACTGTTTGTGGACCTGTTACCCTTGGCATACCTGGGTTTTAGGTATGGATAACAAGTTTCATAGGGATACCTAGAACAATTCTACGGTAAGGTGGTCATGGACGTTCCTGGTATCGGGAGAAAGAATGCCATGGAGCAGTTGGGCTCCCGGGGTATGATGATAAATAATGTGCATGTACTAGGAAACTTAGTACAGCAATTGTAGTCAGCAGAGGACATTTGTGGGCCTATTATCCTTGGCGTACCCCGGTTCAGGATACGGATAATAAGACAAGAGAAAACCAACATACTTACTCAGAGGTAATGAGGACATGGCAAGTATGGGGATTTTACCGCGGAGTCTTCCTACTCAGAGGTAATGAGGACGTGACAGAAGTGGACTCAGAGGAGGATATTTGTGGTCAACAGAGGACATTTGTGGACCTATTATCCTTGGCGTACTCCGGTTTTGGGTACGGATAATAAGTCAAAAGGGAACCATCATACTTACTCAGAGGTAATGAGGATATGGCAAGCATGAGGGTTTCTTCGATGGAGCCTTCCTACTCAGAGGTAATAAGGACGTAGTATGAGTGGGCTCCATGAAGGGGTACATAGAACGACTCAGAGGTAATAAGGACATGGAAGTTCTATATAGAGGGGTGATTTGTTTTTGGCGGAAGTGTGACGACTCAGAGGTAACATCGACGTGGTCATTTTGGGAATTTTGTGGATCTGTTACCCTTTTTGTGCACTGAGAGTGCAGGTAGTAGATCATGAGGGAGGAGCTCTTTCAGAAGAATAAGTTCAGAGGTATGGTCATACATGACTTACTACCTAAAAGAGTGACCGAAATATAAATTCAGAGGCACCTGCGGGTACATAACTCAGCAATCTGGGATATTTGGAGGAAAAGCGTAAGTTCAGGGGTACCAGAGGGTACATAACTCAGCAATCTGGGATATATGGGGAAAGAATGTGAGTTCAGCGGTACTAGAGGGTACATAACTCAATAATCTAGGATTTTGTGAATGTGAGTTCAGCAGTACTGGCGGGTACATAACTCAATAATCTGGGATTTGGAGAATGTGAGTTCAGCGGTACCGGAGGGCACATAACTCAACACTCTAGGATTTGGGGAATGTCGCTTAGACATAATATTTCTTCAGGAACTTGCCATTGATGGGCATCATGAGCAAGTCTTCGTTTTGTTTTGCGAGGCGGTAAGCACCGTTGGAGAATACAGTCTCAATGATAAATGGACC
The DNA here is from genome assembly GCA_029216955.1 of Iris pallida. NCBI lineage: Eukaryota > Viridiplantae > Streptophyta > Magnoliopsida > Asparagales > Iridaceae > Iris > Iris pallida. Next base: position 30,599,366 of record JANAVB010016195.1, on the reverse strand, counting down.
TTCCCACTTTAGCTGGAATTTACCGACGGTTTTGTGAGTCATAACCATCGGCCGCCGAACTGCCAGAACGAGATTGCCCACTTGGAATATTCTAATTTTAACCTTCTTGTTGAAGGCTCCGGAGATGCGTGCTTGGTATAACTCGATTCGTTGCTGAGCCAATAGGCATTTTTCATCTAAGGCCTCCAACTCTTGTAGCCGACGACGGTAGTTATCGTCCGTCGCCAATTGGTAAGTGAGAGCAACGCGGAGCGAGGGTATTTGAGTCTCCAATGGGAGAACTATCTCACTCCCGTACACCAGGGAGAATGGTGTGTTCCCAGTGGCCGTTCGGACTGTAGTACGGTACGCCCATAAGCATTCACCAAGCTTCTCGTTCCAGTCGCGTTTGTTGGATGATGGTTTTGTTGAATGCTTCTGCCAACCCATCCGCTGCCGGATTGTATGGCTTCGAAGCAACATTTTGAATCCGGTGTTTATCGCAGAATTGATAGAAGGCGTGGCTTGCAAACTGTGGACCATTATCGTGGATGATCCTTCGGGGCAGTCCAAAGTGATATATGACGTGATACTTTAGGAAGCTGACAACGTTTGAAATCTTTACTTCTGTAAGTGGAACAGCTTCCTCCCATTTGGAGAAGTAATCCATGATTGCGAGTATGAAACGATGTCCTCGAGAAGAAGGTGGAGTGATCGGACCGATGATATCCATTTCCCATGCTTCGAATGGCCAGGATGCCACTGTCGGATGTAGAAATTCGGATGGCTGGTGGATGAAGTCCGCGTGGACTTGGCAGTCTTTGTACTTTCTTACATAGTCTATCGCATCTGCTACCATCGTGGGCTAGTAGTAGCCCATTCGGCGAAGACGGTCTTACAATTTTGGGCCAGGCTGATGGGCCCCGCAGATACCGTCATGAGCTTCGCGTACGACTTCTTTGTCTTCTTCGTTTGACAAACATCGAAGCAATAATCCGTCGTAGGATCAGCAATACAGCATTTTTGTCTCTGTATCGTAGAAGAATCTGAGAGAACGCCTTCTGATAGAGGTGGCTTCCTTTGGGTTCTCGGACAGGATATCGTAGACTACGAAGTCTATGAATGGTTGTCTCCAGTCTGGTACTTTGTCGATCGTCTGAGTGGAATAACTCACCACGAATTGAACGTTGTTCTTGGGACAGACCAGTTCATGGCCTATCACGTCCACCAAATGATGAATATGGTTCGACACTGCTAGGGAAGCGGCAAGGCCTGCTAGGGAAACGGCTTCGATATTTTGGAGTCTGGGGACGTGTTCGATGAAGAACCCTTCAAATGATGAGATGATGTTGATCGCTATTTGGTGATAGGGGATCATGTCTTCATGGCGGACTTCGTATGAACCCCGGATCTGATTGACGATTAACTGTAAATTGCCGTATGCTTCAAGATATTTTACCCCCAGCTCTCTTGCAAGTTGGAGGCCAATGACTAAAGCGTTGTACTCGGCCACATTGTTAGAGCATGGTTCCGTGAGGGAGTAAGCACGATTGATCACCAGTCCGGATGGAGAAATCAGCACCACCTCGACTCCGACGACGATGTTGCCTTGGGTCCGGTCCTTGAAGTACCGTCGAAGAACATTCATCCTATATCATCGTGAGAGGCCGTATGCGAGTCGGCGATCTCATCTGGGATTTCTTCATATATTCTGGCCGACTCTGAGCCTGGGTGGGCTGCTAAAAAGTCTGTCAGAGCTTGACCTTTAACAGCCTTTTGCGGAAGAAGATCATATGGTAGGGGGACAGTAATATTGCACATGTAGCGAGGCGAGAGCTGAGTGCCCCTGGTTTAGTCATGAGGACCTTGAGGCGGTTGACTCGTGATATCACATGTATGGTTTGTCCCGTGACATAGTGTCGCATCTTTTGAATGGCGAACACCAGGGCGAGGCATTCCTTCTCCACGGCGGTATATCGGTGCTCTGGCCCGATCATCATTCGGCTGAGGTAATATAGAGCTTGCTCATGGCCTGCATCGTTGTTTTGTGCTAACAGAGCACCGAAAGAATGCTCCATTGCTCGTACATAGAGCTGGAATAGTTTTCCAGCAACCGGGGCCACCAGGACTGGAGGGTTCGACAAATATTCTTTGATGCTGTCGAAGGCACGATGGCATTCTTCAACCAATACGAATGAGACGCCCTTCTTCATGAGATGGGTGAATGGCTGACATCGCCTGGAGAGGTTGGAAATGAACCTCCTGATGTAAGCTAACCTCCCTTGAAGGCCTCGGAGTTCTCGAAGATTTCTCGGGGGACTCATCTCCATGATTGCCTTCGTCTTCTCAGGATCTACGTGGATACCCTGGGAGGTGATGATGAAGCCCAATAACTTCCCGCTGGATACGCCCAAGAAGGATTTTGTGGGGTTTATTTTCAAATTGTGCGCTCGCAACAGGTCGAACACTGTCCTTAGATCATGCAGATGATCTTCCTTAGAGCGGCTTTTGACGGCAATGTCGTCAACATATCATTCCACTGTTTTGCGTAAGTGGTCTCTAAAGATGATGCTCATAGCTCTCTGATAGGTGGCACAAGCATTCTTTAAACCGAAAGGCATGACTGTGTAGCAGAACGTGCCTATTGGTGTTCGGAATGATATATGCTTTTTATCGTCGGGAGACATCTTGATTTGGTTGTACCCTGAGAAGCCATCTATGAATGACATACGTTCGAAGCCGCAGGTGTTGTCAATCATGATGTCTGTGATAGGGTGGGGGAAATTATCTTTGGGACATGCCTCATTCAGATTGCGGAAGTCGATACAGATTGGAATCTTCCTATTCTTCTTGAGGACCGGTACTATGTTGGCGACCCAGTCCGGATGTTATTTCTCACGAATGAAGCCGCTGGCTATTAGTTTGTTGACTTCGGCTTCGATCACATCCATGATGCCTGGGCGAAAGCGTCGTTGCTGTTGTTTGACTGGCTTTGCATCTGGCCGAATATTGAGCTTGTGAAGAGCAACATTGGGTTTAGCCCTAGCATGTCTTCATAGCTCCAAGCGAACACATCAATATATTCTTTAACAAGTTCCAGTAGCGATTCTCGCTCTTTGTCTGTCAGGCTTTTACTAACGAAGATTGGTTTTGGAGAAGAGTCGTTGCCGAGATCCACTTACATGACCTCATCTTCAGTAGGAGGCTCTCTTTGTTCAAACCGCTTCTCCCATTGTGCATCCAGCTGTTGGATCCACGGCTCTAATTCGAGGAGTTCAGGAAAGTCTTTACCTTCTTCGTAAGCATCGGCGAATGCCATATTGACAGACATGACTTGCCTGAATACATCTCCGATGCTGATATTCGAATCAGAAGTTGGTGATCCGGTTGAGTGTGAATGCCAGTCGCATTCCTTATCTGAGCTTTCAGGGGTCGTTGCAGGCGTAACATATCCCAGTCCGTATCGGGTCTTATTGTAGTAGTCCTGGGGTTTACCAGCCGGGACCGACGACTTTAAAGGTAATCGTCGACCAGTGTCATAGTTTAAACCTGTCGTAGTCTGCAGATCATACCACTGTTTTTGTATGAGGTATTTGGATTGGGGGCTATATAGATAGAGAGGCAGTCTTCCGGCGTTCGATTCGAGATCGACTTCTTCTTTGGTGAAGGGCTGTGGATCATTCTTCCGACCGAAGATGATTGGATGGTCCCCTCCTTCGATTATACGGTAAGCGTCTTCCACGGGAGAGGGTTGATTTACGGTGTAAACATTTGTCACCTGTGTGTGTAGGTGAGTGCCTATACCGTGTTCCATAGTATACATTATACAAAGCTTATTAAGCTCGATGTAGTTCAAAGATAGCCCTTTATTGATGAAGTAAGGTATCTTTTCTAACATGATTACATCATCTGCGGATGGAACATCAGTGTGAGCAGCCACATACTTGGCCAGTTCTGGTTCTTTTTCGGCCACCCCGTGTATAAATGAAGACTGAGAGGATGACTTGGGCAACTTGATCATCAGGGGTTCCGCTGGTGGAGCAGAACGTGGAGTCGTTGGCAAACTAGCAACCCCCAGTTTGGTACTCGATGCTGGGCGGGGAGTGGTTGGTTCGCTAGAAGCCCCAGACTTTGCATTGGGCTGACGATTCTTTTTGGGAAGACGTATCGTCATTTGCTTGTTAGAGGGATTGAGCTTCTCCGTTTATGGCTGGCCGACTCTAGGCAGTCTGATTGTTATTGGCTCCGTTGTGGGTCTTGGTGCTTGGCCGGACCTTGGCAGCCGGATCATCATTTGTCCCTCTTGTGCCGAGAGGCTGATTGCGTCCTTACGCAGAGCGACCTTAAGGGGTACGGACTTGCCAGGTTTGCGAGCTTGGAGGTGGATCGTCATAGGTTTTTCTGATCCTATGGCCGTCTCAGTTCGAGCTTGCACATCTCCTTCACCAAGGTGCCTCTTCGACTTTTCGTATAAGCAGGAGTCTGAGTAGTAGGATTCGACCCCTTTGAAGGGATCGATGTCGACAAATTCTGTCCTCACGAAGTCGTATTTGTCGACATACTTGAAGCACTGGTGCAGCATGGAAGGCACGATCAATAATCGTGTATCCAAAGGCGCCCCAGAAGGATATTGTAGGAAGTGTCCGCATCTATGACGTAATAAGTCACTTCTGACTGAAGATCGCCAATTTGGCACTTCAAGCAAATCTTTCCAATCAGGTAGCTCCTGCCCGAATTGAAACTGCTGATGGCGGTGCTTCTTGGCGTCAGGCGATGCATAGGAATACGGAGATGATGTAACAGACCCTTCGGGATGATGCTTATGGAACAACCAGGATCAATGTGCATCCGATCCACCTTTACGTCACCGATGTATCCAGTATAGTATAACGGACGATCGTGCAGATTGGTTTTGATGAGTATATCCTACGGCATGAAGACAATGTTGGGCATCGCTCTTGTGCAAGTGATGTCTTGGATATTTGCATACGGGTTCTCTCCCGTGAGGTTGACCTGAGCCAGATATGCGTCGGCATTCTGGAGTGCATCGCTCAAAGCCGTACGAACATCCTTGGAGAGTCTTAGGAGCTCGTATAATGACAATTTAGCCGGTGTGTTGGCCAATTGTGCCAAGATGTCAAAGTTGTAGGGCCTCTCTAGCCCATGAGATGCCTCCTTTCGGAGGGATTTGTCAAAAAGAGTCTCCTTCGTCCTTGGCTTGTCGGTCGTCGGAGGTTGAGAAGGTCCCGGAGCGTTAGCAGTAGCCGGCTGATGTTCTTTAGTCGAGTTATCTGGTGTAGGTTGGGATTGAGCACCAGACTGAGTGACGACAGCTGTGGCTTCTTCGACATCTGTCAAAATTGTGCGACAGGATCTGACCTTTTTACTCTCCTTATTGCTAATGGGGAGTGGTACGGACTGAGTCACTTTAGGTGCCAAGTCTGGATGGACCCACATGACCTCCCCTCGTGACGTGGTGAGGGGTACCAGACCAGTAGCCTGATCTCGAGGAGGTGGAAGATTAGCAATCTCTATTGTCGCCCGAGGGATGGGTACTACGCCGTCTTGAGTCTTTGTCGGAGGGAAGCTGCCAAACTGTACGGACACCATGTTGGCTGCCACGGTTACCTCCTCGAAATCAATGGCCAGAGCCTTCGAATCGATGAGATGTTGGATGTATCGCTTCAGTTGGTAGCAGTCGTGTGTAGCATGGTGGACGTAGCGGTGGTAATGGCAGTACTTTGGGCTCTCCATTTCAGCCGGCCGAGGTTCCCGTCTTGGTGGAGGGAGCTGAATTCTATCTCCTTGTATGAGCATGTCCAAGATGGGCTTGACATGGCCGTCTTCGAAGGAGTAGATCATTTGTGGCCATTGCTTGTCTGCTGGTTTTGACTCAGGTTTCTGGGCTGTGTCGGCCACCATAGCCTGCTTGCCTTTGTTCTTCCGATTGTTGGAGGAGTTACCACCATTGTTGTTGTTGGTATTAGGGCGCTTGCCCTTGTCCTCTTCCTCCAAGATGTGCAATTCCAGTTGGCGAGCCTTCTTCAACCTGTCTTCGGTGCTAGTGGCACTGATGATGAACGTCTTCCAGTCCTTGAATTGACTTTTACCCATCTAGAGGCTGATTGTTGGGAGCAGTCTCTTTTGGCAAATTTCAATCAAGGAGGAATCCGGATTACCCGACGGCAACTTCATTGCGGTTTGGCAAAATCGCTCAAAATAGTTCCTTGTCAGCTCTTTCTCCCCTTGAACGACGTCCATGAGGGTGGACATTGTGACGTCCTGTCCTACTTCGTAGAATCTCTCCAAGAACATGCGCTTGAAGCGGGCGAAGGAGTGGATGCAGTTGTCTGGCAGGTTGCGGTACGAGTCAAAGGAGACCCCTTCCAATGCCCCGATGAATAATCGTGTAAGGATGGCATCGTCATGGGACAGATGGTCGGTGGTGACCTCGAAGTAAGTGATGTACCGACTTGTGGAGGTCTTGCCATCATAGGGATTGATGTTGAACGGCTTATATCTTGGTGGGAAAGGGACATCCCTCCATGCAGCAGGGTATGGTTGCCGTATTCTAAGGTCTTGAGAGGCTTCTCGAGCGTGAAACATGGCTCGGAGCTCCTGGACCTCTCTTCTTGCTTTCCTGGCCTCATCCGCAGCGGTGGGATCTGACATTTCAAGAGGATTATTGCCCGGGTTTGGTGCCGCTGAGTTCGAGTCCGCATTGACCGCGGGACCCAAGTTTGTTTGGTCAGGCGTCCCTCCTTGCAGAGTAGGGAGAGCTACTTTGATCTCGTCCACGGATTTGACCAAAGTGCGCAGTATGGTCTCTAGAGTGTCGATGCGTTGGTGATCACTGGGGCCATCTTGATCGTTGCTTGTCACAAATGCCGTCCTTACGCGAGTAGAGATGGAAGGGACGGTGGATGACGTACCCTCTAAATTATATCCTTGTACAGAGAAGTCATCAGGGTATGTGTGAATGTTCTCCTCTGGTTCGAATTCAGAAGAGATAGTACCCCCAGCTTGAGAGCTTCCTTCATCTTGAGAGTCGTGGACGTCCTCGGGGACGTCGGCACCTGCTGTATTTGATGGGAGAGTTGTTTCTCCGGGCTCGTCTCCATGGAACATCGAATTGTCGTGGATGTTCGGAGGAGTGCTACCCCCAGATCCAGTGACCCCCTAGTGATGTGGATGATGAATCTTCCACTGTAGCAGATTTCGTCTTCGAACGGGTACCTTAGAAAACTCTGGTGGTGGACAACCGTTTAGACTACAGTTTCTTAGTCACAGTGGTTGAAATCTTCGGGCTGGAAACGTTTATTTTCTTCCCTCTCCCATCAGCAAAAATTTTATGAGTAGATTTGCAGGCGATGACGAGAGGCGCCTCATCCCCTGAGCTCGGCTGTTATAATCTTTGGAAGACGGACTGCCGGTCTTCTCGTACCGTCGTGTTGTTGCAACAGCAGTTAACAATGACTTGGGTGCAGTGATGTCCGTGGGAGGACTCTTTGTACACCGAGGCCTCTTCTCTTTCTTTGTGCTTGTGGAGGATAACCTCACACAAGTCAGATGGGTCTGGAACGACCCTGTTTGCTCCATGGGTTTTGGAAGACTTTTGGGAACTACTCTGTCCGTTTGCCACCAGGGGCTATACTCGAGTGGTTCTGTACAACTTCCCATCAGAGGCCCGTATAACAGTATGTGGAGCGCTCGTATGGTCAGTTGTCGGGACAGCGGACTGAGCTCGCCAAGCTCGTGCTGCCCTAGACTTTTTCACTCTAGTGCGTGATGGCACATAGTAGGAAGAGTCTAAGTGATGTTGGAGAGAGTCAGACATATTTTCTCAGGAGCATGAGAGATCAGGACCATAGGAGAGGCGATCGAAGACTGAGCCTGAGCCGCGTGGGGCAGACAGCATGCGGCTGGAATCAACAGTCTTCATGCGGGTGGCAATCGTAGCCGCATGGGCTTTCATCATGTGGCTGGAAGTCTCGGCCGCATAAGTCTTCTCCATACGGCTGGAAATCTTGGCTGCATGGGTATTCTGCATCCGGCTGGCAGTTTTGGCTGCATGAACATCATGCATGCGACTGGCAGTCTTGGCAGCATGAATATTCAGCCTGCGGCTAGTTCCTTTGTTCGGCTTCTTCCTGGAGCACATAGTGTCACGACCCGCACCCTAGAGTAAGGGCACGAGGCGTGGATACGTCCAGCCTACGCCGCAGTGTCGACGGTAGAACACTGTCCTAGGTCACAACATCTAACAATATATCTCTAAACAGTTTATACTCCCCGAATGGGGGTGACATAACAATAGTAAACTCAATCACAACTAAGGAAGAGATGGCACGATATGAAATAGAACATCAATGAATAAAATAGATAAAAATAGTCTAAGATAATCCCAGCAATATCCAACAGTACAAAGTCTCAGATGAAAGAATATATACAACTCATAACTCCAAATAAAGTCTAACTAAGACATGTCTCAAGACTGCAAAAGTAAGATAAGCCTAACTAGTCTAGTCTAGGCAATCGGGGTGATATCCTCAGCTACAGCTGGATCCTCCTGGGAGTCTAGCTCAAAGGTGTCATCAAAGGCTGCCCTGTAGTAAGTGTCCAGGCAAGCCTCCTCCTCGTCCTATGTAATATTTTCAACAGGTCCAGTCAGGACAGGAGCGAGTACAGTACATCTCAACAAATCATAGCAGGTTAGAAAATATAAACATGCAGTAAAGTAAGATACAAGTACTGAAAGAAGTGCAGTATAAAAACAGAGAGAGAACTGTAATAGAAATATCTACTATACATAGAGAACTAGCAGTGACTAGTGAGTCAGAGTACAACATGAACATGTAAATGGCCTGGGATGATTCAATGAAGACACTACGGAATGATTCAATGAAGATACTACTGGTGTATTATTCACATGTCCACTTATACTCCCCCGTACCCCCAATCAATACATAAGGATCCAGCTAGGTTATGTTATATGATTCCATGCACGGCCCCCGAAGGGTGATACATGGATGTCCCATAAATGGGGAGTCTGGGGGTTACCCAACTGTGTAAGATTCAAGAGACTCTGTGATCATGAGGGTACATGTCACAAGTAATCAAGTGAACCAAGAAGCATAGTGATACGCCATGTAAGTGAAACGCACAGAACACGTAGTACCCGATGCTCCCTAAGGATAACATCTCAAGAAAGGATCCATATAGTACCAATCCGTGTGACCGTCATGACAGTACAAGTAAAGTAATCTACTGCAGGAAATAATTCTAAGCAAGATATGAAATGATCAGAGAATGTACTCGCCTGTATCTGAGTGTCCAAAATGAAACGTACTGTCCAAGGAGTGGTGTCTGGCTCCTAATCAGAACAGCACAAGTCACAACAAGTCCAGAATAGTAAAATGCAGTCCTACTATGCATTCTACATGATTCTAGGTTAATCTAGGCCAAAGTCAACTCTTGGTCAACTTTGGTCAACCCTAGAAGTCAAACTAGGTCAACTTAGTCTAATCAAGTCTAAACTAGGCTATTCTAACCTACTCTAGCTAACACAATCCTAACAAGGCTAGGCAAGCCTATACTAGCTATATCACAATATAGCCAGTAGCTAATTCTAGAATACCTTAGCAATTCTACAACCTTACCATTACACCCATTGATTTAAACACCATATAATATATTACATATATCTAGGCTAGATATAAATCCTACAACATTAGCTAACATAGAAGTATAGATATATACTCATACAATTTACACATATATTATTGTATATGCCTACATACAACCATAGCCTATACATGTAAGGACTTAGAAATATAGAGAAAGAGAGAGAGAGAGTGCTTGTGTGTGTGTGAAACATGAATTGTATGTATAGGTGTAGCTATGTGTGGACAGGAATTAAAACAGTAAAAAAGGAGAGGACTGTGTGTGTGTGCTTTACAACAATGGGTGTGTGTGTGAGAGGGTACAGGAATTATCATGACCTGACATCAAATTAGTTAAGAGTGAGGGGGAAAACAGAGAATACAGTGTGTGTGGGGGGGGCTGTGGTGAGTGTGTGTATCCTGTAAAACAGTGTGCAGGAAAACACCCCAAACAGTGAAGGAACACACAGGAAAGGAAAATCAGTACAATATTTAAAGAGCAGTGAATAGAAGGGGGTGTGCAGGAATAAGAGGAAAGCTGTGAACTAACAAGTTGTACAGGAAATACATATATATGCAGAAAAAATCAAACAGTGAAGAGAAAGGAAATCAGTAAAACATTTTAACAATAGTCAAAGTATCATGAAGTCAGGAAGACATGGCCTATTCTCAGATTTCAGATTTGAACTCAAACAGTTCAACAGTGTATACATTTTTAATGAAAGAAAACAGTGAATAAAAAGAAGGAAAAAGGGGCAATTCAACATCCAGTCAAAACTGGAATTGCACACACTTAAACTCAGGTTTATATAAAACTGGAACTTAAATCTCAGTTTTTCACACCCTCTTGTATTCTCAGGTTTTGCAAATTTAACCAAAACTAAAACCAAAACTCAGTTTTACATCAACGTTAACATATAAACCTATATTCGATTCTAAAAGCTAATTTAGCATAAAAATGTAACATGTGGAAAACCACATTAGATGAATACACAGAACAAATAGGAAAGCAAAAAGGGTTTTCAAAACTGGAAACTCACTGAACATGAGTATCAGTGAAACAGTGATTCCTCTCAATTCGAATCCCATTCCAAACTCAAATTCACATTTGAACCTCAAAACTTAACACCAAACAGTGAACAACATTCAGTAGTGTAGATTAGAGTTATAAAACCTACATTAATCAGGGTTAAAATAATTAATCAACATTGATTTAGAACTAGAAATTAACAGGAACTAAGTATCAGAACATGGTTAATGAGGAAATCAAATAGGAAAAACTAACAAATCATGAATCTAATGGTTGTAATTGAAAGCAAACCCTTGTGCACAACCCCACATATCCATTTTGTGTCATCCAGGCCTGACACGGCGTGTCCAGATCAGAGAACTCAAAAATAACACACACAGTGAAATGTCAGTGCACTGTCTCGTGCACACGTATACTTGTGTCGTGTGCACGACACAAGACACGAGAGGATCTCGTGGTCATACACAGGGGTAGCCCACCTATAGGGCTACCTCATGGGCCCACTGGCCTGTGTCCACAATGTGTCAGTGTCGGACACGAGGCCCGTATCAGTGGCCAAAACTCGTGTGCACTGACAGTGCAAAAATACATGCACAGTCGATTCCTACCTAGACACGACACGGGGACATAAGGGGCTTGACACACGGGGTGTCAGTCATGGCCCCATGCCATGTGTCAAGTCTCGTATCCAAACAATACGTGTCGTGTCCGCTACAGACCTCGATAGGCAGGGGAGCACAGTAGCGGTGCGCGCGGTCGTGTGCGGCGCGTGTCCACCACATCGAATCCGACACAAAAGACATTGACACTAACACACAAGAACAGAAATCCATAGACAAGATCTAAACTAACATTCCTATTTAAAAATATTGAATAAATACGATCGAAATGCCCTTTGAGGCATTTCGTCGAACACCATGCCCTAGCCCCTGATACGTGTCCAGAATGGACACGAAACCTTCGATACCCGACACAAAAATTATCCAGACCTTAGGGGGACCCCTAGGGCTTCCTATACATGAAGACTAATTGAAAATCCATAGAGATTTGGGTGAGTTACCTCTTGATGAACTTCCAATAGAAAACCCCCTATTCAATGCTCTCCACTTGATGACCCAATCAATCCAAAACAACTTCAAACTGAGATGAGACCTCAACAATAGCAATAACAGTCATATTAGGACCTATTGGAACAATTTAGAAAGAAAAAGGAAGAGGAAAGGAGTTCTAGAAATCAAAATGACATAAAACTAACCTCCTTGAAATTAGGGCTCTTCCTAAGAAAGAGGCAACCCTAGATTTTAGGAGGAGTTTTATAGTGGGGGGATCCCAAGACACCTAGGTGGCCGGCCAAGTTAGGTTAGGGTAGGGTTTGAGCTAGGTTAACTAGTCCTATTGAGTTTAGTCACAAAATGACTTGTGAAACCACAAGCCATTTATCAAATCACTTGATTCCTAAATTCCTAATTCAAATTCTAATGAATCAATAACTACTAACCTAAGTCATACTAGGTTAGACTAGAGTCACTTGACCTAACCAAGTCCAACTAACTTGGGTTAGTTCCTAGGTTGGTCTACATGAGTCAAAAATCAAACTAGTCCAAATAATTCCAAAATAATTCCTAAAAATTCCCATAAATTCTAATTAATTCTAATAAATTTAATTTACCCCAAAAATGACAAATTTACCCTCAAACTAGAAATGTGGTAGTGACAAATCTACCCTCCTTAAAAGAATTTTGTCCTCGAAATTGAAAGGCGAAATACGACTGATGAGAAGGATAGAAACATACCTCACGGTCCAAAAAGATAAGGGTACTGCTCGCGCATCTCATCCTCCCGCTCCCAGGTAGACTCTCCTGGAGAATGATGCCTCCATGCGACGCGTACCAAGGGTATCACCTGGTTTCTTAGAACCTTCTTCCGTCGATCCAGAATCTCCACGGGCTGCTCTGGATAGCTGAGAGAAGGCCCAACCTCTATCTCTGAATGATCGAGCACATGGCTAGGGTCAGCAACGTACCGTCTCAACTGTGATACATGAAATACGTTGTGGACCCCCACAAGTGCAGGCGGCAAGTCTAGCCTGTAAGCCACGTCACTGACTCTCCCGTTGATGACGAAAGAACCGATAAAGCGCGGGCTAAGCTTTCCGCCTCCACCAAAACGTATCATACCACGAGTCGAAGATATCCTCAAGAAAACCTGGTCTCTAACCTAATCACAAGCAAGGTCTCAATTAATTATAATAAACAAATATGATCAAAATCATAAACAAACAACCTAAATCTAATCCTACTCTAATATGTACCTCAAACTCCAAGGGCCTCCAGTGGCTATCGGCCCAGTGCCGAAGTCTGTCCTGCGCCATGCGAAGTCTGTCCCTAATGAGCTTCACCTTCTCGGCCGCATCAACAACCATCTCTGGCCCAGTAAAGCTCGCTCACCAACATCATCCCAGGATAAGGGTGTACGGCACCTACGCCCGTACAGAGCCTCAAAAGGTGACATCTCAATGCTGGCCTGGAAACTATTATTGTAGGCAAACTCCACCAAATGAAGATAATCCTCCCAGGAACCTCCAAAGTCCAGGACGCACGTCCGCAGCATATCCTCAAGAGTCTGAATAGTCCGCTCTGACTGTCCGTCCGTCTGGGGGTGGTATGCAGTACTAAACTTGAGCTGAGTGCCTAAGCTGATCTGCAGACTCCTCCAGAAATGGGAAGTAAAACGGCTATTCCGATCTGAGACGATGCTGACCGAAACTTCGTGGATCCTGACTATCTGCCGCATATACATCTCCGCCAGCCTCTCTGTAGACGTACCCACCTTGAATGGCAAGAAGTGGGCTGATTTGGTCAACCTATCAACGATGACCCAAATCGCGTCTTTCCCTCTTGGAGTACGTGGTAATCCTGATACGAAGTCCATATTGATATGCTCTCATTTCCACTCGGGAATGGACAGCGGCTGCAACAATCCACCGGGCCTCTGTCTCTCTGCCTTGACCTGCTGACAGACCAAGCACCTAGCTACGAAGTGGGACACCTCTCGCTTCATTCCTGACCACCAAACATGCTCCCGCAGATCTCGGTACATCTTGTTGGCACCCGGGTGTATAGAGTACTGAGATCTGTAGGCTTCCTACATAACCTGCTCTCTGAGCTCCCCGCTAGGCACACATAACCTGGCACCGTGCCTCAGGGTACCATCCTCTGCAAGTGAAAACTCAGCATCCCCCACTCCTATACTGATCTGCTCTCTGATACACTGCAGAGCCACATCCTCGAGCTGGGCTGCCTTGATCCTGTCCACCAAGTCTGACTGAATCTGCATCCCCCATAGCTGCATCTGTACTCCCGGCACGATCACCTCAATCCCAAGGCTCTCCAAGTCGACAAGTAAATACCGATCCATGGTCAAACACATGGCTGTCGGATACCTACTCAAGGCATCGGCAACCACGTTAGCCTTCCCTGGATGATACTGCAGTGCAATGTCGAAGTCCTTCATCAACTCCAACCATCTGTACTGTCTCATGTTCAACTTCTTCTGAGTGAACACATACTTTAAGCTCTTGTGGTCTGTGAAGATCTCCACCCTCTCACCATACAGATAATGCTTCCACAGCTTCAAAGCAAAAATCACTGCTGCCAGCTCTAGGTCGTGGGTAGGGTAGTTCTTCTCATGGGGACGTAACTGCCTGAAAGCATAGGCAATCACCTTCCCGTGCTGCTGTAACGTACAGCCTAGCCCCTTCCCTGAAGCATCACTATAAATAGTGAATCCACCTGATCCTGAAGGCAACGTCAGAATCGGAGCTGTCGTCAGCCGCTTCTTCAACTCATCAAAAGCTGCCTGACACTCCTCTGACCAAACATACTTAGCATCCTTCCGGGTCAACCGTGTCAACGGCTCTGCAACCTGGAAGAAATCTTGTACGAATCTCTGATAGTAGCCTGCCAGCCCCAGGAAACTCCTGATCTCTGCAACTGAAGTTGGCGCTGCCCATGCCTCAACTGCTACAATCTTCTTGGGGCCAACTGAGATACCATCTCCAGTCACAACGTGCCCCAAGAAGTCCACCCGGTCCAAGAAAAACTCACACTTGAAGAGTTTTCTATAAAGCTGCTCCTTCCTGAGAATCTCCAGCACTATCCGCAGATGCTCCTCGTGCTCCTCCTCAGTCTTGGAATATATCAAGATATCATCTATGAATACCACCACAAACTGATCCAGGTACTGGTGGAATACCTTGTTCATAAGGTTCAAAAACACAGCTGGTGCATTGGTTAGCCCAAACGGCATAACCAAAAACTCGAACTGCCCGTACCGCGTCCTAAAAGCGGTCTTGGAAATATCCTCCCTCTTCACCTTCACCTAGTAATATCCCGACCTCAGATCATTCTTGGAAAATACCCGAGCTTCGCTCAACTGGTCAAATAGATCGTCGATCCGCGGCAGTGGGTATTTGTTCTTGATCGTGAGGTTGTTGAGTGCCCTATAGTCAATACACATGCGTACTGACCCATCCTTCTTCGGCACAAACAATACTGGTGCACCCCATGGCGACGAACTCGAGCGGATGAAGCCCTTGTCCTGTAGCTCATCCACCTGCTTCTTCAGCTCCACTAGCTCGCTGTTGTTCACCCGATAGACATGCTGAGAGATGGGTTCCGCTCCTGGAACCAAGTCTATCGAGAACTCTATGTCTCTGTCTGGTGGTAGTCACGGCAACTCCTCCGAGAAAACATCCATAAAATCTGCTATCAAGGGGTGTGGAATCGTCTGCTGCTCTACCGAGACTCCACAGAAGAATCCGCTGCTCTGCCTGATGTCTGGAGTACTCGAACTCTGGCTCCCCCGGTGCTCTGAAGAGAACTCTACCCCCTCTGTAATTAATGCTGGCATGGTGCCTGCTCAACCAATCCATGCCTAGTACAATATCGTAGTTCGGCAATGGCATTACGAGCAGGCTCACCTCTAACTCACGGCCTCCCAAAACTACTCTCTGACCCTTACAAATATCACTCACGAGGATAATACCACCCCCGGTCGTGATCTTGTAAGTCCTAGGCAACGATTCAGCTACGATACCGTGTCTCATCGCAAAAGATACTGATATGAAGCTATGCGAAGCACCAAAATCGAATAAGGCAAATGCTGGACTGGAGTCAAGAAGAATCGAACCTGCAATCAGCTCCCCGATGACCTCTGCATCCTCTGCTGCCATGGCGAATCCTTGCCCCTGTTGGCCTCTCCTGGCCTGCTGCTGGTGCTGAACAAATCTTTGCTGCTGCGTCGGCAGGGCTGGTCCCCGCTGCTGACCTGCTGGAGCCCTGGCTCCTCCTTCCGGGCCTGCTCGTACTATGCGGCACCCCCTCATCTAGTGGTCTGCTGAACCACACTTCAGGCACTGGCCCAGCCTCCTCCGACACTCATTGGCGACATGCTCGGGCTTCTTGAAATAGGTACAAGTAACACTCTGCCTCTGTCCCTGCTGGTGCTGCCTCGGCTGCTGCTGCTGAGGGGCTGGCCTCTGCTGAATCGGCTGCGGCTAAAACTGTCTCAGCTGCTGATGCTGAAAGTGCGGCCTCTTGGCCGGTCCTCCGCTACTGCTGCCTTCCTGGGAGTCTTGCCCCCTCTTGAGCCTAAGCTCAAGATCATCCTCTGCAGCTAGTGCGTCCACCAGTATCTTCTCAAATGTAGTGCTGCGGGCATTCTTAGTGTAGGACTTGGCCTCCTTTACTAAGCCCTTCCGGAACCTCCGGGCCTTCGTCGTCTCTGACAAGTCCTCTACAAATCTGTCCAGGCGGCAGAACTCTCCTTCATACTCCTCCACAGACTGACTCCCCTGGACTAGGGCCTCGAACTGAGTCTCGAGGGCTCCCAGCGCTGCCTCCGGGAAGAACTTTTCCTTGAACAGCTTCTTGAATGCTGCCCAAGTCTGTCCTGCTGTGCTGACCCTCGGGTCGGTCTGGTACCATGTACGGGCCAGATCCTGTATTATACTGGCCGCTGCCTCTATCTGGAGTCTCGTCGGAATCTCCGCCAGCCTGAAGATCTCCTCCATATGCTCGATCCACTCATCGGCATACAGGATCCCCTCTGTCCCTCGAAAGTCTCTCGGATGCATCTTCTGGAAGTCCTTGATGCCTTTCTCCCGTGGCTGGTGCGGCTGCTGGACTGCTGCTGGCTGAGCCACGACTCTCTCCACTGCTGTCACTGCGAGCTCAATGCCTCGAGTGAGCTCTGCCGTCTGCCTCTGCTGCTGAGTCTGCTGACCCTCTATGTACTGCTTGAAGAAGGCCAACAGCTGAACGGCGTCAACTGTCCCTGCAGGTGGCTGCTGGTAAGGATCCTCTGGGAAAACCGGGTCCTGTCTCTGAGCCGGTGGATGCATGTCCCCTGCTGCGGCTGTCGAGGTCTCAACACGAGCTGAGGTGACAGGAGCTGCAGTCCCCTGGCCTCGTCGTGCTGGCTGGGAGGTAGCAGTCCCCTCCATAGCATCCCTATGGATGGTACGCTGCGATCTAGTCTCTACCATCCTGAAGATAGACAAATAAGAGTATCAATTTCTGATAAAGAAGCGATATAACAAAGGCGGACAATTATAATTCAAAGGATCAGCTGACAATAAGAATTTAGATGGCAATAAAGAAATTTTCTAATGTGATTGAGTACCTTAAAAAAAATTATATCCTATATCCTATAGCAGGCTGTAGTGATACTCTAGTTCGAGTACCACCACACTTCTAGTCTAGACCTGTATGGGCCACCACTAAAAACGTGTCACGACCCGTACCCTAGAGTAAGGGCACGAGGCGTGGGTACGTCCAGCCTATGCCGCAGTATCGGCGGTAGAACGTTGTCCTAGGTCACAACATCTTACAATATATCTCTAAATAGTTTATACTCCCCGAATGGGGGTGACATAGCAATAGTAAACTCAATCACAACTAAGGAAGAGATGGCACAATATAAAATAGAACATCAAGGAATAAAATAGATAAAAACAGTCTAAGATAATCCCAGCAATATCCAACAGTACAAAGTCTCAGATGAAAGAATATATACAACTCATAACTCCAAATAAAGTCTAACTAAGACATGTCTCAAGACTGCAAAAGTAAGATAAGCCTAACTAGTCTAGTCTAGGCAATCGGGATGATATCCTCAGCTACAGCTGGGTCCTCCTGGGAGTCCAGCTCAAAGGTGTCATCTAAGGCTGCCCTGTAGTAAGTGTCCAGGCAAGCCTCCTCCTCGTCCTCTGTAATATTTTCAACAGGTCCAGTCAGGACAGGAGCGAGTACAGTACATCTCAACAAATCATAGCAGGTTAGAAAATATAAACATGCAGTAAAGTAAGATACAAGTACTAAAAGAAGTGCAGTATAAAAACAGAGAGAGAACTGTAATAGAAATATCTACTACACATAGAGAACTAGCAGTGACTAGTGAGTCAGAGTACAACATGAACATGTAAATGGCCTGGGATGATTCAATGAAGACACTACGGAATGATTCAATGAAGATACTATTGGTGTATTATTCACATGTCCACTTCTACTCCCCCGTACCCCCAATCAATACACAAGGATCCAGCCAGGTTATGTTATATGATTCCATGCACGGCCCCCGAAGGGTGATACATGGATGTTCCATAAATGGGGAGTCTGGGGGTTATCCAACTGTGTAAGATTCAAGAGACTCTGTGATCATGAGGGTACATGTCACAAGTAATCAAGTGAACCAAGAAGCATAGTGATACGCCATGTAAGTAAAATGCACAGAACACGTAGTACCCGATGCGCCCTAAGGATAACATCTCAAGAAAGGATCCATATAGTACCAATCTGTGTGACCGTCGTGACAGTACAAGTAAAGTAATCTACTGCAGAAAATAATTCTAAGCAAGATATAAAATGATCAGAGAATGTACTCGCATGTATCTGAGTGTCCAAAATGAAACGTACTATCCAAGGAGTGGTGTCTGGCTCCTAATCAGAACAGCACAAGTCACAACAAGTCCAGAATAGTGAAATGCAGTCCTACTATGCATTCTACATGATTCTAGGTTAATCTAGGCGAAAGTCAACTCTTGGTCAACTTTGGTCAACCCTAGAAGTCAAACTAGGTCAACTTAGTCTAATCAAGTCTAAACTAGGCTATTCTAACCTACTCTAGCTAACACAATCCTAACAAGGCTAGGCAAGCCTATACTAGCTATATCACAATATACCAGTAGCTAATTCTAGAATACCTTAGCAATTCTACAACCTTACCATTACACCCATTGATTTAAACACCATATAATATATATCACATATATCTAGGCTAGATATAAATCCTACAACATTAGCTAACATAGAAGCATAAATATATACTCATACAATTTACACATATATTATTGTATATGCCTTCATACAACCATAGCCTATACATGTAAGGACTTAGAAATATATAGAATGAGAGAGAGAGTGCTTGTGTGTGTGTGAAACATGAATTGTGTGTATAGGTGTAGCTATGTGTGGACAGGAATTAAAACAGTAAAAAAAAAGAGGACTGTGTGTGTGTGCTTTGCAACAATGGGTGTGTGTGAGAGGGTACAGGAATTATCATGACCTGACATCAAATTAGTTAAGAGTGAGGGAGAAAACAGAGAATACAGTGTGTGTGGGGGGGGGGTTGTGGTGAGTGTGTGTATCCTGTAAAACAGTGTGCAGGAAAATACCCCAAACAGTGAAGGAACACACAGGAAAGGAAAATCAGTACAATATTTAAAGAGCAGTGAATGGATGGGGGTGTGCAGGAATAAGAGGAAAGCTGTGAACTAACAAGTTGTACAGGAAATACATATATGTGCAGAAAAAATCAAACAGTAAAGAGAAAGGAAATCAGTAAAACATTTTAACAACAGTCAAAGTATCATGAAGTCAGGAAGACATGGCCTATTCTCAGATTTCAGATTTGAACTCAAACAGTCAAAGTTTATACATTTTTAATGAAAGAAAACAGTGAATGAAAAGAAGGAAAAAGGGTCAATTCAACATCCAGTCAAAACTGGAATTGCACGCACTTAAACTCAGGTTTATATAAAACTGGAACTTAAATCTCAGTTTTTCACACCCTCTTGTATTCTCAGGTTTTGCAAATTTAACCAAAACTAAAACCAAAACTCAGTTTTTACATCAAAGTTAACATATAAACCTATATTCGATTCTAGAAGCTAATTTAGCATGAAAATGTAACATGTGGAAAACCACATTAGATGAATACACAGAACAAATAGGAAAGCAAAAAGGGTTTTCAAAACTGGGAACTCTCTGAACATGAGTATCAGTGAAACAGTGATTCCTCTCAATTCGAATCCCATTCCAAACTCAAAAACAGTGATTCCTCTCAATTCGAATCCCATTCCAAACTCAAATTCATATTTGAACCTCAAAACTTAACACCAAACAGTGAACAACATTCAGGAGTGTAGATTAGAGTTATAAAACCTACATTAATCAGGGTTAAAATCATTAATCAATATTGATTTAGAACTAGAAATTAACAGGAACTAAGTATCAGAACATGGTTAATGAGGAAATCAAATAGGAAAAACTAACAAATCATGAATCTAATGGTTGTAATTGAAAGCAAACCCTTGTGCACAACCCCACGTATCTATTTTGTGTCACCCAGGCCTGACACGGCGTGTCCAGATCAGAGAACTCAAAAATAACACACAGAGTGAAATGTCAGTGCACTGTCTCATGCACACGTGCACTTGTGTCGTGTGCATGACACAAGACACGAGAGGATCTCGTGGTCATACACAGGGGTAGTCCACCTATAGGGCTACCTCACGGGCCCACTGGCCTGTGTCCACAACGTGTCAGTGTCGGACACGAGGCCCGTATCAGTGGCCAAAACTCGTATGCACTGACAGTGCAAAAATACGTGCACAGTCGATTCCTACCTAGACACGACACGGGGACACATGGGGCTTGACACACGGGGTGTCAGTCATGGCCCCATACCACGTGTCAAGTCTCGTGTCGAAATAATGCGTGTCGTGTCCGCTACAGACCCCGATAGGCAGGGGAGCACTATAGCGGTGCGTGCGGTCGTGTGCGGCGCGTGTCCACCACATCGAATCCGACACAAAAGATACTGACACTAACACACAAGAACAGAAATCCATAGACAAGATCTAAACTAACATTCCTATTTAAAAACATTGAATAAATACGATCGAAATGCCCTTTGAGGCATTTCGTCGAACACCATGCCCTAGCCCCTGATACGTGTCCAGAATGGACACGAAACCTTCGATACCCGACACAAAAATTATCCAGACCTTAGGGGGACCCCTAGGGCTTCCTATACATGAAGACTAATTGAAAATCCATAGAGATTTGGGTGAGTTACCTCTTGATGAACTTCCAATGGAAAACCCCCTATTCAATGCTCTCCACTTGATGACCCAATCAATCCAAAACAACTTCAAACTGAGATAAGACCTCAACAACAGCAATAACAGTCATATTAGGACCTATTGGAACAATTTAGAAAGAAAAAGGAAGAGGAAATGAGTTCTAGAAATCAAAATGACATAAAACTAACCTCCTTGAAATTAGGGCTCTTCCTAAGAAAGAGACAACCCTAGATTTTAGGAGGAGTTTTATAGTGGGGGGATCCTAAGACACCTAGGTGGCCAGCCAAGTTAGGTTAGGGTAGGGTTTGAGCTAGGTTAACTAGTCCTATTGAGTTTAGTCACAAAATGACTTGTGAAACCACAAGCCATTTATCAAATCACTTGATTCCTAAATTCCTAATTCAAATTCTAATGAATCAATAACTACTAACCTAAGTCATACTAGATTAGACTAGAGTCACTTGACCTAACCAAGTCCAACTAACTAGGGTTAGTTCCTAGGTTGGTCTACATGAGTCAAAAATTAAACTAGTCCAAATAATTCCAAAATAATTCCTAAAAATTACCATAAATTCTAATTAATTCTAATAAATTTAATTTACCCCAAAAATGACAAATTTATCCTCAAACTAGAAATATGGTAGTGACACATAGAATCACTCTTTGCCCCTACAAGTCCAGCATCAAAGTGCTTTTCTTTGCTGGACTAGGGGACAGCAGAGTCCTCTATGGATTGAAGTGGGACTGCATGAGAGTTGCCTTCGCCGTCTTGGGCAGCAGAGAGTACTCCGTCCAGAGCTTGGGGAAGAGCAAATAATTTTGGCCTCCACTCCTTGCGAGCCGTCTTTGTGCGGGTTCGCTTCTGGACCGGGCCAGCGCTCCCGTTGGAGAGCATTTTTTCAAACGCCTGTTGGTCGAAGCGGACGACCATCTTATATTGTGTGGAGCAAAGTTTGGCTGCATCCGATTACGTCACCAACTTCTCAGCCGTGGAGAAGTTTGTCCCCAGCAGAGTCGCCATCGTATTTGCCATTGATTGTGAAAGAACAGAACAATTTATATAGGAGGACTGAACTTAGACTCACAATACAAACTCGCTCGTACAAAGAAAGCCTAGGGACGAAAACATAGGTACAGTAATCTAGGTACAATTGTTTATTTTTGATTCTGGGGGGTGACGATAGAGGCTCGGAAAAGCGACGGCAGCTCTGCCTTACTCCTTGGACGATCGGACGCAGTCTTGGCTCTGGGGAAGAAATGCTCTGTGTCTGGCTCTGGGGAAGAAATACTCTGTGTCTAGCTCTGCACGTATCTCTCTGTGCTCTCCTTTTTATGTATATGTTCCTCTGTGCGCCTCTCTCTATATGCGTCTATCCCCCTTCCATTTGCAAGGGAATAGCACCTTGCTATTTATAGGAGTGGGGGTGATCATTAGGGTTTGCAATGATTACCCATTTTGAAAAGTCGGCGGCTTAAGAGTTATCAATCTGGACCGTTCATCTTGAATATAATAAATTTGAGCAATTAATATGATTGCATCAAATCTCTGTAGGCAATAAATATTGATTGCCATGAATATTCATGATTTGTGATAGCCTGTCACGTATCCAATTTGCTTGATTTGATTTGATCTGGACAATTATGACGATCGCAACAAATCTGATTTTGTTAGGATTTGTTAGCACCCATAATTCCAGGAAAGATAAGACTGCCATGTTCTCAATTATCGCGAAGAGCGCCACGTGTCTCAACTGGACCGTCCTGGCAGAGCCGCATATGGGTGGTCCTCTCAGCCGCATGAGGATGGACAGCCGCATAGGGATGGGCAGCCGCATAGAGATAGGCATCCGCATGCAGATGGGCAGCCGCATGAAGGATGCAGCCGCATGAAGTGGGCGGCCGCATGAAGTGGGTGGCCGTATAAATGCAGCAGCCATATGAATTGACCTCGGGACTTGGTGGATCTTGCCAGCTATAAGAAGATTTTATCCTCTTCCCTAGGAACACGCCATCATGTCAGAGTCATTATTACGTCTTTATGTCAGAGCTGTCATAGCTGTCATTTGTCAGAGCAACCGTCAGGGCATAAAATGCAGCAGAATATAGAGAAGAACTGTTGAAGGCCACGTGGCTTCTTTCTGGACCGCATGGAACTATCCGAGCCGTATGGACCCTTGAGCCGCATGGACTCCTGAGCGCATGGACTTCTGAGCCGCATGGGGATCCTGAGCCGCATGGGGATCCTTCTGTCGGAGCCGCATAGGCCTTTCTTAATTCTTTTCCATACTTCTACAATCATATATATATATATATATATATATATATATATATATATATATATATATATATAAAATATATATATATATATATATATAGGAGAATAATAACATGAGCTGATGCGGAAGAGAGCGGGACTGCTCGCCACTCCGTCATCTCCGGTGACCGGATGGCTTGGGTGGCCGATCGGCCTCCTCGGGCAGGCCGTGCCCCCCGGCGCTCTCTCCCCCGTAGGCGGCCTCCTCGCCTTCCCATCCCACGGCCTCCCTTTCTGGTCGTGCTTCGCCTGGCTCCCCGCCGGCTTCCCACCGCACGGGATCCCCACTTCCCTACTCCCTCGCCAACCCCCTCGGCGGTGCCGCCCGCGCCGTAGACACCGGCGCCCTCGGGCCAAGCCCGACCCTCTCTCACTGGAGTTGGATCAGCCTGGCCCCCCCCCGCCCTGGCGTTCCTTCGTCCTGCCACCCCTCTTCCTGTGCCGTCCCCGGCGCCCTTTGCCACCCCCTTGATGTGGCCACCCGCTGCCTCGACAGGCGTAGCCCCGCGCCTCCTCGACCCTGCGACAGACGCATTTTTATCCCTTCAGCGGCCCTCCTCGGCCGCGTCTTCCCCGACCCCAGCCTCCGTCTCGTGTACGACGGGGGCTCCGCCTCCTCCTCCGACCCCGGCGCCCCCTTCCGACGTGCCCTGGTGTCCCCCCCCCCCCCGTCGCAGGCCCTCTCCCTCCTTCCGCAACCGCTGAGCATCCTTCGTGGGCATTCGTGGCCGCACGGCGTTCGGTGTGCTCGGCCTCCCCGTCTTCGATCGATCGTCCCACGTCTGCGGTGTCGCCGTCCTCCCACGTCGCTCCACCGCCTTCCTCCAGCCTCCGGCGCTCCCTCCAGATTATGCTGGAGCCTCCCCCCTCTCACTGACAACCGGCCTGCGCAGCGTCGGTCGGCCTCCCTCGCTGGACGAGATCCTCCACTCCCCGGAGTCGACCTCCCCACTTGGTGGTCGGACCCCCCTCCCATTCCCTCTCCCCTCCCCCCTCCCTTCTCCCTCCCTCACCCTCCGCCTTACCCGGCGCTCCACGGCAGACCCCGGCGCTGCTCCGCCGCCAGAGCAACGTCCTTCGTCCCCCTCCCGGTCCCCTAGCTCCGGGCCCTTCCCACCTCGGGATGGGCGCCCTGTAATGCCCTGAATCCGTTGCGGAGCACGGTGCGGGCTAGCGGCCGAATGGCCGAGTCGGATGAGAATTGGGGAAACTTTACCAGGATCACGGGATAATAAATTGAGATCCTTTCCTCGTTATGGATAGGACTCTTTTGAAATGATGCCCAAGATGCAGTGGCGCGCGTCTTGGAGGAAGAGTTCTATATAAGAGTCGCTTGCCCCGAGACCGTTGTCCTGCTGGTTTTCGATGTCGCTTTTGCTGTTGGCTTTTGTGTGCGTTTTCGTGATTGTTTTCGATGAATGTTTTCATGGATTTACTTTCACCGTCTACGCATTTCATATCGAATAACTGAGAGAAAGAGAAGAAGTATGCTGACCAGATGTTGGTGCCAATGCAGGTGCTAACGCGGTGAACCTAGGGTGACGTTGCGTGGAAGACCTCTTTCTCTCGGCAATTCACCAACAAGTGAGTGGCTTTGATCCTTCGACAATCCTTGATCTTCGCGCATAACAATGGTAGACTTGTTATTGCGTTCGGTGCTTAATAAAATATGCCTAGTAATAATATGGGAAAGATAATGAAAGATAAATTATCACATGGCTAGGCTTATGTTGTAAATCGAATGATGCTCGTATGCTATATGAATTGTTTAACAGGTGATGCAAAGACCCAAGTATTGGGCGGTAAGTATATCGGACTTCGGTTCGAAAGAATGAGTTAAACATGAATAGTCCCTTGGTTGGATGAACGAATATACGAGCCTATGGCTCAAAGTAAGATGGTAAGATGGCAAGTTGGAAAGATGGGAAAATGGCAAGATAAAATGAGAACTACGACTATGTGTGGAAGATGCTATTATCATGCATGTCATGTCTCTTATTAGTTAAGTTGCATTACATGCATGGTCATGGACAACTTGTATACAAGGTAGTTCCTCGAACGGTACTCCGAGGCCACGGAACCGATTCGGCCTAGGAGGAACGCCGTGCTGAAGTAGTAGCACAGTGCTGAAGTAGTAGCACGGTCTTTCGGGAACCTTCCGGATGGGCTAGCTACCCACCGATGAAGGGAAGCCGTCCGACCAAGATGTCCCAGATGGCGTGTAGTCAGTGACCTTCATATAGACAGGTGGCATAGCTAACATTGTCTTATGCAGGCAGAGTAAGTGGTATTCATAAATATGTACAGGGACGGCTATCGACCGTGGGTAAGATTCACCAAATTGGTGATCAATATGAACTGCTTATGTTAGAACAACATGAATTGCTTATGTTTCTAACATCACTGTATGCTTCTTATATTTCTCATCAAATATATGAATTGTTAATGGACCCTAAGGCAAGATAGAAAGAATACAAATCAATAGTGAACATTCATGTAATTTTACTACTGTTGATTTATGGTGAGATTGGTTACGGCCGCTCACCAGTACATATGTGGCAATGTACTGACCCTCGTCTCCACAGGTGCCGGGAACCTAGTGGATAATCATAGACGCTGAAGGCTTGCTGTCCGACTCTTTAGAAGCTTCGTACATCTTGAAGTTTCCACTTGAAGAAAAAGGCATTTTGCTGAAGGTGGTTATTGCCGCATTATTAATAAAGGGATATGATGTATGGAACAAGTTCTATCTCATTTCAATATTTCTGCAAGTTGTAGCCAAGTTTGGCCTTTCATCTCGGCTGTTTGAGAGCCTTATGTTTATGCAAATGTAATTTCAAAGATATCAATAAAAAACTTATTTCAGATCATATCTGTGTTGCCAAAACTTCTCTATCATCCGCTGCGAATCTCTATTCAAAATGTCTCTTTTATAAAAGGAACACGAGCACGCCTTGTACAAGTGCAATTCCAGACTTGTACGGCATCACGCCTTAGCGAGGACGAACGATTCGGCGTGAATCTAAGCAGAGGCAAACGATTCCCGAATCGGGGCGTGACAGTTTGGTATCAGAGCACGGCTTTACATCCTTGGGAATTTCTTGGTTTTAAAGATTTCGAAAATGACACAAGCTTTATTGCTTCTCGAACAACTTTGGTTTTAAATGTCCCGAAATGAGATGTTCCATACAATAAGTCCATAAATATATTATGAGACTAACAAGCTCCTCTGTTTTGCAGAGATGACAAAGGCGGGTGCGACAAACAACGCGAGTAGCTCAAGGGTGGTAGCCTCAACCGACCCTATGGAGAGGATGCTGGCTATGATGGAGAGCCAGCAGAGGCAGAACGCGAAGCAATTCGAGGCCCAACAAAAGCAGCTAGATACCCTGCAACAGTTGGTCCGATCAGTGGTGAACAATGGGGCTCAAGGCACTCCAGTCTCACGAGAGAGCAAACTAGTGGAGGCAGAGGAACCCTCGGCAGCTAAGAAAACCACTGCTGTGGCCGACATTACAAAGTTTAAGAAGATCTGTAACAAAGAATTCAAAGGGACAGAAGAAGCCACCATTGCTATGGATTGGCTAGTTGAAGTGGAAGATCACCTGGAAGCTTTGGGTATTGTTGGATCCAAGAGGGTCTCGTGTGTGAAACTACTGCTGGTTTCCAACGCACACTACTGGTGGCAAAGTCAGAAAAGAATTCTAGCGGGAGTGAATGGAACAACGAAAATCACTTGGCTGATGTTCCGCGAGGCATTTCTGGCTCAGTACTTCTCTTCGACTGAGCAGCGAGCTAAGGAATTGGAGTTCCAGAAGCTCGAACAGGGGAACATGATGGTGAAGGAGTATGAGGCAGAGTTTTCTAGACTGTCTCAGTATACGATCACGAAGTTTACTGACGATGCATCTAAGGCTCGTCGGTTTGAGCAGGGCTTGAGGCCTGCTTTGAAGGCTCAAGTTGTGGTTCAGAAATATAAGACTTTTCAGGAGTCTTATGAGCACGCGAAGGAATTGGACCCACACTATCCTGCGACGGTGCCAGTGCAAGCGTCGGTGCAGAATCTGCATAACAAGAGACCGAACAACGGGGGCAGATATGAGGCGCCTAAGCGTCAGAACCACGGTGGCTTTCAACGACCCAACCAGGGTGGACCATTCTGCAACAAGTGCCGCAACAAAGGGCACTTTGCTAACGAATGTCAGGTGCTAGAGGGTGGATGCTTCAAATGTGGTCGCATGGGCCACGGATTCAGAGACTGTCCAGGGAGGGGCCACCAGAACCCTCCAAGGCAGCAGCATCACCAACAGTACCAACAGAATCGTGGACAGGCACCACGACCTCCTCAGCCACAACAGAATCAGAGGCCCGGTGCCCAGGGCCGAGTCTTTGCATTGACTCAGGAGGAAGCATCATTTACATCAGATACTGTCGTGACAGGTATATTGTTATTTAATGGCATTCCTGCACGTACTTTATTTGATTCTGGTGCTTCACATAGTTTTATATCTAAAGACTATGTTAAGGAACATGAAATAAAAATGACAATGTTGGATATGTACCTTAGTGTTAGTACTCCATCAGGAGTGGAGATGCCTACTAACATGATGTGTAGGGATGGTTACATATGTATCGGGAAGAGAAAGCTACCATTAGATGTAGTCGAGCTTGATATGAAAGATTTTGATATCATTCTGGGAATGGACTGGTTAAGTGCATGTTGTGCGACGATTGACTGTGCGAAGAAGCGAGTTATGTTTCGCCTACCTGGGGGAACAGAATTCTCTTACTCGGCCAGTTCGTCGGCGAAGGCTTCGATGGTGATTTCAGCTACTACGGCCCGGCGATTGCTTCATTCTGGCTGCGAAGGGTACCTTGCTTCTGTTCGAGACACACGCAAGAATGGTGCAGACTCAGCTAACACTGAAGTCGTGGCAAAATTTCCTGATGTGTTTCCTGACGAGATACCCGGAATGCCTCCGGACCGAGAGATTGAATTCACTATCGATACATTTCCAGATACTCGTCCGATCTCAAGGGCACCATACAGGATGGCGCCTGCTGAATTGAAGGAACTCAAAGTACAGCTACAGGAATTATTAGACAAGGGATACATCAGACCCAGTGTTTCACCATGGGGTGCTCCGGTGCTATTTGTGAAGAAGAAAGATGGATCGATGCGACTGTGCATCGACTACCGCGAGCTAAATAAAGTTACAATTCGGAACCAGTACCCGTTGCCTCGAATAGACGACCTCTTCGATCAGTTGCAAGGGGCGTCTATATTTTCAAAGATTGATCTTCGCTCAGGCTACCATCAGTTAAAGATTAAACCAGATGACATTTCTAAGTCCGCATTCCGAACCAGATACGGACACTATGAATTCTTGGTCATGCCATTCGGACTGACCAACGCCCCTGCCGCTTTCATGGATATGATGAACAGAGTCTTCCGGCCCTTTTTAGATAAATTTGCGGTCGTGTTTATCGACGACATCCTAATCTACTCGAAGAATAGAGAAGACCATGCAGAACATTTGAGGACAGTGTTACAGACTCTACGGGACAATCAGCTCTATGCCAAGCTGAGCAAATGTGAGTTTTGGATGAGTAGCGTGTCGTTCCTAGGGCACGTTATCTCGGCGGAAGGTGTGTCCGTTGTCCCAAAGAAAATTGAAGCCGTAGTGGATTGGAAGCAACCCACGTCGGTGAGCGAGATCCGAAGTTTCCTCGGCTTGGCAGGCTACTACAGGAAGTTTGTCAAAGATTTTTCAAAAGTGGCAGCGCCTTTAACTCGGCTAACCCAGAAGGGAGTGGCATTCGATTGGACTGATGAGTGCGAGTCTTGCTTTCAAAATCTGAAGCAACGTCTCGTATCAGCTCCAATCCTTACACTTCCAGACGGCGTCGAGGGATTCCAGATATACAGCGATGCGTCCGAATTGGGTTTGGGATGTGTGTTGACTCAGAGAGGGAAAGTGATATCTTATGCCTCGAGACAGCTTAAGCCGCACGAGAAAAATTATCCAACGCATGATTTGGAATTGGCAGCGATAGTGTTTGCATTGAAATTGTGGAGGTGCTACTTGTATGGAGTGGCTTGCGAGATCTTTACCGACCATAAAAGCCTGAAGTATATCTTTACTCAAAAAGATTTAAATTTGCGGCAAAGACGTTGGTTGGAGCTTATAAAAGATTACGACTTGACGATCGCGTACACCCCAGGAAAAGGCAATGTGGTGGCGGACGCGTTGAGTCGAAACTTTGTGGGATCACTCAGTGTTGACAAAAGAATACTGGAGGAATTAGAAAGTATGGGAATTGAGCTCCAGATTCGTGGCCGAAATGCACAATTGGCTCAACTTCAACTTGAGCCGAGTTTGTTAGAAAAGATAAAGACGGCACAGAGGACAGATGAGTTCTTGATTAAGATTGGCAGAATAGTGGAAAAGGGTGAAGCCAGCGACTTCACCAGGCACGAGGATGGATCATTGCGACTCAAGGGGAGGCTATGTGTCCCGAAGGATGAAGAACTCCGGAAAGAAATCTTGACAGAGGCCCACTATGCCAAGTATTCCTTGCATCCGGGAAGTACAAAAATGTATAAAGATTTGCGCACGACCTTCTGGTGGCACGGCATGAAACGAGATGTGGCCCTCTTTGTCTCGCGATGCTTAGCGTGTCAACGAGTCAAGGTGGAACACCAGAGGCCCGGCGGGAAGATGCAGAACCTCGCGATCCCAGAATGGAAATGGGATCATATAACCATGGATTTTATAGTTGGCTTGCCGAAGACGCAGCGGGGGAATGATGCAATTTGGGTCATCGTTGATCGATTAACCAAATCTGCACATTTTCTCGCAATGAAGACCACATGGAGCGTCGATCGGTTGGCTCAACTATACGTAGATAAAATCGTCCGACTGTATGGAGTGCCGGCATCAATAGTGTCGGATCGGGATGGGCGATTTGTATCGCGTTTCTGGGTCAGTTTACAAGCTGCCATGGGAACACAATTGAAATTTAGTTCTGCATACCATCCTCAAACCGATGGCCAGACCGAGAGGGTGAATCAGATACTTGAAGACATGCTTCGGCTTTGTGCTATTGATCTGAAGACTAGTTGGGATACTCACTTGCCGCTAGCAGAATTTGCCTACAATAACAGTTACCAGTCAAGTATACAAATGGCTCCGTATGAAGCATTGTACGGGCGAAGGTGTCGGTCTCCGATTTGTTGGGATAAAGTCGGTGAACGACAGGTACTTGGTCCGGAGATGGTGGAACAGGCCGTCGAGAAGGTCCGCATGATTCGGAAGAAGTTACGTGTGGCACAAAGTCGGCAGAAGAGTTATACGGATACTCATCGACGACCATTGGAATTTATGGTGGACGATCACATATTTCTGAAGGTGTCACCGATGCGCGGAGTTATGCGATTCGGTGCGAAGGGGAAGCTAAGTCCGAGATTTGTTGGCCCATTTGAAATTCTTAAGCGAGTCGGCCCTGTCGCCTATCTGATCGCGTTGCCACCGGCATTGGATGGAGTGCATAATATCTTCCATGTTTCCCAACTACGGAAGTATGTACACGATCCAAGCCATGTGGTAGACTTCGGTCCGTTAGGGCTAAGAGCTGACTTGTCTTATGTAGAGGAACCCGTGCAGATCTTGGATAAGAAAGATAAAATCTTGCGGAACCGAGTTGTTTCTTTGGTTCGAGTGCTTTGGCGAAATCATTCTGTCGAAGAGTCGACATGGGAACTTGAGGCAGAGGTGAAGGAAAAGTTTCCTTCGTTGTTTGACCTAGGTGGGTTTGTGTTTAAGTTTCGAGGACGAAACTTTTTGTTAGTGTATTAATATGTAATGCCCTGAATCCGTTGCGGAGCACGGTGCGGGCTAGCGGCCGAATGGCCGAGTCGGATGAGAATTGGGGAAACTTTACCAGGATCACGGGATAATAAATTGAGATCCTTTCCTCGTTATGGATTGGACTCTTTTGAAATGATGCCCAAGATGTAGTGGCGCACGTCTTGGGGGAAGAGTTCTATATAAGAGTCGCTTGCCCTGAGACCGTTGCCCTGCTGGTTTTCGATGTCGCTTTTGCTGTTGGCTTTTGTGTGCGTTTTCGTGATTGTTTTCGATGAATGTTTTCATGGATTTACTTTCACCGTCTACGCATTTCATATCGAATAACTGAGAGAAAGAGAAGAAGTATGCTGACCAGATGCGGTGAACCTAGGGTGACGTTACGTGGAAGACCTCTTTCTCTCGGCAATTCACCAACAAGTGAGTGGCTTTGATCCTTCGACGATCCTTGATCTTCGCGCATAACAATGGTAGACTTGTTATTGCGTTCGGTGCTTAATAAAAGATGCCTAGTAATAATATGGAAAAGATAATGAAAGATAAATTATCACATGGCTAGGCTTATGTTGTAAATCGAATGATGCTCGTATGCTATATGAATTGTTTAACAGGTGATGCAAAGACCCAAGTATTGGGCGGTAAGTATATCGGACTTCGGTTCGAAAGAATGAGTTAAACATGAATAGTCCCTTGGTTGGATGAACGAATATACGAGCCTATGAATCAAAGTAAGATGGTAAGATGGCAAGTTGGAAAGATGGAAAAATGGCAAGATAAAATGAGAACTACGACTATGTGTGGAAGATGCTATTATCATGCATGTCATGTCTCTTATTAGTTAAGTTGCATTGCATGCATGGTCATGGACAACTTGTATACAAGGTAGTTCCTCGAACGGTACTCCGAGGCCACGGAACCGATTCGGCCTAGGAGGAACGCCGTGCTGAAGTAGTAGCACAGTGCTGAAGTAGTAGCACGGTCTTTCGGGAACCTTCTGGATGGGCTAGCTACCCACCGATGAAGGGGAGCCGTCCGACCAAGATGTCCCAGATGGCGTGTAGTCAGTGACCTTCATATAGACAGGTGGCATAGCTAACATTATCTTATGCAGGCAGAGTAAGTGGTATTCATAAATATGTACAGGGACGGCTATCGACCGTGGGTAAGATTCACCAAATTGGTGATCAATATGAACTGCTTATGTTAGAACAACATGAATTGCTTATGTTTCTAACATCACTGTATGCTTCTTATATTTCTCATCAAATATATGAATTGTTAATGGACCCTAAGGCAAGATAGAAAGAATACAAATCAATAGTGAACATTCATGTAATTTTACTACTGTTGATTTATGGTGAGATTGGTTACGGCCGCTCACCAGTACATATGTGGCAATGTACTGACCCTCATCTCCACAGGTGCCGGGAACCTAGTGGATAATCATAGACGCTGAAGGCTTGCTGTCCGACTCTTTAGAAGCTTCGTACATCTTGAAGTTTCCACTTGAAGAAAAAGGCATTTTGCTGAAGGTGGTTATTGCCGCATTATTAATAAAGGGATATGATGTATGGAACAAGTTGTATCTCATTTCAATATTTCTGCAAGTTGTAGCCAAGTTTGGCCTTTCATCTCGGCTGTTTGAGAGCCTTATGTTTATGCAAATGTAATTTCAAAGATATCAATAAAGAACTTATTTCAGATCATATCTGTGTTGCCAAAACTTCTCTATCATCCGCTGCGAATCTCTATTCAAAATGTCTCTTTTATAAAAGGAACATGAGCACGCCTTGTACAAGTGCAATTCCAGACTTGTACGGCATCACGCCTTAGCGAGGACGAACGATTCGACGTGAATCTAAGCAGAGGCGAACGATTCCCGAATCGGGGCGTGACACGCCCCTCCATCGGGCAGAGGGCCCCCTCGTGCCGAATTCCCCTCGGGCCGTGCGCAGCTTTGGGCAGAGTGCCCTTTCCCCCCCCCCCTGGGACCTGTGCCACCGCCATCCTTTCTTTTTCATATTTCTCTTTTTTGAATTTTTCATTTTTCAGTTTGCTTTTTTTCTAAAAAAAAACAAAAGACTTTTGGTTAATGACGCGTCGCGTCAGAATTTGTGTTAAGGGTTTCCCCCGCACCTTGTAGGAACATGGGCTATCTCCCGGTTCCAACCTATCTTCTTCTATTTCAATGAAGGCTTGAGCCACTGTTTATATATATATATATATATATATATATATATATATATATATATATATATATATATATATATAAAAAAAAAAAAATATATATATATATATATATATATATATATATATATAATGTATACATATATATAATGTATACATATATAATGTATACATATATATATATATATATATATATATATATATATATATATATATATATATACATTATATGCCTATCAGTTGTTCCATAGAGGTGTGTGTATATATATATATATATATATATATATATATATATATATATATTAACGCCCATGTGGTCACAGGCTCCTCTCCTGGCCGCTCCGCCCGCCGGCATCCTTTGGCTGGGCTGGCCGGTTGGCCTGCCGGGCCCGGCGGCACCACTCCATTTTTTCTCCCCCATCGGCGGACACCCCTCCTCCCCCGGGTGGCCGTCCTCCGCCTGGCCCTCCCCCCTGCGGGGTCCTTCCGTCCCGGCCGCCGACCCGAGTAGGGGCTTCCCTAACTACTTCCCCCCTCCCCAGCCCCCACGCCGCCCTCGGCGACCTCGTCGCAACCGGGCTAGGCGCCGCCCTTCGCCGGCGCCTGCAGCGCCCGTTGCGTCCACTTCTTCTTCGGCGCTCTCGGTCGGCTCTCCCGCCGCTTCTCCTTCTCCCTCCTCAGCAGCGCCCGACCAGCTTTGCCCTGCTTTCGTCTCCTCCGGCGGCCCAGGTTCCGGAGCACCGCCGACCTTTCCTCCTCTAATCGCCCCCGCGTCGTCGCCGGTGTCCCACCCTCCCCGGCGTCTCCTCCTCTCGTTGCCCCCCTTTCGTGGCCGCCTCCCTCGCTCGCGACGGCGCCCCCCACCGCTTTCTCCTTCCCTCCGCGACCGTCGCCCGTGCGTCCCCCGGCTTCCAGCGGCTCCGGTCTGGCCCCCGCCTCCTCTTCACCGTCGAGCCTCTCTCCGACGCCGGTGGCCCCCCTCCCGTGGGCCACGGTGGCTGCGCTGCGACCACCGGCCTCGTCCCCCCCTCCCGCAGCCTCCGTGCTATTGCCGGCGGCTAGCTCGGCCCCCGCTCTGGCCTTATCCCCGTCGGTCGGCGAGCCATCTTCACCGCCACCGCCCGCTCCCCGTTATGCTCTGCGCAACTCCCTCCACCGCTGACCGTGGTAGCCGCTGCGCCTCGGCCGGCCAACCCTTCTGGCCGTTCTTTCTCTGCCCCCTCCCCTGGTCGTCCGAGTGCAGCCCCCCCTCTCTTCTCCGTCTCCACGCCGGAGCGCCCCGCCTCCCTCTTCCCTGATGGCAGTCGTCGCACGCCGGTGGCGCAGCTCCCTCCCCCCGGAGGTCGAGCCTCCCACTCCACCCGCCACTTCCTCCGGGCGGCCGGATCCCGTTCACGCCAAGCGCGGGCCCTGATCCGCCTGTCCCCTCTCCGTGCGGGCGCCCTCCGCCGTCCCAACCGGCCCCCCCGGTGCTGTTCTTCCCCCGCGCCGGACCTGTCCCCTCCCTCGGAGCAGTTCTACCCGGAGCTGTCCCCTCCCGCCCCGGCGTCTTCGCCTGCGCCAGGCCCACGCGGACGGTCCCCCCCCCACCTCCCTCCTCCGAGCCCTCCGCCGGCGGCCCATCCGCCACCTGCGCGGCCCCCCACCCCCCCTCGGGCAGTGAGATCGACCCGCTTTCGGGTCTCGAGCCGGTTTCCCCGCCCTCGGGACTCACGCTTGGGGGCTCATCCTCTTTGAATTTTGAATTTCTTTTTCAAAATTCGTTTTGTCATTTTTTTTCCAAAAAAAATAAATAAACAAAAATAAAAAAACCATCAGTTTTAGGGCTGTGAGGCCACACCCGCCACTGGGCGGCGTGCGCCCCGGGCAGCGCAACCACAACCTTCCTGCTCTTCAAAATTCAAAATCTCGAATTTTCGAATTTTGAACTTTCACTTTCAATATTTTGTGTTTTCTACCTTCTTTACTGTTTCCCTAATTAGTTTACCAAGGCCTTTTGTGTTTTTGCCTATGGTACCTGCTGTAATGCTCTTTTAGAGCCCCTCTTCACTTTCAATAAAATTGCTGCTTCTTCTTAAAATATATATATATATATATATATATATATATATATATATATATATATATATATATGTTGGTGTTTTATTCTATGTGTTGTGTGTGTTCACAACATTCTATTGTTAAAAGATAGTCCCACATCGGAAAATCACACCAATATGTATCTCTATATATTACTTATGAAGGAATAGAGAGATGCACATGGGTTGAGGCCCAATGGAGGGTGCCATGTGGGGGGATTTTACATAGAGGTGAGAATAAGAAACCAACTTTTGGCCAAAATGAAAATAGATTGGAGCTAAGCCCCGAAGGGGCTTAGCGACTCGGACTCGGACTCGAACTCGGACTCGGACTCGGACTCAGACTCGGGCTCGGGCTCGGGCTCGGACTTGGGGCTAATGGGCTTTTGAGGCTTATTGTGGCTTTTTGATGGCACTTTGCACTTAGCACGACAGCTCGTCGCAAGGCACTTTAGTTGCGTTCGTGCGCGAGCCTCTGCGCGGCCCTGCGTGGCGTGCGAGGCGTACGGAGCGTACGGGACGTACGGGTCGAGCGGGTCGAGTGGGCCGTTCAAATTATGTAACGTCCGCGGGTCTTGTGGGCTCAGATCCGGAAATGGCTCAGATCCAGAAAATCTAGATCTGGCATTAAACCAGGGCGTGCGTTCAGAATTTGAAAAGCCCACCTCGTGCCTATAATATCAGGGGCATCTCCTCTCTCCAGGGTTACAGAAAATAATCAGAGAATTTCCAGAGAGAGAGAAGTGTTGCTGCTATTCCGAGGAGTCGTTGACATTTTTGGCCAGCGTTCTAAAGTTCTCTTCGAACTTGCTGGTTCTTGGAGGCTTGTCCGTAAGGCGAATATAGCTTTGAGCGCCGGTGATCTTTCACCCCAGCAGGCTTTCTTCTTCCTCTGTTGCCTTCGAGAATACCGTCGCTTCTCTTTAGAAGTTATACGGCTCTGTTGCCTTCGAGAATACCGTCGCTTCTCTTTAGAAGTTATACGGTTCTGTTGCCTTCGAGAATACTGTGGCTTCTCTTTAGAAGTTATACGGTTCAGTTGCCTTCGAGAAATATTACGAAATCTTTTTAGATTCCCGTAATACAACATCACCTTCTTTAAGGTGTTGTTGCTGGAAACATTGTCTTTACAATAGTTTCTAAATTCGTGGTTTTCCATTGATTGTTCGCCAAGGGACTAACAATCTCAAAGCTATATCGAAAAGATGGATAACTCACGTGCATCGCTCGTTAATACCGACTTTAACAAGTTAGAGAAATTCGACGGCGAACATTTCTAAATCTGGAAACGGAAAGTAACCTTAAACATTCAACTCGTGGAAGTTGATCACGTGCTGAATGAGGAAGAACCGATCGTTCCAACAACCGGAACCGCAGAAGTTATTGCAGCTGCTAAGTCCAAGCAGGCAAAATGGATTAGAGAAAACAGTATCTGTAAACTGTTGATTCTCAATAGCATGGAAGACTCTCTGGCAGAGTCCTATTCCAAGAAGAATTCTGCCAAAGAGATTTGGGACTCCTTGGGGAAATTGTACGAAGATGACGAGAATCGGTCCAAGATCTTCTTGGTTGAAAGATACCACAAGTGGACCTTCGAAGATGAGAAGGCTATGCTGCCCCAAGTAAAGGAGTTTCTGAAGCTGCGCCAAAAGTTGGATGACGAGAAGATGCCTCTTGTCGACAAGTTTGTCGTTGGAGGAATCGTCTCTAAACTTTCTGCGGGTTGGAGCAACTTCTATGCAAGGATGCACCGCAAGAAGCTGGACATATGTATGGAAGATCTCCTGCAAGAGATCCATGTTGAGGACGAGATGCGCTCTCAACAGAAGATGGATTCTCTGTCCAAACAACTGGCGAAAGCAAATCTGGTCCAAATCAGAGAGTACAAGGGGAAGCAGGCGGCTTCTCCTCACAAGAAGAAGAAGGACTTCACTAATCTGAAAGTGAAGAGTCCTTCATTCAAGAATCAGAAGTCCAAGTCCCATGTGACTTGTTACAAATGTGGCAAGAAGGGCCACTACAAAAGTGACTGCAAGGAACCAGAAAAAGGTGAGCCTAGTAAGGTTTCTTTGGTTACTAATCTGGTTGCAATGATAGCGCAGGTTGCAAATGTGGGGGTCGACTCGGACTGGTGGATAGACACTGGTGCGACATGTCGTGTCTGCTCAGACAAGGAATGGTTCGACTCCTATGAGCCAACTTCCGAGAAAGTCATAATGGTAAACCAGGCACAAGCTGAAGTACTGGGGATCGGGACGGTGGAGCTGAAACTCACATCGGGGAACACTCTGACGCTTCAAGGAGTGAAGCATGTTCCTGCAATTGCTAAGAACCTGATCTCTGGGAGCCTGCTTTGTAACGCAGTCTTGAGGATGGACATCAATGCTGGCCAGATGGTGATGTCCAAGAAGGGTACATTCTTCGGAAAAGCTTTCCAGACTGAAGGAATGTACAAAATTTAGCTTGTTGTAACCCAGAAAAATGATATTAATGTTATTTCTACTTTGAACTATTCTTTTGAGTTGTGGCATAATAGGCTAGGACATGTTCATTGTAAAGGATTAACAAGATGTCTAGCCTAGGACTTATCTCCAAGTATGGGGGTAAGGTAGAGAAATGTGAAGTGTGTGCTCAGACGAAGATCACAAGGAAACCCTTTCACAGGGTCCATCGAAGCACAGATCTTCTGGAGTTGGTTCACTCAGATATCTGTGATTTCAAGCAATTCTCTACAAAAGCCGGGATGAAGTATTTTATTACTTTCATCGATGACTTCTCAAAGTATGCTTTTGTCTACCTGCTCAAGTCTAAAGACGAAGCATTCGAAAAGTTCAAGGAGTTCAGGGCCGAGGCTGAACGGCAAACTGGACAACAACTCAAAAGGCTAAGGAGTGATCGAGACGGGGAGTATCGGTCTCATGATTTCTCATCATTCTGTAAAGAACATGGAATCATAAATAAGACGACAGCTCCGTACTCTCCTCAATCCAACGGAGTAGCAGAAAGGAAGAACAGAACGTTGACAGAGATGATGAACTCTATGCTGTTGACTGCGGGTCTTCCAAAGAGCTTCTGGGGAGAAGCTGCATTAACGGCTACTTTCATTCTCAATAGAGTACCGTATGCAACTTCGGACATAACACCTCATGAACTCTGGTTCAAAGTCAGACCTAACTTGAATGTCATTTGAGTGTGGGGGTGTCTGGCTTACGTGAAGCTCCCAGATCTGAAGATTCAGAAGCTGGGGACTAGGACCACTAAGGCTATCTTCTTGGGTTATGCCGAGAAGAGTGATGCTCGGAGATTCCTTGATATAGAATCAAATCATATCATTGAATCTCGCGATGCTGAATATTTTGAAGACAAGTTTACAAGGCACAAAAATATTGTTCTCGCGGATCTTTCGGAGAATGATGAGAGTGCAAAGCAGACAGAAGTCCTTAAAGAACCAGTAGTCCAAGAAGAAGCTATTGTCGAAGAGACACCAGTTGAACCAGAACTCGCTGAGCCGTCAACTAAGCGAGTAAGGAGGCCGAAAGACTTCGGATATGACTTCGTCACTTATCATGTGGAAGCAGATCCGCTTACCTATGATGAAGCGATGAAGACCAGAGATGTTGTATTCTGGAAGGAGGCGATAGACAATGAGATTAACTCAATCACCTCCAATAATACATAGGTGTTAGTTGACCTGCCAGAAGGAGCAAGACCCATCGGATGCAAATGGATCTTCAAGAAGAAGATGAAAGCAGATGGAACCATCGACAAATTCAAGGCCAGGCTAGTGGCCAAAGGGTTTGCTCAGAAACAGGGGATCGACTATTTTGATACTTATGCTCTAGTAGCTCGGATGACAACCATCAGATTGTTAATTGCTCTAGCAGCAATACACAAACTAGTGATACATCAGATGGATGTGAAAATGGCATTCCTTAATGGCGAACTGACAGAAGAGATCTACATGCAACAACCAGAAGGTTTTATCGTCAGAGGTCTGGAAGACAAAGTCTGCAAGTTGATGAAGTCTCTGTATGGTTTAAAACAAGCTCCCAAAATGTGGCATGAGAAGTTTGACAAAGTGATAAGGTCAAATGGCTACAAGGTCAGTGAAACAGACAAGTGTGTCTATACTAAGTTTGCTGACGGAAGAGGAGTTATCGTTTGTCTATACGTTGACGACATGCTAATCCTAGGTACGGATTTAAGCTGTGTCACAGAGACAAAGAAATTTCTCTCGACCAAGTTCAGTATGAAGGACTTGGGGGATGCCGATGTTATCTTTGGGCTCAAGATCATCCGGACAGGCACGGGAATAGCACTATCACAATCTCATTACATTGAGAAAATGCTCACTCGATACGGGTATCAAGATCTTCCTATAATTGATACACCGTACCGGAGTGATCAGAAGCTGGAGCCAAATTCGAGAGAAAGCGTCAAGCAATTGGAGTACGCCAGCGTCATCGGAAGCTTGATGTACGCTACTACTGCCACAAGGCCTGACATAGCTTTTGCGGTGGAAATGCTGAGTCGGTTCACTAGCAACCCAGGCGTTGAACTCTGGAACGCTGTGAAGCGTGTTATGAGATATCTAAAAAAGACTCAGACATTTGCACTATACTACAGCGGAGATCCGTCAGTAGTGGAAGGTTTCAGTGATGCTAGCTGGTGTTCAGAGGTGGAGAGCGAGTATTCTACAGGTGGATTCATATTCGCCTTGGGCGGAGCTGCTATATCGTGGAAATCGAAGAAGCAGACAATGTTATCTCGCTCCTCCATGGAATCTGAATTCTTTGCATTGGATGCTGCTGCAGATGAAGCAGAGTGGCTTCGGGAGCTCATGTATGATCTTTCAGTGGTTGGAGCTCAGATACCGGCAATCCCGATATACTGTGACAACCAGGCGGCAGCAGCAGTAGCATCAAATGAACTCTTTAACGGGAAGAAGAGGACTGTGCGGTTAAAGCACAGAGCAGTGAACGATCTCATCAAATGAGGCGTCATTGCAGTGATCGATGTTCGGAGTCAGGAGAACCTGGCGGATCCGTTCACGAAAGGCCTCAAACGACAGCTGGTCGAGGACACAGCAAGGAAGATGGGTTTGAAGGCATTCTAATATTGTGTCATTATAATCCTATCAATAAATTTTATGTTATTGGTTCAAAGAGAAATCTA
Organism: Iris pallida; assembly: GCA_029216955.1. Taxonomy (NCBI): domain Eukaryota; kingdom Viridiplantae; phylum Streptophyta; class Magnoliopsida; order Asparagales; family Iridaceae; genus Iris; species Iris pallida. Next base: position 30,558,647 of record JANAVB010016195.1, on the reverse strand, counting down.
CCAGATATCTAATTTTTGATTCAAGGGAGAACTATTGACTGGAAAAATATTAGTTAACAGTGGATACTTGTTCTGCGGAACATGGAAGGGTTTTGAACCCAGAACCACTGTTGTCTACTATGAATTTTCTACGGAAAATTGATCCTGTGGGAAGGATGGCATAATGCCTTAATGAGTTCTCAGACTGAGTGAAGGTCCGTTATGCTTTACAGGAAGCATGGTAGTACAGCACTACAAGGAGTGTGACTCCATGCTATGTGTGGCGGTGACTCCACCATGAGGTTCTCGAAAGAGGTAAATCCTCGGCTATGTTAGCCAAGTCACAGCGGCGTAGCACCGCAAATAGGCAGTTGGCCTAATGCTGTATATTGAATTAAAGAGGGATGTAGTCAGCACTACAAAGAGGAGGTGTTCCTCATGTTATGGGTGGCACGACACCACAATGAGGTAAACCCGGCTAGGGATAAAGCCTCGGCCTTGCAAGCCATGTCGTAGCGGCGTAACACCGCACAGAAGCGTAAGGCTTCATGCTGGGTAGTTTGGCACTACAAAGGGGCTAGACCTCATGCTACGGGTAGTATGATACTACGATGAGGTTCCCGGTGATTCGGGGTAAGGTCCTCGGCTTAAGGCCATGTCATAGCGGCGTAGCATCGCAAAGGAAGCGTTGGACGCTTCATGCCATGTCTCTTTAATAAAAAACTCACCTATAATGTATGGACAGAAAAATAGGCCGTTTCTTGAGGGTAAATTTGTAGACGTCCAAAATACATACATTGAAATCCAGGCTGGCACAAGGCCTTTAATGTGCAGCCAGAAGCACAGATAACTACATTATGTGAGTGGGAAAAATTACAGTTGTGGTACAGAATTCAAGGCGTAGTCCATTCTTGTATCATACTGTTGTTCAACCCATGCGGAAAGATTCAAGTCGTCAGCGACATCTATCCTAATGCATAATGGACAGTTATTATGTGGAACGCTTAACTCATATATATAGAGATATGTGGGGGATTGTTGGTGTTTTATTCTATGTGTTGTGTGTGTTCACAACATTCTATTGTTAAAAGATAGTCCCACATCGGAAAATCACACCAATATGTATCTCTATATATTACTTATGAAGGAATAGAGAGATGCACATGGGTTGAGGCCCAATGGAGGGTGCCATGTGGGGGGATTTTACATAGAGGTGAGAATAAGAAACCAACTTTTGGCCAAAATAAAAATAGATTGGAGCTAAGCCCCGAAGGGGCTTAGCGACTCGGACTCGGACTCGGACTCGGACTCGGGCTCGGGCTCGGACTTGGGCTTGGGCTAATGGGCTTTTGAGGCTTATTGTGGCTTTTTGATGGCACTTTGCACTTAGCACGACAGCTCGTCGCAAGGCGCATTGTGCGCTTTAGTTGCGCTCGTGCGCGAGCCTCTGCGCGGCCCTGCGTGGCGTGCGAGGCGTACAGAGCGTATGGAGCGTACGGAGCGTATGGGACGTACGGGTCGTACGGGTCGAGCGGGTCGAGTGGGCCGTTCAAATTATGTAACGTCCGCGGGTCTTATGGGCTCAGATCCGGAAATGGCTCAGATCCAGAAAATCCGGATCTGGCATTAAACCAGGGCGTGCGTTCAGAATTTGAAAAGCCCACCTCGTGCCTATAATATCAGGGGCATCTCCTCTCTCCAGGGTTACAGAAAATAATCAGAGAATTTCCAGAGAGAGAGAGAAGTGCTGCTGCTATTCCGAGGAGTCGTCGACATTTTTGGCCAGCGTTCTAAAGTTCTCTTCGAACTTGCTGGTTCCTGGAGGCTTGTCCGTAAGGCGGATATAGCTTTGAGCGCCGGTGATCTTTCACCCCAGCAGGCTTTCTTCTTCCTCTGTTGCCTTTGAGAATACTGTCGCTTCTCTTTAGAAGTTATATGGCTCTGTTGCCTTCGAGAATACCGTCGCTTCTCTTTAGAAGTTATACGGTTCTGTTGCCTTCGAGAATACTGTGGCTTCTCTTTAGAAGTTATACGGTTCAGTTGCCTTCGAGAAATATTACGAAATCTTTTTAGATTCCTGTAATACAACATCACCTTCTTTAAGGTGTTGTTGCTGGAAACATTGTCTTTACAATAGTTTCTGAATTCGTGGTTTTCCATCGATTGTTCGCCAAGGGACTAACAATATATATATATATATATATATATATATATATATATATATATATGCAAATGACCTCTAGCCTAGTGGTTAAGAGAGATGCATGCGGCCCAAGTGGTCGGGAGTTCGAGCCTCAGTGGAGGCGAGTTCGCCACAAGTACCCATTGCTTCAAAAAAAAAAAAAAAATATATATATATATATATATATATATATATATATATTGGGTTTATATGCCTATGTATCAGTTGTTCCATAGAGGTGAGAACGGACAAGTGGCTATGAGTTATAGGGAGAAGAAGATCAGTGTGTAAGTTTTTGTATGTATGTTCAATTATAAACCTTTATAATTGAATTTTCATTTGTCAACCTTTTTAAGTCCTTGCATTATAGCATGTATGAGTTGTATCTTGATGAACTTAGAGGATGTTTAGATGGATAATAGTAAGGGGCATGTGTTAAAGAGAAGGGTTTAGGGACTGTTGTATCAGAGCTTGTGTACAGAGAAGGCATGGTATAGGAATGTCATGTAGGCAGTGAACAGAGAGGCATATGTGAAATAGAAGGAGAAATAAGTAGCAGCAGTTGTTGCCTTGGCCAGAGCAGCACAGGCAAGAACAGTAGGCTATATGTATGAATGATATGTCTGTAGGAGGGTTGTAGAATAGGAATGGTGATGGGAATCTATTTTGTGTGTGTGGGTTTATAACAAGATGTGGTTTATGACACAATAGACCATGAATCACTGCCCTTCTTGTCCTCTCCCTCCTTTGATAGGCCAACATGCGGCTGTTCTTGGCATAACCAATGGAAACACCATGATATGTCAGACTTCTCTATATCAGATACTTGTATTTGTTGAAGATGAATGAAGGATTGATGGAGATATATGAAGGGTAAGGAAGAGATAGGATAGGGTTGAGAAAGGGGCTTCATGTGTTCTCTGATCGAATTGTCCCCTATGTGGACTGACCAACAAGGGATGTTCAGTTCAGTTGTTGGACTGAAAGAAGGAGGCTCGACCATAGGCAGGGCAGTATGCCATATATATATATATATATATATATATATATATATATATATATATATAAAATATATATATATATATATATTTTTTATATATATAAAATATATATATATATATATATATATATATATATATATATATATATATATATATATATATATATATATATATATATATATATATATATATATATATATATATATATATATATATATATATATATATTGGTAATTGTGCAGTATGTACCCAGGAGTACCGAGTACCGGTACAAATTGATTGAATTACAAATATAGCAGTCAGTCATAAAAATATAATCTACTCAATTCAGGCCTTAACATTGAGCATATTGAAACAATAGGGGAGGGCAAGTTCAATAGATATAGTTCTGTTCATGATACAAACAAATGGAGGCACATGAATAAGGTAAAGCCCCTTGCAACATTAGTGTGAAGGAACTAATACAGTTATACACCTGTGTGAAACACAGTTAAGGGACGGGATTAGAATGAACGGTGGACTTCTCCGTCCAGCTTCAATATTTGTCTCTTGAATGGGCTGGGTCGCTGTCAGGAGCTGTGGTTAACAGATGATGATCCAACTCATCATCATCAGACTCTTCGATATATGAGCAAAGTGATTCAGATCCATCGGAATATGCCGGATTATCAGGTAAATGCCTGACTGCCGTTACATGTATACTATCTGGTAGTAAACAGTTAAAGATAGAACCTAATTTGGCAAGGCGATTCACCCATCCTGGAATAGGCTTTCCAGTTAAGCGCGTACAGACATCATCAGTGAAATGACTGCAGTTCTTGGAAACCAAATGGTAGGTGTTGCCATGACATTTTCCAGAGAGGTGTTCAAGGAACAAGCAAAACTTAGAGTGTGACATGTCAGTAGTGCCAAGCCTTATATATCGTCTGTAGATGAAACCAGGGCAACTTTTTGGTTCCACTTCGAACACTCCACTTGATGAGTACACGTGTGCTCCATAGCCATATTCCATTCCATGAACTTCGATTCCGGAGTGGAAGACGCCAAGGCCGAACCAGTAGAGGTAGTTATTGACAGGGGTGACATCATAGACGTTCAGGAATACATGGGCTGCGCCACTCCCTCCATTGATCTTCTGCTCCCTCGTCGAAGAGTACCGCGCCAGAATCGACGGCATGGACGCTCCTAATCCTCCACCCTCAGAAAATTACGGTTAGGGTTAGGGGTTTTCCGAGATTCAAAGCGAAAGACACATTCCGAGGATCAAGATGGGGGAAAGAGAAGAAACCCTAGATTCAACCAGCGAAAAAAGAGAGATTCGGCAAGCTTCTCGACGACGGAAAGGGAGAGAAATTTAAAAAGTTTTTTTCCCTTTCTTTTCAAAGGAGTGAGTGTTGGAAACGTCAAATAAGTTTTTTTTTTTGAATACAAAACGTCAAATAAGTTGACGACGTCTTTCTCTCTCTCTCTCTCTCTCTCTCTCTCTCTCTCTCTCTCTCTCTCTCTCTCTCTATATATATATATATATATATATATATATATATATATATGATTAAAGGAAAAAGAAAAAAATATGATTAAAGGAATTGATGTATCAGTAATGGGGGTTTAGTAAACTAAATTTGGATTTAGTAGGTAATGAAGGACAAGGGAAATAGGACTGAACGTGAGATTTTGATTTTAGTTATAGGACTAAATTGAGAATGAAGGAAAGGAAATTAGAGTATCAAGAAATATAGGCAGTAGAGTGTAGGTCCGTACCATAGAATATCAGTCCTTGACTGATTATAGATCAGTCTTTAACTGATTGATTGTTCAGTCAGTTAGACTGAATGAATATGAGAGGTTCATTCCCTTTGAACTGAACTTTGGGTGTCAGTCTTGATCTATAGACTGAGAGAGGGATATCAGTTTTACCCTGATATGAAGTGCAGTTGGGGGCTCGAATGGAGAGCAAGGGAAACAAGTGTGGGGGATCTCTGTATCAGTCTTGAACTGATAGAAAATCAGTCATGGACTAATCTCTACATCAGTTCATAAACTGATATGGTGTATCAGTCCACAAGGACTGATTTGGTGTCAATCTATGGGATTGACTTGGTATCAGTCCAAGGGACTGATGTATCAGTCCTTAGACTGATAACTTGATCAATCTTTAGACTGATAATAGTCGATCAGTCATTAGGTTGATTGTGAGGGAGATGCATAGGTTGATTGGGGTTCCCTGTGGTCTATTTTTAGGACTAATTTGGAGATATCAATTTTTAAAACTGATATCCATGTCAGTTCTTCAAACTGAGTTTGTATCAGTTTTCCAACTGATGAAGTATCAGATAATTGTTATCTTGGTGCTTCAGTGTACACTGAACAGTTGGGGAGCAGGACATATGGGGCAGCCAAACCTCCCAGGTGAGGATAGGTAGGAGTATTCGAGTGAATTGTATTAGTCTTTGACTGATTAGAGGAGTTTTTGTGTATCAGATAGGTCAGTAGAAGAGGGTTCTTTGGATCAGTCCTTAGGTTCGATTTGGGAAAAACTAATTTGGTGTCTTATTTTCAAAAACTGCTTTGATGGATCAATTCAAAAACTGAAATGGGTATTAATTTCCTTACTAACCTATTGTTCAGTTAGGACTGAACATAGATTAGGAAAGTTGAGGATAAGTTCAGTTTGGACTGAATTTGGAGGGACTTGGATAGGGGTCTCATACTTTATTGGGGCTAATACTGAACTGAGTAGTTCAGGTAAGTGGTGTGTGGGCCTGGGAATAGGATATCAGTCCATAGGGAGTTCATTGGTTGGATCTGTGTTAGTCTTGAATGAAGATGTGAATGAGAGAGGGATTACGTTTTACTTAGTTATAGAATATGTGATGTCATCAACTATATATATATATATATATATATATATATATATATATATATTTTTTTTTTTTTTTTTTTTTGGAAACACTAAATATATTAAAAACGAGGAACAGAACAGAGTACAACTGCCGGGTCCCACAAGAGGGGGACCCGGATTCAAAATTTGAAAAATCAAAAGCAAGCACCGCACCCAGTCCCGAGGGGGGCACGTGGGGGGGGGGGGGCACGTTGCCACCCGCGCGGGGACCGAGGGGGACAGCTGCTCGCGCGACATACGAAGCGGGGGGGCGCGGAGCCCGAGCGGTCGGGGGCGTTGCCCGAGGAGGCTCGGGTCCCGGAGGAGCTCGGTCCCCGAGAGGGCGAGCCCGGGCCAGGAACACGCCGCCGGGGAGGGGCGACCGCCGGGGGAGGGGCCGCGAGGCCGGAGAAGGCTCCGAACGAAGCCGGGGGCGGGCCGTCCCCAGGCCAGAAAGAGAAGGGGAGGGGGGAGGGGCCCAGGCGCGCCGGACGGGACCACGACGCAGGGGGCGGTAGAGGGAGCCGAGGCAGGAGGATGACGGCCGCGAAGAAGGGGAGGGGGTGGAGGAGCACGCCGAGCAAAGCCTGGCCGGCCACTGGGTCACAGGGGAGCAGCCGCAGGGGGAGAGAGCTGATCCGCGGGGGGCACGAAGGGCGGGAACAGCCGGAGGGGGGGGGGAGCCGCTGCAACCGGAACGACGAGGCAGGGGCGCCGCCGTCGTGAGCGCTAGGGGTGGCGACTCGCTCCGATAGAGAGAAGGACCGCCTCCGCCTGGGGGTTGGCGGGGACCCAGAGCAACCCCGAGTAGGCCGGGTGTTGCCAGAAAGCGTCGGTCGGGGAAGAGGGAGACGGAGAGGAGGCGGGGGCAGAGGGGTCTGCCGGGAGGGGGGCCTCCGCCACGGCGGAGGGATGCACGGAGGGCGAAGGCGCGGAGAGGGAACCCGCGGCCGGAGCGGAAGGGAGCGCGACGGGGGGGATCTCCGGGGGAGTGGCTGCAGCCGGGTAGGCGCGCGCCAGGGAGGGAGGATCCGGAGGAGGTGGACCATGCAGGGCGGAGCTGGAAACTAGAGGAGGAGGAGGGACCGAGGCGGAAGCTGCCGGAGGACCGGAGGATCGCCTCAACGAGGGGGGGACGGGAGATGGGGCCGCAGCCGTGGGGACGGGCGGGGAGGGCGCCACCACGGGCGGGGCGACCACTGCCGGAGGAACAGAGTGCCGCCTCAGGGGAGGATGGCGGGAGGGGGAGCCGCGGGGGGCGGCGCAACGCCAGGGGCGGCGGGCGGAGAAGACGGTGGGCCGGGAGCAGGCGGCTCAGCGAACTGGGCGACGAGAGAGCGAGGCGGGGGGCCGAGGAGTGAGGGGGCCGGGGACGAGCGCTGGCACCTAGCGCGGCGACGCCTCCGACGACTAGGGCGGCGGCTGCGACGATGGCGAGGGAGAAAGGAGGAGGTGCAGCCGCACCTCGGACAAACGCCGGCCGGGCCCGTCCATCCGAGAGGGAGGCAAGGGGTGAGGGGGAGCTCTCGGCGGAGCGGCGCACGACCGGGAGCTGCCGACCTCCAGCCGACGGCGGGTGGCGGGAGGGAGAACCCGAGGAGCGGGGAGTAGGCTCCTTCCAGGGGAAGGAACACCCAGGCCATTCTCCTAATATATATATATATATATATATATATATATATATATATATATATATATATATATATATATATATATATATAATACCAAGGGTATCCTATTATCCTATATTTTGGATATTGGTATTAGATAGCAGGGTTAGTTACACTTGACTAGTATTAACTAGTTGATAGCCAAGATTGGTCAAGTTATACTAGTTAGACTTAGTGTTGACTTGGTTTGACCATTTAACTTAGAATTGACCAATTGGTCTATAATTGAACTAGTTTCATTTGCATTTTTATTTCAAACCTTGATATTGATACAATATACTCTATCTACTAGTGTATATATATATATATATATATATATATATATATATATATATATATATATATATATATATATATATTTTATATATATATATATATATATATATATATATATATATATATATATATATATATATATAGTAGTAGATAGAGTATAGATACCAAGGGTATCCTATTATCCTATATTTTGGATATTGGTATTAGATAGCTGGGTTAGTTACACTTGACTAGTATTAACTAGTTGATAGCCAAGATTGGTCAAGTTACACTAGTTAGACTTAGTGTTGACTTGGTTTGACCATTTAACCTAGAATTGACCAATTGGTCTATCATTGAACTAGTTTGATTTGCATTTTTATTTCAAACCTTGATATTGATACAATATCCTATATTAGGTCTTCGAGGCACCGTATCGGACACTGTTGATATTTCACACCGGACCTCGGGCGAGTACATTCTCTGATAATTTCGTGGTTTATGATATCTTCTATGTTTCTTGTATTTATTATAGATATCCATGATTTCTTGGCACATTGGTCACACGGATTGGTATTGTCTGGATCTCGTCATGAGATGTTATTTCTTGTATATCTTGGTTTATCTTGTGCAAACCTCCTTGTTGCTCTTGTGCATTGTATGGACATCGATTCTTGCGAAGGCTCGCTACCTTCTCAGAGAATCTCGTGTCGTAACGTGTCGTGGTTGGATCCACTATACTAGTTGGGGGAGGGGAGTATCAGCGTAGATATGTGATCAATACCCTCCTTGCATCAAGTCTTGAATCTTGAGTAGTGTTAATCGTACACCGTACGTATGATTAATGAGGCCATAAACTCTTGATTCAAGTTCCTAAGCCAATCACATGTTGAAACTAGTGCTCACTCACATAGATAGTATATTTCTTAATTCTTGTACATGATATACACTGCTCACTTGCTCTTACACTCATTTACAGCCTTACTTATGCCTTACCATACTCATGTATATATCACTTTACCTTGTATATTCTCTATATTTTACTGCTACTTAGTCTTTATCATTTAACTGGAACTGTTGTTAGAAATGTATCTCGTTCCAATCCTGACTGGATATATTTTTTAGACGACGAGGACAAGTGCACCACTTATTACGGCCCTTCAGATGTACTAGGTATAGATCAGGAGACTCTGGTTCGGGAAGGTCTAGTCCCGGCCGAGGAGACTCACTTAGCGATTCAGTAGATTAGATTTGTACTGGACTTTGTCTCCATATAATGACTCTTGGCATGTTATTTAGTTAGAGACTTGTATTTTGAGATTGTTGACTCTTAGATATCTGGACTTGTATTATTTTAGACTTTTTTGTATATTTTATATCTTGTTGTCTTTATCTTTCGTACCATTTATCTTTCTTAGAATATTGTGATTGAGTATGCTATATTGTCATTACTTGTCCTCCGTTTGGAGTTGACTATCTCGACAGGTTTTGATATTTATAATTGTTAGATAGTTATACCTAGACAACGTTCTACCACCGATGCTGCAGTATAGGCTGGGCGCTGTCACGCACTCGTACCCCTACACTGGGTGCGGGTTGTGCCAATGATGACTTTATCGAAAGACTTATGGGGATGAGCCTTGGACACAAAGGATGGCTACCCAATCGAAGCTTCGCTTCGAACAGCGTGAACCACCCACTGAGGACGAGTTAATCCAAACCAATGTCGGAGATGAAGCTTCTCCAAGGCCAATCTTTATCAGCAAAAGCTTTCCTGTAGAAGCAGACAAACAAGACTTGATCCAGCTCATTAGAGAATACATTAACGTATTCGCCTGGAGCTATGAATATATGTCGGGGCTAAATCCTCATATCGCTACTCACAAGCTCAATATTTTGCCCAATGCTAGGCCGGTCAAACAACAACAGCGACGGTTCCGTCCTGATATGACGGACGCCATAGAAGCCAAAGTCAACAAGTTTATTATCTGAAGTTTTGTTAGGGAGGAACAACATCCCGACTGGGCTAATATCGTCCCAATTATGAAAAATAGAAAAAGTCCGAGTATGTATCGACTTTAGAGATCTTAATGCAGCTTGTCCCAAAGACGGGTTTATTCTTCCAATAACTGATGTCATGATCGACAACACCTGCAGGTTCGAGCAAATGTCTTTCATGGATGGATTCTCTAGATATAATCAGATCAGGATAAATCCCGAAGATGAAAAACATACTCCGCACTCCTCTCGGAGTCTATTGATATACAGTCATGCCATTTGGTCTCAAGAACGCTAGTGCCCCCTATCAGCAGGCTATGAGTACTATTTTTCTTGAACATTTACGAAAAATAGTCGAATACTATGTCGACGATATTGCTGTCAAGAGTCGTCTAAAGGAAGATCACATTCAAGACTTAAGGACTATTTTCGATCTAATGCGTCAGCATCAACTCAAGGTGAATACTACCAGTCATTTCTAGGAGTCTCTAGTGACAAATTTCTCGGATTTGTTATTACCTCTAAGGGTATACATGTTGACCCTAAGAAAGTCAAGACCATCCAATAGATGCATCCTCCACACAACCTAAAAGAGCTACGAAGATTCTATGGACGACTTGCGTATATCAGGAGATTCATCTTAAATCTCTCTAGACGCTGTAGACCGTTCACTCAACTAATGAAAAAAGATGTGTCTTTCGTTTGGACTGACGAATTCCAGTAAGCATTTAAAGATATTAAGCGGTACTTGATGAACCCTCTAGTCCTAGTTCCTCCGATCACAGGAATAACCTTCCTAATGTACGTTCGAGCAGTGGATCATTCTCTTGGTGCTCTCTTAGTCCAGAAGAATAATGAAGGGCATGAGCAAGCAATCTATTATCTTAGTCGCATAATAGATTGGTGCTGAACATCGATACAGCCCGGTGGAAAGAGAATGCTTAGCCTTGATGTTCGCCATCCAGAAGACGCGTCATTACATCACGGGCCAGACCATCCATGTCATCTCAGAGTCAATCCTCTGCTGGTTCTGATATAGAAGCCTAGTACACTCAATTCTAGACTTGCTACATGGGCAATAATGCTAGCACAGTATGATATGGTTTATGTCCCACAAAAGTCTGTCAAGGGTCAAGCCCTATCTTACTTCTTGGCTGCTCATCCAATTCCTGAAACTTCAAATCTCTACGATGAAATTCCTGATGAAACTCTAGAGTCTAATATGATTTCAGAAGGAGTACTCACTCAGCGTCTATTCTTTGATGGTGCATATAGAATCGGGTCCAGCGGAATCAATATCGCTGTAGTAGGAATTGTTCTATCCCAGAAGGACTAGTCATTCAAAGAGCCTATTCTCTAGACTAGCCATAATCTAACAATGTTGCTGAGTATAATGCTTTGTTCATCGATCTCCAGTTAGCCAAACAACTGACTATCTTGTAGTATACGGAGACTCTAAACTGATTGTCAACCAGGTTAGAGGTACGTATGAGGTTCGATATCAAGATCTAATCCCTTATCAAAAAGCAGCTGTTAAACTGGCCATGTCATTCAAAGGTTTCATTATTGAGCATGTACGTCAAGCGTGCAATACAAAAGCCGATGCGCTCGCTAATCTAGCAGCAGTGTTAGTTGTTCCTGTGAAAAGGCAACAGTTAATCGTCATCGCTAATCAAGAATTATTCTGTGTCGAGAATAATTTGAGTATTGAATTCAACAATGCAGTCGAGATTGGCACTACTAGCGAGGACTAGAGGACTCCCTTCATCGACTTCGCGGTACACCGGAACATCCTAAAGTGGATACGACCATCCATCGTCGATCACTCTGACTCTATTACAATTATTCGTCCAAGACGCTTTATCGTCGATCTTTCGATGGTATGCTTCTTTGTTGTCTTTTGGGTGAGGAGGCAAAACAGATATTACGTGAAGCTCACGATGGTGTCTGCGATGCACTATAGAAGCATGAAAAATACAGCATCGACAGGCGCAGGCGGGTACTCTTATTACCCTCCCTCGCTTCACACAGGTGCAGGCGATCAGACGTACATACCAGCCAAAGACGGAGACATTCTAAAGTTCAGAAAAGACTCATTTTATTAATCATGGCTATAAGGGTCTATCACAGACTTGTCATAATTACATAAGAGAGAAACTTCCTAAATGCTACTTACAGGGATCAATTTCAAAGTCTTTGCTACATAAGTGAGAATACAAACTCCTATAGATCCACGAGAAGGTTCATTTTCACCGGAAAGCCTCCGTCGTGTGATCCTCGTGGGAAAAAAGACTAGAGAAGATGTATACAGTCTCCATCAAAGTCTTCTCTCCGCTGAATTATAACATCGTCAGAGCAAATCATCTCGTCACCAAGAGAAGTTGGGACTACAATATATACAGAAGCAGTAGAAGACCCAGACCACAGCACGACGAAGCCCCGCAGTCCTCAATGAGTGGGGTAGAGCACGGCCGGCTGCTCATTGAATGAGCAACCAATCCTAACCTCGTAGTCAGGACCTTGAAGACCTCCAAGGCGTCGCTGAGGTTCGAACTCCTCATGAGAAGCGTTCCAACACGTTCCAAGGCTCACCTTGAACGAAGAAATCCTCAACCAAAAGCCGACTTATGCAAGGCCAGCGACCGTCTGAAGCTAAGTCTGGATCAAACATGGTTGTGAAGGGTGCCATGAAGAAGATGTGACTTTTCAGAAGAAACTCCCCCTTTATACAGGGTGGGAGTGGTCCAAAATACAGGCCACAAGGTCGACGGTCAAAATTCTTACATTAATGGGATGAACCTAGGACTCAGCACGATGAACCTAATTAAATAAAGTTCATTCGACTAAGTCCTAGACTATCTTAGGACCCCTTGAAATTCTCTAATTAACGATGCCAATTAAGAGGGAGTCGTTTATTAAGGAGCGGTCATTCATTTCTCTTTGAAAGAAGACTTTAAAGCCAATGCCTTTAATCCAGAGGTGCAGCTCCATTGCTGCGCCAACCTTAGACACAGACTGGTGATGTTTTTACACCACCTCAACTCCAATGATGCAACACTCTACTCTGATCCGGACCGTTCAACGGCCCCTTTTTCCTCAGCAAAGACTTGGGTGAAACCATTTTCCTCCAGTACAAGCCCGACTGCTACTCTAAAGCACAATAAAATGGTCTATTTGAAGACGCAGCCTACTCGTCGCTCTAAAGCACAGTAACTTTACCCGAAACACAACCTGCTCGTTATCCTTAAAAGTACAGAGGCTCCATTGTCTTCGAAACATAGTCCACTTGTCGCCCTAAAGCACAGAGGTTTCGTCATCTCCAGAAGCACAGTCTACTCGTCGCCCCATAAGCACAGCCAGCCTTGTCTGAAGTACAGACGACATGGTCCTACCCAATCGGTTTACTTAAATCGCCTCTCTCAAAGATAGGATTGGTATTGATCAAGTTGATAAATGCAGATTGATTTAAATCTCGGACGAAGAGTACACAGAATCCAAATCTGAGATAAAATACCAATATTTGCTCGGCTACATCCGAACAAGCAAATAGGCATGCACCACGTGTCACCTCCTTCAGTTATTTTGATAATCACCAGAGATCTCGTTTGAGGGGAATCTCAGCACTCTCCACGTGTCAGCACCACAGAAGCCTGCACCGTATAAGGATGACAAATTCCTTCATATCTCGAAACCTTAATGCACATCGCATATGCCCCATTCGTCGATAAATAGGAGAGATTTTCCCCTAACAACAGGAAGGACAAGGAGAAGAAGATCCACAGAATTATTAAAATCTTCAATTTCGGCGTCCTCCTGATCGACAACCCTAGAGTTCCATCGAAGGCACCAGAAAGTCAGAGCAAGTCACATATCATCATCGGATCGTCAATGGTATAAAGGAGCCGCTACAGTGCTCGATCTCCACCGTCACACATTTCTAGAAACTTTTGTACTTAGATTTCTTCGCATAAGAATCGATTGTACTCTTTTTTACGTTCATAATACAAAAAGTTTGTTCAACCTTTTGTCATATCGAACAAGATGGCACCACTGCTGAGAACTACCTTCTCCTCCAACGAGAAAATGGTGACATAATTTGATTATGACTTGCTGGAATCCTCTTAGATGATATTGGTCGTACGCTTCGACCGGCAAGCTTTTGAAGATCTCCTTTCTGAAGAGAAGTCGAGCCCTTCGAAGCGTTTTATAAAACCGAAGAAGACTCGACGGGCATGGGTGCCTAAGGCGACTACAACGAGCATCACAATAGAGGGGACTGCATCTAAGACCCCCCCCCCCCCCCCGTCGATGAAGCCCCGAAGATCCCTTCGACCGCTGATGCTAGGCCATCTTTCTCTCATCCTATGCTCGAGAAACACAGAGAAGATTACAGCTCTCCTGTGGCAAGCGTGACAAAGGCATAATACCGAAAGGAGCAGATAACGGCTCGCCCACTCGTGGAGGATGCTACACCAGTGAGAACTCTGTCTTCGACAGAATAATCGGTCCATCGGATATGGCTATGTTGGATTCAGAATACTACGCATCATCTAATCATGGTAGGAGGAGATCCAAGGCAGCACTCACCCCATGCGATCAAAGTGCTACGCCTATGGCGGACCGGAGGCCCGCGTTAACAGTAACACGCACAGTCGATGGAAAGATATACAAGACCATCTCAGACTCTCTGAAGCCTCATATGGTGGAACCCCGTCATCCCTTGAGCATACACTTGTACTACTCAAGGCCGGGGGTACGTCATCAGCGACTCTCTGATCGAGGCATACTCGGACCTCACCCACAGGAATTCGAAGGAAGAATGCCTTCTCTATATCTCTTCGACTGCGTACTGTCAATCTCGTTTCCTGTTATACGTATTTTTAGTATACGTGTATAGATTTCTGACGTTTCTCAGGTGACCCATCTTTTGACTTCTCTTGTTTAGCCTAGTCCTGGGTTAATCTAGCCTTGGTTTATTTGGTCTTGGTTCATCATGGCTTGACTTGGTTTATTTTGGTTCATCTTGGCTTGGCTTGGCCTGGTTTAGTTTTGTGTGGTTTGAGATGAGTATGTTGGTATATAAGTCAACCCCTCTCTCTCTCTCTCCTCCATAACTTTTCATTTATTTTCTTCATCTTCTCCATTACTCCTCCCCACCCACCAAAGAAATCCTAGACAAGTGCAACTTACTTCATGATGAATCTTAAATTTTATTGTTTCATTATCTTTTTTGCTTGATTCTAAGCCTATTTAGAACTTGGAGATTTTGGTTTTGATGGTTACATTTTTGTAGATCAAAGTTTATAGTTTCTTTGGTTTTTCTTGGTTTTGATCTCTTAAACTTTATTGTTTTCGAAAACTACTTGTTCTATGTTGTAGAGAATTCAATTTCATTCAGTTTAGACCTTTATTTTGCCGAATTTTGAGTCCTTTAGCCTAAGTTATGGACATTGGAAGTTTCTAAAACTCCATGGACAAAAGCTTGCTGGTAGGGACGACACCTCGTGCACCTTTTGGTTCGCACACCTTGCACCTCGTGCACCTTTTGGTTCGCGCATCTTGCACCTCGTGCACCTTTTGGTTCGCGCACCTCGCACCCCGTACACCTTTTGGTCTGCGCACCATGCATCTCGTGCATCTTTTGGTTCGCACACCTTGCACCTCGCGCACCTTTTGGTCCGTACATCTTGCATCTCGTGCACCTTTTGGTCCGCGCACCTTGCATCTCGTGCACCTTTTGGTCCGCGCACCTTGTACCTCGTGCACCTTTTGGTCCGTGCACCTTGTACCTCATGTACATTTTGGTTTGCGCACCTTGCACCTCTTGTTCGTGCACCTTGCACCTCGTGTACCTTTTGGTTCGTGCACCTTGTACCTCGCGCGCATTTAGGTCCGCGCACCTTGTACCTCGCGCACTTCGTACACCTTGCACCTCGTACACCTTTTGGTCCGTGTACCTTGCATCTAGCACAAGTCGTGTACCTTGCATCTCATGCACCTCGTGCACCTGATACCTCGTGCACCTTACACCTCGTGCGTCTTGCAACTTGCGCCATACGCCTTTTGCCCGTGCACGAATCACTCTAAATGACTGTTTTTGCCCGTTTAAGCTATTTTGTAGCTAGAATCTTAAAAAAAACTCAAAATATAAAAGTTGTAGATCTTTGTCTTGGCTTCAAGAATCTTTCTGTCTTACTTTAATCAGAGTTCATATGTTACTTATAGTTTCAATCACACATGGGTATTTTCGATCTTCTTTGCATGTTTTTTCTATACTTGGCCTAAACTGCAATGACCCGACTTGACACTTAATAGTCTTGAGATAGTAACTTGAACTTGACTTGAACAAGATAATATAAACCTGTCTTGATAACTGTTGATAAGTGGCCCGTCGAGGCGCACTCCAGACAAGTACTCTTGACATGACAAGTAACCTGACATGACATGTATAATCTTGAAGCGATGTTGCGACAGCTATCCTAACTTGCTAAGTAACTCTTGTCTTGACACTGTGGTTGACCTTCTTGATTGTGCCTGTACAAGCTACCTGTCTCGTCTTGCATAATGTCTAGGACGTGGATTCCTAGTTTCCACGGTCAGGAATTCATAATGAATCTGACTAGGTTAATGACTAGATTGATCAAGTAGTTCATATAGAGAGATTTTTCTAGTTACAGGCGATCCCGTTATCTCGGCCACACCTGAGGGACTTGTAGCCTACCGACGAGTATGGCACATTTCCAGCCCACTGTTATGTGGGGCACTTCTTGAAAACATAAGTACTGACTACACCAGTAATTTTGATAACTCTTGTAACTCTAATAAATCACCTCGCTTGGATAACCTAGATAGTTGCAGGGCTTGTGACTGCAGGAATACCTCAACTGTATCTTGCAAGTAACTAGGCCTGTGATAACCCTAGTTAGCTAATGATAGCTAGCCGTAGGACTTGATTGGCCGTGCCTGAATGCTTGCTCGTGATTAGCATGGGAATTATATTCTGTCTCTTGTTTTTCCTAATGCAAGCTATTATTTTATTCTAACCTTGTCTTCATGTCATTTAAGCTTGTTCATTTATTCTTCTATTTTATTATCTGCTAGTTTTAGTTTCTTAATGAAGCCTCCCTTATGGCACTTGCTCTTTCTGGGGTCTGACCCAGCTAGTTTTGTATGGCCAGATTTTGGAGTAATACCCGAGAATCTTTCTACTTATCAGCCAGATGGTAAATACCAGACATAATCCTGGCAACGAGTAGGTTTCTTATTTTACTCTCCCACTCTATTGTAAATTATTTTTTTGAGGTATTTAGTCGCCGAACAAGTGTTAGCTCGTGTTGAAACTTAATTTCTATTTGCCTAAGGGTTGTAACATGATTGAAAAATCCTAGGGTTGATCACGTATGATTTAACTCTTGCAAGTCTCGCATTTTTTATGACTAGCTTCATGATCATCTGAATATGTAATATCTGGGATGTCTTACTTGATATGTCTGATGATCTAACATCTTGTACATTTATTTGCTTGCTTGAAATTGAGACACTAGGCTTGTTCCTGACCATAGAGACTGATGGATTGTAGTTTATCCCTTATGCATCTAGACATTTGTGACCGTATTATGAGGTGGGTTGTACTTCAATATACGTAGCTGGCTGTGTCTGTCCCCCGTTCGCCAGTATTCTGGTTTTGGGACGTGACACGGTTTAAATGGTGTCCCATACAGGTCTTGTAAATCAATATGTGTGAGGGTTTTGCCGAATAGATGTCTTAATCAGCATTCGCCCTTGATCTCTACTTGTGCTTTCTAATCTTCCTGAATCTTGGCCTGATAAGGTGCTTTATCCTTGATCTATCTTGGTCCTTCCTTATTGTTCCCTATGTCATTTTCTTCAATGGCATTGTTCGTGGTCCTACCGATCAGCCGGGTGGAGCAGCCCCAGATAACCAGCAACAAGTGAACCAGCCGCAACCTGGGGACCAAATCTAGTACTCTGGGGCAGCATCCCGAGTCATGCCTTCTGGGGAGCAAGATCCGCTAGTTCAGGCAGTCCAGCCTGCAGAGCCTGATAATAGAACCCTGATGGGACTCAACCAGGACTTGGTTGTATCACAAGGTCGTTAGGGCGATGCCCTGTACCAGACAGTACAAGATACCATGGGAAGAGTTAGTTATCAAGGGAACAATGCGGCTAACAGCTTCAAGCATCCGAGCCCTCCTTTCTTTGATGGCAGTGAAAATGCTATTGCCCCTGATGCTTGGCTAGAGGATATAGAGGTTATTTTGGAGGCAGCTAGGACTCCAGAGGAAGAGAAGGTGGCCATTGTGCGCCTGTAGTCATTGGACTTAGCATGCAGTTGGTGGGCAATACAAGCAGTTGGATTGGCGACACCTGTCTTGTGGGCGGTATTCAGTGACAAGTTTTAAATAAAGTACTTTAATGTAGTAGCTCAGTATGATCTACAGACAAGGTTCAGCAATATCAAGCAGATGGGAAGGACGATCGATGGATATACGACCGAGTTTTCTAGGCTTAGTCGATTTGCTCCTACCTTGTTGGCGACCGAATTGGACCAAGCGCAGCGATTACAGCAGGGACTCCACCTAGAGATCATTCTAGCAGTAGAGCAGTTTGAGCACCAGACCTTTGATGTTATTTTGAGAGTAGCTAGGAGGCATGAATATACCTCTCATATGATAGTAGATCGAACTGGAGGACGGAAGAGGCTTCATGGTCAGTTATCCCAGTCATCAACACCATACCCGATAGCTAGGGCTTTAACCATTGGAACTCCTATGAGGCGACCCCTGCTTCGTCAGTTCAGCACTCGACACCGACGTACCCTCAGCAACAGAAGCAGAGGCAGTCTTCCGTAATGGGCTGCACTCATTATGGGAAGCCTGGACACGTAGTTTTAGAGTGTCGCAGGGCACAGGGATTATGCTTGGCTTGTGGGGCACCAGATCACAAAATTGGGTCCTATCAACATAGAGCCAGTTCATCTTCATCAACCCTAACCAGTCTATCGGTTAGGGTACTAGCACCAGTACAGCAGCAGCAGCAGTACCAGCCTCCAAGGCCGTTACCGTCTCAGGCTCAACAATATGCTCAGGCCTAAGCTCAGATTTAGAACAGACAGAGAGGTCACCAGCAGAGAGGACCAGCACCAAGGGGACATGGTCAATCTATGGCTCTGACCGTTGCAGAAGAATAGGCATCAGGTGAGGTGGTAGTAGGTACCATTCTCATTAACTCTTTTCCAGTATTAGTATTATTTGATTCGGGTGCATCGCATTTATTTATGTCCGCACGATTCGCTACATGGATAGGACTGGAGCCCGAGTCATTATCAATAAGGCTCAGTATACTTACTGGTAACGGTCTTGTGGGAATAGATAGAGTCTTTTTGTCGTGTCAAATCGTAGTTAGCAGTAGAGAGTTTTCCGCTAGATTGATAGAATTTCTGATGGCCGACAATGATGTGGTCCTTGGAATGGATTGGTTAAAGGATTAATACGCAAGAATAGACTGCCATATTTGCAGGATTATTTTTGGTATTCCCGGCGAAGAAGAGTTTTCATTTTCCAGAGGCGAAGTAGAACCTAGTCCACCAGTCTTACGGATGGCGGTAGCAGCAGCAGTTCAGTTTCCCAGAGTAGTAGAAGAATTTCCTGATGTATTTTTCGAAGAGCTCCCAGGCATGCCGCCAGAGAAAGAGATAGAGTTCACCATTGATTTGATTCCAAGGATGGCACCAATATCAAAGAGAGTTTACAGAATGGCACCATCAGAGTTAGAGATCCTGTACAAGATGATTGAAGAACTTATAACCAAGGGATTCATTCATGCTAGTGGATCACCTTGGGGATCCCCGATGCATCTTATGAAAAAGAATGATGGTACGTCAAAGATTATGTGTTAATTATCGTACCTTGAATTCTGTAACAATTAAGAACATATATCTCCTACCAAAGATAGATGACTTATTCGATCAACTCAGTGGGGTAGTAGTATTCTCGAAGATTAACTTGCGGTCGGGGTATCATCAGATCAGAGTAAGAGAGAAAGACAACATTCAGATCTAGATATGGACATTGGGACTTTCTCGTTATGCCATTCGTAGCAACCAATGTGCCAGCAGTATTCATGGATCTCATGAATCGTATATTCAAGCCCTATTTGGATCAGTTCATGATAGTATTCATAGACGACATCTTAGTCTATAGCAAGAATAAAGGAGAGCATGAGCAGCATCTCCGAATAGTCCTTCAGATTCTTAGAGAGTTCCAGTTGTATGCAAAGCTCAGTAAGTACGAATTTTGGATTGATCGCATTTTGTACTTAGGTCACACCATCACCAGAGGTGGAGTGGAAGTGGACCCCCAGAAGATAGTGGCTATAGAGACATGGCCAATACCTAGCACCATCGTAGAAGTTCACAGTTTTCTAGGATTGGCCGGCTATTACCGACGATTTGTGTCAGACTTTGCTCGAATTTCAGCACCATTGACGCAGTTGACCCACAAGGATGTACAGTTTGCTTGGACAGCAGAGTGTCAGAGTTCATTCGAGAGGTTGAAGCAAGGATTGATGATGTCACCCATTCTCACACTTCCAGATAGAACTGGAGGATTTTCAGGTTATTGCGATGCTTCAGGCAGAGGACTGGGATGCGTCTTGATGCAGCATGGCAAGGTAGTAGCTTATGCAGCACGTCAGCTTCGTGATCAAGAGAGAAATTATCCAATCCATGACTTGGAGTTAGCAGCGGTGGTTTTTGCCCTTAAGCTTTGAAGGCATTACTTGTATGGAGATCGGATAGAGATTTTCACCGACCATAAGAGTCTTAAGTATGTGTTTACCCAGAAGGATCTTAACATGCGTCAGGGAAGGTGGCTAGAGCTATTGGTAGATTATGACATCAACCTGCAATATTATCCTGGGAAGGCCAACGTAGTTACAGATACATTGAGTAGAAGAGCAGGAGCTTATTTTCTAACAGCACAACCCGATTTATTAGCAGATCTTCAGAAGATAGGAATAGAGATAGTTCTCCCTACCAATGTAGAATTGATGGCCAGTATGCAAGTTCATTCCAGTATAGTTGAGAGGATCAAGATAGCACAGTCATCAAATTCTAAGCTTCAGCAGCTTAGGGGAGAATATGAAACAAGACAGAGAGCAGAGTTATGCATTCATAAAGATGGCATGCTCCGACATGGAATACATCTTTGTGTACCCAGTGGTGACATTAGGCAGAAGATCATGGCAGAGGCTCACAGTTCACAGTATTCAATTCATCCTAGTGGTACGAAGATGTATCGTGATATCCGTCAGCATTTCTGGTGGAATGACATGAAGAGGGAGATAGCTAGGTTTGTCTCTCGTTGTTTAGTTTGCCAACAAGTTAAAGTTGAACATCAGAGACCAGTAGGACTTTTTTAACCTTTACCAATCCCAGAATGGAAGTGGGAGCATATGACCATGGATTTTGTAACTGGGTTACCTAAATCCCCAGCTGGAAGAGATGCTATATGTGTTATAGTTGACCGACTCACCAAGGTAGCTCATTTTCTCTCTTTCAGGATTGGTCAGTCGACGGATCAGCTAACAGAGATGTATCTTAAACAGATTGTCAGATTGCATGGAGTATTAGTTAGTATCATATCGGATAGAGATTCAAGATTTACGTTGAACTTCTGGCGGAGTCTGTAACGCCCTAATCCCAAAATACGTAGGACCAAGTACGTGAACATGCCAGCTGCACATGTATAAAGAATACTCCAATATATGGAATCCTCATATATGCACATAAACTGTAAATAAAATAATCACAGGCCAGAAATATATAATCTAATCTTATCACAGCTCAACACAGAAGATAATAGAGTCCAAATGAATAAATAAGTGTATCAAAAGATAGCCGGGTGAACATGCTCACTCTAAACAGCTATAAAAAATAGTCTCACAAGATCGGAGTCCAACCTCCGCAAAATAGAAAGAAATGAGATGTAAAAATAATGTCCACTAATGTCTCAAATAAGGAATAAACTAGAAGTCAATAGGGACTGCCTCGTCATCGATGTAGAATAGCTCCAATGTCGCTCCATACTTCTGTGAAAAATTGTCTAACCCTGGAGAGATAACCAGGTCCTCATAGGGATATAGCAAGAAACAAGAAAACACCATGCCATATAAACTGTGATAATATAATATAAAAGAAAGGTATGCATACAATCGGGTTCCTGACCATTCTACTGTCAATATGCAGTTGAGATACAATCCTTCGATGCATGAGCCCAGGCTGAATATAGGATCTGGGATAGTCCTCTCTTACCAGTGACCAAGCGCATGACGTTCCAAGAACGACAGTGGCAAACCTGAGAGGCTAATCATGCCCGTATCTCCAGCGGAGCTTCCGTGTTACAAGGAAAGTGCAATCGAAGCTCATATGTCAGGTATTGTTCTCCCCACCCAATGCCTAGTATCATCATCTCCATGACTGACATGTACCTGTAATAACCGCCAAGTCTTCTAGCATACAATTCTATTGGCAGTTACTCCTATCCGTCGTACGCTCCATACGTATCGGTAGCCAGACGACTACGCGGATACGTGTCCTACATGTGACTCATATCACATGATAAAGCAAGTGTCAAGGCCGTATGAGATATACCAATATCTCAACATCAATGGGTGGTCACTAGACTAAGTCAATGCAAGAGAAATAAATAAAGCAAAAAAAATGACCGATATAGTCGCTTGCACCCAAGTGTGACTTGGACGCACAGTTTTATAATATCAAGAAATAAGAAATGCTGAAAATAACAATTGAAAATAAGAATATAATAATCATAGAGTAAAGTGGCAAGGTATCTTGCCTGATGGTGCAAAGTGGCAAGTCCCTAAAATCATAATGTCAACCAAGAAACGTCACAATCTCCAAACAACTTCGGATGCTGAAACAAATATCAAAAATGTACTCGGTGTATAAGATATACTTAGGAAACGCCTGTCCAAAAGTCTAATTCTGGAACAGGAGCAAAATCATAATTTTGGGTCAAAACAATATTCGCCGTTGGACCCGCTTTACAACAAAACGCGTGCCAAAGTCTATGGTCTCTAAAGTCATCAAACTATATGTTTACAGATTCAGTTTGAGGAGAGGAACTCAATAATATGTCCAGTTTTGGATTCCGATGAGCCGTGTACAAATTCGCCCGTTGAGTGGGTCGCGGGCCCGCCAAAAAGGGGTTCCGATTTGACCTTCTCAGAATCAAACAAAACTTGGCACACAGGACCATAATTTTGATTCGGACCTGTTGGCACAAGTTTCTTCTAGATTTGATGACTGTACACGAAGTTAGGGCAATGTTTGCAAATTGGCGATACGGGTGTATCTCGACGGATAATGATTGATTTCGTCGCGCGCACACGACGAAACTGAGTTCCGTCAGTTCCCACATGTCGGCAACGTCCATACGTGCTTTTCGATGCGTATAGCGTGTAACCACGTCGTCCGATTTGTCGGGACACGTGCCGTATCGGAAATTATTCTTCAAGTTTTCAAAACAGAGTTTGCAAGTTTTTCTTGATTTTTAAATCGGTATTTCTTGATGTCTAATAGGCGAACTTAAACTCTGTAAACAGTGTCTAAAAGGTGTACAGGTTGTCCAAAGGTTTGCTCAATTTGTTTTCCAAAACTCGGGATCATCTGATCGAATTTTTGTGTCAAACAGGGCTTGGTTAAAGGAAAAATTCTACTCCTAAACTATGTTAATTCTTTAACTTTTGGGAATTTATAAAAATTGTAGTAAGCCATTAGAGAAAATATAATTGAAGGGACTTATAGGGGGTCAACTGGGCTACCTATACAAATTTACAGATCGCTTTTTCATCAAATATAGAGGAAGAAAGGTGGGGTTGAAGTCGAGTACCTTATGGTTAATTGAAACAGGGCTTCCTCTGTTCCACGCGAACGCGACTCCGGCGATGTCTCCGGTCAACGATGGCAGTTTGCGGTGGCTGGGGTGTGCGCGGGGAGGTTGGCGTCCTTGGGGTCGAGGGGTATTGGTTCACGAGAGAGGGAGTTAGGGTTTAGGCTTCGAGCATTAAATACTGTTGTCGCTGCTGTTCCTTTTCCTACTCGGGCTCGTAAGGCTTCGCATGGGAACGGGTTGGCCAACTCGTGGGTTGAGCTCGTGGGCTCCCTGCGGGGTGGCTGGCTTACATTTTTTTTTCTTTTTTTTTTCTCTCTTAAACAACTTATGACTGTAACTGACAACAGAGCCTGGCCGCCCCTTTACCGGTGGTGTGGGCCGGCCCCCTTTTTTTCCTTTTTTTTCTTATATATATATATATATATATATATATATATATATATATATATATATATATATATAGCTCTAAATAATTACAAAAATTCCTAAAAATCCAAAAAAATATTTTTCTAAAATAATTAACTAAATATCCTTATATGGATTACTTATCTTATTTATATATTTATGTAATCATCGCTTGTTTCCCATAATATATAAACTGCCCATATTTGATTTAAAGCCATTTATTTAATAACAAAATGTTAAATAATAAAAATATGTATACTAAAAAAGGAAGGAAATTTTAGGAAGGGTTTTACATCCTACCCAACTTAAAGAAATTTTGTCCTCGAAATTAAACTAAAAGGTAGGGGGTCGAATGCATTGCAAGCAAGAACTATTAAGGAACTAACGTGGGCAAGGCATACCTTGGTTGTCGAACAAATGTGGGTAACGATTTCGGATGTCGTCCTCGCGCTCCCAAGTAGACTCCCCCACGCGAACCAATGGAATAGATTGATTCCGCAACGCCTTCACTCGACGATCAAGAATGTCTACCGGTTGCTCTTCGTACGACAAGCTCGGTCCAACTGTGATCTCGGAGTGATCAAGCATATGATTGCTGTCCGTCACGTACCTCCTCAGCTGAGATACATGGAATACGTCATGCACTCCCTCCAGCGATGGTGGCAAGGCCAATCTATAGGTGTAGCTTCCCTTCCCGAAAATATTTTTTTCATTTATTTGATTTAATGATGATTTTAGAATTTGTTCTTTCTTTTCTTTTAATTGAGGTTAGTTTCTGTCCAATATTTCAACCCAAACCAAAATACATTTATAGATCTTGAGCATGATTAGCCTTACATTAGATTGGATAAAGTCTAGTTTATATTAATTTGATATGTTACTTTAGAGCTTGTTCTTTACTAATTGGATGTATAAGCTTTAAACCTTCTGATCTTATTTTAAAAGTGTGAAACTTTTATGCTCAAATAATTCTCTCTATTACTATTTCTAGAACAGAAAACAATTTTGATTGGATCAAGAATGATAATTTGAATCCAATGCTCATGCTACAGGTGGCTTGAATTGTTTAGCATAAAATGAGCTCGTGCCTGCAATTTCCTCTTTTTGTATACTTAAGTTAGGATTACAATAAATACTTAAAGTTCGACTTGTAATGCTAGTATAATTTTGGATCTTCCGTTTCATGTAAACAAATAATGTTGAAACCATTATGGGTTGAGTTTTTAGACCCGCAAGCTACTGACACATGTAAGCTAAATAGTTCCATATATTAAACCCCAAATAAAAGCTCAGGCCAACAAATTTTCCCAAACCAACCAAGCGTGCAACCCACATAAAACTCTCCAACAGCAAGTCTAAAGGAGATCCCAGCTCATGCTCGAACCCGAGCCAGCAGGCCAGCCTTCGGTTTGGACCAACCCAACTCAACCGAGCAGGCCACTTCCCCGAATTAATCCCAAGCCATTGAGAAAACCATGCAGCATGAAACACCCTTTCCCGAACCAGTTATATATATATATATATATATATATATATATATACACACACGATTTAAACACTGTTAAAGAATATCGAGTATATAATTTAAATATTATTTAGTTAATTTTTGGGTAGATCGAGTGTTAATTTAGATGCTTATTGGATTTGAAACAAAGGGAAGGATTATCCAATCAAACTCCTTGTTCTTATCAAAACTTGGAGACTAACCTCCTATTTAAGGAGAGCTCCTCATATTTTTCTCCCAACTTCCCAGAAATCCACAAACAACCCCACGCATCTACCTCCGCCATCCCCTCTCCTCTGTCAGTAAGCCATCGGCACCTCCGACCCTCTCCTCCTCGATGCCAGACCGACCCCGGCCGTTCCCATCATTCCCATCACCACCACCATGGCACCTCGACCACCGTTCCAGCATCCGCCGCGGCCACACCACCGTGGTCATCACCACCTCTGCCGCCTCTGCCAAGTCCCCTGCCACCTGCCACCTGCCACAACCATCGTCGCCACCGCTCATTTCAAATTCTGTTCCACCACTACTTATAGCAATTCCTCCACAGCACCCAGACTCGTCACATCTCCAGCCGACTAACACAACGTCGCAACCGCCAGCACCACCCCGTGCTCTTCCCCGACCAACACCATCATCATCAACATCTCTGCCCCTCGCCCGACCAGATTCCCAACCGCCACCATGTCACGACCACTCATCGACAACCAAATCAACCACAGCCAAAACAACCACCACCACTCACCTCGCTTGGCCGTACCGTCGCGTTGGTTCCCGCTGCTTGACCACCCACGTCCGGCCGCTGCGTCCGGCCGTTGCGTCCGACCGGCCGTATTCACCGTCGTACGTCTCGTCGCCCGTCATCCTCCCACCGACCCGATCCGCTCCTGCCGCCTGGCCAAAGCCTCGCCGCCACCTAGACTATGTCCTCCGTCGAGCTCCCAAACCAAAGTCGCAGGACCGCTCGCATCGTTGGCTGGATGTTCGGGGCCGCATGTCCGACCCCTCGGCAGCAGTGGCACCGCCTGGTGCTGCACAACCGCACCAGCCAGTCTTCGCCCCTACGGTGGGCCGAGCACAGGACCGTCGTCAAGCTCTCCTCCGAGCAAGGCCGTCGTCTCCTCCGTGCTCGCGCCATCGCCGATCTCAGGGAGCCCTGCCCAGCGCCGGTGGCCAACTTTCGAGCACCGAGCTCCGCCTCTCTCCACGGTGAGTCTCCACCTCTTTCTCCTCCCCTCTCGTACTCTCGAACCTCCCTCCCATTTCCCTCATTTTTTCTTTGGAGACTGGAAGCTTCCACACTCTCTTTCCTCTCTTTGGTTCCATTTCCTTTCTTTATAAAGGAAGCTGTGAAAAGAGCTAATGTTTCTATATTTGTATATAAAAAAGAAGGCTCTGGGGACACAGCTAATGTTTGTATATTTGTATTGAAAAAATATGTTTGTATATACTTTCTTTATTGTTTTTTTTTTTTTTTTGAGTAAAGGCAACACTTCATTGAGAGGTTAAAGAGTTACAAGATTCAATATCCCGAAGGATATTAGCAGATATACAATCAGGAGTTAGATCATGAAATATTGTAGAATTCACATTAGTTTGCATCATTGTATGCGATGCAAGCTGATGTGCACAGTGATTTCCATTTCTTTGTACATAAGAGAAAGTAATGTCTTGAGTCTTTTGCAGAAGTTTCCTGGCATCAAGAATGGTGTGTCTTGCTAACCATAGGGATGGCTCCAAGTTTGAATTGATAGAGTCGATGATAGCTTGGCAGTCCGCTTCCACAATGATTTTCTGTAGATCCTTCCTTTCTATCAAAACCAAGGCTAAATGTATTCCCATTGCCTCAGCCTCTACCGGGGATCCTCCAGCTTGAGATTTCGATATAGCACCCATGAAGTAGCCATGGTCATTACGAAGAATTGCTGAAGCTGACATTCTTCCGTCGAGATATGCTCCATCAGTATTGATTTTGAAGAAGTTATCATTGGGTGGACTCCATTTAATAGTGAACGTTGATGTTGCAGTAATGCTTGATGTCGACAATATACCAATGCTCTGGGATTCATATGATTCCTTCAATGTGGATGCTTGACGAATAATCCAACTTGTATTGATTGCTGAATTTTCGAAGATAAATTTATTCATGGCCTTCCATATTTGCCACATTAGATAAAAGCAAGCTGAAACATCCTCTCGAACACCAAATTTCAATATATTTGAGATCAGAGATGATATTGAAGTGTTTGGTAGAATGAGTCTATGAATAGAATCATAATTTCTCCAGACTGAGCCTGTCAAAGGACAATGTAAAAAAATATGGTTAGTATCTTCTTCACATACCTTGCACAAAGGACAGGTGGCATCCAGGTGATTGAGTCTTCTGTGAATATTAGCTTTTGTAGGGAGAGAGTTAGTGATAGCCCTCCAGACAAAGAGTAGAACTCTAGGATAAATGTGAGTGAAGGACCAAAACTTCTTCCATTCTTTGAAATCGGGTACAGGATTATAGGAGATATCCTTATTGATGGTTGAATGAATGACTCTGTATGCTGATTTTGTGGATAATTGGCCATCACGAGTATGTTTCCAGATCAGGATATCAGAAGTGCAATTTACCGATAGAGGGATCTTCAAAATCTCAGTTGCTTCATGTAATGGAAATAATATATATATGAGATTTTCCTTCCAACAGCAGGTTTCAGTATTAATGAGATCACTAACATGAGTAGCCCATTCCCTGGAGAATTCATATCCTGATACTCTGTTATTAGAAATAGTAGGCACCCAAGGGTCATCCCAAATGCTGATACTGATACCATTCCCAACTGACCATAGGATATTACCATGGAGAAATTGTCTGATATGTAATAAACTAGACCATATACATGAGGAAGTAGGAGACAGTGTAGCACTCCAGTAAGATTGGGATTTAAGATATTTGCTTCGAAGCAAGATCCCCCAAGTAGAGCTAGTATCTGTCAAAAATCTCCATGATAATTTGACTAAAAGGGACAGATTGACAACGTGGGGATCTCGAATACCACGTCCACCCTCAAATTTTGGTTTGGTGAATATCGACCAAGAATTAAAATGAAGCTTCTTATTATTAGTGCCAGAATCCCACCAGAAACTTCTTTGATGCTTTGACAGAGTATCAGTAACACCCTTAGGAACAATGTAGGAAGAGAGATAGTATGTAGGGATGGAGGACAGAGTAGATTTAATGAGGACTGTTCTAGCTGCATGGGACAAACAGGATCTCTTCCATCCTTGAAGCTTTTTGAAACTGGATTCAAATAGATCAGAGTAGGTACTTAATCTATTTTTTGAAAGGAGAATTTTGTGGCCAAGGTACTTCTCAGTAGATTGCATAGGCTTGACCCCAATCAAGTTCAAATAAAGTTGGTGCATGTAAGGATCAGTCTTTTTCGAAAAGAAAATGGAAGATTTTTCAAAATTGATTCTTTGACCAGACCAAGATTCAAAAGTCTTTATGATGAGTTTGATTTGTGTGATATTGTGGAGAGAACTTTTGCCAAATAATAATAGGTCATCAGCAAAAGATAAGTGAGTGAATGATAAAGGGCAGTGTTTGATTTTGACACTGTCATACAGCAGATTTCTGTCCATAATGGTGATAAGAGTTGAAAGCACTTCCATACTCATAATGAAAAGATATGGTGAAAGAGGGCAACCTTGCCGAATGCCACAGGTAGGTGAGAAAATTTCAGTTGGTGTACCATTGACTAGAATTGCAAATGTTGAGGATGAAATACACTGCATAATAAGAGAATGTGACTTTCCTTTAATACCAAAACCCAGTAAAACTTGATCAATAATTCCCCAATTAAGCCTGTCATAGGCTTTAGACATATCAATTTTGAGAGCAAAGGAACTGTTATTTGCAGTGAATCTGGATATAGAATGTAGGATCTCTTGAGCAATGATAATATTGTCTCCAATGTATCTACCTGGGACAAATGCATTTTGCATTGGACTGATGATTTTCTGGAGTAGAGGTCTGATTCGATTGGTAATGATTTTGGTGATGGTTTTATAAAGCACATTGCACAAGGATATGGGTCTAAAATCAGATGGTGATTTTGGGCACTGTGTTTTTGGGATGAGAGTTATGTAAGTGTGATTCAGGAGGGAAGGCATGTTTCCAGTAGAAAAGAAATCTTGAATGAGATGAGTTACCTCCTTGCCTATTAGATCCCAAAATTTTTGATAGAAAGCAACTTGATATCCATCTGGGCCTGGTGCTTTGTAAGGCTGCATACACATTATGACAGATTTTATTTCCTCTTCAGTCGGGATCCTGCTAATGTCATCATTTTCAGAATCTGTTATATGAGAAAGTTCAGCTAATATATGAGCAGGAATTGGAGAAGTAGTCGAAGACTGAAAAATCATCTTGAAGTGATCAACAAAACACTTGGAAATATCCTCATGTACTGATACCAATTCACCATTTTGATTTCTTATGTTATGAATGGTGTTCCTATGCTTCTTAATAGTTGCAGAAAGATGAAAGAACCTGGTATTTTTATCACCTTCACGAAGCCAGGAATTAGTTGAGCGTTGCTTCCAATAAATATCCTTTTGGAGATAGAGTTTGTTGAGCCACATTTGAACTTTCCTCCGTTCCTGAAGAATATATGTAGTCATTGGTTGGCATTGTAGGCAAAGGAGTTCCCTTTCATGAAATTTGATATCATAGTCGAGATTCTTCAGTCGGTTGGAACCCCAAGTATGAAGCCTAGGAAGAAGAGTCTTCAGTTTTGGGATGAGGTCAGTATACTGTAAATTGCTCCATGTGTCAGAAAGTACCTGTTGAAAATCTGCTTCATATGTCCAGGCCATTTCAAAACGATAAGGGGTACTTCTTCTTTTGATGGTCAAGTCCAGCTTTAAAAGGATAGGATTGTGATAACTGTTCAGACATGGTAAATGGATAACACCAGCTTTAGGATAAAGGGATCTCCAGAGGGGATGAACCATAGCTCTGTCTAACCTTTCTGCCACATTGCTTTTGGGATCACGGCGATTGTTCCAAGTAAAAGCTGGACCAGAATAACCAATATCCATGGCCCCTGAGTTGGTGAACCAGTTGATAAAATGTTTATGATGATGGTAGTTAAAGGAATTCCCTCCACACTTCTCCTCCGAGTTTAAAATAGCATTACAGTCTCCAATAATCAACCAAGGTTCAACTATAGAAGCAATAATCAACTCCATTTGATTCCAAAATGATCTTCTTTCAGATATAATGGGTGGACCATACAAAAACATGGAATGCCATTTGAAGTTGTTGGAAGTATGGTGGACATAAGCATGGATGTAATTTTGTGTGGAAGAAATTATCTGCAAGTTGACTTGAGAGTTCCAACAGAGGAGAAGTCCACCTGATAATCCTTTGGAGGAAATAGCAGTGTAATTTTGAAAACCAAGTTCCATAGCAATAACAATAGCTGAGTTGGACGAGCATCTAGTTTCAGAGATGAATACGATACTAGGTCTAGAAGCTCGGAGAAATGATTTGAGTGTACGAATTGTCGGGTCATTTCTCAAACCCCGACAATTCCAGGATAGAATCATGATGTATTAGGCTGTTGAAGGCCAGCCGCGCCTGTAGTGGAGTCATTAGCTGAGTTCAGCTTTTTAAAAGGTCGAACTTGGTCAGTATCTGTTTTTTCCTCTGGTGAGAGGGAACGAGTTCTTTTGTTTGGTATTGGAGGGGGGGATGTATCAGATGAAGATGTTTTGGTAGAAGGCATGAAAGGAGATTTAGTTTGAATCTGAGGTGATATGGATGATAGTAGGGAAGTGAAGGATTGATGAAGAGAAGGGTTGTTGATAGGAGCTTGTTGATTCATGGGAATTTTGTGAGATATTACCATAATATCATTTGCAGTGGGAAGAACCTTGTCAGGTTGAGGTGAGGTTGAGTTAGTAGAAGGCAGTTGAATACATGAATCAATCAGTGAGGACTTTGTAGTGTTATGGGTGGAATTATCAGAGTATATGGATTCAGAGGTTATAAAATGTGATGTTGGTAATGAGGAAGGTTTCGTAAATTGTAATGTAGATGGTGATGTATGAGTTATGGAATGTGAATATTGGGGATAGGAATGATTCATGTTACAGTTTGTGGAATCAGTTAATGGAAAAACAGGTGGGGTAGTTGGCATCTTAGGAGATGAAGTGGGCTTAGACATGACCGGATTAATAGGGGAAGTTGGAGGAGCAGTTATGGATGATGTGGACTTTGCAGTGGGTGTAGGATCAGTAACCGTCACCGGAGCAGGGCCTTCCGGTGGAGTTGGTGAGTGAGGAATTATGGGGTCATCTCTATGGTTGCAGGAATGCAATGACTAGGTGGAATATCATTCAGATTAGAATGGACAGGATCATCATGATGGGAATCTGAGGATTTACCATGATCTTTCGATGACTCTGTTTTCTTAAATTTAGAAGAATGATTGACACAAATGGAATTATCAAGTCTTTTGGAAAGAAGTTGCAATATTTTCCTTTTTTGTTCATCCGTCCAGGAGTCATCAATCATAGCTGTGTAATCTTTATGAATGATACAAGATTGAATTCCATGTCCCAATCTTCCACAGAAAGTACAAAACTTGGTGAGTCGCTCATACCTGAGATTAACACTGCAAAATGTGTTATTGCCCATTGAGACCCTGAGTGTCCTGACAAGTGGTTCCGATACATCAAATTTGATTTTGGCCCTTGCAAAGAGACTCCAGTTAGCAGCATCAAACGTTGAGAGAGGCTTGACAGATCCAATTCTTGATGCCAATGTTGATATAAAATCTGTTGAAAGTAGATTCACTGGGAGGCCGTGAAACTGAACCCAGAACTCAGCTTTGTTGAAGGTGTAATCACATGGAAGCTTATTCGGGAGGCATCTTTCTATCAAAATCAGATCCGAATTGAATTTCCAAGGACCATTGTCTATAATATATTCCAGATCCTCATTGAATTCAAATTTTGCCGAAAAAGAATCACCAAGATATTCAGCAATCTTCACTTGACCCTTGCGCTTCCACATCCTTGAAACAGTAGCATTTATAATATGTGATGGGTACTGTTTACTGGAAAGAACTTTGAAGAAAATGTACTTTTGCCAATCTGCCTGGGGATTGTTTGAGGATTCTGGTATCTGGCCATGATCAGAGGATGAGGATGGAGATAATAGTGAACCGAGTTTGTCAAGTAGTTCATCGAATGGAAGAGGGGTGGTGGAATTAGTAGCCATGAAGAGGATTGGATTAAGGAGAATAACTAGAGGAGAGGAGAAGAACAAATGGAGACTAATGTTGTGGGGAGAAACTCTATGAGATATGGAGGATGAAGGAGTAGCAGAGAGTCCTTGGAAGGAAGAGGAAATTCGCCATCTTTAGAGAGGACGAGGCTGATTCTAGGGATAATTAGGGTTTAGTAAACATCTCGATCGGTCGTCACATGTTGGTCTTTCTTCCATACATGTCTTTAGAGAGTTCAATACATTCTTTATTGTTGTTATTATTATTATTACCATTAGTTACTTAGTTTTTAATGTCTAATTTACATCTCCAAATCTTAATAATTATGAAATAAATATGTGTATATATATATATATATATATATATATATATATATATATATATATATATATATATATATATATATATATATATATATATATATATATTTAGCCTTTCTAGGTATTTCTCCAAAACCGATTTTTACTAAAAATATATTTGACAAGAATTGGAGTGCTAGTCTAAAATGACTATTAAGATTTTTCCAAAATATTTGTTTAGAGACATTTTGATAATAAGATATAGTTTCCAAAACATTATAGATAATTATTTATTATGCCAAATTCTTCGATACTATTATAATACTTTTCTAAGATTAAAGTTTTGATTAAAAAATAATAATAATGATTTTCTTGACCTTCAAGTATTTGTTTAAAATATTTTGACTAGCGAACATAGTTCCCTAGTATCATAAATAATTTCTAAAGTTATTTATTAATGGATTCTACTCAATGGCATTATAAATAAATATTCTTAAAAAGAGTTAATACCTATTAGGTTACAATATTTTTCTAATATATATATAAATAAATACTTTTGGGCTTTTATTTCCTAAATAGACTTTCTAAATAAAATATAAAGTTTTCGAATCGTACGTCGTTTTGCGGGCCCCACGGTCCCACTCAACGGGCGATTTTGTGCACGGTCCGCCGGAATCCAACTTTGGACATACGGTTGGGTTCGTATCGGAAAACCGAATTCGTAGACATGTAGTTTGACGACTTTAGAGAACATTGACTCTGGCACGCCTTTCGGTGAAAAGCGGGTCCAACGACGGACATCATTTTGTTCGAAATTACTGTCTTGCCCCTGTGTCCAGAATTGGACTTAAGGACAGACAATCCTAGCTAATTTGACTATTCTGAGAACGTTGGTAATGTTTATTTCAGGATCCAGAGACTTCTACATGTGTTGACTGATTGTGGCTCATTGAGTGGTATAGTGTTATTGGTTTCTCCAGCTAAGGACCTCAGGCAAGTGCACTTTCTGATGGCTTTCCGATTCATAGTAGTCTTTTCATTTCATGTCTATACATATATCTTGCTGCTTGTTGACACGCTCGTCACACGGAGTAGTCGGGAGGGAAAATATTTAAGTAGACATGTGAACTACCCAGAACTATCCCATGAGTCTATTCTTGAATAATAGCCGCTGCGCACGACACGTGCAGTGTGCCGGATTTTACCCCCTAGCCGTTCACATGTCGAAAAGGATATTTCACACCACCTAGATAGATGTCTTTTATTAGTTTTTCCTTGTTTACTTCTCTATCGTGCTATGTCATCAGTTTTCTTACAGCTTTCATTTCTCATATGCTATTTTCATGTCTTGTTAATTCTATTGTGTTTTGCATTGTGGTCGGTTTGTGTACTTGTTCCATTCCTGACTGGAAACCAACATTTTTCAGGTTTAGCCGCGATCACTCTTAGCATTGGGCTTGGGTATGCTGACGTTAACCTAGAAATAGAAAACAGTTGTACCATTTTCAATAATTGTAAAATCTTGTATTTCCTTTAATTTTAAATGATGTAAATATTGTAATAAATTTAGAAATGTGAATGAGCAGCAAATGTTATTTACATTGAGCATTTATTTCTTGCGGGCTTGACAGCGTTCTACCGTCGACTCTGCGACGTAGGCTAGCTTGGACACGTCTCGTATCCGGAAAGCGGGTGCGGGTCGTGACAAGTTTTTGAGATGGCCCATGCAGGTCAGTTTTCGCAAAAGATTACGAACTCGTGATGGTACTTAAGTTAGTCGTACCATTGCGAGCCTGCGCCCAGGAAATGCTCATTCACAATTAGGATTAAAATGATTTAAGAGAATGATTAGGAATAGGAGTCCCTCATTAATTTGATCATTGGGTAGTTAAGGATAAGGCCATGAAATTTAGATAAGGGTTCATTAAATTTAGATTGCCTGCCAGATCTTTATAGATACACTAAAACTTTTGATACGACATTATGATCCAATGTGGATCCACTATTCGCTTGGTTAGTTAGGCCTTCGTCTTGATAAACTGTTCCATTTCTTTTTCTCTATTAGATATAAACCTTATATCATAAATTAGAATTGCCTATTTAAAATTCTATTTTGCTGTAAGGAATTGATTTATGATTACTGATTCTGTTATTCGTATACAAATCTCGAGGTAGACTTGATTCAAAGTTCCCTCAACCCTTTGAAATGCATATGAAATAGATACTAGAATGTTTGTATTTCTTTCGTCCTTAGTTATTTTCTCCATGTTTTATTTTAAGTGTTGTGACTGATAGGACAAGTACCTACGCTTTATTTTTAGTCAACTTGTTGAATCTCTAGAAGCTCATGAATTCTTACGGATATAGTTAAAAGAATATTAGTTAACTAATAATGGTTAGACAGCAGCGCACTGTCGTCAATTATTTGAGAGCGGAGAATGTGGGTTCACTGCAGCCAGCAGCGCACTGGCAAGGCACAACCCATAGAATTGGAATCATTTCAAAGAATTGTAGGTTATGGAACATTGCTAAAACTATGTCCTAGTTGACCTCTTTAGATTTTAGGTACCCTTGTGTCAATGTAAGGTAGAGTACCTGATAGCTTTATCACACTTGAATCACGGAACCAAGAATTGTCACAGCCCGAGTATACGGACGAGTCATAATTCTCGGTGAAATGACTTCAGATGTGATTACAAGTTTAGGATACTATAGAGGATAGGGACTGCCCTGTATGACCCTAAGATCCAAAACCAATACTAAGATAAGTCCTGTAAGTTGAGTAGCATGTCTCCCACCCTAGCATCCCGTGGTCCTTGTGATCTATTAACAAGGTAAGTGACATACACTAATAGGTTTACCTAGAATATGAACTTAGAGACCCATAACCCATTAGTCGACAGAGGCCTTATAGATAGAAGATAGTAGGATTGCCTATAAAAGCAATAACACCAGGTAAGGATTTGATTTTCTCAAAACTCGAATTACTTACTCCTCCTTCCAACAATCTCGCATGCTTGTATTTTGACTATCTTGACCAACGCTGCTATTACAGCTTAGTTTTGCAAGCTTACTCTTTTATCGAGCTTGATTCGAGACATATGTTTATTGGGGACGCCCGCTAACATATTGTCTAATCGAAATCATTGTATTACGGTCTGATCAACCATGATGCAGTTGGTTCGCTCTTCATTTAATTATACCACATGGAGTGAGATATAGAGGTATCTAGGATCTCATCCGCGACTGCTTTGACAATCCCACTTGAAATAATACCTTCGCCTTTGAATCACGTAATTGTATTCAGTGACATCTCTCTTGAACTCCTTATTGTTTTGTCTTTCACCGATTAGAAAGACGAAAGCTCATAATTGATAGATAGATACAGAGTATTCCCATGGCTATGATAGTTTTATATGCAAGTGTAGCTACCATCGGCCAGCTCTGTGACTAAAACCTTGCCTTGAGTTACTCGTTCTCCCTTCGACACTAAACCTACTATCTTGATCTTCTGGTCATTGGAGTCCGAGAATGATTAGGGTCTTTCCCCTTGACCAAAAGCCAACCTAGGAGACTACCTATTCTCCAGAGACCAAATGTTGCGAGCCTCTAACTGTTTATTGAAGCTTGGTTTAAATAGAACCCTTGCGACAATAAGTCTGTCAGGTTGACACAAATAGAAATGCACGACTCAGTTGTTAGGAATCTCTTCATATGACACGTCTTAGGGCTGGTTACCCCGTCGATAACTCTTATATACTAGGGATGTGTATGTTACTCTATTTTATCGACCATGTGTCATTGTACACCCTTATTTTTTCTTTATTGAGGAATGATCCTTGACTTGACTTAATCTACCGTATTCCGTACGTCATGCCTTATTCTTTATTAGCAAGAGTTGAAGTACAATATCCGAGCTTTAGAATCCTTCTAACCTCACCATTCCTAAGACCATATCCTAACTTCTAAGGTGGGTAGAAATCCTCGATGATTCGTAGTTACGAAATGGCTAGGAGAAGGATATAAATAATTCTGAGAAATAAATTGAAAAGATTGTTGCAATAGTGGATTTATTTTTATTTATTTTTATTTTTATTTTTAGGCATGATTATGAGTTAGAATTTCGAGGACGAAATTATTTTAAGGTGGGTAGATTTGTAGCTTCCCTTCCCGAAAATATTTTTTTTCATTTATTTGATTTAATGATGATTTTAGAATTTGTTCTTTCTTTTCTTTTAATTGAGGTTAGTTTCTGTCCAATATTTCAACCCAAACCAAAATACATTTATAGATCTTGAGCATGATTAGCCTTACATTAGATTGGATAAAGTCTAGTTTATATTAATTTGATATGTTACTTTAGAGCTTGTTCTTTACTAATTGGATGTATAAGCTTTAAACCTTCTGATCTTATTTTAAAATTGTGAAACTTTTATGCTCAAATAATTCTCTTATTACTATTTCTAGAACAGAAAACAATTTTGATTGGATCAAGAATGATAATTTGAATCCAATGCTCATGCTACTGGTGGCTTGAATTGTTTAGCATAAAATGAGCTCGTGCCTGCAATTTCCACTTTTTGTATACTAAGTTAGGATTACAATAAATACTTAAAGTTTGACTTGTAATGCTAGTATAATTTTGGATCTTCCGTTTCATGTAAACAAATAATGTTGAAACCATTATGGGTTGAGTTTTTAGACCCGCAAGCTACTGACACATGTAAGCTAAATAGTTCCATATATTAAACACCAAATAAAAGCTCAGGCCAACAAATTTTCCCAAGCCAACCCAGCGTGCAACCCACATAAAACTCTCCAACAGCAAGTCTAAAGGAGATCCCAGCTCATGCTCGAACCCGAGCCAGCAGGCCAGCCTTCGGTTTGGACCAACCCAGCTCAACCGAGCAGGCCACTTCCCCGAATTAATCCCAAGCCATTGAGAAAAGCATGCAGCATGAAACACCCTTTCTCGAACCAGTTATATATATATATATATACACACACACGATTTAAACACTGTTAAAGAATATCGAGTATATAATTTAAATATTATTTAGTTAATTTTTGGGTAGATCGAGTGTTAATTTAGATGCTTATTGGATTTGAAACAAAGGGAAGGATTATCCAATCAAACTCGTTCTTATCAAAACTTGGAGACTAACCTCCTATTTAAGGAGAGCTCCTCATATTTTTCTTCCAACTTCCCAGAAATCCACAAACAACCCCACGCATCTACCTCCGCCATCCCCTCTCCTCTGTCAGTAAGCCATCGGCACCTCCGACCCTCTCCTCCTCGATGCCAGACCGACCCCGGCCGTTCCCATCATTCCCATCACCACCACCATGGCACCTCGACCACCGTTCCAGCATCCGCCACGGCCACACCACCGTGGTCATCACCACCTCTGCCGCCTCTGCCAAGTCCCCTGCCACCTGCCACAACCATCGTCGCCACCGCTTATTTCAAATCCTGTTCCACCACTACTTATAGCAATTCCTCCACAGCACCCAGACTCGACACATCTCCAGCCGACTAACACAACGTCGCAACTGCCAGCACCACCCCGTGCTGTTCCCCGACCAACACCATCATCATCAACATCTCTGCCCCTCGCCCGACCAGATTCCCAACCGCCACCATGTCACGACCACTCATCGACAACCAAATCAACCACAGCCAAAACAACCACCACCACTCACCTCGCTTGGCCGTACCGTCGCGTTGGTGCCCGCTGCTTGACCACCCACGTCCGGCCGCTGCGTCCGACCGGCCGTATTCACCGTCGTACGTCTCGTCGCCCGTCATCCTCCCACCGAC
Organism: Iris pallida; assembly: GCA_029216955.1. Lineage (NCBI taxonomy): Eukaryota > Viridiplantae > Streptophyta > Magnoliopsida > Asparagales > Iridaceae > Iris > Iris pallida. Next base: position 30,519,423 of record JANAVB010016195.1, on the reverse strand, counting down.
CCGATCCACTCCTGCCGCCTGGCCAAAGCCTCGCCGCCACCGAGACTATGTCCTCCGTCGAGCTCCCAAACCAAAGTTGCAGGACCGCCCGCATCGTTGGCTGGATGTTCGGGGCCGCATGTCCGACCCCTCGGCAGCAGTGGCACCGCCGGGTGCTGCATAACCGCACCAGCCAGTCTTCGCCCCTACGGTAGGCCGAGCACAGGACCGTCGTCAAGCTCTCCTCCGAGCACGGCCGTCGTCTCCTCCGTGCTCGCGCCATCGCCGATCTCAGGGAGCCCTGCCCAGCGCCGGTGGCCAACATTCGAGCACCGAGCTCCGCCTCTCTCCACGGTGAGTCTCCACCTATTTCTCCTCCCCTCTCGCACTCTCGAGCCTCCCTCCCATTTCCCTCATTTTTTCTTTGGAGACTGGAAGCCTCCACACTCTCTTTCCTCTCTTTGGTTCCATTTCCTTTCTTTATAAAGGAAGCTGGGAAAAGAGCTAATGTTTCCATATTTGTATATAAAAAAGAAGGCTCTAAGGACAGAGCTAATGTTTGTATATTTGTATTAAAAAAATATGTTTGTATATACATTCTCTATTGTTGTTATTATTATTATTACCATTAGTTACTAGTTTTTAATGTCTAATTTACATCTCCAAATCTTAATATTATTTTATATATGGTTTTGACTTTAAAAAAAATATATGTGTATATATATAGATTTAGCCTTTCTAGGTATTTCTCCAAAAACGATTTTTACTAAAAATATATTTGACAAGAATTGGAGTGCTAGCGTAAAATGACTATTAAGATTTTTTCCAAAATATTTGTTTAGAGACATTTTGATAATAAGATATAGTTTCCAAAACATTATAGATAATTATTTATTATGCTAAATTCTTCGATACTATTATAATACTTTTCTAAGATTAAAGTTTTGACTAAAAAATAATAGTAATGATTTTCTTGACCTTCAAGTATTTGTTTAAAATATTTTGACTAGCGAATATAGTTCCCTAGTATCATAAATAATTTCTAAAGTTATTTATTAATGGATTCTACTCAATGGCATTATAAATAAATATTCTTAAAAAGAGTTAATACCTATTATGTTACAATATTTTCCTAATATATATATATATATATATATATATATATATATATAAATAAATACTTTTGGGCTTTCATTTTCTAAATAGACTTTCTAAATAAAATATAAAGTTTTCGAATCGTACGTCGTTTTGCGTGCCCCACGGTCCCACTCAACGGGCGATTTTGTGCACGGCCTGCCGGAATCCAACTTTGGACATACGGTTGGGGTTCGTATCGGAAAACCGGATTCGTAGACATGTAGTTTAACGACTTTAGAGAACATTGACTCTGGCACGCCTTTCGCTGAAAAGCGGGTCCAACGACGGACATTATTTTGTCTGAAATTACTGTTTTGCCCCTGTGTCCAGAATTGGACTTAAGGACAGGCAATCCTAGCTAATTTGACTATTCTGAGAACGTTGGTAATGTTTATTTCAGCATCCGGAGACTTCTACATGTGTTGACTGATTGTGGCTCATTGAGTGGTATAGTGTTATTGGTTTCTCCAGCTAAGGACCTCAGGCAAGTGCACTTTCTGATTGTTTTCCGATTCATAGTAGTCTTTTCATTTCATGTCTATACATATATCTTGCTGCTTGTTGACACGCTCGTCACGAGTAGTCGGGAGGGGAAATATCTAAGTAGACATGTGAACTACCTAGAACTATCCTATGAGTCTATTCTCGAATAATAGCCGCTGTGCACGACACATGCAGTGTGCCAGATTTTACCCCCTAGCCGTTCACATGTCGAAAAGGATATTTCACACCACCTAGATAGATTCTTTTATTAGTTTTTCCTTGTTTACTTCTCTATCGTGCTATGTCATCAGTTTTCTTACAGCTTTCATTTCTCATATGCTATTTTCATGTCTTGTTAATTCTATTGTGTTTTGCATTGTCGTCGGTTTGTGTACTTGTTCCATTCCTGACTGGAAACCAACATTTTTCAGGTTTAGCCGCGATCACTCTTAGCATTGGGCTTGGGTATGCTGAGGTTAACCTAGAAATAGAAAACAGTTGTACCATTTTCAATAATTGTAAAATCTTGTATTTTCTTTAATTTTAAATGATGTAAATATTGTAGTAAATTTAGAAATATGAATGAGCAGCAAATGTTATTTACATTGAACATTTATTTCTTGCGGGCTTGACAGCGTTCTACCGCCGACTCTGCGGCGTAGGCTGGCTTGGACACGTCTCGTATCCGAAAAGCGGGGTGCGGGTCGTGACAATAGGCAACCTCTCCAACCCGTTCCAAGACATCGAAAGGCCCAATATTCCTTGGACTCAACTTGCCACGTCCTCCGAATCGAATCGTGCCTCTAGTGGGGGGTATCTTCAAGAACACATTGTCACGCCCCAGAACCAGAATACTGTAGAGCGGGGGCAGACATAGCCAGCTACGTATAATGAAATGGAATCCACGTCACTATACGGTCACGGCTGTCTAGATATATGAGGGTTTAACTACAATCCATCAGTCTCCTATGGTCAAGAACAAGCCTATTGTCTCAATCACAAGCAAGTAGTAACAGTCACAAGATATTAGAGCATCAATATACAATAGTAAGGCATCCCATACATTACATATTGGATGATCATGAAGCTAGTCGTACAAAATGTCAGGACTAGCAAGAGTTTCAGTCATACATGATCAACCCTAGGATTTGTCAATCATGTTACAGCCCGTAGGCAGACAGTAAATAAAGGTACAATACGAGCTAACACGTGCTCGCCGGCTAAACGCCTCAAAAGAATAATTTTACAAATAGAGTGGGAGGACAAAAGAAACCCACTCGTTGCCCTGGTTACGCCTGGTGGTCACCATCGGGCTGGAAGACAGGTGGATCCTCTGTTGCTGCTCCGATATCTGGCCACACAAAACCAGCTGGGTCAGACCCCAGAAAGAGCAAGTGCCACAAAGAAGGCTTCACTTAGAAACTAAAACCAGCATATCATAATAGAATATTAAAGATAATAGATAAAGAACTGATAATAACAGAGATAATAACAGTAAACTGAGTACAAGGAAACTATTCAAGTAGCCAGGTCACAACCCTTAAACTAAACAAGGACCGGGGTTGCAGCCCTTCACCTGAATAGAAATCCGTCTCAAATACTATTGGTACAGTGAAGACAATAAACGAATAGAGGACACAGAACTGCTCCGGGAGCCAGGTTACAACCCTTAAACCAAATAAGGACCGGGGTTGTAACCCTTCGCCTGAACAGAACTGGACCCCTGATCTTTATTGCTAAGGCCAGTATAAATAATCATGGTATTAAGGTAAGGTAAAACATGACGAACATGGCATGGGATTGCATTAAGACAATAAACGAAGAGAGGACACAGAACTGCTCCGGGAGCCAGGTTACAACCCTTAAACCAAACAAGGACCGGGGTTGTAACCCTTTGCCTGAACAGAACTGGACCCCCGATCGTTATTGTTAAGGCAAGTATCAATAATCATGTCATGTCACAATCTTGCACAGGATCAGGATAAGACTAAGCTGGAATAAACTACATCCAATCAATTACGGCCAATCAAGAGTACGGCTTGATACTTTCACTAACTAAGGTTATCACAGGCCTAGTTACTAGCAAGATGCAATGAGATTATCCCAACAGCCACAAGCCCTGCAGACCATCCGGTTATCCGGGTCGAATGTCCGTTTAGGATGAATGCAACACATGACTGTGTGCTGGAAATGTGTCCTACTCGTCGGTAGGCTACAAGTCCACTGAATGCGCCCAGATAACGGAATTGCCTGTAGCTGGGAATCTCTTCATGACTACTGAATCATTCTAGTTAATTAGCCTTAGTCAATTTCAGTAGGTACCCCTGACCGTGGTACTCAGGGGTCCCCATCCTAGACATGATGCAAGACAGTACTAGTTTATTTGTACAAACATAATCGCCCACGGTGTCCAAGTCTTTCATACTTGTCATGTCAGGCTAGCTGTCGTAACAGCATGCCGAGATATATCATGTCAGTTTACTTGTCAAGAGTGTGCCACAGCGGGCCACTATCGTGTTCTATTCTTACAATATTATGAATGAGAGAAACTTGCATAAAATAACTAGTGACATACTCTTGATGCCAAGGAAATGATCTACAACTTCCATGTTGGGAGTTGGGAGAAATTCGAGCCATAATTCAGTCAATTAGGACATATAACAGTTAGAAATAGTCAAAATATGCATTATGCGGCCTATTCTACGACACCATATGCGGCCAACTGCGACATGCGGCTTATGCGGCTCAACTGCGACATCATATGCGGCCTACTGCGACATGCGGCTCATGCAGCTCAACTGCGGCATGCTATGCGGCCAACTGCGACATATGTCTCATGCGGCTCAACTGCGACATCATATGCGGCCAACTGCGACATGCGGCTCGACTGCGACATGCTATGTGGCCAACTGTGACATGCGGCTCATGCGGCAAACTGCGACATGCGGCTCATGCGGCTCGACTGCGACATGCTATGCGGCCAACTGCGACATATGTCTCATGCTGCAGATGAACATAGAAGTTTGACCAAAATTGTTTTGGCCATAACTTCCTCATCCGAAGTCAAAATCAAGCGAAACAAAAGCCAAAACTGCATAAAATTGAATTCTCTACAACATAGAACCATTAGTTTTTGAAAATAACCAAGTTTTAAAGATCAAAACCAAGAAAACCAAAAAGTTATAAACTTAGATCTACAAGAAATTATCCATCAAAATGAAAAAGGCCAAGTTCTAAAGAGTCTTAAAATCAAGTAAGGAAGAGAATGGAACAATAAAACTTGAGATCCAACATGAAGCAAGTTTACACTTGCCTAGCTCTCTTTCCTGGTAGGTAGAAGAGTAATGGTGGAGAAGAAGAAATGAAGGAGAAGAATAAATGAGGAGAGAGAAAGAGTTAGGTAGAAATATAAATGAGGGTGGTGGTGGTAGGTAGGGTTTTTCTTTTGGTTCATGGTGAACCCAAAAGCAAACCAAACCAAGCTAAGCCGGACCAAGCTAAGCCATAACCAATGACATGCCAAAATAACCATACAGGAAAATATGCAAATAACCATACAGGAAAATACGCAAATACGAGTCAAGAATACATACACGTATACCAAGATACATAATACAAACTATAGGCATTACAACTCTACCCACCTTAAAAGAATTCCGTCCTCGGAATTTAATCAAGAGGCTAGAATTGCAAGGACAAGCTATACTAATCGTAAGCTATAACAAGCAGTCTATCATGCAGTCATTTATTTAAGCAAGGAATTGAAAGCATAAGGCATAAGGAAGACATTATACCTTACGAGTCAAACAGGTCGGGATATCGCGATCGGATATCATCCTCACGCTCCCACGTCGACTCACCCAAAGAGTGATGACCCCAAGCAACTCGGACTAACTTGATAGTCTTGTTCTTGAGTGTCTTCTCTCTTCGGTCCAATATAGACACGGGCCTCTCCTCATACGAAAGGTTGGTACCAACAACCAATTTCGAATGATCCAGGATGTGGCTCGGGTCCGGAATATACCGTCGCAGTTGGGATACATGGAATACGTCATGCACCTCACGTAGCGACGGTGAAAGAGCGAGACGATAGGATACATCTCCTACTCGCTCCAGAATGTCGAATGGCCCTATATACCTAGGACTAAGCTTTCCTCGTACGCCGAAACGAATGACGCCGCGGTTAGGCGAAATCCTCAGGAATACATGGTCGCCGACAGAAAACTCAAGAGGGCGCCGATGAGAATCGGCCCAATGATGCTGGCGATCTTGGGCAACTCGAAGATGATCTCTGACTCTCCTGACCACCTCAACGGTCTGAGCAATCATTTCCGGACCAAGTATCTGCCTCTCTCCAACATCATCCCAGGCTAGCGGGGATCGGCACTTCCTACCATACAGTGCCTCGAACGGTGCCATCTGGATACTGGCCTGGAAACTGTTGTTGTACGAGAACTCTATCAGGTGCAGGTGATCTTCCCACGAACCACCGAAGTCGAGTGTACATGACCGCAACATATCTTCAAGAGTCTGGATCGTACGTTCTGACTGGCCATCTGTCTGTGGGTGATACGCTGAGCTGAACTGGAGACGAGTCCCCAAACTCTCTTGCAGGCTACGCCAAAAGTGCGACGTAAACCTGGAATCTCTGTCCGAAGTGATACTGACTGGTACACCGTGCAATCTGATAATCTGCCGGAGATACATCTCCGCTAGCTGAGCCGTCGACTGACCAACTCTGAACGGAAGAAAGTGAGCCACCTTCGTGAGCCTGTCTATGACAACCCAAATAGCGTCTCTGCCAGCCGGAGATCTAGGCAATCCAGTCACAAAATCCATGGTTATATGCTCCCATTTCCACTCGGGAATAGGCAATGGTTGAAGTAGTCCAGCTGGTCTCTGATGTTCAGCCTTAACTTGTTGGCAGACTAAACAACGAGAGACAAATCGGGCTATCTCCCTCTTCATGCCATTCCACCAAAAGTGTTGGCGGATATCATGGTACATCTTCGTGCTACCGGGATGAATGGAATACTGCGAACTGTGGGCCTCTGCCATGATCTCCTGTCTGATATCTCCACTGGGTACACAAAGACGCTTACCATGTCGAAGTGTACCGTCTTCATGAATGCATAACTCTGGTCTTTGTCCTGCCTCACACTCTGCTCTGAGTCGCTGAAGCTTGGAATCTGCTGACTGCGCCATCCGGATCCTCTCGACTATAGTGGACTGAACTTGCATGCTGGCCATCAATGCCTCACTGGAAGGGAGGACAACTTCTGTACCCATCTTCTGAAGATCGGCTAACAGTTCTGGTTGCGCTGTCAGGAAATAAACTCCTGCCCTCCTGCTCAATGCATCTGCAACAACGTTGGCCTTCCCTGGGTGATACTGCAGGTTGACATCATAATCCACAAGCAGCTCTAGTCATCTCCTCTGACGCATGTTGAGATCCTTCTGGGTGAATACATACTTCAGACTCTTGTGGTCGGTGAAGATCTCCACCCTATCTCCGTACAAGTAGTGCCTCCACAACTTAAGTGCAAACACTACTGCTGCCAGCTCCAAGTCATGGGTTGGGTAATTTCTCTCATGGTCACAAAGTTGTCGTGACGCATAAGCTATTACCTTCCCATGCTGCATCAGAACACATCCTAAACCTCTGTCCGAAGCATCACAATACACTGAGAATCCTCCGGTTCCATCTGGAAGCGTGAGAATAGGAGCCGTCATCAAGCCTCGCTTCAACCTCTCAAAAGAATCCTGGCACTCTGCTGTCCAAGCAAACTGCACATCCTTGCGGGTCAACTGGGTCAATGGCGCAGAAATTCGAGCAAAGTCTGAAACAAATCGCCGATAGTAGCCGGCCAAGCCAAGAAAACTGCGAATTTCTGCTACTGTGCTAGGTACCGACCACGTTTCAATGGCCACAATCTTCTGGGGATCCACTTCAACTCCTCCTCGGGTGATGATATGACCCAAGTACGAAATACGATCGAGCCAGAACTCGCATTTACTAAACTTGGCATATAACTGGTGCTTTCTGAGAATCTGGAGGACAACTCGGAGATGCTGCTCATGCTCCGCTTCACTCTTACTGTAGACCAGGATGTCGTCTAAGAACACAATCATGAACTGATCCAAATAAGGCATGAAGATGCGATTCATGAGGTCCATGAATACAGCCGGCGCATTGGTTGCTCCAAATGGCATCACAAGGAACTCCCAATGCCCATACCTAGATCTGAAAGCAGTCTTCAGGATGTCCTGCTCTCTGACTCTGATCTGATGGTATCCTGACCGCAAGTCAATCTTCGAAAATACTGACGCCCCTTTGAGTTGATCAAACAAGTCATCTATCCGCGGGAGAGGGTATCTGTTCTTGATTGTCACTGAGTTCAAGGTACGATAATCAACACACAATCTAGATGTACCATCCTTCTTTTTTATAAGAAGCATCGGGGCTCCCCAAGGCGATCCACTAGCACGAATGAATCCCTTGGTTCTGAGTTCTTCAATCATCTTGTACAATATCTCTAACTCTGACGGCGCCATCCTGTAGACTCTCTCTGACGCTGGGGCTGTCCCGGGAATCAAGTCGATGGTAAACTCGATCTCTCGCTCTGGCGGCATCCCTGGAAGCTTTTCTGGGAAAACATCTGGAAACTCTTCGACTATCCGAGGTAACTGTACTACTGCCACTGCCATCCGCAACACTGGAGGAGAAGGTTCAACTTCGCCTCGGGAGAAGGAAAACTCCGGCTCGCCTGGAATGCTAAAAATAACCCTGCCAATATGACAGTCTATCCTAGCATACTGGTCCCTCAACCAATCCATCCCTAAGACCACATCATAATCGGCCATCGGGAACTCTATCAATCTAGCGGGGAATTCTCTACCGCTAACTATGACCCGACACGAGGAAAATACTCTATCTACTCCCACAAGTCCGTTACCAGTAAGTATATTGAGCCTTACTGATAATGACTCGGGCTCCAGTCCTACCCGTGTCGCAAATCGTGCAGACATAAATGAATACGAGGCACCAGAATCAAATAATACTGAAGCTGGAAAGGTGTTGACGAGAATAGTACCTGCCACCACCTCACCTGGTGCTATTCCTTCTTCTCCCATGGTCAAAGCCAGCACTTGACCATGTCCTCTAGGTGCGGGTCCCCTCTGCTGAAAATTCCTCTACCTGCTCTGGATTAGGGCTTGGGCTTGGGCATACTGCTGCGGCCTCTGCTGCTGGAATGCCTGGGCCTGCGTCGGCAATGGCCTCGGGAACGGGTACTGTAGCTGCTGCTGCTGGATTGGTGCTGGTCCTCTAACTGAAGGACTAGAGAAAGCGGATGAACTCCCCCTGTTCGGGCAGTTCCCAACCCTGTGGTCCGGGGCACCACAAACCAAGCACAAACCCTGTGCTCTACGACACTCTGACACCACATGTCCTGGCTTCCCGTAGTGTGAACGTCCCACTGCGGAAGACTGCTTCTGCTTCTGCTGCTGAGGGCGCGTCGGGGTGGAATGCTGAACCGACGTCACTGAGGCCGCCCGCCTCGGAGCTCCAATGGTCAAAGCCCTGGCTGCCGAGGCTGGTGCTGAAGACTGATTCATCTGACCATGAGATCGCTTTCGACCTCCGGTCCTATCCACGATCCTCTGGGAGGTGTACTCATGCCTCCGGGCTGCTCTCAACACTGCATCAAAAGTCTGATGCTCAAACTGTTCAACTGCCAATAGAATCTCCAGGTGAAGCCCTTGCTGGAATCGCTGGGCTCTATCATACTCGGTTGCCACCAAGGTGGGAGCAAACCGACTAAGCCTGGAGAACTCGGCCGCATATCCGTCGACCATCCTGCCCATCTGCTTCAGATTGGTGAACCTCGTCTGTAGATCATACCGAGCTACAGCATCAAAATACTTGGTCTGGAATCTCTCCCTGAATACTGCCCATGAAATAGGGGCCACTAATCCATCGGCCTGCGCTGCCCACCAGCTGCGAGCAAGATCCAATAGCTGCAGGCGCACCACGGCCACCTTCTCGTTCTCTGGAGTCCTGGCTGCTTCTAGAATTACCTCTGTGTCCTGAAGCCATGCATCTGCAGCGATCGCATCTTCACTGCCATCGAAGAAGGGAGGGTTCAAGCGCTTGAAGCTGTTGGCCGCGCTATTACCCTGATGACCTCCTCTGGTCAAAGCATCTGCCACCGCCTGGTGCAAGGCATCTCTGCGACGATCCTGGGAAGCTAATAGGGACCTGATGAGACCCACCAAAGTGCCATCATCAGGCTCTGCAGGCTGGACTGGCTGAATTGGGGGTTCTCCTTCGGTAGGCATGACTCTGGAGGCTACTCCTGAATGCTGGGCTTGATCTCCAGGTTGTTGTTGGTCCGCGGGAGGTGCACCGCCTTGCTGATCGACAGGTCCAGGAACAATGCCGCTGAAGAAGATGACATAGGAAACAATAAGGAAGGACCATGACAGATCAACGATACAAGCATGTGATCAGGTCAAGATTCTCAGGAATTTGAAGATACGAGCAGAGATCAAGGGCGAATACTGATTGAGACATCTATTCGGTAAACCCTCACATATCTTGAATTACAAGACCTGCATGGGCCACCACTAAAACCATGTCACGCCCTAGAACCAGAATACTGGAGAGCGGGGGCAGACATAGCCAGCTACGTATAATAAAATGGAATCCACGTCACTATACGGTCACGGCTGTCTAGATATATGAGGGTTTAACTACAATCCATCAGTCTCCTATGGTCAAGAACAAGCCTATTGTCTCAATCACAAGCAAGTAGTAACAGTCACAAGATATTAGAGCATCAATATACAATAGTAAGGCGTCCCATACATTACATATTGGATGATCATGAAGCTAGTCGTACAAAATGTCAGGACTAGCAAGAGTTTCAGTCATACATGATCAACCCTAGGATTTGTCAATCATGTTACAGCCCGTAGGCAGACAGTAAATAAAGGTACAATACGAGCTAACACGTGCTCGCCGGCTAAACGCCTCAAAAGAATAATTTTACAAATAGAGTGGGAGGACAAAAGAAATCCACTCGTTGCCCTGGTTACGCCTGGTGGTCACCATCGGGCTGGAAGACAGGTGGATCCTCTGTTGCTGCTCCGATATCTGGCCACACAAAACCAGCTGGGTCAGAACCCAGAAAGAGCAAGTGCCACAAAGAAGGCTTCACTTAGGAACTAAAACCAGCATATCATAATAGAATATTAAAGATAATAGATAAAGAACTGATAATAACAGAGATAATAACAGTAAACTGAGTACGAGGAAACTATTCAAGTAGCCAGGTCACAACCCTTAAACCAAACAAGGACCGGGGTTACAGCCCTTCACCTGAATAGAAACCCGTCTCAAATACTATTGGTACAGTGAAGACAATAAACGAAGAGAGGACACAGAACTGCTTCGGGAGCCAGGTTACAACCCTTAAACCAAACAAGGACCGGGGTTGTAACCCTTCGCCTGAACAGAACTGGACCCCTGATCTTTATTGCTAAGGCCAGTATAAATAATCATGGTATTAAGGTAAGGTAAAACATGACGAACATGGCATGGGATTGCATTAAGACAATAAAGAAGAGAGGACACAGAACTGCTCCGGGAGCCAGGTTATAACCCTTAAACCAAACAAGGACCGGGGTTGTAACCCTTCGCCTGAACAGAACTGGACCCCCGATCGTTATTGTTAAGGCAAGTATCAATAATCATGTCATGTCACAATCTTGCACAGGATCAGGATAAGACTAAGCTGGAATAAACTACATCCAATCAATTACGGCCAATCAAGAGTACGGCTTGATACTTTAACTAACTAAGGTTATCACAGGCCTAGTTACTAGCAAGATGCAATGAGATTATCCCAACAGCCATAAGCCCTGCAGACCATCCGGTTATCCGGGTCGAATGTCCGTTTAGGATGAATGCAACACATGACTGTGTGCTGGAAATGTGCCATACTCGTCGGTAGGCTACAAGTCCACTGAATGTGCCCAGATAACGGGATTGCCTGTAGCTGGAAATCTCTTCATGACTACTGAATCATTCTAGTTAATTAGCCTTAGTCAATTTCAGTAGGTACCCCTGACCGTGGTACTCAGGGGTCCCCATCCTAGACATGATGCAAGACAGTACTAGTTTATTTATACAAACACAATCGTCCACGGTGTCCAAGTCTTTCATACTTGTCATGTCAGGCTAGCTGTCGTAACAACATGCCGAGATATATCATGTCAGTTTACTTGTCAAGAGTGTGCCACAGCGGGCCACTATCGTGTTCTATTCTTATAATATTATGAATGAGAGAAAGTTGCATAAAATAACTAGTGACATACTCTTGATGCCAAGGAAATGATCTACAACTTCCATGTTGGAAGTTGGGAGAAATTCGAGCCATAATTCAGTCAATTAGGACATATAATAGTTAGAAATAGTCAAAATATGCATTATGCGGCCTATTCTGCGACACCATATACGGCCAACTGCGACATGCGGCTTATGCGGCTCAACTGCGACATCATATGCGACCTACTGCGACATGCGGCTCATGCAGCTCATCTGCGGCATGCTATGCGGCCAACTGCGATATATGTCTCATGCGGCTCAACTGCGACATCATATGCGGCCAACTGCGACATGCGGCTCATGCGGCTCGACTGCGACATGCTATGCGGCCAACTGCGACATGCGGCTCAACTGCGACATCATATGCGGCCAACTCCGACATATGTCTCATGCGGCTCGACAGCGACATGCTATGCGGCCAACTGCGACATATGTCTCATGCGGCTCAACTGCGACATCATATGCGGCCAACTGCGACATATGTCTCATGCGGCTCGACAGCGACATGCTATGCGGCCAACTGCGACATATGTCTCATGCGGCTCAACTGCGACATCATATGCGGCCAACTGCGACATGCGGATCATGCGGCTCGACTGCGACATGCTATGCGGCCAACTGCGACATATGTCTCATGCTGCAGATGAACATAGAAGTTTGACCAAAATTGTTTTGGCCATAACTTCCTCATCCGAAGTCGAAATCAAGCGAAATAAAAGCCAAAACTGTATGAAATTGAATTCTCTACAACATAGAACCATTAGTTTTCGAAAATAACCAAGTTTTAGAGATCAAAACCAAGAAAACCGAAAAGTTATAAACTTAGATCTACAAGAAATTATCCATCAAAATGAAAAAGGCCAAGTTCTAAAGAGTCTTAAAATCAAGTAAGGAAGAGAATGGAACAATAAAACTTGAGATCCAACATGAAGCAAGTTTATACTTGCCTAGCTCTCTTCCCTGGTAGGTAGAAGAGTAATGGTGGAGAAGAAGAAATGAATGAGAAGAATAAATGAAGAGAGAGAGAGTTAGATAGAAATATAAATGAGGGTGGTGGTGGTAGGTAGGGTTTTTCTTTTGGTTCATGGTGAACCCAAAAGCAAACCAAACCAAGCTAAGCCGGACCAAGCTAAGCCATAACCAATGACATGCCAAAATAACCATACAGGAAAATATGCAAATAACCATACAGGAAAATACACAAATACGAGTCAAGAATACGTACACGTATACCAAGATACGTAATACAAACTATAGGCATTACACACATGGTCGCCCTCTTTGAAATCCAAGGGTCGGCGACGAATATCTGCCCACTGCTTCTGACGGTCCTGCGCCGCTCGCAAGTGGCCCTAAATTTTCTTCACAGTCTCCACTGTGCTTAAGACTAACTCGGGACCCAATAGCTGTCGCTCTCCTATATCGCTCCAACAAACAGGAGACCGACACTTCCTACCATACAACGCTTCAAACGGAGCCATTTGAATGCTCGCTTGATAGCTATTGTTGTAGAAAAACTCAATAAGATGAAGATGGTCCTCCCATGATCCGCTAAAGTCAAGCATACACGCTCTCAACATATCCTCTAGCGTCTGAATGGTACGCTCCGACTGGCCGTCTGTCTGCGGATGGTACGTCGTGCTAAACTTCAACCGTGTGTCCAAACTCTCTTGCATGCTCCTCCAAAAGTGCGAGGTAAATCTCGAGTCGCGGTCCGACACAATACTAACAGGCACACCGTATAATCTCATAATCTGCTCTATATACATCTCTGCCAATACCTCTGTCGACTGGCACATTCTAAAAGGTAAGAAATGGGCTGACTTGGTAAGTCTATCCACAATTACCCACACTGCGTCACGTCCCATAGGACTTCGAGGAAAACCTGTAACAAAATCCATAGTGATGTGCTCCACTTCTACTCGGGAATCAGTAGCGGCTACAATAATCTGGCCGTCCTTTTGTGCTCCACCTTCATTTGTTGACATACCAAGCACTTAGCAACGAAAAGAGCTATCTCTTGTTTCATTCCGTGCCACCAATAATACTATCGTAAGTCGGGGTACATCTTGGTACCTCCGGGATGAATAGAGTAAGTCAAACTGTGAGCCTCTGCCATAAGCTCCTACCGTAGCTCTCTATTGGAAACATAAATGCGATCACCACATCGCAATGTCCCATCGGGATGGATCCTCAATCCCGTCTGCTCTCCTGCTTCAGTCCTCTCTCTGAGCCGTCGAAATCTAGCATCATTGGGCAATTCTACCTTGATGCGGTCTACCAATGATGATTGCACTTGGAGGTTGGCCAATACGCCGTCTTCTCCAGGCAATACTACCTCAATACCAAGCTACTCTAAGTCTCTAATAAACTCCTTCTATGTAGTCAAAAAGTGTGCCATAGGCTTACGGCTTAATGCGTCTGCCATAATATTAGCCTTGCCCGGATGATAATTTAGATCGATCTCGTAATCCTTCATCAACTCCAACCAACGTCGCTACCGCATATTCAACTCTTTTTGTGTGAACACGTACTTGAGGCTCTTATGATCAGTGTAGATATCAACCTTCTCGCCGTACAAGTAGTGTCTCTATAGCTTCAAAGCAAAGATAACTGCTGCGAGCTCTAGATCGTGGGTCGAATAATTCTTCTCGTGCACCCTCAACTTTTGTGATGCATATGCTACTACATGACCGTGCTGCATTAATACGTATCCTAATCCTTTTTCGGATGCGTCACTGTAGATCACAAATCCTCTCAGGCCCGATGGTAGTGTCAAGATCGGTGCTGTGGTCAATCGCTTCTTTAACTCGTCAAATGCGGCTTGACACTCATCTGTCCATACAAACTCCTGGTCCTTGCAAGTTAATCGAGTCATAGGCCCCGCTATTCGAGAGAAATCTTCTACGAACCGTCGGTAGTAACCCGTAAGTCCGAAGAAACTTCTTACCTCAGAAGCTGATGTGGGAGCGGGCCATGATTTGACTGTTGTGATCTTCTCTGGGTCTACTGATATACCATCACCCGTAACAACATGACCAAGAAATGATACCTCCTTGAGAAAGAAATCACACTTGCTAAGCTTCGCAAAAAGTTGCTCATTTCTCAACGTTCCCAAAACTATCCGTAGGTGCTGCTCATGCTCCTCTTGACTCTTAGAGTAAATCAAGATATCATCTATAAAGACTACAACAAATTTGTCCAAGTACTGGTGAAAGATCTTGTTCATTAAATTCATGAAGACTGCAGGAGCATTGGTCAAATCGAAAGGCATGACCAAGAACTCCTAGTGTCCATACCTTGATCGAAAAGCCGTTTTTGCAATGTCTTCCTTCCGAACCTTTAATTGGTGATAGCCTGATCGTAAGTCAATCTTGGAGAATACTTTTGTTCCACTCAGTTGATCAAATAGATCGTCTATACGCGGCAAGGGATACTTGTTCTTCACCGTCACTGCATTCAATGCTCTGTAGTCGATGTACATGCGTACTGTCCCGTCTTTCTTAGGCACAAAAAGAAGGGGTGCTCTCCATGGTGATGCACTGGCACGAATAAAGCTCTTCTCCAATAAGTCATCAATCTGCGTCTTCATCTCTACCAACTCCTTGGGTACCAGACGATAAACTCGAGATAAGATAGGCTTGGCTCCGGGTATAAGCTCAATAGTAAACTTAATGTCTCGGTCAGGTGGCAGTCCAAGCAATTCCTCGAGGAATACATCCTCGAACTCGGTGATGATAGGGCGTTGAGGGGTGTCCTGCATCATCATGTGAGTCGCCGATGCGGGTGCATCATAACTCTCTCTGTCTTCTTTGGTGAACGTAAACTCTGCCGTATTCGGTGGTCTAAAGATAATACTGCCCCTATTGCAGTCTATGAGAGCGAAATGTTGGCTCAACCAGTCCATTCCAAGAACTACATCAAATGTCGACATAGGAATACAAGAAGTCGTGCCCCATCTCTCTACCACTTATCACTACAGGATAAAGTCTACATATACTACTAACAGGTACAACTCCTCCTCCATTGAGAATTCTAACATTCTTAGCTAAGGGTGTGATGGAAATGCTGTGTCTCGTGGCAAAACTAGTGGCTATAAATGAATGTGTGGCTCCATTATCAAATAATATAATAGCAGGAAAAGATGCAACTAAAACCATACCTGCTATAATGTAACACCCACTTTTCTAAAATGAAGATAATTTTGAACTTTTGTAAAAGTTTATTATTTAATAATAGAACTGTTGAGCCTAGAGACTAACCATGACCATGGGGACCTAACCATGTGATTAGAATGACTATTTACAACTTTTTAGGCTAAAGGTATTTTGGTCGTTTTGTGACTTTTGAATTATTTAGGATTTTGATTAATTGGTAAATTTTAGATTATTTTAATAATATTTAAATTGATGTATTATGATTTTGGTCATTTTTGTATTTTAATATTTTGGAAATTTTTTATATTTTTAATATTGTTTTTATTGGATTTGTTTAGTCGGGTTTGAGTTTCGTCTCGTTCCGACTTGTATTGTGACCCGGGTAGCTTAAACTCTAGATGGGACCCAATATTAAGTTAAGCATGGCTCACAAGACCCAACATTTAAGTTAGTTAATTAATCTAATTTTTATCATGTTAGAATGGTTAAGTTAGAGACTCAAAACTAGATCATTTTGACCCCAAACTTGAACCTAGTCTACACTTAACCATATGAGACTAGAGAGGGGCAATTAGGACATTTCCCATTAGCCCTAATGGACACATTATGGCAGCCACCTTTAGGGGAGAATGATTCATTTCATTCATTACGATCTTGCCTCTTTTATTTTCCTTTTGTTCTTCCCTAATTTTAGAGAGCCTTCCCATTGATTTGATCTCCAAATCAAATCATTCCTTCACCAAACCTTTCCTCAATCATTCCCATTCTCCAAGAGAAGGGTGCTACCAAGGATTGGAAGATGAGTACAAGGAGGAGTGTCCAATTTGAGGGATCTTCGTATCAGAGCCGTGTCCTAAAGGATTTTATTAGGATTCCACTCCCAATAGGTAAAACCCATCCTCTAAATCGATTTCCTTTGTATATAAATTAGTTTTGAATCCATAGGATCCATCCTCATGCATGTGTCCCATTTAGATTCAAATTTGAGGCCATTTGGAGCTCTCTTGAGGATTTTAGATATGTGTCTTGTGTCCTATTTGATAGATCCTAAATTAGGACACCCCATGTGTATGTATATATAATAATAGTTTAAACAGATATTTAAATTCAGTTTTAGAATGGTTAGAGAGTGGATTGATCTTAGTTAGGATGGTTAGAATGAGTTTCATTTGGATACCTATGTTTGTATCCAAGTATTTTAGCCTATATGTGTTCTTTTGTCCAAAACAACTCAAATTCGTCATAATATTCATCCACGTTTTTATTAACCAAAGCAACTTAGAAATGTTATAACTTTTAGCTTAGAACTCCGATTTATCTCCCTTTTTTTTAAAAGAACTGTATCGAAGTTAGCTTTCCAAATATATATTTTCATAAGCAAAATTCTTTCTGTAACCTTCTATAGAATTATTTGAGTGTCAGCTGTACGAAAGACGATCGTGTTTCGGTATTTTTGCGATTTTGGGAGCTTCTGGACACGAAAATGCGATCCGTTTAAAGTTTCGAAAAGCTAACACGAAGGGCTACAACATAATTTAATCCTAGAATTTAGTATAGGCCTAATTGGTATAGTATTGGTTTTAAGTAGAAGAGTAAATATACGATATATGCATGTTGTGTAACCTATGAGCCAATGTAGTATGGATATTAAATGAATATAGAGTATATAATACATGATATGTTAGATGAATGAAATGATATATATATATCCTCTTTACATTAATGTATATATATGGTTGAATGCAAGAATGTAGGAATGCAAGTAATATAATGTATGTAAGCAATGCATAAATGCATGAATGAAAGAATGATATACAATGTATGCATGAAAGTATATAATGAATGCAAGATATACATGTAATGATAGATATGAATGCATAATATATAAATAATATAATGCAATATACAATGATAGCATGTATGGTAATATAGAATATATGATGCAAGCATGTATATGTCCTCTGTTTTACCTTTTTCTTACATTTTCCTTCCCTTCCCTTTTCAGTTTTTTCCGCCTTTTTCCCTCTTCTATTTTTACATGTTGTATACAATGTATATAATGTATAGATGCATGTAAGTATGTAATATGCATGAATGACATGTACGTAATAAAAATAAGTATATGTATGCAACTTAATGATATGTGAATGGATATAATGCCTGAACTGAAATATGCATGCATATGGGATATGAATGAATATATAAATGCATGAATGAATGTCATATATGAATGAATGAATCAATCAAAGGTATAAGTAAAATATAATGCATTGTAATGAATGTTAACATATATAATATATAAAAGTATGTATGTAAATGTGCATGAATGTATATATCTATGTAACTATGTAAATATGCATGATGTAACATATGCCTATATATATAAATATGTATGTAATATGGATATGCATGTATGTTTGAAGATATGTATTTATATGTATTATCTATTTTATATTATGCATTGTTGTGGTTCACATTGTCTTGTGATTGTGTGAGTGCTAGTCTAGGCTTGGTTAGGCCTAGTAAGACTTGTTAGACTTGTTTGGGCTAGGACTTGACCTAGTTGACCTAGTTTGACTAGTCTAGTTGACTAAAGTTGACCAAGAGTTGACTTTAGTCCAGTTTGACCCCAAACATCATGTAGATGCATTGTAGCAGTCGGTTATATCATTTTAGACTTATGGTGACTTGTACTGTTCTATAGGAGACAAACACCACTCCTCGGATAGTAGATATTCTTCAGATACTCAGGATACAGGCGAGTACATTCTCTGATCATTTTATATCATGTTTAGAATTATTTTTCTGCTTTAAATTACTTTACTTGATACTGTCACGTTGGTCACATAGATTAGTACTATATAGATCCCTTCTTGAGATGTTATTTCCTCAGGGAGCATCGGATACAACATGTTCTGTGCGTTTCACTTATATTGTTTATCACTATGCTTCATGGTTCATTGATCACTTGTGACATGTAGTCTCATGATCACAGAGTCTTCCTTGAATCACCCATTTATGGGCATTCCTAGAATCATCCATTTTTGGGCCTACCATGTATTACCCCTTGTGGGCCATTGCATGGATCATAACATAACCTGGCTGGTTCCTTGTGTATTGATTGGGGGTACGGGGGAGTAGAAGTAGACATGTGAATAATATCCAAGTAGTATCTCATCTGATCACCTCCGTAGTGTCTCATCAGAATCTCCTATGCCATTCACATGTTTATATTGTACTCTGACTCACTAGCCACTGTTAGTTCTCTACTTATAGTAGATATTTCTATTACAGTTCTCTCTTTGTTTATATTCTGTACTTTCTTCAGTTTCCTGTATCTTACTTTACTGCATGATTATATTTTGTAACCTACTATGAACTGTTGAGATGTATTGTGCTCGCTCTGTCCTGACTGGACCTGTTGAAAAATATTACAGAGGACGAGAAGGAGGCCTGTGTGGATACCTTCTATGGGATAGCCCTAGACGACACTTGTGAGCTGGACTCTCAGGAGGACCCAGCTCTAGCTGATGACATTACCCCTACTGCCTAGACTAGTTTAGTTAGGCTTTATTTCTGTCATTGAGATCTGGATTGTATATATTCTTTCATACTCTGTAGTTGAGACTTTATATTTCTGGATGTTGCTGAGTTGTTATCTTAGACACTTAGACTCTTCTGATCATCTGTATTTTATTTGAGTTCTATATTATATCGTGCTTCTTCTTCCTTAGTTGTGATTGAGTTTACATTCTGCTATGTCATCCTCATTCGGGAAGTATAAACTGCTTTGCCTTATAATGTTAGATGCATTGAGACCTAGGACAGCGTTCTACCGCCGACACTGCGGCGTAGGCTGGACGTACCCACGTCTCGTGTCCTTGCTCTAGGGTGCGGGTCGTGACACGTTTTTAGTGGTGGCCCATGCAGGTCGAGACTAGAAGTGTAGTGGTATTCGAACCAGAGTATCACTACAGCTTGCAGTAGGATTAGGATATTTTTGAGGGTACTCAATCACAGTAGGAAAACTCTTAATCATATTCCTTTATCTAAATTGTTGCTTATTGACTTCCCTTGAATATAAACTGTCCCCCTTTGAATTTTTGTTTCATTCTCAGAAATTGCTTCTTGTTTTGATTTGTCTTTATGATGGTTATGAAGACCCGATCTCATCGCTCCGGTCCGGGGAATACTATCGAGAGCCTAGCCACCTCTCGTCCTGTTCATCAGGGCCTCGTGACCGCAGCTCCTGTTATGCCGACTCAGGTTGGCATTTCTGCTACATTGGAGGTGCACCTCTGTCTGTACAGAGACTTTTTCTCGTTATTTCCGATTTCTCTCAGTAGCAGCGGTTCATGCAGCATCATCAGCAGACCAGGGAAAACCAGCAGGGCGAGCTATCGTCAGGATAGTTGAGGATGCACAGACCATTAGAGATCTTACTGCAAGTTCCGTTCTTCTCTATTCCATTCCCACAATTGTCTCTTATAACTATCTTGAAATTCGACTCCATCTGTTCCTTGTTGACTGATCAATTTGTTCTGTTGTTCCTATGTTATGTTTTTTTTTCTTTTGAGAAAAAAATCATATGGGCTAGGTCACCTCAGTTATGGGATCTAGAATCTTCGATAGTCATGTTAGCTGGCATAGTGAGGACATATAGTCAGATTTTGGACCTATTTCTCGGGTGTGGAAATTTAAGGTTTTTGTCGTCGCATGCGGCAATGCAGAAATTTTAAATACCATGAACCTAGAGGTATGTACCTTAGTCAAGGACTCTGTGATTATCGTAGATTTGCTTACTAGTATGACGAGGATTTGGAGCACCATAATTTTGGATAGACGTATATGATTATCAGATTGTACCTTAAATGCTCTTGAACAAGTTTTCTCTACTTTTGTTCAGTCTTTCAAAAAAAAAATTGTTTTGTTTGTTTTGTTTCTCATTATTTAACTTAGGAGTAGGAGTAGCTTTAGCTGTATTATAAACCTTTGTGTAACTTCTTACTATGAATCTCTTCTTAAAATTATGAATCGATAATTTTGCTAGACCTTATCTTGGATTTGATATTGTAGCTCTGGTTTCAAAATGGTTCCTTCTTTTAAACAGATAAGCAGAACCGATTTTATCGTTATTTCCTTCTTGCTATTATTCTTGTATTAAATAATAATAATAATAAAACTGTCTTGATTACATCAATCACCTGCTTTGCAATCTTGGTAGGAATCTAAATGTTGGTCTTGATATAGAATTTAATTTTTATATTGGGACATGAGAATTTATATAGTGGACACAAACACTTTGTCTGACACGTATGCATGCTACACTTTGATTACCAACCCATCTAAATGCATATTAATATGTTGTTGATGTTTAAATTCTCAAAACCCCAATATTCTGATACAGTACAATATTAGAGACTGGTTCTCTGCTTTTCCAGTTTAAATTCGTAACTTAAATATAAATTTCATGTTATTAGTTTTGTTTACATCACTGTACATGTATTTTATACACAAGGTTTCAATTCTTAAAGAAATTGGTTGAGTTTTGTGTTTGAACTTGTCAAATCTGAGACTGTGTGCATATTAACCCTTAATACTGGATTCTAAATGATTAGTTCAATTTGTTGTTTTTTAAATATAGTATTTTGAGCTATATACATTGTTGTATGTAGGGATATAATGTTAGGTTTCATATTCTTACATGTTAGGTTGTGATAAACATTGGGTTGGCTTGATGTTCGAATTTCTCCAAAATTCTAAAATTGAATACATGTTAACATTTTCACATTGATTTCAAATGTTTAGCTCAGTTTCAGATTTAATATGTAATATTGAACTGTATGCATAGATAAATGTAAGGATAGTATGTTAGGGTTTCATGTCCATCATGTTAGGATGTGTTGGGAGCATTGAGTTGGTTGTGATGATTCAAACCCTAAAATCTGAAACTGCATTATGTTAATATTATACTGGTTTAAATGTTAGCTTATTTTCAGATTTTGTATGTAAATGCTGAACTAAAACTGGGTTTAACCTTTCAATACTAAAGCTATAACCCTGTACAAGGATACACACACCCTAACTTAGTATACACTGCCATGTAAATCTAACCCTTCCTCTCTATGTTATGTTCACATATCTATATAGATATATAGAGTTTATGCATACATGTTATAATGTATATAGATACATAACCAAATCTCTACCTCTTTATATATATATATATATATATATATATATATATATATATATATATATATATATATATATATGGTTAGCCATGCATACTATGAGTAAATAGGTTGTGCATTGTAGATTGTTAACCAATATGTCATGAGTAGTGTAACTGGATAGCTATTGTCTTGAAACCCAAATCCTCATATACACTTTCATGTATATTCACATACATGTTTGCAAAAACAAAAGTATGAAACTTTATTGATACAAACTGTAATAAAGATTACAAGAATTCTGGGAAAATTACAACTGTAGGAATCCAATCTTGATGACGATTGCTTTATCCCTTGGACGATGTGAACTTTTGAAGACGAAGCCTCTGAAGTTAAAAACAACTCTGGAAACTGAAGGCAAAAGCCTCGAAAGTTGAAGGCAAAAGCCTCGGAAGAATGCAGCAGCACTTCGGCAAGAACTCCTGAACTCTCTGATTTCTGAACTTTATGTCTGATCTTGATCCCCCTTGAAATGAAGACTTGAAACTCTATTTATAGAGTTCTGGAAATAACTAACTTTCAGTTATTTTGGACTGCGCAAGATGATTTGTGCAGCAACTGGTTTGCGCAGCATTGGACTGCGCAGGCAGTTATTGGATCGTGGGCCAACTATCTGGGACACATGGCATCATTTGATTGAAATGCACATGATCGTGCATAGACAGTTGCCACGTAATGAGCAATTGATGGCATGAATGCCACATGTAATTTGTCAGTTATGTTGGTAGAATACGCAAAGTGAACTGCGCAGACTTTGGTTTGCGCAGACTCAGACTGCGCAGGAATGGTTTGCGTAACCATGGATTGCGCTGCCACCTGTCAGCCGCCCTCGAGCACTGTGCGGCACCAAAGACGATCAGTCTCCTCCTTATCCGTGCTGTCAGCTGTCAGGAAGATTTGATTTGATTCAGGTAATCATGACTTTTGCCACGTAAGCCTGCGCAGTTGGGAACATGCGCAAACCAACCTGCGCAATGTAATGTCCGCGCAATCGGTTCTCTGCACAACTCATCAAAATGATGAATATCTTGAATTTTTTACTTTGTTGATTGATGCAACTTGATTTTTTAGGACCTACAAGACCCCCTTCAAAGTTTTCGAAAGTTGATTTTATTCAAAATTTCGAAATACTTTGAATTTTTGAATGTTGAATCACTTTGCGCAAGATGATGAGCTGTCTGTGCAAAGCGAAAAGACCACAATTTTAGGTGCAATCCGAGGCATCCGTTTCGTATTTCAAAAACTATAAATACCCATCTCTTCGTTTTCATTTCTTTACTTTGCAATCTTTCGAGCTCTTTGAGAAGAAAATCTCCCAACCCTTACTGTTCTCCTCCTTCGACGATTGTCATGGCACCACGACGATCCAATGCTGTCGCCACCGCCGCCGCGAAGGGAAAAGCTCCGGCCGAGTCATCTGACAGAGTTGTACGGCAGGCATCTCGACACGAATCCGCGTACCCCGCTCTGAGAGGTAGTTGAACCGATCGAAAACCCCTTTTTAGGGTGATTCGACTTCCTTTGATCTTCGAAACTTATCTCTTTTTTAGAGATGAGTTCATATTATGCCACCCTTTTTAGGGTTTTGGTTGCATCAACTGTCAGTCCTCATTTTTATGAAGGCTGTATTCCCGCACGATTTGTTGAATTGTGCTGACAAGAAGTCAGCGCAATCGATGATTTGCGCAGGATGTCAGCGCAAACTATTGCTTTGCGCATCCTATTATGATGCGCAATCTGTTGTTGCACAAGTCATGTCAGCACAATCTGAGGTTGCGCACTCTAATGTTTTATGTTTTAAAACAGAGATTTTGACTTTGTACTAATCTTTATCTGTCTGTTGATGCAGTTGAGGTCAATGAAGACCCAGATTATGAACATTTTGTGGGAACCCTCTCAAAGTCTGAATATAAAGAAGACCTGTCTCATGTTCACTATCCTCAGTATGATCTGCCGGCTTCTCGTCAGGCTATACTGATTTCTCAGGATAATAAAACTTTAATGTGTTTGATGAATGGACAGCCTCTAGAATCAGCTGATGCTGTAATTCATAAGAAACCCTTGTTCCTGTTCGGTGACGCCTTTGAGAGAGCCTCTCAGCCTAGGCCGAGGATGGAGGATAGAGTAGTTCACCAGAAAGATAGATCCTTCTTCATACCAGATATTGCTCGCTGCCTACCTTTGTCGCGGTACGCTCATGCAAGCTACCCAAGGAAGATGGAGTGGAATATTACTCTGTTTCAGGATGCCCGTGCAGGGAAAATCTTCGTAAAGAAGGGGCCAAAACATAAGGATATGTTTTATAGCTCCTCTGACAGATATAGCGTCCTATTGAGAGGCTTGAGACCTGGCTGCATTCCACCAGAGAACTCCTCTATGCTGATGCCTGTTAGGACACCAATATTCGCAAATGAATTTGCGAAGGTTGAAGGAAAATATCCTGAACAGGATATCAGACTGACTGGATTGGTGAATCCAGATTATAAGCGATGGAGCTACATTGCGAACTAGATTCTGGCAACATTCCAAGACAGACTTCAACAGATTAATCTATATCAAGCAGTGCATGCCACTGCATACGGCTTTGCTCCAAATCCTCATATGTTCTTAGCCTTAGCTGAGAGGTACAACTATAGGACGGGAACCTTCATGACCCC
This sequence comes from Iris pallida, assembly GCA_029216955.1. Taxonomy (NCBI): domain Eukaryota; kingdom Viridiplantae; phylum Streptophyta; class Magnoliopsida; order Asparagales; family Iridaceae; genus Iris; species Iris pallida. The sequence continues at coordinate 30,494,387 of JANAVB010016195.1, read as the reverse complement.
AGGTGGAGAGATGGGCTTTACACTCCACGAGATAAAGTATATCTCATACTTGCCCATGGCAGATGCTCCGTATGAGGAGTATGTACCGACAAATGATGAGTTGAATAAGCTCAGAAAAGAGAATGCAGAGATGGTGGCAGTGTTCGAAGAACTATTATGCCATTACAAGATCTGTTCTCTATATTACAAGAGTGCTACCGCCAATACTTGTTACTCTTCAAAGTGGTTACCATATCTGTTTCTCAATCATATAGAAGAGAAGAAGACCAAAGAGAATGACAAATGCTACCCTACCTTCTTCAAACCTTTGAGCAACGCAGAGGTTATAAAGCTAATGGAACAGAGTGGTCACTTTGATAAAGAAGTGAAGGATGATCATGAGTATCCTCCTTTGAAGAGAGGAGATAATTTGGAGAGCTACTTAAGAATGGGCTACAGACCCATGTCCGAAGAAGCACAACTGGCAGGATTTCTAACATACTGGCTTCGGAGGTTTGTAGTTCCCGGATCCAGTACCGTGGATCGTTTTCACCGCGGCGTTCTGTTTGCAGCTGTTAAGTTAGTCTTCGGCTATAAAATGGACTTGCTATCAGCAATGACCTGCAAACTCAATGCCAGTCTTCGTTTATACGTTGACTTAATGCTGAAGGCAAAGGGAGAGAAAGAATTCCCTCGCCTGGAATTGCCATATACATACTTATTCGGATGGTTGCTTCTTCATTATCCAACTTTAATGGATCCTGGCATGGGACAAGTTGATGGCAGTTTTTTCCGAAGATATTCTCATGGACAATGGAAATACACTTCTTTAACTGAGTGTAGATATGTGTTGAATCTGAATAGAGGATGGAACTCCTGCTGTGCTCCTTTCCTTGCTGGGTATGATCAAATGCCTACAAATATGGAGGATTCAAAGATGTAGCCTCTGATCCGTACAGCCTTTGAATGGTTGAAGACGATTCGACCATCTCATCTAGTTTATCGGTTCGAAGAAGAGTGCTATTTAGAACCATATCTTCCCAGCCGATTTGCTCGGCAGTTTGGGTATGATCAGTTCCATGTAGAGAACGCAATTACCTGCCTCCAAGGCAAAGGTTATTTGATAGACGGAGCTAGAGCTTGGGCTTATTACAATGCCCGTGATACAAAAGCCACATTTTTAATGCCAGCAAAGAGTACTCCCCAGGGTCCTCGGATGCTCTTCACATATTCTGTGTTTTACACATCCGCGAATACTTTTGTCGAGAATTTTGATCTCGCAGATAGTTTCGCTACTGCAACAAGATTGAGGAGAGGGAGAAGAAGAACGTGGAGGAGGCTTGTTACGACGGAGGTCGATAACAAGTGGCTCTGAAGAGGTGAGCTCCCTTTTTTCTTTGTTGTGAGTGAGATCAACAACAAGTGGCTCAGAGGGAGTGAGCTATTTTTTGTCCTTATTATGACGTAGGTCGATAACAAGTGGCTCAGAAGAGGTGAGCTCCCTTTGATCTTGATCAGCATCAACTGATTTCTTTTGAATTGGCAAGTGAATAGCCAGTGGTTTAGAAGACTGAGGATGTGAAACTCGTCCTTTGACAGGTATGATAAGAGTGTCTTTGGGCATTGTTTCTTGTTCTTCTTCTGTGTCTAAGGCTAACACAATCTTCATGAATTCATCCTTGTACATCCGAGCATCGTTGCAGTACGCTTCAACGCCTTTGAAGGGATAAAGATCCGTAACCTCCTTGTGAACCATTCCTTTATCATTAACATATTTGAAACATTGATGAAGGGTTGACGGAACAATATTGTGCTCATGTAAGAATGGTCTCCCCAATAGAGCATTGTAAGAACAACCAAAATTCTCAATGATGTAGAATGTAACTTTTGTGCGAAGATTGCCTATTTGGAGTTTTAGGCGAATCTTGCCCAAAGGTTCGCTTCTTCCCTGATTAAATCCAAGGATAGTAGTGATTGTAGTGGAAAGACTATGTACAGGAATTTTCAAAGCATCGAGCATCGTCTTCGGCATGATACTGAGAGCAGACCCTGGATCTATCAGAATACGATCGACTTTCATCGAATCGACATATCCTGTATAGTAAAGAGGACGGTCATGCCTATTGTCTTCCATCAGCATGTCATCTTGTGTGAAAGTTATGTTTGGAATCAATTCCTGAACACTATTACAAGAGACTGGTTCTGCTTCGGACTTTTTGAGAAAGGTTAGACAAGTTTCTGCTTGCATAAGAGCTTCACTTAGAGTTTCTCGCGTCTCTTTGGAAAGACGCAAGAGTTCAAAGATAGACAACTTTGCTGGTGTATTGGCTAGTTGAGCCAATATATCAAAATTGTAAGGTTTCTCAAGCCCAGTAGGAGATGATTTCTTCAAGGGTTTGTCGAAGCGAACTTGTTGCTTGCCTTTGTCAGCCGTTGTTGGCTTCGGAGGAATTGATACTACAATTGGTGAAGATGTAGAAGGAACCTCTTCAGTAGAAGCAGGTTGTGCCGGAGTAGGTTCAGAAGAAGAAGCAGGATCCTTTTGACCTTCAGAATGATCTTTCAAATAGGCTTTCCCTGATCTGGTGCCTAACAGAATCTCTTCGTCAACTATGGGATCAAAAGATACCATGTTGCAAATTTTGGTTTTGCCTTTAGAACGAGTTTTCTTTTTGGAAGAAGAGGACAACTCAAATTCCGGAGCAAGATCAGGATAGATCCACATAATTTCACCGTTGTCAAGAGACAAGGGAACAAGACTTTCATTTAATAGAAGTGGGAGATTTTCAATCTCAAGAGTAGCTTTAGGAATTGGAATGACACCGTGCTGTACCATCTGTGGAGGAAAGTCCCCAAATTGGACTGAAACCATGTTGGCAGTGACAGTCTTTTTATCTTGTTGCAAGGTAACAACTCCAGCATTAACAAGCTCTTGGATTTTACCTTTGAGTACATAGCATGCTCTAGTAGGATGTCCAATGAATCGGTGATAGACACAATACTTAGGATGATCGGTCTTACCGGCTTCATCAGGTTTCTTTGGGTCAGGGAGTTGAATTTTATTGCTTTTGAGTAAACACTCAAAGATGCTTGCAGTGTCATTCTCGTCAAAGGAATATTCTACTTTCGGACGAGGTTCCCTTGGTGGAGGTGCAGAAGGGGTAGAAGCGGATGTAGGCGGAGTTACATTGACAGCCAAAGATTCTTTGTTTTTGTTCAAGTTAATGTTCAAAGTATCTTTTGCTTTGCGATTGTTCTGGCGGTTGCCACCACCTGAATTCTGATGCTCATCTCGATCAGGGTTAGACATTTGTATCCCCAATTGTTTGAATTTGTCGGCACTCACTTCAGCAGCTTTGGCGTTGACAATGAATGAGGGCCAATCTTGGAATTGGGTAGACCCTGTCCACATACTGATAATAGGCAAAAGATTTGCCTTACAAGTATCAATAGTGACAGCAGCTGGAGTTCCTGGAGGCATTTTCAAAGCTTCACGACGGAACCGTTCGATAAAACTTTCAGCAGTTTCATTATGTTTCTGTTTGATTTTGTTGAGAGCTGACATCGTCATATCATTAAATTATTCATAGAACCGTTCTAGAAAGATTTGTTTGAGACCTGAAAAGGATGTGATGCAACCATCGGGCAAACTTCTGTACCAATCATATGCTACGCCGGCTAAACAACCGAAGAACACTCTGGTAAGAAGAGCGTCATTTGGTTGAAGTTGAACAGTCATTACCTCAAAATGATTGATGAATTGACTTGGGGAAGTACTGCCATCGAACAAAGAGATCGTTGGAATCTTGTACTTTGGGGGAAATGGGACTTCCTTCCATTCAACTGGATAGGGCTGCTTAATCCTCAATCTTTGCAAGTTGTCTTTCTCTTTAAATGCTTCGAACTGAGTTCGTAAGAGTTTGACAGCTTCATTGGCGTCTTCTGATGACGAAGAAGGAGCAGGTTGAGTTGTAGTGGTAGGAGGAAGAACAGCATTGTAAGCACTACCTCCAGCTCCTGACTGGCTAGGTGTAGTTTGTACTTGCACTTGTACAGGAGGTTTGGGGAGGCACTACCCCCAGCCCAGTATTAGCAGGTACCGAAGATGCTATGATCTCTGGACTAGTAGTAGGTGCAATTGGTGGTGTAGCATGCTGTGCTACAATGATAGAATGCATACTAGCAACCATTTCAGCCATGATCTTTAGCTTGTCTTCAAGTGCAGCGATTCGCTGTTCTTGATTTGCAGACTTTGAAGCATCTTGATCATCAGTGACAACATAAGATGTCACTTCTCTTGGTACAGTGAAAGACACTGTCTGTTCAGAACTTTTGCTGTATGCATCATAGTCGGAGAAAGAGTCATCTCCTGACTGAGAAAGAGGGAAATGACCAGAAGGATCTTGAGGAAGATTCCTTTGACCGATTGTATCTCGGCTTCGGGAACGGGTATGTTGAAACACTCCTTCGGAAGATTCTTGGAGTAGTTCTAAATATCGTTGGCTTGACTTACGAAGTCTGCCATGTTTAGAGCATCTTTTACCCCCAGTGTCTCGGGAAGTCATGTTAACAGAAGCATACAAGACTTCATCTTCCTCTGACATAGGTTCAGATTTAGCAAAAGTCAAACGATCAAAGACAGATCGTTTTGTTGTTTGACAACAACATTGGATTATGACTTTATGATTGCAATGATGATCAGATGATTGAACTGAAGGAGTTGAGGCATTATCCCATTTTTGCCTGAGATGTTCTCGGAGATCAGAAACCATGCCAGGACGAGGAAAAGTTCGAGGAATATGTTCTTTAACAACATTCGGAACATGGTTCCGATTCTTCAAATGTTTTATCCCCTGTGTGTACAAGGAAGTGCTCATCTCATTGGCATAGGTATCGGGATTTTTGACCTTGGAGTTTTGTCTTTGAGGCTTGACCTTCGGCATAGGTTGCTTACGTTTTGCCGAAGTTGGCCTGTTAAGATATGTTCTTAGGTCTGCAAATTCACCCCTAGGGGTTTCTGTTTGAGACACCAACAGTTTTCCCTGTTTGGAACGGAATATTTTGAAAGTTGGAAGGTCTTGGAATTCTACTACTGGGGTAGGCAGAATACCTCTTTGATCAATACAAGTTCCTTTGTCATGAAGGAAAGAAGAATCCTTGTTTGTAGGAGTTTTTGTACTGACAGGTGCCAAGGCATATTCAGATGGATCCTCTTCAGTAAAGACTGAAGAAGATTGAGAAAAGATCAAAGGGCCTTTTCCTTTGTTTTGAGATGAAGGGTTAGCTAAAGAGCGTTTTCCTCTGTTGTCTTCCAATTCATGAGACAAGGAAGTTTGAGAAAAGACTAACGGGCCTTTCCCTTTGTTTTGGAGAGAAAGAGGAATAGCCAAAGGACTACCCCCAGTGGATTGCGCAGGAGCAATAGGGTGTTTGGGAAGAGGAGTGGAATCTCTTCCTTTGTTATGAGAAGAAGAGAGTTTAGCCAAAGGGCTGTTTCTCTTGGATTGCGCAGGCTTAGTTTGCGCATGGGTGGAAGGTGCACTGGTCACTTGTGCAGTAGAAGCTTTGGTAGGAAGTGCATCAGGAGTTCTTGCCTTAGAGTGCTTCGGATGCACTTTGGTTGCTGGAGTATTGGTCTGCGCAGAAAAAGCTACTGCCAATTGCACAAGAGTCATAGGAGTCTTCTATTTTGACAAGGCAGCATATGAAGTAGCCTGTGCAACAGTTGCAACAGACTGCGCAGCATTGACTGCAACAGATTGTGCAGCATTGGTTGAGACAGACTGTGCAACAGTTGGCACAGCAGTTTGTGCAGCAGTTGGCACAACAGTTTGTGCAGCAGTTGGCACAGCACCCTTGGTGGCAAAACTGCCAGATTGTGCAGCAGTTTTGGAAACCCAAACTGAGCGCACTTTGCTCTTGGCAGAAGTGGCTGTAGTACGAGGAGTGGTCTTGGAGTTGAGCATCGCCTCGTAGGCTGTCTGGTTGACCTTAACAACCAGCGTCTTCTGCGTCTTCCCGATAGACGCTACGTCACATTGAGTTGCTACTTCCTCGTCGGAGGAGAAAGTTGTCCCCAGCAGAGTCGCCATTTTGTTTGCAAAAACAAAAGTATGAAACTTTATTGATACAAACTGTAATAAAGATTACAAGAATTCTGGGAAAATTACAACTGTAGGAATCCAATCTTGATGACGATTGCTTTATCCCTTGGACGATGTGAACTTTTGAAGACGAAGCCTCTGAAGTTGAAAACAACTCTGGAAACTGAAGGCAAAAGCCTCGGAAGTTGAAGGCAAAAGCCTCAGAAGAATGCAGCAGCACTTCGGCAAGAACTTCTGACTCTCTAATTTCTGAACTTTATGTCTGATCTTGATCCCCCTTGAAATGAATACTTGAAACTCTATTTATAGAGTTCTGGAAATAACTAACTTTCAGTTATTTTGGACTGCACAAGATGATTTGCGCAGCAACTGGTTTGTGCAGCATTGGACTGCGCAGGCAGTTATTGGATCGTGGGCCAACTATCTGGGACACATGGCATCATTTGATTGAAATGCGCATGATCGTGCATAGACAGTTGCCACGTAATGAGCAATTGATGGCATGAATGCCACATGTAATTTGTCAGTTATGTTGGTAGAATGCACAAAGTGAACTGCACAGACTTTGGTTTGCGCAGACTCAGACTGCGCAGGAATGGTTTGCGCAACCATGGATTGCGCTGCCACCTGTCAGCCGCCCTCGAGCACTGTGCGGCGCCAAAAACGATCAGTCTCCTCGTTATCCGTGCTGTCAGCTGTCAGGAAGATTTGATTTGATTCAGGTAATCATGACTTTTGCCACGTAAGCCTGCGCAGTTGGGAACATGCGCAAACCAACCTGCGCAATGTGATGTCTGCGCAATCTGTTCTCTGCGCAACTCATCAAAATGATGAATATCTTGAATTTTTTACTTTGTTGATTGATGCAACTTGATTTTTTAGGACCTACAATACACACATGCCTACTATTTAACCATATGAACATGTCCACATAATACACACACGAACCACATAACCTTTACATAATGCTAGCTTTTCCCTCTCTAACGCTCTCTCTCTCTCTCTCTCTCTCTCTATATATATATATATATTGTGATTGGATTTCAATGCAATTGACTTTCATTCTTTAACTTTTAATTTTGATTTTTCTTTGAATAGTACCCCTTTATAGATAATTGATAGTTATCTTATTTTATTTTTTGATAAGTACCAGTTTTCATATAGGATGGTAGACTGCCTTACAGTTTAGATGATTTGTTATTTCTGTATCTTTTTCAGTTTAACACTCCTGATTGCTTGTATGTTTTGATATCCTATGACCGTTTTGGTTTAACATGACTAGTATACCTAGATAAGACTTTCACTACCACCGTATGCCATGACCCTGTATGTCATTCTTTTAAATTGTATGATTTAGGTAAGTTCTGAGACATTGATTGTTGGGGACGAGACTCTAGAAGAAGTACGTACGACCATCTTAATTTTGAGGACGAAATTTTCTAAGGAGGATAGACTTGTAACACCCACTTTTCTAAAATGAGGATAATTTTGAACTTTTGTAAAAGTTTATTATTTAATAATAGGATTTATGATTTATGGGAAATTTTAATTAATTTAATACTATTTAAAATTGGTGAATTATAATTTTGATGTGTTAGCTAGTGAACTCTAGAACTGTTGAGCCTAGAGACAAATCATGACCATGGGGACCTAACCATGTGATTAGAATGATTATTTACAACTTTTTAGGCTAAGGATATTTTGGTCATTTTGTGACTTTTAAATTATTTAGGATTTTGATTAATTGGTAAATTTTAGATTATTTTAATAATATTTAAATTGATGTATTATGATTTTAGTCATTTTTCATATTTTAATATGTTGGAAATTTTTTATATTTTTAATATTGTTTTTATTGGATTTGTTTAGTCGGGTTTGAGTTTCGTCTCGTTCCGACTTGTATTGTGACCCGGGTAGCTTAAACTCTAGATGGGACCCAATATTATGTTAAGCATGGCTCACAAGACCCAACATTTAAGTTAGTTAATTAAACTAATTTTTATCATGTTAGAATGGTTAAGTTAGAGACTCAAAACTAGATCATTTTGACCCCAAACTTGAACCTAGTCTAGACTTAACCATATGAGACTAGAGAGGGACTATTAGGACATTTCCCATTAGCCCTAATGGACACTTTATGGCAGCCACCTTTAGGGAAGAATGATTCATTTCATTCATTACAATCTTGCCTCTTTTATTTTCCTTTTGTTCTTCCCTAATTTTAGAGAGCCTTCCCATTGATTTTATCTCCAAATCAAATCATTCCTTCACCAAACCTTCCCCCAATCATTCTTATTCTCCAAAAGAAGGGTGCTACCAAGGATTGGAAGAGGGGTACAAGGAGGAGTGTACACTTTGAGGGATCTTCGTATCGGAGCCGTATCCTAAAGGATTTCATTGGGATTCCACTCCCAATAGGTAAAACCCATCCTCTAAATCGATTTCCTTTGTATATAAATTAGTTTTGAATCCGTAGGATCCATCCTCATGCATGTGTCCAATTTAGATTCAAATTTGAGGCCATTTGGAGCTCTCTTGAGGATTTTAGATATGTGTCATGTGTCCTACTTGATAGATCCCAAATTAGGACACCCCATGTGTATGTATGTATGATAATAGTTTAAATAGATATTTATATTCAGTTTTTGAATGGTTAGAGAGTGGATTGATCTCAGTTAGGATGGTTAGAATGAGTTTCATTTGGATACCTATGTTTGAATCCAAGTATTTTGGCCTATATGTGTTCTTTTGTCCAAAACAACTCAAATTCGTCATAATATTCATCCATATTTTTATTAACCAAAGCAACTTAGAAATGTCATAACTTTTAGCTTAGAACTCCGATTTATCTCCCGTTTTTTTAAAAGAACCGTATCGAAGTTAGCTTTCCAAATATATATTTTAATAAGCCAAATTCTTTCTGTAACTTTCTGTAGAATTATTTGAGTGTCAGTTGTACGAAAGACGAACGTGTTTTGGTATTTTTGCGATTTTGGGAGCTTCCGGATACGAAAATGCGATTCGTTTAAAGTTTCGGAAAGCTAACACGAAGGGCTACAACATACTTTAATCCTAGAATTTAGTAGAGGCCCAATTGGTACAGTATTGATTTTAAGTAGAAGAGTAAATATACGATATATGCATTTTGTGTAACCTATGAGCCTATGTAGTATGGATATTAAATGAATATAGAGTATATAATACATGATATGTTAGATGAATGAAATGATATATATGATATATATCCTCTTTACATTAATGTATATATATGGTTGAATGCAAGCATGTAGGAATGCAATTAATATAATGTATGTAAGCAATGCATAAATGTATGAATGAAAGAATGATATACAATGTATGCATGAAAGTATATAATGAATGCTAGATATGAATGCAATGTATACATGTAATGATAGATATGAATGGATAATATATAAATAATATAATGCAATATACAATGATAGCATGTATGGTAATGTAGAATATATGATGCAAGCATGTATATGTCTACTGTTTTCCCTTTTTCTTATATTTTCCTTCCCTTCCCTTTTTAGTTTTTCCCCCTTTTTCCCTCTTCTATTTTTACTTGTTGTATACAATGTATATAATGTATAGATGCATGTAAGTATGTAATATGCATGAATGACATGTATGTAATAAAAATAAGTATATGTATGCAACGTAATGATATGTGAATGGATATAATGCCTGAACTGAAATATGCATGCATATGGGATAAGAATGAATGTATAAATGCATGAATGATTGTCATATATGAATGAATGAATCAATCAAAGGTATAAGCAAAATATAATGCATTGTAATGAATGTTAACATATATAATGTATAAAAGTATGTATGTAAATGTGCATGAATGTATATATCTATGTAACTATGTAAATATGCATGATGTAACATATGCCTATATATATATATAAATATGTATGTAATATGGATATGCATGTATGTATGAAGGTATGTATTTATATATATTATCTATTTTATATTATGTATTGTTGTGATTCACATTGTCTTGTGATTGTGTGAGTGCTAACCTAGGCTTGGTTAGGCCTAGTAAGACTTGTTAGACTTGTTTGGGCTAGGACTTGACCTAGTTGACCTAGTTTGACTAGTCTAGTTGACTAGAGTTGACCAAGAGTTGACTTTAGTCCAGTTTGACCTCAAACTTCATGTAGATGCATTGTAGCAGTCTGTTATATCATTTTAGACTTATGGTGACTTGTACTGTTCTATAGGAGACAGACACCACTCCTCGGACAGTAGATATTCTTCAGATACTCAGGATACAGGCGAGTACATTCTCTGATCATTTCATATCCTGTTTAGAATTATTTTTCTACTTTAAATTACTTTACTTGATACTGTCACGTTAGTCACACGGATTAGTACTATATGGATCCCTTCTGGAGATGTTATCCCCTCAGAGAGCATCGGATACTACATGTTCTGTGCGTTTTACTTACATTGTGTATCTCTATGCTTCATGGTTCATTGATCACTTGTGACATGTACTCTCATGATCACAGAGTCTTCCTTGAATCACCCATTTATGGACATTCCTAGAATCATCCATTTTTGTGCCTACCATGTATCACCCCTTGTGGGCCATTGCATGGATCATAACATAACCTGGTTGGATCCTTATGTAATGATTGGGGGTACGGGGGAGTAGAAGTAGACATGTAAATAATATCCAAGTAGTATCTCATCTGATCACCTCCGTAGTGTCTCATCAGAATCTCCTATGCCATTCACATATTTATATTGTACTCTGACTCACTAGCCACTGTTAGTTCTCTACTTATAGTAGATATTTGTATTACAGTTCTCTCTCTGTTTACATTCTGTACTTTCTTCAGTTTTCTGTATCTTACTTTACTGTATGATTATATTTTCTAACCTGCTATGAACTGTTGAGATGTATTATGCTCGCTCTGTCCTGACTGGACCTGTTGAAAAATATTACAGAGGACGAGGAGAAGGCCTGTGTGGATACCTTCTAAGGGATAGCCCTAGACGACACTTGTGAGCTGGACTCTCAGAAGGACCCAGCTCTAACTGATGATATTACCCCTACTGCCTAGACTAGTTTAGTTAGGCTTTATTTCTGTCATTGAGATCTGGATTGTATATATTCTTTCATACTCTGTAGTTGAGACTTTGTATTTTTGGATGTTGCTGAGTTGTTATCTTAGACACTTAGACTCTTCTGATCATCTGTATTTCATTTGAGTTCTATATCATATCGTGCTTCTTCTTCCTAAGTTGTGATTGAGTTTATATTCTGCTATGTCACTCCCATTCGGGGAGTATAAACTGCTTTGCCTTAAACTGTTAGATGCATTGAGACCTATGACAGCGTTTTACCGCCGACACTGCGGCGTAGGCTGGACTTATCCACGTCTCGTGTCCTTACTCTAGGGTGCGGGTCGTGACATATAACCTCTGCCTCTGTCTCTATATTCTCTACAGCTAGAGAGAATGCCTTTCCATGGTTCTGTCCTGGGCCTTGAGCTCTGGCCTTATGGTACTGAGCTATCTGTGGTGGTAATGGTGGACGAGGTGCTGGGACTGTGGGCTTCTGGGCCTGATGTGCATGAACTAGAGCCTGCTGTTCAGGACAATCCCTGGCCAAGTGTTGTCCTGTGAGACTCGTCTCACAGTATCGGTATTTATATATGGATATGTATTTCGTATTTTCTCGGTTTTAGGAATGCTTTAAAATTTTTCCAAATTATAGATTTTCTCCTTGGCTGGTATACCGACGGCATACCGCTCGGACAGATTTTCCACACTTTAGATATTTTTGATTTCAGATATTTTCGTGAATAGTGTTTTCGATATTTTCATGAATAGTATTTTGGATATTTTGATGAAAAGTATTTAGATATTTTCGTGAATAGTGTAGATGCATTCTATTATCCAATGGACAATTGGTTTTCTTTCAATGGCTAGGATTGATCTAGAATGTGACATGGATCACGATCCAACGGTCACGATTAATTCACCCCTTCTATATATATCCTATGAGTTTCTCTCTCCTCTCTCTTTTCTTTCCTTCACCATTTCCTCTTCACTCTCTTCTTTCTTCCTAAAGCTTAGGAAGGCTTGGCCTTGAGGCCTAGAGTATGGTTTCGGAACCCCTCTTGGTGTTGGAGTAGAAGATTAGACTCGGTAGCTAAAACCTACACAAGTACATCTTGCTCAAAAGTGACATGACCATACTTTATTTTTGTTTTCCATAGAAACTAAATTATTATTGGCCTATAATATACTTCTTTAAATTGTTAACATGTTTAGTATATAGCACTTTTGGTTTTGATCGACAGTATTACATAGATCTGAGTTTCTAGATATGATTTTCGAGTATTTTGAGGTATTGATCTATCAAATATTTTAATTTATGAAAACAAATACTTCTATGTTGTAGGAAATTTAATTCTATTCAATTTTGACTTTTAAAAATCCGAATTTCTATTTAAAATGAAGTTTTTATGGCCGAAACAAGTTTCGGCAAAATTTTAGATTTTGTTGCTGTTTGGAAAAATGGTATACCGATGGTATGCCGTAGTATGCCGACGGTATGCCAATTTTTGCACCAGAAGCTTTCTGTCTTTAGTCCGGATTACCTCCGGTATGCCGTCGTATACCGCCGGTATGTCCTTTTATGCCGTTTTAGGCTATTTTTGCTCCTTTTTGCCCGTTTTTGTCCGTTTTTGATATATTCTCAATTGTAATGGACTCTTAACATGATTAAATGACCTTGGATAGAAGAGAATGATTGTACATCCTATATACATGACACATGCTTATGTTCATGTATTGTTCTATGTCCAGATTATGGATAGTGGCCTGTCATGGTGCACTCCAGATTACTATATATGTCTAGATCGATTTAGTGGCTCGTAGTAGCGCACTCATATACTGATTTTCTCGATTGAATTCTAGATTGAGATTTGATTTCTGATTGACTTTTAGATTGAGACTGAATGTATGTTCTTTATTGATACCGTGGATTTAACTTGTTATATGTCTAATCTATTTGCATCTTGGCAATGGACAATCGAGTATGAGTATTGTCTATTATATCGCACGTAATGTGTATTGAGAACATTTGCCAGAGATATCTCGTAAATGACTTATACCCATGGCTCGTCATTATAGAACGATTCTTGAGTGTCTACGACTTGAGAATTGAAAATGAATGTTATAGGTAATTAACTAGTAAACTGATATAGGTCATTGGGAGGGGAGGACACTTCATGCTACCACGTACTCGAATTGCTATGGGCCCCCACAGTGGCAGGGATAACCCCGATTGGCGTAGGCCCCTGTCCACTATTGATTGAGTAGATGTTTATATACTATTGATATGTTATTGTGTAGATGTTGTTTATCTACTATTAATATGTTTATTTTTGGAGTAGTTGTTTATCTACTATTGATTGAGATTGTTTGGTTGATTGTATTTCTTTTCTTCTACCGTCGTCGCCCCTTTTGCCATTCGAGTTACTGCAACGTAGGGGGTAGTGAAGTTTCTCAACTTGCATACTAGTAATTAGGATTGTGATAACCCTAGCTAGTTAATGATATCAAGCCGTAGTCAATGATTGGCCATGCACTTTTGATTGTGTGTTACCTTATATGCTCTTGTGTCGGTGAGTGGCCAGAGGCTAAGTTCTGCTAGGGAAAAGATCTGCAATCCCGGTCCTTGTTTGGTTTAAGGGTTGTAGCTTCGATTTCTAGCAGTTCCTAAATCCCTTGTTGCTCATCGGATAATTCTGTTCCGTAGCTATATTGTCCAGTATTTCCATTCAGTCATTTATATTCTTGAGATACGTGCATTGGTACAACACTACTCTCGACCCGCATTTATTTACTTCTGTCATTATGTTATTGTGTTATTGTTGGGTTTTGTCGTACACCTTGAGCTTCCTTGTGGTACTTGCTATTTGGGGCCTGACCCCACTGGTTTTGTTTGGCCAGATTTACCGCTGGAGCCCGAGGATTCTTCCTACCTTTCTCTGGATGACCCACCGCCGGCTTAGATATACGGTTGTTCCTCCTCGCGAGTGGGTTCCTTCTTCTTATCACTTGCGGATCATTTCATTTTGGTGGTGTTAGCTAGGGCATGTGTTAGCCCTATTATTTTGAGACTTTCTTAGACATCGGTCAACATGATGTATTATATTAGATCTGGACTGGTATAGTGATCATATATATTGGTACTTTGCTAGTATAGCATTTTGTATTCACTAGCGTCATGATCATATATGATATAGTATTTTAGGACGCCTCTTTACTTTCATGTGTGATAAACTATTGATATTTTATTGTTGATGGATTGAGATAGGATTTGTTCGACCATAGGAGTCGTCAGTGGTATCCTAGAGTCCACCCACTAGTCTTCTAGACAGCTTTGATCGTATATTAGGGTACTGGCGTACTCTAATACACGTAACTGGCTTTGTTTCGTTCCCGTTCTCCAGTATTCTGGTTCTGGAGCATAACAAGGTTTTTTGGTGGGCCATGCAGGTCTATCTTCAGACTTGTGGGGGATTCATCTTGTTAGAATCTCAATCCTATAATTGTCTTCATTTGATCTACCTTTGCTTATCGTATTCTCGTTTTTCTTGAACTTTAAAAATGATTGACATATCCTTGTTCTGTTCCTGTCTATTATTGATACCTCGTGTCTTTATCTTTCAGGGACACACCACCTGCTTCTTCTTTCGAGGGTTCAGTTCCTCCGTCGTCTCATGCAGATCAGATGAATGGTCATGATCAGACACCTCCTCCGCAGAATCAAAATCCTATACCATCTCAGCATCCGTCGGCAGCTCAGTTTACTATTGTCCTATCAGCTCAGCCAACTCCGTCAGTCCCATCAGTACAACCAGCCCAGATAGACCAGCGTGCCCTACTCAAGATGATGAGGGGTATGATGGAGGCACAACAACAACAATATGAGAATCAGCTTCAGATCCAACAACAGGTGGTTCAGTTGTACCAGCAGTTGCAGCAGGGCCAGGACCATACCAACAACACCCTCTACCAGGGTGTTACAGTAGCCTTGGAGGAGAGTGGTCGTCGTGGTCACAACTCAGCATCCGACTTTAGTCGCCTGCGTCCAGCTCAGTTCTTCGGCACCGAGGATGCAGTATCCGCCGATTCTTGGCTTCAGGACACCGAAGCTATTTTGGAGGCAGCTAGGACTCCAGCAGAGGATAGGGTAGCAGTGGTGAAGCTACAGTTATCAGACATTGCCCGCGACTGGTGGGTAGCACAGGAGATGGGTCTTCCTAGGCCTATTAGTTGGAAGACATTTCGGGAGTGCTTCTAGGAGAAGTTCTTCCACACCTCAGCCAAGTTCCAGCTTCAGCAACGGTTTATCAACCTTCGTCAGCAGACGAGGACTGTGGATCAATATGCGGCAGAGGTCAGTAGGCTCAGTCGATTTACATCACACATGGTAGCTTCCGATGGTAATAGAGCTCGGAGGTTCGAGCAGGGCTTGCACTTGGAGCTTCAACAGCTCATGGTGGGCCATTTTTATGACACCTTTGATACAGTACTGAGAGCAGCCAGATCCTAGGAGATGACTAGTCAGAGGATAGTAGAGAGGACCGAAGGTCAAAAGGGGTCACACTCGGCTGTGAGGAGCATTACCATTCAGTCCTCGGCCCCTGCACCAGCAGTCAGAGCTCCCGATCACCGATCTCCTCGTCAGACATTATCATCAGCCCCGATGGTAACATCAGTACAGCAGTCTAGGCAGTCAGGTCAGCCAGGATGTGATTACTGTGGAAAGCCAGGGCATACCAGCGCCCAGTGTAGGAGGGCCAACGGTCAGTGTCTCGGATACGGGGCATCTGATCATATGGTTTGGTCTTGTCTTCGTAGACGTCAAGAGGCTTCATCAGTTGCCCAGTGCCATTGGTGATTGAGGGTCAGAGGGGACGAGCAGAGTCAGCACGATCCTATGTTCAGCGCTCGCTTCCGATGCAGTCCCAGTAATTTCAGCACCAGCGTCCAGTACAGTATGCCCAAGCCCAGCAGGCAGGGTCGAGCCAGCAGCATACTACACGAGTACCCCTGAAGCGTGGGCAGGCTTTTAACATGAGCTTGCAGGAGCTGTTGGCCGAGGGCGGTCAGATTGTATTTAAGATTTTGAGCATTTCCTTCAGTTTATCTTACTCTTGGGTTTTGTTGACGATCTTGTATTCCACCTATATTCGGAGTAAAATGGTCGACTCGATATATTCGGTGAGTGAAGGCGAGTTTCTCATTCCACTCTTCCGCCTTCGTATCTTGTGATACGCGATATCTGTCATGTATCCCGACTACGTAGGTGCGTCCTGGATTAGAGTCATGTCTTCGACTAAGTCATTGGTACCGACTTACTTCGAGACTTTTGTCCACTTTGTGAGTCAGCGTAGGCAAGCGAGGACGAATCCCTACTCAACTGACTCAGGGGTGTATTATTCTATATGCCTCCTCTTCTTGTATTATATATGTATGTATTCATTATTTTTTGCATTTATTTAAATTCTGTATCTCAAATATCACTTGTACACAAGATATTTTCTTTCGATGAGTTATGATTTATACATTGTTTTAGCATGTGTATTTTTGCTCGACTGGCTTTAGGAAATTTCGAGGACGGAATTTTTCTAAGTTGTGGAGAGTTGTGAGACTCGTCTCACAGTATCGGTATTTATATACGGATATGTATTTTGTATTGTATTTCGTATTTTCTCGATTTTAGGAACGCTTTAAAATTTTCCCAAATTATAGATTTTCTCCTTGGCCGGTATACCGACGGTGTACCGGAGTATACCGACGGCATACCTCTCGGACAGATTTTCCATATTTTAGATATTTTTGATTTCAGATATTTTTGTGAATAGTGTTTTTGATATTTTCATGAATAGTATTTTGGATATTTTAATGAATAGTGTCTGGATATTTTCGTGAATAGTGTAGATGCATTCTATTATCCAATGGACAATTGGTTTTCTTTCAATGGCTTGGATTGATCTAGAATGTGACATGGATCACGATCCAACGGTCACGATTAATTTACCCCTTCTATATATATCCTATGAGTTTCTCCCTCCTCTTTATTTTCTTTCCTTCACCATTTCTCCTTCACTCTCTTTTCTCTTCCTCAAGCTTAGGAAGGCTTGGCCTTGAGGCCTAGAGTGTGGTTTCGGAACCCCTCTTGGTGGTGGAGTAGAAGATTAGGCTCGGTTGCTAAAACCTAGGTAAGTACATCTGGCCCAAAAGTGACATGACCATACTTTATTTTTGTTTTCCATAGAAACTAAAGTTTTATTGGCCTATAATATGTTTTTTTAAATTGTTAACATGTTTAGTATATAGCACTTTTGGTTTTGATCGACAGTATTGCGTAGATCTGAGTTTCTAGATATAATTTTTGAGTATTTTGAGGTATTGATCTATCAAATATTTTAATTTTTGAAAACCAATACTTCCATGTTGTAGTAAATTCAATTCTATTCAATTTTCACTTTTGAAAATCCGAATTTCGATTTAAAATGAAGTTTTTATGGCCGAAACAAGTTTTGGCAAAAATTTAAATTTTGTTACTGTTTGGAAAAATGGTATACCGATGGTATGCCGTATTATACCGACAGTATACCGATTTTTGCACCATAAACTTTCTTTCTTTAGGCCGGAATACCGCCGATATGCCGTCGTATACCGCCGATATGTCATTTTATGCTGTTTTAGGCTGTTTTTGCCCATTTTTGTCCGTTTTTGATATATTCTCAATTGTAATGGACTCTCAACATGATTAGATGACCTTGGATAGTTAGAGAATGATTGTACATCCTATATACATGACACATGCTTATGTTCATGTATTATTTTATGTCCAGATTATAGATATTGGTCTGTCATGGTGCACTCCAGATTACTGTATATGTCTAGCTCGATTTAGTAGCTCGTAGTAGCGCACTCATGTACTGATTTTCTCGATTGAATTCTAGATTGAGATTTGTTTTCTGATTGATTTCTAGATTGAGACTGAATGCATGTTCTTCATTGACACCGTAGATTTAACTTGTTATATGTCTAATCTATTTGCATTGGCAATGGACAATCGAGTGTGAGTATTATCTATTGTATCGTGCGTAATGCGTATTAAGAACATTTGCCAGAGATATCTCGCAAATGACTTTTACCCATGGCTCGTCATTATAGGACTATTCTTGAGTGTCCATGACTTGAGAATTGAAAATGAATGTTATAGGTAATTGACTAGTAAACTCATATAGATAATTGGAAGGGGAGGATACTTCATGCTACCGCGTACTCGGATCGCTATAGGCCCCCACAGTGGCAGGGATAACCCCGATTGGCGTGGGCCCCTATACACTATTGATTGAGTAGATGTTTATCTACTATTGATATGTTATTGAGTAGATGTTGTTTACTACTATTGATATGTTTCATTTTTTGGAGTAGATGTTTATCTACTATTGATTGAGATTGTTTGGTTGATTGTATTTCTTTTCATCTACCGTCGTCGCCCCCTGGCCATCCGAGTTACTGCAGCGTAGGTGGTAGTGAAGTTTCTCAACTTGTATTCTAGTAATTAGGATTGTGATAACCCTAGCTAGTTAATGATATCAAGCCATAGTCAATGATTGGCCGTGCACTTTTGATTGTGTGTTACCTTATATGCTCTTGTGTCGGTTAGTGGCCAGAGGATAAGTTCTGCTAGGGAAAAGATCTGCAATCTCGGTCCTTGTTTGGTTTAAGGGTTGTAGCTCCGATTTCTAGTAGTTTCTAAATCCCTTGTTGCTCATCGAATTATTCTGTTCCATAGCTATATTGTTCAGTATTTCTATTCAGTCATTTATATTCTTGAGATACGTGTATTGGTACAGCACTGCTCTCGACCCGCATTTATTTACTTCTGTCATTATGTTATTGTGTTATTGTTTGGTTTTGTCGTGCACCTCGAGCTTCCTTATGGTACTTGCTATTTGGGGCCTGACCCCACTGGTTTTGTTTGGCCAGATTTACCGCTGGAGCCCGAGGATTCTCCCTACCTTTCTCTGGATGACCCACCGTCGGCTTAGATCTGCGGTTGTTCCTCCTCGCGAGTGGGTTCCCTCTTCTTACCACTTGCGGTTCATTTCATTTTGGTGGTGTTAGCTAGGGCATGTGTTAGCCCTATTATTTCAAGACTTTCTCAAACTTCGATCAACATGATGTATTATATTAGATCTAGACTGATATAATGATCATGTATATTGGTACTTTGCTAGTATAGCATTTTATATTCACTAGCTTCATGATCATATATGATATAGTATTTTTGGACGCCTCTTTACTTTCATGTGTGATATACTCTTGATATTTTATTGTTGATGGATTGAGATAGGATTTATTCGACAATAGGAGTCGTCAGTGGCATGCTAGAGTCCATCCACTAGTTTTCTAGACAGCTTTGATCATATATTGGGGTACTGGCATACTCTAATACACGTAGTTGGCTTTGTTTCATCTCCGTTCTCCAGTATTCTAGTTCTGGGCCGTGACATGTCCTAATCCACATCTCATACATAAGCCCAAACGAAGTCGACAGTCATCTCTGGCATGACCCTGCTTTCCATAAAAGTGGCAAGTGGACTTCTGGTAGGGAGTTGTAACTCCACTTCTCAGAGATTTTTTTTATTTAATATTCATTCACAAAGTCCAAATTAATTTTCTTGCAATTATTTTTCTTTCTATTTTTCTCCTCAGCCCATTCATTTGGGCTCTTCCCTCAGCTTTGGATTATATTTAATTGGGCTGTTGTCATGGGCCAACTAAACCTATCAACTATTAGACCTAGAGTTTTGAAATTCATGTTCAGGAGCAAACCTCCTTCTCCCCACAATTGGTAAAGTACATGGCTCTAACAACCTGGCCATTTCTCCTTTCCCTCCATTTCCTTTCCACCTCTTGAGCAACTGCCTATATATTGAGACCATCCACTCTTTTCCTTTCCATTCTTTTCCTCATCCACTTTTTCTTCTCCAACTTCAGACATTGGAGAACAACAGAGCCGGCCATAGCCATGGGGAAACAGAGCTATGGGATCATGAAGGTTGAGCTGCAACGGTGCCATTCTTCTTTCTGAGATTCGATTTTTTGATCCAAATTTTTGACATCCATCTACAGTAGAATTCATTGTAGAGGATTGAGGTGAGTTCTTCATTGATCTTTTATTTTTAATTTTGGCCGTTGGGATCGGTTGTGATCCGATCTAGATTTAAAATCTAGATCCATCTCTTGTGATGTTGCTCTGGCAAAGATCAGGAATGGTTTCGTGTTCGTGAGTAATTTTCCTTCTCATAATCAAACACTTGTTCGATGAAATGTTGTAGAGATTCGTGTCCACCTCTTGATTTGGTTTCAGGGATACAAATTATCATACTGCAGGTAAACCTTCATTTGTTAATGTAATTTTTTTGTTGTGGTTAAACTAGGAATGTTATTGTTTGTATCAGTCATAGTGTAGGACAGAGGATTCGATTCATTGAACTGAACCTGGGTGTTTTCATCGATTGATTTCTCAGGGATAGTCTTGTGACTCAGAGACTTCATACTATGTTGGCTTTGAACATGATACTCTTGAACCATACTCAGTTCATTGTTGAACCTGAGATGGCATGAGAAAATCGTATCATGATTGTGTTTGGTATTTGCATATACAATTTTTGGTTGAACATGAGAACAGTCATGTGAGTTGGAATGCATATCAATGTAGTTGTAATTCAAACTGGATTTCACAGCAAGGTTCTGGTCAAATATATATATACCAGGGACTTCCATACACTGTCTAGGTAGTTGTGGACCTGAGACTATATGACTGGGTTATTTTATTCATTGGGCACTTTCTATTTTCATATTGATTCAATTTATAAATCATGTGCCAATGGGTAATACTGTACCTGAGAATATTACTCGAGTGGCTACCTAACAGCCATTGGAACTAATCTTGGTATCAAGGGAGGGGTTGTGACTGTAGAAATCAGTCTCAGTCTCCCTTGGGAGTACTTGACTGGTTAAGCATCAATTGAGATTAGTTTGGGGCCAAATTAATACAACCTATGATGTTTCAAGCTAGTTGAAATCTGAGGTTGTTCTATAGCTTTTCTTCTGTATTGGTCTTGCCATACAGATATTGGGAGGATGATTCTTAATTGTATCAGAGTTGCAGCTGAGAACCCATTTTAGCATTACCTGAGAGTATGGATCAATTCATTAATAAAGGGGGGTAATGTGGGTTGTGGTGCAACTCTTTTATCACTGGTCATAACCAAAATCTGGGTGTTCCTGCCTATGGAATAATTCAGTTCAGTTGGTGGCACATCCTATTGCCTAATCCAGTAAACCTGAGAGAATGATCTCAGAGTTACCTGGGAACTCATGTGCAATATTTTTGCTGAGCTATGTGGGTTCCTGTTGGACTTGGAAGAGTAAACCCAGGTTATGTTGGACTGATGAATGCAGGACACTTTATATTTTGACTATTTACTGCTGACTAATTGTTGTTAGCATTTGCTTACAACTGGGAACTTATGTGTCAATGGGTAATTCATTTTCAATGACTGAGTTTCTATGTTAGCTTCTTTGGAGTCTTCTTTATGCAATGTCCTGTTATTGAATAGATTGTTAGAAGACTGGCATGTAGGGTTTTGGCTAGACTGATTCAATCTTGGATTGATCCTGGGACTGATGTGTGAGTCCTATTAGGGACTGGATGATCAGGACTATAGTTTAACAGCAGTAGCTCATATGTTTCCTGATGTAGGAAATTTAGAACTTATGTTTTAACCCAAGATTTTCTGTGATTACATTATCTATGATCTCGAGTTGTCTTAGTTAGTGAAATAAGATTTCAAACCTGGAATTGAATATTAATAACAGTAGGAGCCATTGTTGTTTTGCTAAACCTTATTTAGATGTGTATATCAGTTTTGACTGGTTGGGGTTGTTTTAGATTGAACTTGATCCTGGGACTGGTTGATGCAGATGAAGTGGCTTGATTCAGTCCACATATGGGACTGAATGATATCTGGAAACTAGAACAACCAATTCAGGACTGATGTCCAGTTGTTTTGAAGTAGGTTTACATATGGACCATGTCACAAGTTCCTGTTTAGATGATTTTCCTGTAGGACTGTTATTTGGCCATCTAGTTTCAGGAAATTAGAGGCTGTCATACAGTGCAACAAATCTGACACACTGCTATTTGTGATATTGAATGAACATAAGTCCTATAAATGTCCTGTCCATGTACAAACCTATTATAGATTAATTCATGTTCTTCATTAACAAGTAGGGGTTCAATTTAACTAAGGAGGATTAGGTATAATAGTTAAAGGAGTTGCATGTTACTTTAGTTATATACAACTAGGAATGCTATTTAATTATCATTGTATTTAAAATTTTGAGTAGTTAATAGGAAGCTGGATTATAGGATAAATTTAAGTAGAAGATTTGATTAGTGTATTTTAAACCAAGATTATAATTTAGTAATAACCAATGTGAACTTGTCTTGATATTAATCAACTTGTACACATTATTAAATAAAGGAGAACATCTAGCTTCGATCTTTACCCGTACTTTCCTGGAGCAAGGCAAGTACATTCTATGGTCTTGTGCATTTCATTATATCTTGTGCTTTCTTGATTGACACACTGCAATACGACATGTATTTCTGGTGCTCATGTTCCTTGTTCTTATTACTTGTACCTGGGGTGGGGAAATATACTATTTATGTGACCAAACCCAAGAAACAACTCAGGTGTGTTTAGCTTAGACCCCACATCATGCACGCGGGTCCTAAGCCGTACCATTCATGTGCTTTCATGTACTTTCATGTGCTTACCCCTAGCCGGTCACATAATTAGTTATATTTCAAATATTGTGCACACATATTCAGGAGATATACCTTGTACTTATTTTCTGTGATTCCTGAGATACCATGTTTTCCCCGTGCTTACATATTATGTTATTTCATGTTCTTACATACCATGTTCTTTCATGTGCTTATACACCACGTTCTTTCCTGTACTTTACATACCATGTTTCCTTGTACTTTCATATCATGATGTCTTGTTCATTACCTTGAACTGTACTTTGCTCTGCTCCTGACTGGATAAGTTATCGGTATGCTTGCAGGATATCATTCTACCATATGGGCCAGAGCCCGGGATCTTAGCTGAGCAGGATGAGTCATGACTTAGCTTGAGGTTTTAGGTTTATACTGTTAGCTTTACTCTAAGATATTGTCTTTAGAATTCATGTACATTTCATTCTTGATGACTCGTACATTTATATACATAGAATTGTGGATTATGGTGATCATTCTGGGATACGTTTTAGATGCTGTGATTATATACTTTCATGTTTATCTGGTTAGTTTTCCCTAGCTTGGTACAGCTTACTTCATCGTGTCTAACGACGAAGGCTGGGCGTGTCCGACTCGTGTCCGATTATTTGGGATCGGCTCGTGACATGTTTTTAGTGGTGGCCCATACAGGTCTATCCTAATGGTACCTAGGTCTTAGCGTACTATTGGGGGACTTGATTTCACTTGGGAAACTTGATCATAGCATAGAAAAATCGGGAAATAATGGTATATCAGGTATATTGATATTCTATAAACACTTGTTGTATTTAGGTCTATGACATTTTAACAGTTTTCTGTTTTTCAGATAGTTCAAAAGCATGCGACACCAGAACTGTTGATCCACCTACACTTGAAGATTTCAAGCCTCCACTACCTTCTATCGCCCTACTATCCCCATGGGTAGTACGTTGTTGACGGAGATGTTGAAGTCCTTTGACACCAGAGAGAGCATGTTATCCATTTCCAGGCCAGACTGGTGGATACACACTCCGAGCCAGGAATGACTTTTGATTTCTTCGGATCCTTGGACTTTCCGATACAAAGCGCATATCTTGCACCGAGGAGCAGATCGAGTACCTGAAGCCGCCACTGAAGATCATCTCAGCATGTGAGGATCCGACTCCTCCGAAGATTAAAGTTGCCAACCAGGAGATCCAGCTCGTAGCATATACAACAAGATGGGAAGCTGAAGCACATGATAGACATGAAGACTTATGACGAATACAACAACTAGCCTGGACCCGCAAAGCGTCGCAACACTCAGTCGGCATTTTTTCGGTCACACCACCAGTTACATCATCGGAAGCAAATCTCAACAGCCAGCATGTCAACAGACGTATATTCCTATCAGAGGCTCTGCGCTTCAGCCCAGCGGGAGATCCAGACTCAGATTCAGATGACGACCACTTGTAATTTCTGTCATCGTCAGGACATCACTACAAAGAGTGCCACAAAAGACGGAGGCTATGCCTGCACTGCAGATCGCCTGCCCACCAAGTCAAGAACTGCCTGGAGGCCACTGATCACGCTGCCCAAGGATGAACGCGAGAAGCACCAGGACTATAGCAAGTGGACCCACCTCTCCAGATTCAGCAATTACATGAAGCACTACTGCAGGGATCAACCTATGTCAGGACAATTGAAGAAGATTGAAGAGATTCCAGTTCCGGAGGAATATTGAAGATAGACTGAAGACAGAAGATTTTTTTTGTATGGTTGGAAAAACCATGTATCTTGATTAGCAATCCAGTTTTCCTTAAAATTCTTTTAGCATCTAGACTATTTCTTGGAACTTCTTGTTTGCTATTTTGGAACCTTGGTGGATATTCGAAACTTATTTCGAGGTATTATTTCCTATTTCGGTAAACTTGTTTCAGATCCACAATTCAATAATTGTTTGAAATCCCTTATTAAATATTGTTTGCATATTCATCATTCCTGACCTTGTTTCCTAGTAATGGATCCTATTTTGCAAATTTTGTTCCTTTATCAAACTTCGCATTAATTGAGATTTCATTTCCTATTCGAGACTTGTTTCTTCATTCATGACTTTGATTTTCTAGTCGAGAGTTGTTGGTCCACTATTTTGTTTCGATCTTGTCTCCTATCCAAGATTTTGCTTGTTTCATGGATACTTGTTCCTACTCGTTTATTGATATTCTGTTCGCTAATCGAACTTGTACTATTCCAGAATTATTTTGACTTGAAATATCATTCTGAAACCATGTTTGAACCTTCGCTTCTATTGATGCTTGTTTGAGATTCTATTTTCCATTCTTGACTTTGTTCGGGACTTGTTCTCTATTTATGATTTTGTTGCTGTTGAGATTCACTTGCTTCATGTTTACAATCCAACACCTTGTCTCCTATTAGAACCTGTTTTCTAGTCACTATTCTAAACCTTGTTTCCTCGTCAAGATTTTTTAGTCGAGATTTTATTTCCTAATCACGACCTTGTTGATATTGGTTCTCTAATTGAGACCTTGTATCCTATAGGAGGTTGTTTTCCCTTCAAAATTTTGTCTGAGGTTTCGTTGTTAATTGAGATGTTGTTGAACCTTGTTTCTAGTACGGGATTTTATTTCTTATTTTGAAACTTATCTCCTGTCTAATACCTTGCTTCAGTTCATCCTTCGAGACTCTGTTATCCTTTCGGGATAACATTCCATATATGGAATCTTGTTACCATTCCAGATATTAGTTGATATTCCGTCATAATTTGAAAGTTTGCCCTGTCTGGAATTTTAAATCTCCCTGGTTGCCCTTTTGTACTCACCGATGGGATCCCTTGTCGTCTCTTAGTACCTAATAAATCTTTGTATTCTAACAGTCAGGTAACTTCACCATTTTTGTGACTTGGACTAGTGAAACTCATTTTGAATTCCTTAAAACTCTTTTGAAATTCCTAGGGATAAAGTTGAGAGGCTATTCGATGACCTACTATGGCATGACAGTTGCGCGCTGCAGCCATTAGCTGGATTATGGAGACTGAGGGTTCACTGCAGCCAGTAGCGCACTGGCGAGACAGGAACTTTAACTTGAAGTGATTTCAGACAATCATAGGTTTTCGAGTACTGTCGAGACTTGTCATATTCATCATACCTTGATCTCTTGGGTTGCTTCGTCAATGATTGTTGAAAAATGGATAAGTTTGACAGATTATTCGGTGACATTTTGTTATTTGAGTCACGGAGCCGAAAGTCCACTGCAGTCAGATATATACTGGCGGGGTAGGGATTCTAGCCAAAGTGATTCCAAATAGCTATATGTTCCCGGACACCCTGGAAACTATGTTCCTTTCCCTATGATTATTGGTTTTCGAAAATCACAGATCCTTGCACGTACATCCTGATTTGATACTGTATCTCCTGAGTATCTCAAAAGTCTCCTCAATCAACCCTTGCTAAATTTTCCCTTCTAGCATTTTATCGTTAGAACATTGAATTCCTCAAAATTATACAATGCCAGATTTTGATTCCATACTTCGTTTGCGTCTTGTCTAAACTTCGATCTTAAAACATGACCATCTGGGCATGATTTTCCAATCTTGTCCTAGTCTACTTCTGTTAAACTATCGACTTTGATCGTACTTAATAGTGGTGCCTTCATGATTTTGCTCCTCTAAGTTATAATTGAAACTTCATTCCATTCGTGCCTATTTAATTCTTGATCATTGTTAGATCATATTATTTCAACTTCTTGTGTGTAATTATCGTATTTGATCTCAAAGGCTCAGGGTGACTCAGAGTAGCACAGGATCGACAGAAGCACTGGGCGGACAGCAGTAGACGGCCACTGGAGTTCGTGGTTGGAGATAGAGTTGTCACGACCCGCACCCACCGTGAGGGTACGAGTACGTAACAACGCCCAGCCTACGCCGCAGTGTCGACGGTAGAACGCTGTTCTAGGTCATGAACTATAACTAGCATAATATAAATATTCTCCATAAGGAGGCCAACACAGAGGTACAACTCACTCACAATCTAAGGTAGAATGATAAAGATAGATAAACATGAAATCCAAAAGAGATACAGGAGATAGAAGTCTAAGTGTCTAAGATACATAATCCTAGAAATACATCTCAAAACTCAAATACAGTAATCCACAAGTAAATACAACTCCAGACAAAATAAAATAACTATCTAAACAACCTCTATTGTGTCTCCTCTAGGCTAGCAGGCAATCCCAGGCTATCTGTAAAATTTATCAACAGGTCCAGTCAGGACAGGAACGAGCACATCTCATCTAGAAAACCCAAGTAAATGACAGAGAACTATAAAGCAGTTATAGGCAGTTGTATTGATGAAAATGGCAGTTTATATTCAGGTGATGGTAAGAAAGACAGATAAGGTGCAAGGAAAGTAAATAACTAAACAAGAGAAGAATCATAGCAATGAAGTCTGTAAAAATAGAACTAGCTGAACCAGGGTAATATGATATGAAGTCCAGACAGCAATGTAGACCAGTGTAACTTCAAATGTAAGTCCAGTACAAGATGAATCTAATATAAGATGAATCCAATAAGGGACGATTCCAGTTATAGTGATCAATGATTCCAGGGTGAGTCCAGCCTATACTCTAATAGTGTGTTTTAAAATACCGACATCGACATGTAAACGGCTGTGGGTAATCCGGCACACCTCTCACTGATCAGGCGAGAGATGGCTATCATTCCAGTAGATTCCAGTAGGGGTGATTCCAGTAATGGGGTATGTCTACATGTTTTACTCTAGTATTTTCCCTCCCCGCAAGTGAATCAAGAATTCCGACACAATGATTCAAGATGAGTCCGGCCAAAATATAATGATACCAGTAAATGATTCCAGTAAATGATTCCAGCAGGTGATTCCAGTAATAGAAGCCGAAAATGATGATACCAGTAATAGAGGCCAGAAAATAAATATGTGTCGTATACATGAATCCAGTAATATCCACACATGTTGTAATAGAGAATCACATACAACTAACTAGAACTGAAATACAGTAATTGACAAATAAATGAGAGAACTATCAGAGAATGTACTCGCCTGATAACCTAAACAGCTGATAAGTATAGGGGGTCCAACTGAAGCCACAGAGTCCTATTTAAAGCAACACAGGTTACAAGGTGTCTGGCTCCTAATTAGAACAGCACAAGTCACAACATGTCCAGAAGGGTAATATAAAGCACTACAATGCATTCTACATGAATCTAGGTCAAACTAGGCCAAAGTCAACCCTTGGTCAACTCTGGTCAACTGTATTAGTCAAACTAGGTCATGTCCTAGCCCAGTAAGTCTTACTAGGCCTAACCAAGACTATCCTAGCAAGCACACATCAATACAAGGCTATACAAGCCAACATACACCCAACTCTATATAGCATACAATTATTCAATACTCAACTAGACAAGAATTCACATTGGATATACACTAGGTAATCTATTACTTTAAGCTATATATGTCTACACATATATACACATGCATATATTGGTATTCAATATTAGGTCTATAATCATGACATTTCAAATGGTTATATAAACTTATATATTACAACACAATATGCAAACATATATATAATATACATACATAGCTAAGTTAACTATATTCATAAATACTTATTTAAGAGGCTATGTGTGTGTATGTGAACATGGCAAAGGGGCAAGTGTGGGTTAAATGGGCATACATAGTGTATACATATCAAAGAGTGTCAAAGTGTAAGTGAACAATATGTCAAGTGTGTTAGTGTCAACATAGTGTAAGGGGGTACATGAGGTAATATAGGATTTGTGTTAACATAGAACATTACATCTCATTAACTTGTATATTGCATACATTACATCTATTATTACATTACATTCATGCTTGTATTCATTCATCATTCATTATTCTCTTGCACCACTATATGCACCATACATTACATACTATGGAACCTACATATTCATTACAAGCCATACTTATACATGCTTATATTAGATAGGATACTTACACCTCATATATCATTTATTTAACTATTTACTCATGCTTGTATTCTCTATTTAATTACATAATGTATATACATTAACATGGGTTAAAATCAAATAGAACATTATATTACATACAAGGGTGCACAAAATGCATATGCCGAATAGTAACTCCTACTAATAATCAATACTGTACCATCTCAGCATGAATTAAAATCTAGGATTAAAGTATGTTATAGATCTATGTGTTAGCTTTCCGAAACTTTAAACGGATCGCGTTTTTGTTTCCGAAATCTCCCGGAATCGCGAAAACACCGAGAACGCGTTTGTCTTTCATACGGCTGACACTCAAATAATTCTCCAGAAAGTTACAGAAAGAATTAGGCCTATTAATACATGTTTTTGGAAAGTTAACTTCAATACGCTTCTTTTAAAAAAAAACGGAAGATTAAACCGAGCTTTGAGCTAGAAGTTATGACATTTCTAAGTTAGGGCCGAAATTAAAAACGTGGATAAAAATCATGACGGATTTAGGTAGTTTGAGACAAAAGAACACAAGTATATAACATAATATATCAAGAACTCACTCTCTACACTAATATGTATATATGAGACACTATAGAACACATCTCCAATACAAAAATATGAGATTAAACATGTAATAATTCATTCATACATAACAACAACACATAGTGTGTCCAAATTTGGGATTTTCCCACATGGACACAACCACAACACAAAGGACACTCCTATGACCTCCAAATGGACACGAAATGGACACAAATGGAGATACAACTATGGGGTCATTCCTATGGGTTCAAAATAGACCTATATGCATGAGGAAATGAAAAGGAGAAGGGATTTATACCTCCCGGTAGACCGAATCGAAGAAAAACCTTCCCGGAGCGACACCGACACGTAGAGATTCCAAAAGGACACGAACGAGCTCCGAATCCTCCCAAACTTGGGTAGCTTCCTCCTTGGCTAGAATGGAGAAGGAAAGAAGAAGATTTGGTGGTGAAATGGAAAGATTTGGTGGAGAAATTGCTAGGGATTGCTCTCTAAAAATTTGGGAAAGAACAAGAGAGAGAAAAATACATGGATAATGACAAATGGGAGGCTCAACCCTATCCTTATTGTGGCTGGCCATAAAGGTGGTTTTGTCCTATTAGGAAAAGTCCAAAAGCCCCTACTAACCTATTCTATGAGTATTAGGAAAGGGCTAATTGGTTGGGGCTAAATTAGTCATTCTAAAGTCTCTAATCACACTAACCTTATCCATAATAATTAGTCTAACCTCTAACTAAAATATTTCTATCATGTGGACTAAAATTAATATCATGTGGGCCATGCCTAACTAGTGTGTGGGTCCCACTAGAGTCAAACTACCCCCGGGTCCCCGTTTCAAGTCGGATTGAGTTGAAATTCGAACCTGACTCAAATAACCCCAAAACAATATCATAAATAATAAAATAATATCAAAATAATTCAAAGAAATCAAATGCAAAAATATCCTTAGGCCAAAAATGACATTAAAATATCATAATCACATGGTTAGGCTCTAGGTCAAACAGTCTCTAGGGTTTCACTAGCAAAACGTTAAAACCACAAGTCATTGATTTAAATAATTTTAAAATGATTTAAAAATCACCAAAAATCATATCATGAATTAAATATTATTATTAAAATAATTATAAACACGAAATTTTAAAATTACCCTCATTTAGGAAACTGGGTGCTACAAGAGTGTTCCTGAAGATCTCACCGACTAGGGGCGTGATCAGATTTGGCAGAGGCGGGAAGCTCAGTCCGAGATACATCGGGCCCTTCGACGTGACAACACAGATTGGTGATGTGGCTTATCGACTAGCACTTCCAGCTGGCTTGGAGGGAGTGCACGACGTCTTTCACGTATTCCAGCTTAGACGCTATATTCTAGACCCAGCCATGTGGTGGACTTTTCAGAGCTAGAGGTGGGTCTAAGATTAACCTTCGAGGAGCAGCCAGTGGAGATCCTGGATCGGAGGGAGAAACGCTTACGAAACCAGACTATTCCACTTGTCCGCGTCATATGGAGACACCACTCTTCGGGAGAGTCCATGTGGGAGCGCGAGGATGAGATGTTGGAACGCTATCCTGATCTGTTTGTTTGTTTGATTGGATTGTATTCTGTTTAGAACTTTTTCCCTAAATCAATAAGTCCTGCATTGAATAATTGTGTTGAGTTGTAAAATTTTTAATTGGTTGTCCTTTGAATTTCGAGGATAAAATTATCCTAGGATGGGAGATTTGTAACTCCACTTCTCAGAAATTTTTTTATTTAATATTCATTCACAAAGTCCAAATTGATTTTATTGTAATTATTTTTCTTTATATTTTTCTCCTCAGCCCATTCATTTGGGCTCTTCCCTAAGCTTTGGGTTATATTTAATTGGGCTGTTGTCATGGGCCAACTAAACCTATCAATTATTTAAACCTAGAGTTTTAAAATTCATGTTCAAGAGCAAACCTCCTTCTCCCCGCAATTGGTAGAGCACATGGCTCTAACAACCTGGCCATTTCTCCTTTCCCTCCATTTCCTTCCTACCTCTTGAGCAACTGCCTATATATTGAGACCATCCACTCTTTTTCTTTCCATTCTTTTCCTCCTCCGCTTTTTCTTCTCCAACTTCAGACATTGGAGAACAACAGAGCCGGCTATGGCCATGGGGAAACAGAGCTATGGGATCATGAAGGTTGAGCTGCAACGGTGCCATTCTTCTTCCTGAGATTCGATTTCTTGATCCAAATTTCTGACATCCATCTGCAGTAGAATTCATTGTAGAGGATTGAGGTGAGTTCTTCATTGATCTTTCATTTTCAATTTTGGCCGTTGGGATCGGTTGTGATCCGATCTAGATTTAAAATCTAGATCCATCTCTTGTGATGTTACTTTGGCAAAGGTCAGGAACGATTTCGTGTTCGTGAGTAATTTTCCTTCTCATAATCAAACACTTGTTCGATGAAATGTTGCAGAGATTCGTGTCCACCGCTTGATTTAGTTTCAGGGATACAGATCATCATACTGCAGGTAAACCTTTATTTGTTAATATAATTTTTTGGTTGTGGTTAAACTAGAAATGTTATTGTTTGTATCAGTCATAGTGTAGGACAGAGGATTCGATTCATTGAACTGAACCTGTGTATTTCCATTGATTGATTTCTCAGGGATAGTCTTGTGACTTAGAGACTTCATACCATGTTGGCTTTGAACATGATACTCTTGTACCATACTCAGTTTATTGTTGAACCTGAGATGGCCTGAGCAAATCGTATCATGATTGTGTTTGGTATTTGCATATGCAATTTTTGGTTGAACATGAGAACAGTCATGTGAGTTGGAATGCATATCAATGTAGTTGTAATTCAAACTGGATTTCACAGCAAGGTTCTGGTCAAATATATATATACCAGGGACTTCCATATACTGTTTGGGTAGTTGTGGACATGAGGCTATATGACTGGGTCATTTTATTCATTGGGCACTTCCTATTTTCATATTGATTCAATTTCTAAATTATGTGCCAATGGGTAATGCTGTACCTGAGAATATTACTCGAGTGGCTACCTAGCAGCCATAGGAACTAATCTTGGTATCAAGGAAGTGGTTTTGACTATAGAAAATCAGTCTCAGTCTCCCTTGGGAGTACTTGACTGGTTGAGCATCAATTGAGATTAGTTTGGGGCCAACTTAATGCAACCTATGATGTTTCAAGCTAGTTTAAATCTGAGGTTGTTTTATAGCTTTTCTTCTGCATTGGTATTGCCATACAGATGTTGGGAGGATGATTCTTAATTGTATCAGAGTTGCAGCTGAGAACACATTTTAGCATTACCTGAGAGTGTGGATCAATTCATTAATAAAGGGGGGTAATGTGGGTTGTGGTGTAACTCTTTTGGCACTGGTCATAACCTAAATCTGGGTGTCCTTGCCTATGGCACAATTCAGTTCAGTTGGTGGCACATCCTATTGCCTAATCCAGTGAACCTGAAAGAATGATCTCAGATTTACCAGGGAACTCATGTGCATTGTTTTTGCTGAGCTATGTGGGTTTCTGTTGGACCTGGAAGAATAAACCCAGGTTATGTTGGACTGATGAATGCAGGACACTTTATATTTTGACTATTTACTGCCGACTAATTGTTGTTAGCATTAGCTTACAACTGGGAACTTATGTGTCATTGGGTAATTCAATTTCAGTGACTGAGTTTCTATATTAGCTTCTTTGGAGTCTTCTTTATGCAATGTCCTGTATTTGAATAGATTGTTAGTGAGACTGGCATGTAGGGTTGTGGCTAGACTGATTCTATCTTGGATTGATCTTAGGACTGATGTGTGAGTCCTATTAGGGACTGGATGATCAGGACTATGGTTTAACAACAGTAGCTCATATGTTTCCTGATGTAGGAAATTTAGAACTTATGTTTGAACCCAAGATTTCCTGTGATTACATTATCCATGATCTCGAGATTCACATATATTGTCTTAGTTAGTGAAATAAGATTTTAGACCTGGAATTGGATATTAATAACAGTAGGAGCCATTATTGTTTTGCTAAACCTTATTTAGATGTGTATATCAGTTTTGACTGGTTGGGGTTGTTTTAGACTTAACTTGATCCTGGGACTGGTTGATGCAGTTGAAGTGGCTTGATTCAGTCCACATATGGTACTGAATGATATTTTGAAACTGGAACAACCAATTCAGGACTGATGTCCAGTTGTTTTGAAGTAGGGTTTACATATGGACCATGTCACAAGTTCCTGTTTAGATGATTTTCCTGTAGGACTGTTATTTGGCCATCTAGTTTCAGGAAATTAGAGGCTGTCATACAGTGCAACAAATCTGACACACTGCTATTTGTGATATTGAATGAACATTAAGTCCTATAAATGTCCTGTCCATATACAAACCTATTATAGATTAATTCATGTTCTTCATTAACAAGTAGGGGTTCGATTTAACTAAGGAGGATTAGGTATAATAGTTAAAGGAGTTGCATGTTACTTGCGTTATATACAACTAGGAATGGTATTTAATGATCATTATATTTAAAATTTTGAGTAGTTAATAGGAAGCTGGATTATAGGATAAATTTAAGTAAAAGATTTGATTAGTGTATTTTAAACCAAGATTATAATTTAGTAATAACCAATGTGAACTTGTCTTGATATTAATCAACTTGTACACATTATTAAATACAGGAGAACATCTAGCCCCGATCATCAACCGTACTTTCCTGGAGTAAGGCAAGTACATTCTATGGTCTTGTGCATTTAATTATATCTTGTGTTTTCTTGATTGACATACTGTAACACGACAAGTATTTCTGGTGCTCATGTTCCTTGTTCTTATTACTTGTACCTGGGGTAGGGAAATATACTATTTATGTGACCAAACTCAAGAAACAACTCATGTGTGTTTAGCTTAGACCCCACATCGTGCACGCGGGTCCTAAGTCGTACCATTCATGTGCTTTCATGTACTTCCATGTGCTTTCATGTGCTTATCCCTAGCCGGTCACATAATTAGTTATATTTCAAATATTGTTCACACATATTCAGGAGATATACCTTGTACTTATTTCCTGTGATTCCTGAGATATCATGTTCTTTCTTGTGCTTATATATCATGTTCTTTCATGTTCTTACATACCATGTTCTTTCATGTGCTTATACACCATGTTCTTTCCTGTACTTTATATACCATGTTTCCTTGTACTTTCATATCATGATGTCATGTTCATTACCTAGAACTGTACTTTGCTTGACTGGATAAGTTGCAGGTATGCTTGCAGGATACCATTCTACCATATGGGCCAGAGCCCGGAATCTTAGCTGAGCAGGATGAGTCATGACTTAGCTTGAGGTTTCAGGTTTAGACTATTAGCTTTACTCTTAGATATTGTCTTTAGAATTTATGTACATTTCATTCTTGATGACTCGTACATTTATATACATAGAATTGTGGATTATAGTGATCATTCTGGGATACGTTTTAGATGTTGTGATTATATACTTTCATGTTTATCTGGTTAGTTTTCCCTAGCTTTGTACAACTTACTTCGTCGTGTCTAACGACGAAGGCTGGGCGTGTCTGACTCGTGTCCGATTATTCGGGATCGGGTCATTACAGGAGTAGTCCTCTGCTGGTACTGTCCTGCGGTCCTCCTGATAGGTCCTCCCTGCGTAGCTCGGGCTGATATAACTGCTGGTGTATGGCGTCTCGAGGTCTGCTGCTGCTCCTTGCAAAGAATCTCCTAAGCACGAGCTTCTTCCAGGACAGCTGATTGGGAGACTGGAGACAGGATAGTCGTATAAGACTTGAGCTCTTGTGCAAGCCCCTGGTGAAATCTTCTCGCCTTCTCTAACTCTGTTGGAATCAATCCCGCACCAAATCTATTCAGGCGATTGAACTCTGAGTCATACTCATTTACTGTCATATTCTCTTGCATTGAAGAACATCCGGCCGAACTGGTCCAGTCAAAGCAGGCAGAGGCAGGCGAAGGTTCGTCTGCACCCAAACTACCGTAAGATATCCTGGACTTCCTGCTTGAACCAGGAAAGACTGAAGAGGAAGAAGCCATGAGGATGGCTGCCTGCAAGTTCCTCGTGGGTTCCAGCAAAGATGTTCTCAGCTCTTTTGCTAATTATGTCTTTGATAAGGACAGCAGTGATCCCAGCTTCACCTGGATCAATTCTCGAGGAAGTAATCCGTTCGAAAATCCGTTCTATTGTCATCTTCTCTGATCAATTCTCTCCACCTTTAAGAGCGAGGTTCGCCTCCTCGGCTCCCGTCGATGGTACGACGTGTTGTGACACAATAAGAAAAAATTTCAAATATCCAGCAATAAAAGTAATGAAGTATGTGCGGGTAAAACATCGCAAAACCACAAAAATAGAAACAAAGTAAAAATCAACTATAAGTCTGATGAAAAGAAAAAAAATAATGTAGCAAGACTAAATATGATGATAACATGATCACGAAAAATCCTCTGGCACTATCTCGTCCTCCTGTGCCGGTACGTCTCCGGTCTCAGCTCCTGAACCGTAAACCTCTGGGTAGTATTCAGCTTCGTCTAAGCCTGGGAAATAGCCAGGTCCTCAAAGGCCTAGCAAGGTACATAATATACATGCCAAGGTACAGAAATAAAAATATGAACTAAGGTAATCTACTGTATCCGTCTATGTGCTATGCAAGTGAGATACTTTTCTACAATACCAAATCCCTTCCACTAAGGCTCACTAGCACTTCAGCAGGGTATTGTCCCCAGTACCTGTGTCGTGGCACCAAGGACAATCAATTCTCGATAGTGATAATCCCTTACACTGCTACAGAGATAAAGGTCACTAAACAACGGGCCACACGACAATAGGTCCTCTAAATGATTTAATCAGATGGCGCCAACTGTTGATTGGTGCCAGGCATTATTTGCTGTTTAATGCACTCTGCTAAATATAATGATATTGATTATCTCATGCCAAATATAAATGGTGCAAGGCAGCTATCAGTCATTATAACAAATTTGACCCAATCTTCTCGAGTGTCGCGTGCTCGGGATTCGAACGGATTTTCCTAGACTGACGTGCTGTCAGCCACGATGACAACTATTTCGGCTTCTCGAGGATGTTGACACAAAGTCACAGTCAACCAAATATTGATAACATTGACTAAATAATAGTTGTGATAATTCAATACGACACACGACGTCTATATTCTGCTCAAGCCAGACGACAGCTTAGTTGTTGAAATACAAGTCGTTTTCGTATCTGTATTTTTATATTTATTGAGTCTAGAATGATTGTAAGCTGAGTTATGCTGGACTCTTGAGACTCAACCCACAACCCATCCAAAATCCTTAAAGCTCCACATCCAAATTTAGCCCATTGGACCCTTGGACCAGTTCTGTGCTCTGGAGACAGAGTTCGGGCCGAACTCTGCCTCCACACAGAGTTCGGGCCGAACTCTGTCCCCTAAAAATCAGCACCCTAATTTTTAGGGTTGGCTAGTTGTCCAACGGCCAATTTTTTGAAAATTTCAACCAGAATTCTGGCCGAATTCTGCCTGTTAAAAACCTATAAATAGGCCAAGAATTCTCTCATTTTCAATCATCCAATCTTCTCTTCTCTTCTCTCTTAAGCTCAATATAAGCTATACCCTTCTCATATACTAGCCACAAGTTTCCTAAGTCTCGAGTGCTCAGCATCTCTCAGTTAGGAGTCTTGTGCAAGAGTTCAAGAAGTCGCTTAAAAAATTCCAAGCATCGCCACTGCGATCTATTGTAAGAAGTTGACGTGCTCTTCTGAAGTAAAGGCACGGGGTGTAACTACTATTTCACAAATAGTGGATTTAATCCTGAGCTAGAGTTCTCAGGCCTGGACTAGTCCTCCACGAGGAAAACCAGGTTAAAATCGGCTGTGTTTGCGTATGCTCTCTTGCTCCTTATTTATTTTTCGCATTTACTCTGATTATTTTTAGATCGTGAAAGAGTTGATTTTTTAATTGATTATTATTGCTATAACTCTATTCACCCCCCTCTAGAGTTGCCATCTGTTCTTCAATTGGTATCAGAGCTCTGTTCTCTTTACAAGGACTTACATTCTAGAGCTGATCTATGGCAACCACACAATCCTTGTTTTCCAATCACGGTGAAGGACAGTCCACTCATAGGCCTCTCATATTTGATGGAACTAACTACACGTATTGGAAAACAAGGATGAGTTTTTATCTCAAGTCGCTAGACTTTGACCTGTGGACTATCGTCACTGACGGTTACAAAAAGCCCGCCAGAATAGTTGTCAATGGCGATCTCGTTGAGAAATCACATGACAAATATTCTGACAAGGAGAAGAAACAGGCAAGTCTAGACGCGAGAGCTATTAATGCTTTATTCTGTGCTATAGACAGGAATGAGTTCAACAGGATATCCACATGCACCACATCCCACGAATTATGGAAGCTTCTAGAAGTGATGCATGAAGGAACCACCCAAGTCAAGGAATCAAAGATAAGCCGTCTCACTCAAGAATACGAGGCTTTCAAGATGAAGCCAAACGAGTCAATTACGCAAATGTTCACAAGATTCCTCGACATCATCAACCCCCTGTCTTCGCTTGGGAAGCAATATTCAAATCACGAGAAGATTCGCAAGCTACTTAGGAGGCTACCAAAAGTTTGGAACCCTAAGGTGACAGCCATCATAGAAGAAAACGATCTCACAACCATGTCTATGAAGACCTTGACGGAAAAGCTAATGACTCATGAGCTTGACCTCAAGGACTTCGAAGAGCCTGCTCCTAAGGCTAAGGAGATCGCACTCAAAGCTCACCGACGGAGGGCTGAACCCGAAGAGACGGATGACGACAACTCAGAAGACGATGATCAAACCCTCATGGTTCGCAACTTCAAGAGATTTCTTCGCTTCAATCGAAGAAAGAAGGAACCACAAGAAGATGAAGAAGAAGAGCTTACTTGCTACGGTTGCGAGAAGATGGGACACGTCCGAAAAGACTGTCCATTCTTAAAAAAGAGCAACCGCTATGAGAAGCCACACAAGAAGACCTCCTCAAAGAAATATGCCAACACAAGCATTTGGCATGAAAGTGAAGCTAGTGACTCCGAGGAAGAAAAGAACTCGCCTCAAGATACGGCTAATGTGTGCCTTATGGCGACGTCCGACAAGGTATCAAACGAAACTCTTGACGACTTCACTTTTGATGAACTTGGCGATACTTTCACCGATTTACTTAGTGATCATAAAAAGGTCATTAGTAAATACAAACAAGCTAAGGACAAAATCAAAAGTCATGAAGTCGAAATACAAAGACTTTCTCTATTACTTGATAATATTAGAGACACCACACCCACGGATGTCACTGATGAGGTATCTAAGCTTAAAATAAGCTTACATGATGTCGAGGCACGTATTGAGCAACAAATACTAGAAATCACAACACTCAATACGGAGCTTGCAGAAGAAAAGAGCAGACACAAGATTACTATTACTAAGATGCATGGTTTGAATGCTAAGATTACTGAATTACAAGCTGTCTCTAAGAAACTAGAGACTAAATTGGGAAAACAGGTTGCTCAACCTCAAACCCAATCACATGAGACACACACAAAGCATGACACAACTCATACTAGTCAACCACGTCATCCTCATGCTGCTCACAATCATGCTTACATGTACACACACTTTCACAAAGGACACAAATCACATGCACGTAGAAATAATCATCATATGCCACAAAAACATCATGCTACACATAGATACAGTCATAACAATGTTGCACAAAGACACAATCAACATCACTCTACATATAGACAATCTCATCATGCCATGACATATAGACAACATCATCATGCCATACCATATAGACAATATCACCATGCCACTCCACATAGTCATCATCACCATGCTGAATCTACATATCATCAATATTCTGCTTATAGATATCATCAGCATGCTCCTAATATAAGTAGGAATGCTACATGTACTTATTGTGGTTTACATGGACACATTTTACCACAATGTAGAATTAGAAGATTAGTAGATAGAAAGATATATGCATGGTTTCCAAAAACTAACTCTTCAGGACCCTCAAGAACTTGGGTACCAAAGGTCACATCTACACTTGATGTAGGGGGACCGTCCCTCCTCAACTAAGAGTAAGTGGATTCTCGATAGCGGATGCTCGCGGCATATGACGGGAGACGCACATCTTTTCGCATCACTATCGATGAAGAGAGAAGGATATGTATCCTTCGGCAATAATCTAAAAGGTTATATTATAGGTAATGGTACTATTGGTCATCCTCCCTCTCCCATAATAAAGGATGTCTGCCTAGTGACCGAGTTAAAGCATAACTTGCTTAGCATCAGTCATCTTGCTGACCATGGTTATGACATTAACTTTGGACAAAACAAATACCTTATTTATGATAGGTCAACAGGAGACATTGCTTTTGAAGGGGTAAGAGAGGACAATATTTATATTTTCTATTTCTCTATAGATACTAACAATGCAGGTAGATGCCTATATGCTCATAAAGATGAACGGCTACTATGACACCAGCGTCTTGGTCATGCCAATATGGATACTATATCTAGGCTATCGACCAAGAAGCTAGTTAGAGGCTTGCCCGACATCACATTCAAAAAGGACACCGTATGTGCCGAATGTGAGTTGAATAAGGCAACCAAGTCATCTTTTCATTCCATAAACTCTGTAAGCACTACTAG
Organism: Iris pallida; assembly: GCA_029216955.1. NCBI lineage: Eukaryota > Viridiplantae > Streptophyta > Magnoliopsida > Asparagales > Iridaceae > Iris > Iris pallida. Next base: position 30,454,115 of record JANAVB010016195.1, on the reverse strand, counting down.
ACCCCTGCAACTACTCCATATGGATTTATTTGGCCCTAGTAGAGTAGCCAGTCTTGGTGGAAAACTCTATGCCTTTGTTATTGTTGATGATTTTTCAAGATTTACTTGGGTTTTCTTTCTTACTTATAAAAGTGATGCTATTTCGGTTTTCAAGATTTTTGTTAAGAAAGTTCAAAATGAAAAAGGCTACATGATTACTCGTATCCGAAGTGATCATGGAGGCGAGTTCAAAAATTCTGATTTTGAAAAGTTTTATGATTCCAATGGTTTTGATCATGAGTTTTCTTGTCCAAGAACTCCCCAACAAAATGGTGTTGTGGAGCGGAAGAATAGGACTCTTGGCGATATGGCTAGAGTCATATTGAACAAGTTTTCACTTCCGAAATATTTTTGGGCTGAAGCTGTCAGTACAGCATGCCACATTTTAAATAGGGTACTTATTCGTCCTATTACGAAGAAAACACCCTATGAGCTTTGGTTCGGAAGAACCCCAAATGTTTCTTATTTTAGAGTTTTTGGCTGTAGATATTTTATCCTTAACACCAAAGACAACTTAGGCAAATTTGATGCCAAAGCTGACGATGGTATTTTCCTTGGCTATGCTGCCAAGAGTAAGGGATATAGAGTTTTTAACAAATGCTCATTAATTGTGGAAGAGTCTACCAATGTGACTTTTGATGAAGATAACAGTGCAGCAGCTACTCTTGATGATGATGTTGAGCCATCAACGTCTACTCCAATGAACACCACAACCGAAACAAATTCTCTGGAAAGCTTGCCTAAGAAATTCTCTTTCAAGCCATCACATCCAAAAAATTTGGTAATCGGTGAGGTTTCACGAGGAGTAACTACTAGATCATCATTAAGAGACTCTATTGCTAGCACTGCATTTATTTCACAAATTGAGCCTAAAAACATTTCAGAAGCTTTCAATGATGAATATTGGATTTCTGCTATGCAAGAGGAACTCAACCAATTCGAGAGAAGCCAAGTTTGGGAACTTGTTCCTAGATCGGCTGATCACTCGATTATTGGGACTAAATGGGTTTTTAGAAACAAAGTGAATGAAGATGGTTCAGTCACACGCAACAAAGCTCGTCTAGTAGCCCAAGGATACAACCAAGAGGAAGGTATCGACTACGATGAGACGTATGCTCCTGTTGCTAGATTAGAATCCATTCGGATGCTTTGTGCATTTGCGAATTTTCAAAATTTCAAATTATTTCAAATGGATGTTAAAAGTGCTTTCTTGAATGGTTTTATTAAGGAGGAAGTTTATGTAAATCAACCCCCTGGCTTTGAAAATCATAAATTTCCCGACCACGTGTTCAAGCTAAAGAAAGCGCTATATGGCCTCAAACAAGCCCCTAGAGCTTGGTATGAACGGCTAAGAAACTTCTTACTTGAGAAAGGTTTTTCTAAAGGAAAAATTGACACTACACTTTTCATAAAGTCTTTCAAAGATACTATTCTTTTAGTACAAATATATGTAGATGATATTATTTTTGGTTCTACTGATGAAACCCTTTGTCAAGATTTTGCCAAGTATATGCAGACCGAGTTTGAAATGAGCATGATGGGGGAGCTCAACTACTTTTTTGGGCTGCAAGTCAAACAAATGTCAAATGGAACCTTCATCTGTCAGTCGAAGTATACAAAGGACATGCTGAAGAAATTCGACCTTGATAACGTCAAACCAATCAGCACTCCTATGGCTACTTCAACCAAACTTGAACCAGATGATAGCGGCAAACCCGTAGATCAACATAAGTATCGAGGTATGATAGGCAGTTTACTCTATCTTACTGCTAGTCGCCCTGATATAATGTTTAGCGCTTGCCTGTGTGTTAGATATCAAGCAAATCCTAAGGAATCACACATGACCGCGGTTAAGCGTATCTTTCGATACCTTAAGGGTACGGTTACAATGGGCCTATGGTATCCCAAGTCAACATCATTTGACCTCATTGGTTATTCTGATGCTGACTTCGTCGGATGCAAGGTCGACCGTAAAAGTACGAGCGGTACGTGTCATTTAATAGGAAAAGCTTTAGTCTCTTGGTTTAGCAAGAAGCAGAATTCTGTCGCACTATCCACAACAGAAGCTGAATACATAGCAGCTGGGCGTTGTTGTGCACAAATTCTATGGATGAAGCAAACCCTTGAAGACTATAATTTATCTTTCATGCATATTCCAATCTTTTGTGACAACACTAGTGCAATAAATCTTACTAAGAACCCCATTTGTCACTCACGCATGAAGCACATTGAGATACGACACCACTTTTTGCGTGATCATCAGCAAACTAGCACGATTAACTTAGAATTTATTGATACTGATCATCAGTTAGCAGACTTCTTCACCAAACCATTATCCGAAGAGCGCTTCAATTTTCTTTGTCGTGAACTTGGAATTTTAGATAAAGCTGTTATAAATTAAAATAAACCTGCGTAAATATCGAATATATTGTGATTCTCTTATGATGAACTTGCTATGGGTACAAGCCGAAAGGGTCCTTCTGACAACAAGGCGTAAAAGCCTAAGCGACACGGTGCACTAGTCCTCAGGACTACCGCTAGCTGGGATCCGGTCCCTGCAGCTAACCCATGGCAGCTTAAAAATATTGAATTATGATATAATTCTTTGTTTATTATACGGTTTATTTTTATTTATCACTTGCTGAAATACTAATTTTTCAAAACTTCATATTACTGCTTTGAACTCACTATCTGCTATCCATCTATTTACTTATTGGATCTTTTACTACTTATACTTACAGTATATTGGTTTTTATCTTTACTTAACCAATTTTTGACTCAACTCAGCCTGATTCCTGTTCTGTCCCCAGGATCCGGAATTCGGGCCGAACTCTGCCCCTACCAGAGTTCGGGCTGAATTCGGCCTGCCTGTTCCAGAACCGGGAACAGGCTCAGCCGTTGATCCAATTGTTGATCCAATGGTCATAAATTGACCCGACCAAGAGAAACCCTCCCTTTTATTTCGGTTTCTCTTCCCTCTTCTTCCTTCTTACCACCTTTTCTACTTCTCCAACTCAAAACTCTCAAAACCCTAACCCTGGTTTCTCCTTTCTTGTGCTCCATTCTTCCCCAAACTCAAGGAGGAGGCTTGGTTTTCAATTCTCTTTCATAATCCTTCAATATCTTGAGGTATAACTTATTTTTTTTCTATATCTCAAATTTCTTTATTATCTATCTATTATGTTATGGCTCCACGATTTCTTAACCGTGGGAAGAGACTTCGGACCGAGGGCGCGTCCTCGTCGAATGCTCCTCCTCCCGTTGAGCCGTCCATTGCACCACCCGTTGCACCGGCAATTGAACAACAACCCCATCCGTTGTTCAATCTTCCACGTCCATGTGATCCAAACACTTTCGACGACCGAATTTTTATATCACTAGACGCATCCAATGAATGGTTTAGTGATTTTCGGACACGTCCGGTATTTGCGGGACACCCCATAAACTTCACCATTTTCTCTCAATATGATGCACTCTTTAATGACCTTTGCCTTGACGAACTTGTTACCTCAAATTCGGTCATATATCGTAGTGCCATACAAATGTTTTATTGCAATTTGACTCATGATGATACTCGCATCTATTCACGTGTTGCGGGTATTGATATATCATTTGATGATTTTGAATTAGCTGAATATCTTGAACTTCAAGAGCAAAATTCTTGGGAAAAGCTTGTTGAAGCTAGATCCTTTATCTTTTCCGAAGGGATTTTACTAGAGAGCTTCAAGGACGACCTGTGTAGCTCTAACACACGTCCTCGTAAGCTCTTGGCAAAATTCCTCAATCCTTACTTCTATGAGCTTCATCGGATCATTTTCAACACAATTCTACCCAAGGCGGTCTCTACCGATGAAGTTACTTATTTTGAAATATCATCCTTATACCATCTCCACTTCCATGTACCCTTTAACCTTCCACGCACAATGATGGATTGGATGATCAACTGTAGGAAGAAGCCAAGATCCTTGGTTTATGCTTTATATCTTCCTATGATCTTTTGTGCGTTCCATGTACCGCTTGATGAGTGTCCATTCTTACCTGCCCCTGCCTTTCTCTCCAAGGCAAGGAGGCTTCATGCGGCCGTTGGCTCACCGGTCGTGTTTGAGCATTCTGAGGATGAGCTGGATGCCCCTCCTCTCGGACAGGATCCTCCTTCTCCTCCTGCTACTCTCGAGTCTATTCAGACCATGCTCCGAGATCGTTTTGCTTTGGAGGACGATCGTTGGACTCAGCTGGATTATCGGACCACAATGCAGATGAGTGCTATCAGCAACTCGCTGCATGACATCCGGTATTCCATGTCTCACCATCCTACCATGCCCACTCCTATGGAGCGAGATCCCGATCGTGAGGGCTTTCATATTGATGACCCTTGGGTTCGTCGTTACATGGATCCGGATGCGGCTTTTGTGGACCCACGTCGCTCCTTTACTAATCCTTCGGACGACGCCGGGCCCTCTCGTGCTCGTTGATGGTTTTGGACTGCTACTTGAGGCTGCTACTGGAGATCTTAGATTATGTTTTCTATATTCTGCTTTAGTTACTTTTATGTACTTGGTCTGTAGTATACTTATTATGCATTATCCTTTTGAGACATTGGTAGATCTATTATCAGTTTCTATGACTCTTGGTCAATATATTAATTTATATGCAGTTTCTTCTCCTTTACGTGTGTTTTTCCAGTTCTTATTTATCTATCTCATATTGCTAAATGCCAAAAGGGGGAGTTATGTGTACATTCTGTTTCTATTTGTTTGGTTTATATATGCGCTTGGAAGAATATTATTAACAGGCCAACAAAGATTCACAACATTGTTCATGGGGGAGCCACTCTTAAGCTCGACACTTATTATGGGGGAGCTATGTCGTTGCATGTGTCCAGGTATGGATATTGAATATACAATTATTATTTTGTCAATTATCAATATGGGGGAGATTGTTGACACAAAGTCACAGTCAACCAAATATTGATAACATTGACCAAATAATAGTTGTGATAATTCAATACGACACACGACGTCTATATTCTGCTCAAGCCATACGACAGCTCAGTTGTGGAAATACAAGTCATTTTTGCGTCTGTATTTTTATATTTATTGAGTCTAGAATGATTGTAAGCTGAGTTATGCTGGGCTCCTGAGACTCAACCCACAACCCATCCAAAATCCATAAAGCTCCACATCCAAATTTAGCCCATTGGACCCTTGGACCAGTTCTGTGCTCTGGAGACAGAGTTCGGGCCGAACTCTGCCTCCACACAGAGCTCGGGCCGAACTCTGTCCCCTAAAAATCAGTACCCTAATTTTTAGGGTTGGCTGGTTGCTAGTTGTCCAACGGCCAATTTTTTGAAAATTCCTACCAGAATTCTGGCCGAATTCTGCCTGTTAAAAACCTATAAATAGGCCAAGAATTCTCGCATTTTCAATCATCCAATCTTCTCTTCTCTTCTCTCTTAAGCTCAATATAAGCCATACCCTTCTCATCTACTAGCCACAAGTTTCGTAAGTCTCGAGTGCTCAGCATCTCTCAGTTAGGAGTCTTGTACAAGAGTTCAAGAAGTCGCTTGGAAAATTCCAAGCATCGCCACTGCGATCTATTGTAAGAAGTTGACGTGCTCTTATGAAGTAAAGGCACGGGGTGTAACTACTATTTAACAAATAGTGGATTTAATCCTGAGCTAGAGTTCTCAGGCCTGGACTAGTCCTCCACGAGGGAAACTAGGTTAAAATTGGCTGTGTTTGCATACGCTCTCTTGCTCCTTATTTATTTTCCGCATTTACTCTGATTATTTTTAGATCGTGAAAGAGTTGATTTTTTAATTGATTATTATTTTCTATAACTCTATTCACCACCCTCTAGAGTTGCCATCTGTTCTTCAGAGGAAGCTTGCCACATGGCAGCCAGCGCCACCTAAGTCCAGTGCCAACTGATTCCTCGCACTATCTGGTGATTAGTGCCATTTGATAATTTAATTTATGGTACCATTTATGAGTAGCATATGGTGATGTTCAAACTTTTGTAGCTTCTGCAAGATCCCCTTTAAAGTTTTCAAATTTAAAAAACTTTAAAATTTGGAATACTTTGAATAAGAAGCGTTTCTGTGTGACTGGCGAATGTTAGGGTTGTAACTGACCCCACGTTTTGGGTACGATTGGCGCGATTGTTACACTGTACTTCGGCTATAAATAGCTCTGAGGAGAGTGAGAGAAAAGTTTTCTCAAAAACTTTATTCTCTTGAGCTTCTATCTTCTTCTTCTTTGTAAACCCTTGAACCTTTCTTCTGATCATTTGGCGCCCAAGAGATCCACGATTGAGAAGGACAAGAAGGTGGCCGGAGCCACGTTACGCGTGCTTCCGTTGATGGTGCCGCAACACGTCGTACCATCGGCGAGAGCCGAGGAGGCGAACCTCGCTCTTAAAGGTGGAGAGAATTGATCAGAGAAGATGACAATAGAATGGTCGTGCTATTCGCGTGCAACACGATCAAGGGCCAACATCGACTGCCTCTTTCTTATTTGTGTCAGATTTGTTATAATGACTGACAGCTATTTATAGAACGGATTTTTCTTATTTGAAAGAGGCGGTCGATGTTGGCCCTTGATCGTGTTGCACGCGAATAGCACGACCATTCTATTGTCATCTTCTCTGATCAATTCTCTCCACCTTTAAGAGCGAGGTTCGCCTCCTCGGCTCTCGCCGATGGTACGACGTGTTGCGACACCATCAACGGAAGCACACGTAACGTGGCTCCGGCCACCTTCTTGCCCTTCTCAATCGTGGATCTCTTGGGCGCCAAATGATCAGAAGAAAGCTTCGAGGGTTTGCAAAGAAGAAAAAGATAGAAGCTCAAGAGAATAAAGTTTTTGAGAAAACTTTTCTCTCACTCTCCTCAGAGCTATTTATAGCCAAAGTACAGTGTAACAATCGTGCCAATCGCACCCAAAACGTGGGGTCAGTTACAACCCTAACATGCGCCAGTCACACAGAAACGCTTCTTATTCAAAGTATTCCAAATTTTAAAGTTTTTTAAATTTGAAAACTTTAAAGGGGATCTTGCAGAAGCTAAAAAAGTTTGAACATCACCATATGCTACTCATAAATGGTGCCATAAATTAAATTGTCAAATGGCACTAATCACTAGATAGTGCGAGGAATCAGTTGGCACTGGACTTAGGTGGCGCTGGCTGCCATGTGGCAAGCTTCCTCGAGAAGCCGAAATAGTTATCATCATGGCTGACATTAAGAGCGAGGTTCGCGTGAACATCCGTTCGAAAATCCGTTCTATTGTCATCGTCGTACCATCGACGTGTTCTTTTTTCTACTCGGCCGGGTAAGGCTTCGCGCGGGAACGGGTTGGCCAACTCGTGGGTTGAGCTTACGGGCTCCTTGCAGGTTGGCTGGCTTACATTTTTTTTCTTTTTTTTCTTCTCTTAAACCACTTATGAATTTAACTGACAACAGAGCCTGGTCTTCCCTTTGCTGGGGGGGGGGGGGGGGGGGGGAGGGGGGGGGCGGCCCCCATTTCTTTTTTCTTTTGTATATAATTATATATATATATATATATATATATATATATATATATATATATATAAAATATATATATATATATATATAGACACACACACACATACACATATATATAAATATATAGCTCTAAATAATTACAAAAAATCCTAAAAATCCAAAAAAATATTTTTCTAAAACAATTAACTAAATATCCTTGTAAAATATCTTATAATTTAAAGAAATATTTAAATTATTTTTGAATTTTATTTAATTCTAATTTATTTTCATCTTATTTATATTATATAAAAGGACTAGAGCCATGGTTGAGTTTGAATATGCAAGACGACTAGAAAGTATGGCATGCCTAGCGTGGTCGAATGCTATAATTAGTATGCTAGCTATGTTAGGAATGCCATGGTCATATTGTAATCTCTTGCATGTTAACCATTCAAATTATGGCACAAGTTATATTTTTATTTAATTAATTAGTTAAGAAAGCCTTTGTGACTTTTTAGGAGATCCGGTTGCACCAAACCTTCCCAAACCTCTTCCAAGCCAAATCCAACCCTATGTAGGCATGTTGGACATTAATAAATATTAATAATTATATTTATTTGTATTTAATTCAGATTTTGTAGTATAATTACATAGATAGAATTAAATAGTTCTATATTGGGAAACCCCTTTTTAAATCCTCAATCCAATCAATTTGCCAACTCACCAAACAACCAAATCATGCCAAGTGGACCCCCACCATGATAATTTCAGCCAAGCAACCCCCCATGGCCGAATGCATCAAATTAAATAGGATTTAAATACTAGTTTGCTTAAAATTCATTTAAGGATACGTTTAAATATACCAACTTATCCCAAATCTCAACCAAATCCTAATCTTTCTCTCCCTCACCTTTGGCCGACCAAAACACTCTCCCTCTCCATAATTTCGGTAGTAACAAACTCCCCATAGCCTCCATACATCATCTCCTCTATTGCACATCTCTCTATCATTCACAAAAACTCATCTCCTCCACCATACATCCCCGAAACCCCTTAAAACAAACCCTAAAAACTCCATCTCTCCCATCCAATCCTCTATAGCCATTATAAACTATTCCATACTCACCAAGAGAGGATTAGCAAGCGATGATAGCGGAAAAGATTGGAGCTTTGGTGAAGAGAAGTCATCATCACCCTTTCTAGCAAGAATCTTTGGTAAGAACCCTAATCTTTTCTTCTAAAAATCTTTGCTAAAATTCTGTTGAAAATATGTTATTAATTCTGTAGAAATCATATTTTGATGGCTTTTGTTAGGTATAATCATCCATAAAGATTTCATAAAATATAGGCATAATATTCATGTGTCGGTAGGATCAAAATTAACCCCATTGTGAAGGAACTATGAGTTATTGGTGCATATTTTCGAAACTAAATTTTATGTGTGTTCATATACCTAAATTAGGATTTTTAAGTATTTTTTCACGATTTTTAGCAACTCAAATCTGGTCGAGAAAATTGTAGGTCAAAACTAGCTAATTTCGGGTAACCGGCTGACCTAGAATGTCTCAAACTTGTAGTATAACTCAACCCTTGTACCTCTGATATTATTCTATAAAATAAAGTATTTTATTGCTGTTTAAAAAATATTTTTGGTTATTTTAGCAATTTTGAGTCATTAACTATATTCCGGGCGAGTTTCGGGTAGACTAGCTGACTTAGTAATCAACCAGTCGTAAATGTCTTTAGAAATATTAATTCTAGAATTTTAGAGATAAATCTGTAGAAAATTAGTTTAAATATTTTTTTTTATGATTTTTATATAATTTTTAAGTATATATTGAAGTAGGGACATAACCGACTAATTAAAAGTTAGAAACCCTAAAAACTGTGTTTCGATGTCTCTTGGAACCTGTGTGTGATTGTATGGATCTAAATAGTTCCACGAGAGATTGAATATAATTTTAACACATTACTATGACTAATTAAGTCGTATTGTAAGTTTCATGAGTAATGACTTAATTTAGTTAATTAATTATCTAGGAGTGTCGGGTTCCGGAGGCGTGGACGCGGGAGCGGTGTTTCATATTTACAGCACAGAATCAGGCAAGATACCTTGCCATTATACTGTTTATATTCAGTCTGCACTTATTTGTATATCACTATTCATTATTTTCAGTTATTAAAGTTCTTGATTTACTACATGCTCAGTGATTATTAGTTTACTTTGTTACTATCCTTTGGTTGCACATGAACCTAGAGTTAAGGGACTACCATCTGTAGTATATCGTATATACCTTGACACAGTTGTACCACGAGGATGTGTGAGATAAGTAGCATGTAGAGGTTCTTGCGTGTGGGTTGATCCCCCATGCGCATGCGTTAGGGCTAACTGCTAATAGAGGCGTGTTAGGAGACTTAGCAGTTAGTAGAGGTACATGGTCGTGGATGTGACTTGACAGGTACATTAGATGGGGAGAACAATACCTAACGTATGGGCTTCTTTGCACTTCCCTACTTACCTGTGCGCTCCGCCGGAGATGCAGGCTCCAGGTGCCCTCTGACGTTTTCCAGAGCGTTATGGACATAGCCCCTTACACATGATGCCCTCTGACGATCTTCGGACGTTACGGACGTAGGCCCCTGGTGCCCTATATGGGGACTATGCCGATCCCATTTACAGCCAGGGCTCGTGCATCGAAGGATTGTTTCTCAACTGCATGATCACTTTAGTATGGTTAGATTACCTATTTATGTCTTGTCACTTTCTTTAATTATGGCATAATTTATATTCAGTATTTAAATGGCATGTTTATTGTATCTTGTTACGTCCCTCTGAGGACCTGGTTATCTCGTCAGGTGTGTGCTCTTGTCTTTCGCAGGTGTTCTAGCTCTAGTCGTGATTATCGCTATTTTTTCGAGGATGATTGCACTTGGATTGTCTTCGCTTCGCTCGCCAAAATCATTTCTTTTCTCATGTATCTTCCTTTACTTGTTGGTAGTGGATTTGTCTCTGCCCAACATATTGTATCAAGACAATTCATTATCTTTATATGATATCTTTTATTCATTTATTTTATATGGATGAGATTAGTTATGGTTCTACTGCATTTTACAGCTTATGTATTCATACGAGGTTTCCATATATTGGAGTATACTTCGTATGAGTACAGCTGGCATGTCTACGTTCTTAGTCCTACGTATTTTGGGACTGGGGCGTTACATATTTTTGTGGTGGCCCATGCAGGTCGAGTTTGTCACTTCGATTACGTTACTGTACCGATGTGAGCCTGCATATAGGATTTGGATATAGGAATCTCATCCACAAGCTTGACTTCCTCCCTTGATTCCAAATCTCGAACTCTCGTCCGATTATCTTGACTTCCTTCTGCTTGATTCCTTTCACTGTAAATCTTATCTTCTTTCGTGCTGAATAGGGAGGTTAGGAGATAACTCATACGAGTATACGTGTAATATTCCTCAATTACTCTATTAGTTGACTTCATAAGTTGAGTAGTATGACTACAACCTACCACCCGTATCCTTTTAACCTAGTATTAAAGTGTAACAGAGTGATAATGAGTATACGCTAGTGTAGGAGAGATGTTTACCTAGAATATAAAGATTTCATAGCCCATACCCATTGGTCAACTAAGGCCTGATACAAGAACTAGTAGGACGACTGTATACGCAAGCACACCGGTTAAGACTTAGATCCTTGTGAAACTCGAACTATTTATTACTGCTTTCAACGTATTCTACCGTACTTATACTTTAAACTATCAAGAATAACGATGCTATTTATAGCCTAGTTTTGCAAGCTTATTCTTTGTCGAGCTTGTTCAGGACATATGTATACTGGGGACGCCCACAAGCATATTGTCTAATTAGAATCAATGTATTATGGTCTGATCAGCCATAGTGCACTTGGTTCACTCTTTATATGATTATCCCACGTGGATTGAGATATAAAGGTATCTAGGATCTCATCCGCAACTGCATTGACAATTCCTCTTGAATTACACATTCGCCTTTGAATTATGTAATTGTATTCAATGACATCTTGCTTGAACTCTTTATTGCTTTTGTCTTTCACTGATTGGAAAGACGAACGCTCGTATTTGATAGATAAATACAGTGTATCCCCATGGCCATGGTGGTCATATGCACAAGTATAGCAACCATCGGCCAAGCCATATAACTACAACCTTGCCTAAAGTTGCTCGTCCTTCCTTCGACCCTAATAGTAATATCGTGACCTTCTAGTCATTTGAGCCTGAAAGATGAGTAAGATCTTACCCTTGGGTAAACTGCAAACCTATGAGACTATCTAATCTCTAGGAATCAATTATTGTGAGTCTCCAAATATTCATCTTGATTCTTGGCTTAACTAGCAACCCGTATGCCTTAACTCAAACCTTACTTGATTAGGCCCCCACAGTTTATACAGAGAAGAATAGACCAAAACAAGGACAAGCATTGCAAGGACCGTGGTAGACACCCATTCCAAGATTAGAGATTTAGTAGATGTTCCTCTAGGTACAAAATTCTATTATCAAAGAAGTGACATAATATTAGAATAACACATTCACCAGCTTAGCCAAAATCTGTAGTATGACGCCCCGTCATTATGTTGTATTAGTAATCAACAAGTGATGCATGAGCACTATATTTAATACCTCTAGAACGCCTGTGACTATAGCCTGGCAGGTTTGACACAAATAGAAATTCACGACTTAGTAGTTAGGAATCTTTCCCATGATGTTCTTTAGAGTTCGTTGTTCCACCGATAGACTCTCGTACACCATGGACAAGCGGGTCATTCCATCTTATCGACTCAGGTACAAATGTACGCGATCATTCCTATTTATTATGACTCGGGATACAATCCTCGAAACTGATTCACAACTACTCTATCATGTTATCGATCACATCGTGACTTATTATTACCAAATGACAAGGTACGATATCGCGACTCAAATATTCCTAACCTCATTATTCCTAAAACCATATCCTAGTCTCTAGAGTGAATAGATTGTAAGCCATTCTTACTTTTAGGAATTTGGGGATCACCGATTGATTAAGGTAAATTGGTTCTCACTAGGATGATAAATTAGTGACTCGTGAACTCTCATTTTCTTTTTAGATCTTTTGGTGTCCCTTACCGTAACTTTGATATTTGAAGTGTAATACTAGCTGTTACCTTCCAACAAAATTTATATACAAAACTTAAACGAGTCCACCTTCAAGTAGATATATCATGTCCCACACAAATACATCTCCTTGGACTCTATTATTATGATACGACTTTTAGGTCAAAAGGGACTAGCGATAACCCTTATAATAACACTGATGTACTTTCGGACTGCAGTTAGAGATCCAACCTCGACTCAAATCTTTTGGCCCAATATATGGTTGAGATCTACTCGAAGCCCTCTACGCACCTGCCACTAGTGTGCCACTCAATAGAGGCCTTGTGTGCTACTTAAACATAGAAGTCACAGAAGGCACATCTTATGACTTACAAAACCTATTCTACCGATCCGACAGGAAATTGCCCAACCACTTGAATTTGAACCTATTCTACATTACCCTAACCTAATAGGGATGGTTTAAAATTCTACAAAATTTTCTCCAGCCACCATAGATTAAAATCTAAAGTTCATGCAATCAAAAATTGAAGTCCAATTAGGGAACCTATTGAGACTCAGTTAAACCCATCATAGCCCATCGCCATATTTGCACTATAAAACCAAACTTGATGAAATAGGCCCTCATCCCTATTATGTAGGTCCCACCTCTTGGCTCAATATTTCTCCTTCCATAGATTTCGTAACTGCATCTCTTTGTAGCCTATGTTATGCATCTCTCGGTACCAACTTGCTTTCGGATATACTTGACCAAGACCTCTCATACTGTCTTGACCAAACATAATTAATATATGGGCCATATTAAATAGATAATACCTAGACTTCCTATAGAGTCTATAACTATGATTGGAAATACCTCATACTTCCTATACCTCCTTGAAATTTGACCTTCTTAGAAGCCATATTACTGTACTTTCCCCGATTAACCAACTTCTATAAGTTGGGTAGAACATTGAACTTATTATACTCTACCTCTCAGAATGGGATTACAATCGTGACCGTTCTTCTGTCTGTATGGAATTTATGAAACGATCTTTTATTTTGCATTTTATATCCATTTGCTCGTGTGTTTAGATAACTACGGTAATAGATTGCAACCTAAATTCTTCAAGTCAATCATAGAATCATTTTTGTTTAAATTAATAGCAAATTTTTTGAGGCAAATAGATCGCAAGCCTCTCTAAGAAACATAAGATTTTGGAATTAGCAAGTGGTTGAAAATGATTGGTTCCAATTAGACTAATAATTCAATGGTTCATAACGTCGACCCATATTCGTATCATTTGATACCTTCGACCGTGATTTTGATAATTGAAGCACAATACTAGCCTTTTCCTTTCGACAAAGTTCACACTCACGAACTAGACAAGTCATACTACTCACATGACATACATGTCCCGCACAAAGGAACTTTTCAGTGCTCCATTTAAATTACACCACGTGTATGACACATTTTTTCCTCAAAACAAACCATAGAGACCCAAATTCGATCTATTCGATTCCACCCATGCAAATATCGACCCATTCCCTTAACTAAACTGAATACTCAAGATCTATGCAAGACGTAGCACACCTATGACGCATGCCTTCTAACAAGCAAGCGCATGCCTCCTACGCAACACCAAACATCAGCCCAAACATATTAGTCGTTATGACTTAGAGTTTTCAAAACACTTGCCTAATCATATTCTATAGCCTGGGTTCTTTAATTATCATTGATTCTCATCACTTGGCCATAAATTTTTCTTCCCTAAGTTTTCAAGCTCACTTCTTTGTTTCGCATGTTAGACTTAAAACGAATCATTCTGAACCGACACACCTTAGTATACTCAAACAAGAGGTCGCTACTAGCTTGTCAAAAGCATGACCCCTATAGTGACAATGTTTGATTGTAGTAACTTTCTTATAGTTGTTATTGACCAAGAACGTTATAGTGTTATCGAGGCTCACTTAGAATCCAAGACTATGGTCAAAAGTATCCATTATTCTCGTGCCCCTCCCTAGGAATCGTCCTCCTCAAGGTATTGTAATGACGACGATCTTTACAGGTGGCCAACTTCTAAAAGTTGGGTAGAGTATGGAAGGAAGCATACCCCATCTTGAAGAATATTAGGTCAATTGGGATTCCTATGACAACCACCCCTCCATTATTTCAAAAATTGAGCTAAGATTTGACGTACCTACTCTCCCTCCCTACAAAAATCTCGCAATTCTTGATATTATGATTATTTTTAATTTCGAGGACGAAATTGTCATAAGTTGGGTAGGATGTAAAATCCCTTATAATTTAAAGAAATATTTAAATTATTTTTGGATTTTATTTAATTCTAATTTATTTTTATCTTATTTATATTATATAAAAGAACTATAGCCATGGTTGAGTTCGAATATGCAAGACGACTAGAA
The DNA here is from genome assembly GCA_029216955.1 of Iris pallida. Taxonomy (NCBI): domain Eukaryota; kingdom Viridiplantae; phylum Streptophyta; class Magnoliopsida; order Asparagales; family Iridaceae; genus Iris; species Iris pallida. The sequence continues at coordinate 30,439,020 of JANAVB010016195.1, read as the reverse complement.
AGTATGGCATGTCTAGCGTGGTCGAGTGCTTTAACTAGTATGCTAGCCATGTTAGGAATGCCATGGTCATATTGTAATCTCTTGCATGTTAACCATTTAAATTATGGCACAAGTTATATTTTTATTTAATTAATTAGTTAAGAAAGCCTTTGTGACTTTTTAGGAGACCCGGTTGCACCAAACCTTCCCAAATCTATTCCAAGCCAAATCCAACCCTATGTAGGCATGTTGGGCATTAATAAATATTAATAATTATATTTATTTGTATTTAATTCAGATTTTGTAGTATAATTACATAGATAGAATTAAATAGTTCTATATTAGGAAATCCCTTTTTAAATCCTCAATCCAATCAATTTGCCAACTCACCAAACAACCAAATCATGCCAAGTGGACCCCCACCATGATAATTTCGGCCAAGCAACCCCCCCATGGCCGAATGCATCAAATTAAATAGGATTTAAATACTAGATTGCTTAAAATTCATTTAAGGATACGTTTAAATATACCAACTTATCCCAAATCTCAACCAAATCCTAATCTTTCTCTCCCTCACCTTTGGCCGACCAAAACCCTCTCCCTCTCTATAATTTCGGCAGCAACAAACTCCCCATAGCCTCTATACATCATCTCCTCCATTGCACATCTCTCCATCCTTCATAAAAACTCATCTCCTCCACCATACATCCCCGAAACCCCTCAAAACAAACCCTAAAAACTCCATCTCCCCTATCCAATCCTCTATAGCCATTATAAACTATCCCATACTCACCAAGAGAGGATTAGCAAGCGATGATAGCGAAAAAGATTGGAGCTTTGGTGAAGAGAAGTCATCATCACCCATTCTAGCAAGAATCTTTGGTAAGAACCCTAATCTTTTCTTCTAAAAACCTTTGCTAAAATTTTGTAGAAAATATGTTATTAATTATGTAGAAATTATATTATGATGGCTTTTGTTAGGTATAATCATCCATAAAGATTTCATAAAATATAGGCATAATATTCATGTGTCGGTAGGATCAAAATTAACCCCATTGTAAAGGAACTATGAGTTATTGGTGCATATTTTCGAAACTGAATTTTATGTGTGTTCATATACCTAAATTAGGATTTTTTTTAGTATTTTTCCATGATTTTTAGCAACTCAATCTGGTCGAGAAAATTGTAGGTCAAAACTAGCTAATTTCGGGTATTCGGCTGACCTAGAATGTCTCAAACTTGTAGTATAACTCAACCCTTGTACCTCTGATATTATTCTATGAAATAAAGTATTTTATTGCTGTTTAAAAAATATTTTTGGTTATTTTAGCAATTTTGAGTCATTAACTATATTTCGGGCGAGTTTCGGGTAGACTAGCTGACTTAGTAATCAACCAGTCGTAAATATATTTAGAAATATTAATTCTGGAATTTCAGAGATAAATCTGTAGAAAATTAGTTTAAATATTATTTTTTATGATTTTTATATAATTTTTATGTATGTATTGAAGTAGGGGCATAACCGACTAATTAAAAGTTAGAAACCCTAAAAACTGTGTTTCGATGTCTCGTGGAACCTGTGTGTGATTGTATGGATCTAAATGGTTCCATGAGAGATTGAATATAATTTTAACACATTACTTCGACTAATTAAGTCGTATTGTAAGTTTCACGAGTAGTGACTTAATTTAGTTAATTAATTATCTAGGAGTGTCGGGTTCCAGAGGCGTGGACGCGGGAGCGGTGTTTCATATTTTCAGCACGGAATCAGGCAAGATACCTTGCCATTATACTATTTATATTCAATCTGCATTTATTTATATATCACTGTTCATTATTTTCAGTTATTACAGTTCTTGATTTACTATATGCTCAGTGATTATTAGTTTACTTTGTTACTATCCTTTGGTTGCACATGAACCTAGAGTTAAGGGACTACCGTCTGTAGTATATCGCATATACCTTGACACAGTTATACCACGAGGATGTGTGAGATGAGTAGCATGTAGAGGTTCTTGCGTGTGGGTTGATCCCCTATGCGCATGCGTTAGGGCTAACTACTAATAGAGGCGTATTAGGAGACTTAGCAGTTAGTAGAGGTACATGGTCGTGGATGCGACTTGACAGGTACATTGGGTGGGGAGAAAAATACCTGACGTATGGGCTTCTTTGCACTTCTCTGCTTACCTGTGCGCTCCACCGGAGACGCAGGCTCTAGGTGCCCTCTGACGTTTTCTAGAGCGTTATGGACGTAGCCCCTTGCACATGATGCCCTCTGACGATCTTCGGACGTTACGGACGTAGGCTCCTGGTGCCCTATATGGGGACTATGCCGATCCCATTTACAGCCAGGGCTCATGCGTCGAAGGATTGTTTCTCAACTGCATGATCACTTTAGTATGGTTAGATTACCTATTTATGTCTTGTCACTTTCTTTAATTGTGGCATAATTTATATTCAGTATTTAAATGGTATATTTATTGTATCTTGTTACGTCCCTCTGAGGATCTGGTTATCGCGCCAGGTGTGTGCTCTTGTCTTTCGCAGGTGTTCTAGCTCTAGTCGTGATCATCGCTATTTTTTCGAGGATGATTGCACTTGGATTGTCTTCGCTTCGCTTGCCAAAATCATTTCTTTTCTCATGTATCTTCCTTTACTTGTTGGTAGTAGATTTGTCTCCGTCAACATATTGTATCAAGACAATTCATTATCTTTATATGGTATCTTTTATTCATTTATTTTGTGTGGATGAGATTAGTTATGGTTCTACTGCATTTTACAGCTTATGTATTCATACGAGGTTTCCATATATTGGAGTGTACTTTGTAAGAGTACAGCTGGCATGTCTACGTTCTTAGTCCTACGTATTTTGGGACTGGGGCGTTACAATCCTTATATTGATTACTTATCTTATTTATATATTTATGTAATCATCGCTTGTTACCCATAATATGTAAACTACCCATACTTGATTAAAAGCCACTTATTTAATAACAAAATATTAAATAATAAAAAATATATACTAAAAAATGAAGGAAATTTTAGGAAGGGGTTTTACAAAGTCTTCAGGAGAGTTTGGGAACTCATCTCAAGTTTAGTTTAGCTTATAATCCGCAGACAGATGGTCGGTCAGAGCGCACGATTCAAACTCTTGAAGATATGTTGCGATCCTGTACACTAGACTTCGGTAGTTCGTGGAAAGATCACCTACATCTCGTAGAGTTTGTAAAACCCCTAAATTTCTACTGATTTTTTTTATATAAATTTGGTATCAATTAATTTTCTTGTATTTATACGTCTCAATAATGTATTGTACGTCACGCGCAAGATTTATTTTTCTTTATTGCTCGACGAGTGCAAATATGTGCGAGCGTACATATTTTTAGAAAAATATTTTCTATTTTTGAAATGATATATATAATAATTATTTTTGCCATTATACCAAATTTCTAAGTTCGTTATTTTAAGCCTTTTCTTCTAAACATTTATTAATAATAAATTACATTTCATTGTATACTAGAAAAGCATAATTTTGTATAAATAATTATGCATACATATCTCATAATTAATTATTAGTTTATTTTTAAATAATAATGTAATTTTTGAAATTATTATTATATGTATTTTAGAAAATATATTTTGAAATTTTTGTGGCAATTTAAATCTTTGATTGGATTTTATGGATTTAATTTAAATAGTTAAAGATAGAATTTATACTTAAATTGCGTTTAGATTATCTAGTTTTAAATTAGAATTTAATTTGAATTTGGATTTGATTATTAATTTAAATTAATAGATTGAGTTATCTAATTGGGCTTAAATATTCTAATCCTTATCTAACTGGAAATTTCCACATCCTATAAATAGGCAGGTACTCATCCATATATTTCTAATCTCCAAATTCCACAACCAAACGTACGTGTATCGTATTTCCCGTATAAATTATTATTCCAATATTACATATACATATATCCCCTCCGTGTCGATAACCCGATACGATAATATCACCAATACCTAACACGATCTCCTCCCTGGCCAATACTCCTCTCCGCCCCGACAACCCCGCTCCCTGTCTCCAACCCATCGCCACCGTGACCGGCCTTCTCCGACCAAACACCATTGCCGCCACCAACAACCCCGAACCCCCGATACCAGCAAACCCACCCCAGCCCACTGTCCAGCCCCAGCCAGCCACCATCTCCTCGACGAGCCTTCGACCACACCCAAACCCGGCCAACCACTAACCCATCACCACTGCCCGTCGTAGAAATGCAACCCCAGCAGCGCCGCCCACCACCATCTTCACCACTGTCTTCATTCCCACCACCAATATCAGTCGGCCGATCCCACGTACACACACCGCCGCCACCGCGACCGGCCGTCCGCCCCAAATCAATACCAAATTAAAAACTAAAATCGAAACCATCGCCATTACCTCGACGGCGAGCTTCCTTCGCCGCCCGTGAGCCAGTCGTCGTATCCCACCGGCTCGATTCCGGCATGCCAGCACCGCTGCTCCCTGGCCGAGCGCCGAGAGCCGAGCCCCATTGAACTACCCCCGCTCCTCGACCCCTCTCTCCTCTGCGACCGCCGCCAACATCGGCATCCACGCCACTCCGGCGAGCTCCGCCGTGCGAGTTTGTAGTGGCTACCGCAGAGATCCCCGTGCCCTAGCCGCCGTAGTCTCGACCGCCCGCCGCCCTGTCCTCCATGCCGCCGCCGTGCTCCTCCTCTGTCCTCCTCTTCCTCCACCGCGACCGCGCCTGACTGCCGCCTCCGCGGGGCACCCAACCGCGTGCACCGCCCATCTCGAACCGCTCTCACGACCGCCCCCTTCATCCCCATCTCCTCCCGCAGTGCCGCCTCCGGCTTGCTACCGACGCCGGCGACTTTGACTCCCCAAGCCTCCGCTCTCCTCCGCTTCTTCGATTCCCTGGCTCACCCTCTCCGACTTTTCCCTCTCTCACTCCGCCCGACGTCGATCCAGCCCGGCCGAGCCACTCCCCCAACACGTCCCCTCGCTCACTATCTCTTTCTCTCTTCCTCTCATTTTTTTCTCAGCTTCTTACTTGGTAAATGTCTCTCTCTCTCTCTCACTGCAGTCTTTTTCCCCTTTTATTCCCGTTCAGAAGTTTTCTTTTGTTTTTTTTTCTTTTTCCCTGTTCCTTCGGTCCTCTCTCGAAAGGAGAGAAAACAGAGAGGATAGATGCTTACTGTTATTACAATTTTTTTATTATGGATGATGTTGTTATTGTTTGGATTAAAAAGATTCAGTATCTGCATTATTTATATTATTAGTATGTATATTATTGTAAGTAGTATTATTATCCTGTTTTATTAAATAAATAAATTAATAAATAAATAATAGTTTCCAAAAATTATGATTGACAACTCAGTAGCCCTAAAATATTTTCCTAGATTTTTATAAATTGATTTAAGATATTTTGACTGATATAAATATAAGTTTCTATAAAAAAAAAATTCTATGTTACAAATCTAAAGTTTTGCCTAAAAATGATTTTTATATTTTTCAGTATTCATCTAAAAAGTGTATTTGACTAATAAAAATTATAGTTTACAAATTATATATATATATATATATAAATATTTTCAAGTATTCATGTAAATTTATTTTCCAGGTATATTATAAATAGTTTTCTAAATTCATATATATTATTTATCCTTTTTTTTCCTTTGATTTTTCTCCTGTCCATGACCAATCCAACTTTTTCTATTCCCTTGCCAATACCATACCTCTTCCTTATCGACCCTAGCTAACTTGACCGTCCTGGACCCGATGGAACTGCTCGTGCCACCAACAGAGGTCCCCTTGTGTAGTTGTTACACCGAAGTCGCAGTTCGTGCCACCTTGATCATTGCAGCACACCAGACGTCCTACCAGAAAAGACACCTTGTCATTTGCTGTTTATTTATTTTAGCTCATATTTTATGCATTATTTATTTTCTTTATGCAAAATAAACTGTGATACATGGCATAACCTGTTAGAACTTACTGTTCAGTTTTATTTCCTGCTATTTATTATTTTTCTTACACATTAAACCTAGATTTAAGGGACCACCTTTGTGTGTTGCATTCATTGGCCTTGACACGTTGTATCACGAAGTTGTGTGTCGCATGTAGAACACGGACATGCGTGACTGGCTGGCCACCGGTGCATATAAGCCGTGCGATAGGATTAACCGCTAATAGAATTGCATGCTAGTTTGACTTAGCGGTTATAGAGGTTTACTGTTGTGGATACAACATAATAGGCATTGGGTGGGAAGAACAGTTCCTTAATGTATAGGTCATATATGTACTGTCCTGATTGTCGGTTATCTCCAACGGGAGGTACGGTCCAGATTGCCGGTTATCTCCAGTGGGGGATACGGTCCTGATTCCTGATATTCCTGATCCGGCCCATGCGTCAAAGGTTTGTTCCTTATTACATATTCACCATAGTACGGTTAGGTACCCTATTGCATGCATCCTTTATTGTTTGAGCAATAGTTATTCAGTTTATATGGCATGATATTATGTGTCTTGTTACGTCCCTCTGAGGACCTGATTATCTCGCCAGGTGTGTGCTATTATCTTTAGCAGGTGTTCTAGCTCTAGCCGTGGTCCTCTCTATTTCTTCGAGGATGATTGCACTTGGATCGTCTTCGCTTCGCTCGCTAAAAATCATTCTTTTGTATATCATGTATTTCTTTTCATAGTTGGTAGTGGATTTGTCTCCGCCCAACTACATGTACCAAATGACAATTTCATAGTTGATTATATGATATCTTCTATTCTTTTATTTCGTGTGGATGAGATTAGTTATGGCTCTACTGTATTTTACAGTATATATATTCATATGAGGTTTCCATATATTAGAGTATACTTCGTATGAATACAGCTGGCATGTCTACGTTCCTAGTCATACGTATTTTGGGACTGGGACGTTACATAGTTCTCCTACAATAACAGTTTTCAGGCCAATATCCAGATGGCACCATTTGAGACACTGTATGGCAGGATGTGCAGATCACCTTTAGCCTGGGATGATGTAGGCGAAAGGCAGATGCTTGTTCCAAAAATGGTTACGCAGACTATCGAGGTGGTCAGACGCGTTAGAGAACATCTTCGAGTTGCACAAGATCGTCAGCGCCATTGGACCGATTATCAGTGGCGTCCTTTTGAGTTTTCTATCGGCGACCACGTATTTCTTAGGATCTTGCCTACCCGTGGTATTATTCGATTCGGTGTACGGGAAAACCTTAGTCCTAGGTATATAGGGCCATTTGATATTCTCGAGCGAGTAGGTGATTTGTCCTATCATCTCGCTCTTCTACCGTCGTTACGTGAGGTACATGACGTATTCTATGTATCCCAATTGCGATAATACATTCCGGATCCGAGCTATATCCTTGATCATTCAAAATTGGTTGTTGGTACCAACCTTTCGTATGAGGAAAGGCCCGTATCCATATTGGGCCGAAGAGAGGAGGTACTCGAAAATAAGACTATTAGTTTAGTCCGTGTTGCTTGGGGTCATCACCCTTTGGATGAGTCAACTTGGAAACGTGAGGATGATATCCGATCACGATATCCACACATGTTTGACTCATAAGGCATAATGTCTTCCTTATGCCTTATGATTTTACTTCCTTGCTTGCATGAATATTTTCTTGATTGACTGCTAGTCGTAGATTGCCAGTATTGGTGTAGCTTGTCCCGACACCTCTAGCCTCTTGATTAAATTTCGAGGACAGAATTCTTCTAAGGTGGGTAGAGTTGTCACTCTCGTTTTTCATTATACGTATTTCTAATATACATAGACGGATTCTGACGTTTGTCAGGTGACCTATATTTTGACTTATATTGTGTAGCCTAGTCTTGGGTTAATCTAGCCTTGGTTTATTTGGTCTTGGTTCATCGTGGCATGACTTGGTTTACTTTGGTTCATCTTGGCTTGGCTTGGCCTGGTTTGGTTTTGTGTCGTTTGAGATGAGTATATTGGTATATAAGTCAACCCCTCTCTCACTCTCCTCCATAACTCTTCATTTATTTTCTTCATCTTCTCCATTACTCCTCCCCACCTACTAAAGAAATACTAGGCAAGTGCAACTTGCTTCATGATGGATCTCAAATTTTATTGTTCCATTGTCTTCCTTGCTTGATTCTAAGCCTCTTTAGAACTTGGAGATTTTGGTTTTGATGGTTATATTTTTGTAGATCTAAGTTTATAGTTTTTTCAGTTTTTCTTAGTTTTGATCTCTTAAACTTTGTTATTTTCGAAAACTATTTGTTCCATGTTGTAGAGAATTCAATTTCATTCCGTTTAGACCTTTATTTTGCCCAATTTCGAGTCCTTCAGCCCAAGTTATGGACATTGGAAGTTTCTAAAACTCCATGGCCAAAAGCTTGCTGGTAGGGACGATACCTCGCACACATTTTGGTTCGCGCACCTTGCACCTCGTGTACCTTTTGGTCCGCGCACCTTGTACCTTGCGCACTTTTTGGTTCGTGCACCTTGCACCTCGTACACCGTTTGGTCCGCGCATCTTTTGGTCCGTGCACCTTGCACCTCGCACACCTTTTGGTCCGCGCATCTTGCACCTCGCGTACCTTTTGGTCCTCGCACCTTGCACCTCGTGCACCTTTTGGTTTGCGCACCTTACACCTCACGCATATTTTGGTCCGCGCACCTTGCACCTCGTGCACATTTTGGTCTTCGTACCTTGCACCTTGTGTACCTCGTGTACCTTACACCTCGTACACCTTACACCTCGTGCACCTTGCACCTTGTGCCATGCACCTTTTGCCCGTGCACGAATCACTCTAAGTGACTGTTTTTGCCCATTTAAGTTATTTTGTAGCTACAATCTTGAAAAAACTCAAAACATGAAAGTTGTAGATCTTTGTCTTGGTCTCAAGAATCTTCTTGTCTCACTTTAATCATATTTCATATGTGACTTATAGTTTCAATCACACATAGGTGTTCTCGATTTTTTTTGCATATTTTTTTTCTATACTTGGCCTAAATTGCGACAACCCGACTTGACACTTAATAGTCTTGAGATAGTAAGGTGAACTTAACTTGACCATGATAATAAAACCCATCTTGATAACTCTTGATAAGTGGCCCATCGAGGTGCACTCCAGACAAGTACTCTTGACATGACAAGTAACCTGATATGACATGCATAATCTTGAAGCGTTGTTGCGACAGCTACCCTGACTTGCTAAGTAACTCTTGTCCGTTGACTTTTTTGATTGTGCCTATACAAGCTACCTGTCTCATCTTGCATCATGTCTAGGACATGGATTCCTGGTTACCACGATCAGGAATTCACAATGAATCTAACTAGGTTAATGACTAGATTGATCAAGTAGTTCATATAGAGAAATTTTTCCCAGTTACAGGCGATCCTGTTATCCCGGCAACACCTGAGGGACTTGTAGCCTGCCGACGAGTAGGGCACATTTCCAGCCTACTATTATGTGGGAGACTTCTTGAAAACATAAGTACTGAAAGTACACCAGTAATCTTGATAACTCTTGTAACTCTAATAAATTACCTCGCCTGGATAACCTAGATAGCTGCAGGGCTTGTGACTGCAGGCATATCTCAACTGCATCTTGCTAGTAACTAGGCCTGTGATAACCCTAGTTAGCTAATGGTAGCAAACCGTAGGACTTGATTGGCCATGCCTGAATGCTTGCTCGTGTTTAGCATGGGAATTATATTTCTTCTCTTGTTTTTTCTAATGCAAGCTATTATTTTATTCTAACCCTGTCTTCTTGTCATTTAAGCATGTTTATTTTTTTATTCTTCTATTTTATTATCTGTTGGTTTTAGTTTCTTAATGAAGCCTTCCATGTGGTACTTGCTCTTTTTGGAGTCTGACCCAGCTGGTTTTGTATGGCCAGATTTCGGAGTGATACCCGAGGATCTTCCTGCTTATCAGCCAGATGGTGAACACCAGACGTAATATTGGCAATGAGTGGGTTTTTTATTTTGACTCTCCCACTCTATTTTAAATCATTTATTTGAGGCATTTAGCCGCCGAGCAAGTGTTAGCTAATGTTGAAACTTAATTTCTGTTTGCCTAAGGGCTGTAACATGATTGACAAATCCTAGGGTTTATCATATATGAGTTAACTCTTGCTAGTCTCGCATTTTGTATGACTAGCTTCATGATCATCTGAATATGTTTGGGACACTTTACTTTGTATGTCTGATGATCTAACATCTTTTACATTTATTTGTTTGCTTGAGATTGAGACACTTGGCTTGCTCCTGACCATAGAAACTGATGGATTGTAGTTTAACTCTCATGCATCTAGACAGCCGTAACCGTATTGTGAGGTAGACTGTACTTCAATATACGTAGCTGGCTATGTCTGTCCCCCGCTATTCAGTATTCTGGTTTTGGGGCATGACATGCACAGCGCTCCTGTGTACACGAAGAATGTGGAGGCATGAAGACATCGTCTGCTCCCTGCGAGTGTAGGACGAAAAAAGAATCTGCGATGCAGTTGGTGTATAAATCAAGACCCAACTGTACTCAGATTACCATCAACTGCTGCTGTTGTTAAGCAGATCCATCACCGCCAAAGAGGAGGTCCGTCTTTCAAAGGCTGCGACCGAGAACTGATGAAGAAAAAGAAGAAAAGCCCCGCGTTGCTTCATACAATATTGTTCGGGACTCTCCGTTCCAGAAGAAGCTATCCAAGAAACCCCTTTCCTCGGTTGGCAAGTCCAAATACCGGCCTGGGGGTAGCAAGAAGCCTGTGCCTAAAGAAGGCATGTTCCAACACACGCGCTCCAAGGACGGATCATCGTCGTAAGAAGACGATTCATCGACCGCTGTACCTGCTGGGGGTAGCCAGCCTGCTACGGTGTATAACAACCCTTCGTTTCAGCATGACGAAGAGAAATATGACACCGACACTTCTGCCGGTACAAGCAGTCAGAAGACCGGGGTTAGAAACAATGTCGAGTCGGAGGACGATCGCAACTTGCCAGTCTTCCCACAAGACGATTAGCACCAACACCCCGAACCAGAAAGTGAAAGATACTACCCCAACTACCCCTTCTACTTACACGCACATAGCATTTGTGCACATGGCGGCTGATGACAACGAAGAATCAAGTGGAAGTACTGATCAGCAGAAACTCATTGAGGCTCTCGAAGGAAGTCTTAACGTATTGAACATATCCATGTAGACTTTAGCCTCTGTCGTTCTGGAGATCAATAACAAATTGGTTCCCACTGCCTCCATACCTGCGGTCCGGCGGTTCGTGATGGGTCTAGTACCCTACCCGAAATAAACCAAGTCGCGCAGTCGGCGGCTACTCCGTCGACCATCAATCCAGCAGTATCTAATAAAATACAGCAATCACTCGAGGAGTTATACGCTCGCAACGATGCCAAAGAAAAGCAAGCCACACTCTGTAAGATGGGTATCCGAATGCCTTATGCCGCTGAGTGGGACGATGTGGTTTATCCACCTAAATATAAACCACAGACTATCACCCCTTATGATACTAAGGAGTCGCCCAGATGATACTTGAGGTACTTTGCCTCAGTAACAGGACACCTGCTAAAGGACGACACCCTTCTCACCAGCATCTTCGTTGGAGCTCTACAGGGGTGGCCTATGAATGGTTCTGCAGTTTACCCGACAACTGCATTAAATCCTTTGAAGACCTGAAGAACATGTTCCTGGAACAGTTCTACGAAGGAGGGCTGGATATGACGATGTCTACTCTCATGGACATCGTTCAGAAAGAAAAAGAGCCCGTACGAGCGTACATTAAACGCTTCTGCTAGGCTGCCCTAAGGCTACCTCCAGGCATGCCTTAGCCAATGCTCATGGATTCATGCCCCAAGAATATGCTCCCTGTTATTAAACTGTGGCACAGTGCTCCCTGCACCGAGTAGACGCCCTTCATTACTGAAGCAGACGTAGCTCAGAAGAAGGCCCAGGACGCACAACTCCTGGGTCTAAACTTTCCCTATATTGAAGATAAAGGAAAGCGAGTAAGAGACGATAAAGGCAAGCAAGCTATGGCCGTCAATATTATAAAGGGTCCAGCGCTCGTGAGCACCAAGCCAGCTGAAGCACAGAAGACGAAGGAAACCTACACCATAAAGGACAAAGATACTCTTGAGTTATTTGAGATGCTGACCAAGGGCGGCAGGCTGCAGCTTCCACCTCCCAAGCCTCCTGACGAAGTAGAAAAGGTGGATAATTCCAAGTACTGCCATTACCACCAGTACATCAACCAATCAACACGCGACTACTACATGTTGAAAAGACATATTCAATTTATTATCGACGCTAAAGTCATCTCCCTCGATTACGAAGAAAAGAATGTGACGGCCGACATTGTCACTATACAGATCGGGAGCTTCCCGACAGTCGAGACTCAAGACGGCGTCGTCCCTATCCCAAAGGCAATAATGGAAGTCGTCAACCTTCCGCCGGCTAGGGACAATGCTCAGGGCCTCATCCCCTTCACAATACCGCAAGGTGAAGTGATGTGGGTTCATCCAGATCTCACTGCTGACATGACCGCACCAGCAGCACGCCCGGCTAAAGGGAGGAAGGTCTGGACATTTCGTATGGTCTCCTCCTCGGTAGAAGACACCAGGGTGACCACTCGTTCGTCTCTCTAACGAGAAGAAAACCAGCCACCTGAAGAAGAGACGCCCCCATCGGCGACTCATTCTACTCTCGATACAGCACAAGCCGGACCTTCTTAACCTCCTGCCGCAAATAAGCAGAAACAGAAGGAGGTCTGCTTCGATAAGCCTCTACGAAAACACATGGCAGTAGGCCCGATCAAGCCCTACAACTTCGATATACTGGCGCAACTGGCCAACATGCCGGCTCGGTTATCACTCTTCGAGCTCCTCCGGCTCTCCAAAGCAACTTGGGACGCCCTCAGCGAGGCGCTGTAGAATGCAGAGGCTTACCTCGCATAGGTGAAGCAGCCCAAGGAAGACCCTGCGGCATGTCCGTTTTGCCATAGCGTGGTTGAGGTGATTTCTAACGTCATATTCGCACAGCATGATATGCTGCTAAAGAACAACTGGCACAACCGACCCCTGTACTACACAGGATAAATGGGTGCCTTCAAGGTTGATCGCATTCACATCGACCTGGGCTCATCGCTCAGCATTATCCCTCGAAGTCTGCTCCAAGCTCTAGGGATCCCGATATACCGTCTTACGGCATCGAACACAACCATCAGTGGCTTCATCACGGGGAAGAGTGAGCCTCTGGGCAAGATCCGATTGAAGTGCCAAATAGGTTGAAATTTAAAAACTTTGAAGGAGATCTTGTAGAAGCTTAAAAATATCAAGGCAGTGCAGTGCACTACTCACAGATAGCGCTAAGACTTATCTATCAAATGGCGTCCAGTATCTAATCGCGCCCAAACCCAAATAGCACCACCTTCAGATAGTCTGGGGTGGCACATGGCAATCTTCCTTAAAAAGCTAAGTTGTCAGTCATAATGATAACACGACAGTCGTTGAAAATCTCTTCGAATCTCGAGCACGCAATGTTCAAGGAGATTTTGTCAGATTTGCCATAATGATGGCCATTTGTTTCTCAGCACCATTCATCGATGGGACAAAGTGATTAAAATTCTTCATGAACTTAATGCTTTTCGTAATTGGCGTCAATCAATCAATTATCATCCAGAAGCAGTTAGATGACGTGGCGCACAAGCCACTAATCTCGAAGAAAGTACACATAATACTGCCCGCAACCAAACGCACTTCTCTTACAGAATGCTACGCGTCTCACGCAGTTAAGCTAACCGTTCGCACGACCGGACGATTACACGCCAAACAGTACATAATCAGGCTTGTTTTATACTGCGCCAATCATGATAACTACTTGACAGTTATTTCAAAACTCTATAAATAGAGTTCAAAATCACCTTTCAAGCATCATTAATGATCATAATCTCCTGACTGAGCTTCAGCAACACGCTCAAGAGCTTTTTTTTCTCCAATATTGCATAGTCAAAAGGATAAAGTGGTCGTCTTCTGATCAGATTCCTATAATAGTATTTTCCAGGAATTCAATTGTACTCGTGTATTCTTTGCTTTTTCTTAGTTTGTATTTACACTTTTGTTTTTACAAACACATGGTATCTTAATCGATATCACACATTTACCTAATACTTTAGTCTGTATCTCAAATATCTTAACTATAGTCAATACCTTAGTTCTAGGGTTAATACCTTGGTAAACTAGTTTTCTAGTCCATACTAGTCAATACTTTGCTAATATCCAAGTTGTACCAGTTATTGTTGTCAATACGAGCTAATAGTAACTAATACTAGCTAATATACATACTATATATCATAATATATATAGACTCTAATATAACACTAACGCATATTAGCTTAGTCTATATACTCATTACCTAGCTATTACCTTAGTCATTACCATAACCAATACCTTAACATATTATCCCTATCATAGTTTCTAGAGTAATACCTTAGCTAATACCATTACCTTGACCAACACCCAATACCTTAACTCATATCTTGATACCTAATCCATTACCCAAGCTAGACACTACCCTTACCATGGTATTTTAATCCAATACTCAATATCATAACCTTACCTTAGTATTTTAGTATTACCACATACTAGTTCTGATATTTTGTATCTTGGTATTCTAAATACCTTGATACACCCTAGGATACCACACTCTAATTTACCCTCACACATATTCCACTTGTTTGCATATAGTACCATGGTACTATATTAAGTATCATATGATACCAACCCCCAAGATACTAATCCATAACCATAATCTACAGTTACCTTACACCCAAGATACTCATTCTACTCTTGGCACTTGACATCTTGCTATTACACATTATCCAGTTCTAATATCCAATGTCTTAGTATCTTGACCAATATCTTATCCTCCTAGATACTTACCAACTAACTCTAATACTAATACCTGATACTAAATAGAATATCTTACTCAAGTCACAATACTCACTTACCCTTACTCATGACATTTGAGTGTCATGATACCAATATCCTCATGGTACCTAATTATCACACTATTACCTTGCCCCAAACTCTAATACCTTGACACATAATTTATCTATACTTGGCTCACTTGATAACCACTTGTATCAACACTAACACTAACTAACTAACTCATATTACCTAACAATAATATTTTTTTTTACCTAACAACAATATATATATATATATATATATATATATTCTTTTTTTATGTCCATTTTTTGGGCCCCCATTACCGGACCGTGGCACCCACGCGACCACCCAGCCATACGTGCCCGAGAGGGTATGTATGTATGTGTGTGTACTATATCATACATATGCTTGACAACCTACGATACCCATACTCACTTGATATCCATACTACCTAGGATCATAGGATACACAAAATACCTGTCATATAGTCAATTCTCTACTTGTAACCAATACTGTATCTATTAGATCTAATAAATTCTAGGGTTAAAGTATGTCGTAGCCCTTCGTATCAGCTTTTCGAAACTTCAAACGGAGCATATTTTCGTATCCGAATGTTCCCAAAATTACGAAATTACCGAAAAACGTTCGTATTTCGAACACCTGACACTCAAACAGTTTTACAGAAAGTTCCACAACGAATTTAGCCAATTAATTTATATATTTGGTAAGGTAACTTTGATACGGTTCTTTTTTATAAAAAAATAGAAGATTAATGGGAGTCCTGAGTTAGGAGTTATGACATTTCTAAGTTGTTATGGCTGCTAAAAATAAGACTGAATACTACAAAAAAATGGGACTATTTTGGACAAAAGAACACATGTATACGCCTAATTTACCAAATCCACCCATACGGCGCAATGATACGGACTCTACGTGTCCAATTTGGACACAAGAACACCTTGACACCATCAAATAAACATCAATAGTCCTTATTAGGACACAATACACACTCAATGGACACAATTGCGATTTCCCTAAATTGACCCCCATAATCATGACACCAACTTAGATCTACCAAATTGAGGGCTCCTTGTGCCTAAATCTACCATTGGGAAGTCAAATCTAACCATGGTAGGGTTCTTATATGACCAAGGGGTATTCCTAACCATGAATTTGATAAAATTAAGAGAATTACCTAGTATTTTGGTAGCCTCTTTGGAGAATTCTCAATTTGGACACAGAAGAGATGAGTCGGACACGATCTCCAAGTAAGCCCCTTTCTTATGGATCTTCTTGTGCTCTCTAATGCTCTAGGCCTTCATGATGGTGATAATGAGTAAAATTAGAAGTGGATTGAGTGAAATTGGTAGAAAATTGGGTTTACTTGGGAAAGAAGAAACTTTGGGGAAAATGAGGCTAATGAGTGAAATAGAATGAATAGATGAATCTCTAATTAGAAATTATCTCTTATAGTAAGATTTTCGTCGTGCTAAATATCAAGTTTGTCCCTCTCCATTTGTCATGAATGGAATCTAATTAACAAAAGAAGGAATCTCTACAACTTATAAAAGGAATATTCTTTTCATGACAACTAAACTTAATTAATTATAATTGCTAAAGTCATGACAAATAATAATTAGTACTAACAGTTGCAAAAATCTAATTGTCCAGCCACTAATTGATACTAATATAATTCTAGGCAACCACTAATACAAAATAATGTATATAAAAAATAATCAATATGTATATTTCCTAATATACCCCTATGTTGGAAAGTGGTAGTTACAATCCTACCCTCTTTAGAAAAACTTTTGTCTACGAAATTTAAGATAAAAGCAGGGCACAAATGAAGAATAACTCATGTTCTAAAAGATAAGTATCACTCATACATCTCGTCTCATCCTATTCTCATAATCCTTACCATAGTCAAGCTGCCCCCATTAAATCATGGTCGTAAGAAAATCCTATCTAAAATCATACAACATACAATTCTATTGAAAAGAACATCCAAAATTATCAAACATGCATGGTTACGGTCTCCACCTATCACGATATTGCAGTCTCTATCAAGGGTTACTAGTAACAATATTACAGCACAATATTAATAATACGAGCTATAAGATACTAGGAATCACACAGATCAATAAATAAAAATAAAAGTAAAGGAGAAGATAAGAACAGAACCTGCTAACCCATCTCCTATAGCATCAGTCCCCTCGACCATCATCGCAAAAGCCCTACCCTACTGGGGTGTCTTCCTATGCTGGACCATAAGTGGCCTAGCTAGACTTCTTACCTATCTCTGATACTCACTCCAGTTATTCACTAACATCAATCTAGCTAAAATACTTAATACCAAGGGTTACCATCCCTAATACCAATGGTATACTATGGTTCTAGGCAATGGACACACTTAACTCACTAGCACGTACACTAAGGATGCTATACCAAGACTTCTAAGTTACTATCTATAGGATACCTACCCAAATTTTTGATATTAACTATCACATGGCATTAACTCCTATACATGACATTCACGGAATACTCCCCTACTAAGGTACTCAAGGATCTCTCCTATATCTATTACACTAACCAGTAGGTAACTCATTTCTTGAATACTTTTGATACTTGAGATGTTCTGCATCAGCACAGTTACTCAACTTATCACTATTATCCTCTGTATATTGATCTTAAAATTCGAACTCAAATGTAACATTCACTACAAGCCTCTTGTGCATTTTCTGACCTTATTATCTTTATGCAATTTTTTTCCAATCAATTCTCGATATTTTGGTTTCCTAATATTCATTCTATCAATCTTATTTAGATAACGCCTATGAGTCAATCATGTTCTACCTCACGGTCTAACCAACTTACTCAATCCCTGATACTAGATGGCTACCCCTACTACAAGGTTTTAAACATTACATCTAGATTTTACCTCTTTGTCAAAATTTAGTGTACACATTTAATTGAATTTTTTTGTTACGCTAATTCAATCACATTTCTGTATGGGTTAATCCTTATCATTATCATTTATCAATTACCTCATCCATTAACTATAGAAAATCGATATTCATCATGATCCTTGGCACCACCAAAATTTTAAATTCCCAAAATATCTTTCCTGCTATTAATCAAAAACATTGACCACCAAAATTTTATTTATGAACTCCTTGATCCTCATAGACACCCAAATAATTTTCTAAAAAATTAATGAATAGCAAGACTAGAATATTCAAAAGAAATAGTTTAGCTGATGAAAATATTATAAGTAACTCGGTATGAATCATCACAATAATAGAGTTTATAAAAGACAGAAATAGCTGGTTAAATCATAGAATATCTGCTCAAAATCATCCTCAAGATTTGACTGCTCCTGAAGGGTATACATATGACCTCATGATCCTTCATCGAACTCTGTATGCTATAAAACTTCCAACTTCTCTAACCTTTGACTTCAACTATATCCATGATCTTCAAGTCAAAATATATGTCCATAATTTAGTCTCTTCAGCTTATCCTCAATTCAGTCTTTGTATTCCTTAATTCCTTTTTTTAAAAAAATTAATGTCATTGCCTCATTCATGTTCTTTTATTCCCATTAATAACCATATTGCTAAATTAGAAAAAAAATAACCTTAAACATCTATAACCCATCAATCATCATTTACCAAAATTTCACCTTATTAATTTAAAACCTCTATTCATAATCTTGATTTCCCGAATGTTACTCTCAATTCAAATTGCACTCTAAGAGTCAGAAAATCCATATTTCCTTCTTTCCAAATCTTTAATTTCATTGGTTTATATATGGTAACTTCCGACTCTCATAATTAAAAATTTTTATTGGTGTTACCATCCCTCAATACTTACATCAATTCTTATGAATAACAAATTTATAGCCTCAAAAATATGTAAAATAACTTTAATATTTCCATACCTTCATAATTCTGATATCCTCAAAATTTATCCATTATATGAGATTTGCTAATGTTTCAATCTAAATCCCATACCCTTACAGAACTTTTCATCCACCCTCTACTAACGACTACTGATACATCACAACACACCCACACACGTACCCTTTTCTTACCCTCACATATATCCTATTATACACTCAGCTGATACATCAATATTTTTTTACAGGAACATACACCCTCTAGATTTCAGGTACCTAACTATACCATATTGCCAATTATGATGCAACCATGACTGCTACCCCTTTATCCTACCAAATCCAGATTTTCTAATACACTCCGCACTCACATGATACATATTCCTACATTGATACACCAATATAAAGAATGCATGATGGCATTAATACCAATTCCTAAAATCACAACTGATACTACTCTCCCTTCTGCCATTGTTACCAATACAAACTATACGGACACCTACAATAGAACAATTGCTACAAATGTACTGTATTATGAGTTATCTCTAGATTGATGCCTATAGCTCACATGTCCAACCGGGAATCACTTACAGACTCATAAGCTACACTCCCAACAATCAACACAGATACTCAATCACACAAATCTATATATAAGTTACCAAACTACTATACTATCCAAGAAACCTCAAGAATTAATAAAATGAAGCTCTATAAGGAACTAAACTAGATAAACTAAGGATATCCTAATTTCTGAGCTAGGAAAGATGATGGAAATAAATTCAATAATGACAGGAGTGGAATGATGGAGATGATATGTTAAGAACCAATTTAAGAAACAATCTGGTAATCATACATGTCTATCCGTAATCATGTTACCCAGAATCCTCACCACGCCAGTAAGCATAGCAGTAATAAATGATAGAGTCCATAACTAAGGTATATACCTATATAATCATGTTATCTAGAATTCTTACCACACCAACTGATATGGCTGTGAGAAACTCTAAATTTTATAACTAAGATAAGTATATCCAAAATTAGTCTATGTCTTTGTCATGCTAGTAGTATGGCTGCGATAAACTCTTGACCCCATAATTAAAGCCGACATTTACCTTTCACGTTGCCCTCATCAAATATGTCATCAAAATGTACCTTAATTTAGTCTATAAAATTAATCTCGATACAAAATCAAAGTTAACAATGAACACCAAGAATCAAATTCAACAATGAACAAGGAAGAGTATACGAAAACAAGTGAAAACAGATTTTGAGATAGAGTTTATAGTAAGATTCTTAGGGATCGTCCCAGGAATCTCTCAAGAAATCCTAATTGTGATTGAGTATTCCCTCATCATAATATCCTATAACCTATCTTATATCGCAGGGTCGTAGTAGTACAACTGAGCCGTTGTACTACCACGACATCGCTCTAATGCGAAGTCTGACCTGTATGGGCCACCACAAAAATGTGTCACGACCCGCATCTGATGTAAGGACACGAGGACATGGGTACGTCTAGCCTACGCTGCAGTATCGTCGGTAGAATGTTGTCTAGGTCAACTGTACTAACTAATACATCTCATGAATATGTATCATAACCTGTCAATGATATCTCAACTCCAAAAGAAGGATAGTATAATGATAATAGTCATGTTCAATCACAAATAACTATAAGGAAGATAAATGGCACGAACATAAAATATATGAAATAATAATCCAAGAGAAGTGTAGAAGCATAGAAAAGAACAGGAAAGTCCATGCGGGCCAAAACAGAGGGAGTCTCATGCGGTTCAAAGAATCTGATAAAGCTTTATGCGGCTCAAGAGTCCTTTAGAGCTTCATGCGGCTCAAAAGTCCTTCAAAGCCTCATGCGGATCAGAAATCCCCAATAGCTCCATGCAGCTCGGGTAAAAGCCACGTGGCCCTATGCGGTTCGCCTCTACAGCTGGCCATCAAGCAGCAGCCTCATTTAATGCTCTGACGTAACACGGCAGCTCTGACATAAAGGTGAATTGACAGCTCTAACATAAAGCTGCAATGATGACTCTGACATAATGGTGTGCTCCTAGGGAAACGAAGAAAATCTTTATAGCTGGCATGATCCACCAATTC
The DNA here is from genome assembly GCA_029216955.1 of Iris pallida. Classification (NCBI taxonomy): domain Eukaryota; kingdom Viridiplantae; phylum Streptophyta; class Magnoliopsida; order Asparagales; family Iridaceae; genus Iris; species Iris pallida. The sequence goes on along the minus strand of JANAVB010016195.1, from coordinate 30,418,055 downwards.
CGAAGCTTCCTATGCGGCTACCATCCTTCATGCGACAGCCACTCCCATGCAGCTGCTACTCCCATGCGGCTCGGATCGTGGGGGCCACCCTCATGCGGCTCCGATCTTGGGAAGCCACACCCAAGCGGCTCTGAGACGTGGCCACCCTTATACGGTTCGGTTGGGGGCTACCCCCATGCGGCTACTACTCCCATGTGGCTCGGATCATGGGGGCCACCCTCATGCGGTTCAGATTAAAGGACTTCCATGCGGTTCAGATAAGGCTACCCTTATGCGGCTCTGACACGAGGCCACACTCATGCGGCCCAACTATGACAGTCCTCCATGTGGCTCACAGTAGTTGGCACACGTGGCAGGAGTTGATCAAATCCTTACAATCCAGATTTATGGCAATCGACATAACAGGCAGTTGGGACACGTGGCAGGAGATTGACCAAGATTTATTCACTCAGATTTGCTGATATCAACAAATCATCACGATGCAGATTTATTGCAATCAATATTAACTGTCCATGCAGATTTGTTGCAATCAACATTAATTGCCCATGCAGATTTGGTGCAATCAACATTAACTGCCCAGATTTGTTAAAATCAATACTGACGGCCCAGATTAATTTCTAACAAACAAGATCAAGGCAAATCGTAACCAATCCCTAACCGCCCACTTTTCAAGGAGCAATCATTGCAAACCCTACTTATCACACTCCACTCCTATAAATAGCAAGGTGCCATTCCCTTGCAAAAAGGGGAAGAGGAGAGACAGAGACACGCACAAAGAGAGCGGCTGCGTCCAAAAGAATTCCTCCACACATCCCGAGAGCATTTCTTCATTAGAGCCAAGGCTACGTCCGAACGTCCAAGAAATAAGGCAGAGTTGATAGCACTCTCCCGAGCCTCTACCGTTACCCCCCAGAAAAACTAAACAATTGCAATTAGATTGATGTACCTAGGTTTTCGTCCCTAGGCTTTCTTTGTACGAGCGAGTTTGTGTTGTGAAGTAAAAGTCCAGTCCTGCCATAAAACTGTTCTGTTCTTTTATAATCAATGGCAAACACGATGGCGACTCTGCTCGAGACTAACTTTTCTACGGCTGAGGAGTTGGTGACACAATTGGACGCAGCCAAACATGGCTCCACGCAACAGATGCTGGTCGTCCGCTTTGACCAGCAGACGTTTGAAGAAATGCTCTCCGACGGGAGCACTGGCTCGGTCCAGAAGCGAGCCGGCACGAAGAAGGCTCGCAGGGAGTGGAGGCCCAAATCACTTGCTCCTCTCCAGGCTCTGGAGGAAATGCTCTCTGCTACCCAAAATAACGGGGAAGACTCTCGTGCGGCCCCACTTCAGACCATAGAGGACTCTGCTGTCCCCAAGTCCGGCAGAGGAAAACACTACGATGCTGGACTTGTAGGGGCAAAGAGGAACTCTGTGTGGTCCAAGAAGAAGCCGTATAAGGGCGCCAGCCATATGAAGACTCATGCGGCCACAAAAGCCAGCCGCATGAAGAAGGCTCATGCGGCTAAAACTTTCAGCCGTATGAAGAAGGCTCATGCGGCCACGACTACCAGCTACATGCAGACTGCTTATGCGGCCACCGCTTCTAGCCGTAAACAGAAGGTTCATGCGGCCACACATGCCAGCCGCATGCAGACAGCCTGTACGGCCACCAATCCCAGCCGCATACCATCTGCTCCATGCGGCTCACGGTCAGTCTTTAACCGCATCTCATGCGGTCATGATCTTAGAGGCTCTTAGGAGGTTGTGCCAAACTCTGTGACGCACCACTTGGACTCTTCCTACTATGCACTCTTGGGTGCTAGAGGAAAGAAGTCTAGGACAGTGCGGGCTCGTCGAGCTCAGTCAGCTATCCCAACTTCTGACTATCAGGGCATCCCGCTGACTATTACGCGGGCCCCTGATGGAAAGTTGTATAAAACTATCCGTGTCCAGCCCCCGGTGGCTAACGAACGGGATAGTTATCAAGAATCTTCCAACAATGATTAAGGGCAAGTACTCGTACCACCCCCACATCAGGGAGCAGGCAGGATGCCAACACACTCATGTGCTCAGGACTCCCGGGCCCACAAAACGAGTGACTTGCGCAACGTAATTCTTCATAAACGTAAGGAAAGAGACGAAAACTTGGTGTGCAAAGAATCCTTTCATGGACATCACTGCACTCAAGTCATTGTCAACTGCTGTTGCAGCAAGGCGGCCACACAAGAGGACCGGCGATCCGTCTTCCAACGATTGCAACACCCATGCTCAGAAGACGAGGCACTTCTCGTCGCCTCCTACAATTCTGCTCTGAAGATCCCTGGCAGTGGGAAAGGGAAGAAAACAAATATCTCTAGCCCAAAAATCTCGACCAAGAAACTCTCTTCTAAGAGGTTGGCCACAACCGTTACAGGAGGATTTTTCCAAGGTACTCGCTCAAAGACAAAATCTGCCATACTTGGAGATTCATCGTCCACATCTCTGGGAGGTGCTGAAGCCGGGGGTAGCACTCCTCCAAACATCCACGATAATCATGTATTCCAAGAAGATAATCCAGGGAAAACGATTCCCCCAACAGATGCAGCAGGTTCCGACGTCCCCGAGGACGTCCATAACTCTCAAGACGAGGCAAGTTCTGAAGCTGGGGGTACCACTCCTTCTGAGTCCGAACCAGAGGAGAACATTCCTACATACCCTGCCGACTTCTCTGTACAAGCGTATGACTCAGAGGGTACATCCTCAATCGTTCCTTCTCTCTCTCCTCATATGAGAACAGTGTTCATGACGGACAGCAACCAAGACGGTCCCAGTGATCGCCAACGCATCGACACTCTGGAGGCCATACTGCATGCCTTGGTCAAGTCCGTGGACGAGATCAAAGCGGCCCTTCCAACTCTGTAAGGAAGGACGCCTGGCCAAACAAGCTTGGGTCCCGCGGTCAATACGGACTCAAACTCGGCTGTACCAAACCCGGTTGATAATCCTCCCGAAATATCGGCCCCCACCGCTACAGATAAGGCCAGGGAGGCAAGAAGAGAAGTCCAGGAGCTCCGAGCCATGTTTTACGCTCGAGAAACCTGTCAGGACCTTAGGATACGACAACCGTATCCGACTGCATGGAGAGATGTTCCCTTCCCACCAAGATATAAACCATTCAACATCAATCCAAATGATGGGAAGACACCTGCAAGCAGGTACATCACCTACTTCGAAGTCACAACCGACCATCAGCCTCATGACGATGCCATCTTTACGCGGTTGTTCATTGGAGTATTGGAAGGGGTCGCCTTCGACTGGTACCGCAACTTGCCAAAAAACTGCATCCATTACTTCGCCGGCTTCAAACATATGTTCCTGGAGAGGTTCTACAAAGTAGGACAAGACGTGACGATGTCCACCCTTATGGACGTTGTTCAAGGAGAAAAGGAGCAGACAAGGAACTATATCGAGCGGTTTTGCCAAACCGCGATGAAGTTACCTTCCGGTAACCCTGATTCCTCTCTGATTGAAATTTACCAAAAGAGACTGCTCCCCATAATCAGCTCTGGATGGGCGAGAGTCAATTCAAGGACTGGAAGACGTTCATCATCAGTGCCACTGGCGTAGAAGATAAGTTGAAGAAAGCTCGCCAATTGGGACTGCACATCTCGAAGGGAGAGGACAAGGGTAAATGCCCTACTACCAACAACAACGACGACGGTAATTCCTCCAACAACCGAGATAACAAGGGCAAGCAGCCTATGGTAGCCGACACAGCCCAGAAGCCTGAACCAAAGCCGACAGAAAAGTAGTGGCCTCAGATGACTTACTCCTTCGAGGACGGCCATGTCAAGCCCATCTTGGACATGCTCATACAAGGAGGTCGAATTCAACTTCCTCCTCCAAGGTGTGAACCTCGTCCTGCAGAGATGGAGAGCCCCAAGTATTTCCACTACCATCGCTACGTCCACCATGCTACACAAGACTGTTTCCAACTGAAGCGATACATCCAGCATCTTATCGATTCTAAGGCCCTGGCCATTGATTTCGAAGAGGTGACCCTGGCAGCCAATATGGTGTCAGTTCAGTTCGACAACTTCCCTCCGACAAAAACTCAAGATGGAGTAGTACCCATCCCCAGAGCAAAGATGGAGGTCGCTAACCTTCTACCTCCTCGAGACCAGGCTGCTGGTCTAGTACCCCTTATCACATCACGAGGGGAGGTCATGTGGGTCCATCCGAACTTGGTACCTGAAGTGACTCAGTCCGTAACACCCTCTACCAGCAAGAAGAAGAGTAGAAAAGTCATATCATGCCGCACAATCTCGACAGAGGTCGAAGAAGCTACAACTGTCATTACCCGGTCAGGTGCACAATCAAAACCTACACCTGGTAACTCGGCTGAATATCATCAGCCGGCTACTGCTGATGCTCCAGGACCATCTCAGCCTCCGACGACCGACAAGCCTAGGCTGAAGGAGACTCGCTTTGACAAACCGTTCCGAAGAGAGACGCCTCATGGGCTGGAGTGGCCCTACAACTTTGACATCTTAGCACTGTAGAAGCATGGAAAAGAATAAAGAAAGACCTATGCGGCTCCGGCAGAAAGATCCCCATGCGGCTCAGGATCCCCATGCGGCTCAGAAGTCCATGCGGCTCAGGGGTCCATGCGGCTCGGATAGATCCATGCGACTCAGAAAGAAGTCACATGGGCTTCAACAGTTCTTTCCTACATTTGGCTGTATTTAATACCGTGACGACTGCTCTGACAAGAAATAGCTATGACAGCTCTGACATAAAGACGCAATAATGACTGACATGATGGCGTGATCCTAGGAAAGAGGAGAAGATCTCCTTACAGCTGGCAAAATCTGCCAAGTCCTGAGGCCACTCCATGCGGCTGCTCATCTGCATGCGGCTGCCTGTCTGTGTCCCCATGCGGTTGCCCATCTGCATGCGGCTGCCCATCTCCATGCGACTGCCCCACTACATGTGGCTGCTTATCTGTATGCGGCTACCTATCCCTATGCGGCTGCCTATCTACATGGGGTTGCCCATCCACGTGCAGCTGCCCATCCTCATGCGACTGCCTATTCTCATACGGCTGCATATTTCATGCGGCTGAGAGGACCCTCCATATACGGCTCGACCAGGACGGTCCAGTTGAGACACGTGGCATTCTTCGTTACAATTGAGACACGTGGCAGTCTTATCTTCCTTGGAATTATGGGTGCTAACAAATTCTAACAAAATTAGATTTGTAGCGATCGTCATAATTGCCCAGATCAAATCAAATCAAGCAAATTGGACACGTGGCAGGCTATAACAAATCACGAATATTTATGGCAATCAATATTTATTGTCCACAGAGATTTGATGCAATCCACATTAATTACCTAGATTTGCTACAATCAGAATGAGTTGCCAAGATTAATTGATCCTTAACCGCCGACTTCTCAAGAAGGCAATCATTTGAAAACCCTAATGATGACACCCCCACTTCTATAAATAGCAAGCTCCCATTCCCTTGCAAAAAAAAAAGAAGAGACGGAAGAATTCAGAAGAGAAGAGCAGAGAAGAGAGAGAGAGAGCACTACAGAGACACCCAGAGATCTAGCGACCGAAAGCGCAAGGGAGTCTCCCCACACGTCCAAGAGTATTTCTTCACCAGAGCCAAGGCTGCATCCGATCGTCCAAGGAGTAAGGCAGAGCAGCCGTCGCTTTCCCGAGCCTCTACCGTCACCCCCCAAAAAAACTAAACAATTGTACTTGGATTGCTGTACTTAGGTTTTCGTCCCTAGGCTTTTTTTGTACGAGCAAAGTTTGTATTGTGAAGTAAAAGTCCAGTCCTCTGATATAATTGCTCTGTTCTTTTATAATTCATGGCAAACATAATGGCGACTCTGCTGGGGACAAACTTTTCCACGGCTGAGAAGTTGGTGACACAATCGGATGCAGCCAAACTTGGCTCCACACAACAGAAGATGGTCGACCGCTTCCACCAACAGGTATTTGAAGAAATGCTCTCAGACAGGAGCGCTGGTTCGGTCCAGAAGCGAACCCGCACAAAGAAAGCTCGCAGGGAGTGGAGGCCAAAATCAATTGCTCCTCCCCAAGCTCTGGACGAAGTACTCTCTGCTGCCCAAGACGACGAAGACAACTCTCATGTGGCCCCACTTCAAGCCATAGAAGACTCTGCTGTCCCCAAATTCGGCAAAGAAAAGCACTACGATGCTGGACTTGCAGGGCCAAAGAGTGATTCTATGTACTCCAGGAAGAAGCCGAACAAAGGCACTAGTCGCAGGTTGAACACTCATGCGGCCAAGATTGCCAGCCGCATGCATGATGTTCATGCGGCCGAAACTGCCAGCCGCATGAAGAATATTTATGCGGCCGAGACTTCCAGCCGCATGAAGAAAGCCCATGCGGCTACGATTGCCAGCCGCATGAAGACTGTTGATTCCAGCCGCATGCTGCCCGCTCCACGCGGCTTAGGCTCAGTCTTCGATCACCTATCCTATGGTCCTGATCTCTCATGCTTTTGAGAAAATATGTCTGACTCTCTGCAACACCACTTAGACTCTTCCTACTATATGCCCTCACGCACTAGAGTGAAGAAGTATAGGGCAGCGCGAGCTTGGCAAGCTCAGTCTGCTGTCCTGACCTCTGACCATCCGAGCGTTCCACATACCGTTATACGGGCCTCTTAAGGGAAGTTGTACAGAACCACTCGAGTCTAGCCCCCGGCGGCATACGGACAGAGTGGTTCCAAAAAGTCTCCCAAAACCTAAGGAGCAAACATGGTTGTTCCAGACCCATCTGACTTGTATGAGATTATTCTCTACAAACGCAAGAAAAGAGAAGATGCCTCGGTATGCAAAGAGTCCTCCCACGAACGTCACTGCACCCAAGTCATCATCAATTGTTGTTGCAACAGCGCGACGGTACGAGAAGACCGACAGTCCGCCTTCCAAAGATTACAACAGCCGAGCTCAGGGGAAGGGATGCCTCCCGTCGTCTCTTGTAACTCTACTCAGAAAATCCCCGCCGATGGGAGAGGGAAGAAGATAAACGTTTCCAGCCCGAAGATTTCAACTACTGTGACTAAAAAACTATCATCTAAACGGTTGTCCACCACAGAATTTTTCCAAGGTACCGGTTCGAAGACAAAATCTGCTACAGTAGGAGATTCATCATCCACATCACTGGTGGTCACTAGAACTGGGGGTAGCACTCCTTCGAACATCCACGACAATCCGATGTTCCAAGGAGACGAGCCCGGGGAAACAACTCTCCCATCAGATACAGCAGGTGCCGACGTCCCCGAGGACGTCCACGACTCTCAAAATGAAGTAAGCTCTGAAGCTGGGGGTACTATTCTTTCTGAGTCTGAACCAAAGGAGAACATTCCCACATACCCCGATGATTTCTCGATACTGGAGTATGATTCGGAGGGCACATCATCCACCGTCCCTTCTACTTCTACTCATGTAAGGACGACATTCATGACAAACGACGAACAAGATGGTCCCAGTGATCGTCAATGCATCGATACTCTGGAGGCCATACTACGCACTTTGGTCAAATCGGTGGACGAGATCAAAGTAGCCCTTCCTACTCTGCAAGGAGGGACGACTGGCCAAACAAACTTGGGTCCCACGGTCAATACGGACTCGAACTCAGCAGCACCGAACCAGGGCAATAATCCTCCTGAAATATTGGCTCCTACCGCTGCAGACGAGGCCAGGGAGGCAAGAAGAGAGGTCCAGGAGCTCCGAGCTATGTTCCACGCCCGAGAAAACTGCCAAGACCTCAGGATACGACAACTGTATCCCGCTGCATGGAGAGATGTTCCCTTCCCACCAAAGTATAAATCATTCCATATCAATCCATACGATGGGAAGACCTCCGCAAGTCGGTACATCACTTACTTTGAGGTCACCACCGACCATATGCCCCATGACGATGCCATCCTTACACGATTATTCATCGGGGCCTTGGAAGGGGTCGCCTTCGACTGGTATCATAACCTGCCAGACAACTGCATCCACTCCTTCACCAGCTTCAAGCGCACGTTCTTGGAGAGATTCTACGAAATGGGACAGGACGTCACAATGTCCACCCTCATAGACATCGTTCAAGGGGAGAAGGAGCTGACAAGGAACTACATTGAGCGGTTTCGCCAAACCGCAATGAAGTTGCCGTCTGGTAATCCGGATTCCTCCTTAATTGAAATTTGTCAAAAGAGACTGCTCCCAACAATCAACCTCTGGATGGGCGAAAGTCAATTTAAGGACTGGAAAACGTTTATCATCAGTGCCACTAGCGCCGAAGACAGATTGAAGAAGGCTCGCCAACTGGGATTGCACATCTAGGAGGGAGAGGACAAGGGCAAGCACCCCAATACCAACAACAACAATGGTGGTAACTCCTCCAACAATCGAGACAACAAGGGCAAGCAGACTATGGTGGCCGACACAGCCCAGAAACCTGAGTCAAAATCGACAGACAAACAATGGCCGCAAATAACCTACTCCTTCGAAGACGGCCATGTCAAGCGCATCTTGGACATGCTCATACAAGGAGATAGAATTCAGCTCCCTCCACCAAGACAGGAACCTCGACCGGCAGAAATGGAGAGCCCAAACTACTGTCACTACCATCGCTACGTCCACCATGCTACATACGACTGCTACCAACTAAAGCGATACATCCAACATCTCATCGATTCGAAGGCTCTGGCCATTGATTTCGAAGAGGTGACCGTGGCAGCCAATATGGTATCTGTACAGTTTGGCAGCTTCCTTCCGACAGAGACTCAAGACGGCGTGGTACCCATCCCGCAGGCGACGATGGAGATTGCTAATCTTCTACCTCCTCGAGATCAGACTGTTGGTCTGGTGCCCCTCACAATATCACGAGGAAAGATCATGTGGGTCCATCCGGACTTGGTACCTGAGGTGACTCAGTCCGCACCACTCCCTATTGGCAAGAAGGAGAGTAGAAAAGTCAGATCCTGCCACACGATTTCGACAGATATCGAAGAAGCCACAGCTATCGTCACTCGGTCTAGTGCTCAATCCCATCCTATGCCAGATAACTCGGCTGAAGAACATCAGCCGGCCATTGCTGACGCTTCGGGACCTTCCCAACCTCCGACGACCGACAAGCCTAGGTCGAAAGAGACTCGCTTTGACAAATCCCTCCGAAAAGAGGCACCTCAAGGGCTGGAAAGGCCCTACAACTTTGACATCCTGGCACAATTGGCCAACACATCGGCCAAATTGTTATTATATGAGCTCCTCAGACTTTCCAAAGATGTTCGAGTGGCTTTGAGTGATGCACTCCAGAATGCCTACGCATATCTAGCTCAGGTCAACCTCACGTGAGAGAGTTTGCCTGCAAATCTCTAAGACAGTGCTTACACAGGAGCGATGCCCAATATTGTTTTCACTCCACATGATATGCTAATCAAAACCAACCTGCACGATCGTCCGTTATACTACACTGGATACATCGGTGACGTAAAGGTGGATCGAATGCACATCGATCCTGGTTCTTCCATAAGAATCATCCCGAAGGGTCTGTTACGTCATCTTCGCATCCCTATGCATCGCCTGATGCCAACAAGTACCGCCATCAGTGGTATCGATTCGGGCAGGATCTACCCGATTGGGAAGATTCACTTGAAGTGCCAAATTGGCGATCTTCAGTCAGAAGTGACCTGGTACGTCATAGATATGGACACTCCCTACAATATCCTTCTAGGGCGCCCTTGGATTCACGATTACATTATCGTGCCTTCCACGATGCACCAGTGCTTCAAGTATGTCGACAAATACGGCTTCGTGAGGACAGAATTTGCCGACATCGATCCCTTCAAAGGGGTCGAATCCTACTACTCAGACTCCTGCTTATACGAGAAGTCGAAGAGGCACCTTGGCGAAGGAGATGTGCAAGCTCAAACTGAGACAACAACGGGATCAGAAGAACCTCTGACGATCCACCTTCAAGCTCGCAAGCCTTGCAAGACCGTACCCCTTACGGCCGCTCTGCGTAAGGATGCAATCAGCCTCTCAGCACAAGAGGGGCAAATGATAATCCGACTGCCAAGGTCCGGCCAAGCGCCAAGACCTACAACAGAGCCGCTGACAATCAGACTGCCTAGAGTTGGCTAGCCATAAACGGAGAAGCTCAATCCCTCCGACAAGCCAATGACGATACGTCTTCCCAAGAAGAATCGTCACCCCGATGCAAAATCGGGGGCTTCTAGCGAGCCAACAACTCCCCGCCCAGCATCGAATACCAAACTGGGGGGTCACTAGTTTGCCAACGACTCCATGTTCTGCTCTACCAGCAGAACCCCTGATGATCAAGTTGCCCAAGTCATCCTCTCAGTCTTCATTTATACAGGGGGTGGCCGAAGAAGAACCAGAACTGGCCAAGTATGTGGCTTTTCACACTGATGTTCCATCCGCAGATGATGTAATCCCATTAGAAAAGATACCTTACTTCATCAATAAAGGGCTATTTTTGAACTACATCGAGTTTAATAAGCTCTGTACGATGTATGCTATGGAGCACGATATAGGCGCTCACCTACACATACAGGTGACAAATGTTTACACCCCAAATCAACTCACTCCCGTAGAACACGCTTACTGCATAATCGAGGGAGGGGACCATCCAATCATCTTCGGTCGGAAGAATAATCCATGGCCCTTCAAGATTGAAGAAGTTGAGGGCGAAGCCGACACCGGGAGATTGCCCCTTTATTTGTATAGTCCCCAATCCAAGTACCTTATGCAAAAACAAGGATATGATCTGGGAACTACACCAGGCTTGAACTACGGCACTGGAAGGCGGTTACCTTACAATCGCCGATCCCGGCTGGGAAGCCACGAGACTACTATAACAAGACCAGACGTGGGGTAGGTTATGTCACACCTGTGACAACACCCGAAAGCTCAGACGAAGAATACGACTGGCACTCACACTCAACCGGATTACGCACTTTCGATTCGGACATCAGCATCAGGGACATGTTCAGGCAAGTCTGGTCCGTCAATATGGCACTTGCCGATACCTATGAAGAAGATAAAGACATTCCCGAACTTCTTGAGCTAGAGCCATGGGCACAACTACTAGATGCGCAGTGGAAGAAGCGGTTCGAACAAAGAGAGCCTCCCACCGAGGATGAGGTTGTACAAATTGATCTCTGTGATGAATCCTCCCCAAAACCCATCTTCGTCAGCAAGAATCTGACTGATAAAGAGCGAAAATCATTACTGGAACTTGTCAAAGAATATATTGATGTGTTCGCCTGGAGCTATGAAGACATGCCAGGATAAAACCCGATGTCGATCTTCACAAGCTCAATATTTGGCCAGATGCAAAGCCGGTCAACCAACAACAACGACACTTCCGCCCAGGCATCATGGATGCGATCGAAGCCGAAGTCAACAAACTGATAGCCAGCGGCTTCATTCGTGAGGAACAACATCTGGACTGGGTCGCCAACATAGTACCAGTCCTCAAGAATCGCAATCTGAATGAGGCATGTCCCAAAGACGAGTTCTTCCTCCCTATTACCTACATCATGATTGACAATACCTGCGGTTTCGAATGTATGTCGTTCATGGATGGTTTCTCGGGGTACAACCAAATTAAGATATCTTCCGACGTCGAAAAGCATATATCATTTCGAACACCAATCGGCACATACTGCTACACAGTCATGCCTTTCAGTTTAAAGAACGCTTGCACTACCTATCAGAGAGCTATGAGCATCATCTTCAGAGACTACTTGTGCAAAATAGTAGAATGCTATATTGACGACATCGCCGTCAAAAGCCGCTCTAAGGTAGATCATCTGCAGGATCTGAGGACGGTATTCGACCTGATACGAGCGCACAATTTAAAATTGAATCCTACCAAGTCCTTCTTGGGTGTATCTAGCAGAAAATTCTTGGGTTTCATCATCACCTCCTAGGATATCCACGTAGACCCTGAGAAGAAGAAGGCAATCATGGAAATGGGTCCCCCGAGAAATCTCCGAGAACTTCGAAGCCTTCAAGGAAGGCTAGCTTACATCAGGAGGTTCATTTCCAACCTCTCCGGGTGATGTCAACCATTCACTCATCTCATAAAGAAGGGCGTCTCATTCGTATGGGATGAAGAATGCCAGCGTGCCTTCGACAGCATCAAAGAATATTTGTCAAACCCTCCAGTCCTGGTGGCTTCGGTTGCTGGAAAACCATTCCTGCTCTATCTACGAGCAATGGAGCATTCCCTTGGTGTCACGACCCGGTCCCCAAATACTTGGGTCGAATCGGATCATGCCCAGCCTGCACCGTTGATGAGACGGCGGCAGTAAGCTGTAATCCATATTGCAGGTCAATCAACAACAAAATTAAATTTCAAAGTTGCCACAACATTTATTTAACGATAATTAAACTTGTTCCAAATACAAGGTTCACAACTGAAATTAAAACAACAACTAAAAACTCTCCACAACTAAGTAGCATCTATGTCGATGCCACATCATCCTCCTCAGGTGGAAGTACCGCCGGGTACAGGTCGGGATTGTTGAACATTAGCTCTGTGCCACCAGATACTCTAGAAAGATCAACCTCAGAGTAACCTAAAATGTTGGTCTCCAGTCAGGAGTGAGCAAAGTACAGTTCATGCAAATTTTAACAATTAAAATGACAATTTATAACATGCATTTTTAAACAGTTTGAAAATGAACAATTTTGAAATAGTACAGTACAGTGATATGAATAGGTAAAGAATATGACCGGTTTGGGTACATTTGTATCCTAGCGATACGGTATGGCTTATCCCCGTGTGAGAGAGGGGTAAGCTAACACATTCATTATCCTAAGTTTGGATTTGGTCATATCCAGTACACTATTCCCCCAGTCCCCAACAATACGATCAATGCTCCCGAAGGAGTTCGTGTATAATTGTGGTTTAAACTTGCAATGAAACAATTGTGAAAATAATTGTAAAATCTACATAAAATGTACTTGCCTTAAACTTCCGATTGAACAAGGTTGGTACTTCGGTATTTGGAATAGTCACGCTCTTCCTCGAAATCCTACATTTCGGGAACTTGTTTCAGAAGCAAACTCAAACTGTCTAGTTACAATTCTCTATTTGTCTTTCCTAGTTAATTTTAGTCTTGCATTAACCAATACCAACATCACAGTCAAAGCACGTTTTTCTAGTGGGTTATATTTTAAAGAAAATTTTCAATTTCTATTCTATTTCGGAAAACTCGTAATTTACCAATTTGTTGGAAAAAGATTGGTATTTCTTTTATGACTATATATATAAAAATATATTTTCTTTAAATGAGAAAATCGTGAATTCTAATAAATATAAACATTTCAAATTAATCCTACGCGTTCATACAACCCAATAAAATAAAATTACTTCCTATTAATTACAGGCCTGGGCTTATGCCCTTACAAATTTAATTACAAATTGAAATAAGAAGAAACTTGTTAGTCTTGAAAATTACCTATAATTAAATAATAAAACTAACAATTGCCAATTTAAATTATATAAAATATATGAGTCTCAGACTCTGGTCCAGTCGTCATGTTCAGCTACTCTGCCTCAACGTCCGGTCGTACCGGTGCGTTTGCATTTCGTTGGGGCCCACTGACCAATGTGGTCGTCGCCCAAAAATATTAATAAAATAATATTTTACCGAAATTTATTTTGAAAATCATTTAATAATTTTCCCGAAAATTTCGGCAGCACTCCCTCTATTTTTGGTCAACCCAAAAACTGGGAAATGCGCCGGTTTTTACCTGCAAAATATCTCAACCCAAATATACATATAATTCTGCAGAAAATCCGTTTTCCAAATATTTCCCGAAAGTTTCCTCGGAAAACCCGAGATTAAATGGAAATTCCGAAAACTATCGGAAACCCGAAAATTTCCGGAATCCACGGCACATCCACAGAACTCAAAATTTGGAGAAGCAAAACTAATGCTCAACACTAAAATATTCCCGAAGAAACTTTGGAAATTCCGAAATGGAAACGAAATTCCCGAAAATATCGGAAAATCTACAAAATAATTCCACAAAACCAAAACACAGAAATATTTCCGAAACCATCGGAAATTCCGAAACTATATCGGAATGGACGCGTAAACGTAAACCCAATTTCCCGAAGGAATTTGGTTGGACCAAATCATCATAGACTAAAGGAAATCTCGGGATTAGAGGTTACCCAAAACCGACGACGGAATCCGAAGAGTAGCTTCGGACTCGGAACAGAAACGGAAATGGAAGCGGAACGTCGACAGAGCACACAGGGGCCGAACAAGTCAGCGCCGGGGAGCGGCGGCGGAACAGCGAAGGGCGGCGGCGGGATCGGGCGGTGGCAGCGCCGGTCGGGAAAGGGGCCGGCCGGCTGGGGTGCGCCGGTGCTCGCGCAGAGAGGCGCGCAGCAGGGGGTGCTGCGGATGTCGGGAGGCGGCCCGAGAGGGGAGGCGCGCGGGGAGGTCCGGTGGAGACCGGAGGCGGGCTGGACGAGCCGGTGGCTACGCTCGGGAAACGCGGACGGGAGAGCTAGGGCACAGAAATGGGAAATTCTAGGGATTTGAGGAGGGATGATGGAGATGGTGATGGAGAGGGTTTAAATAGGGAAAGGGGAAGAGAGGTTACGGGAGAGGAAGAGGAGGGGCGCGGTCCGTTCGGGAAGGGGAAGGGGCTGAGCATTGGTTGGAAGAAGAAAATTTCCTTCTCTTCTCTGGTGATTAAGGAAAGAGAGAGGGAGTTAAGAGTTATTAAGAGAGTTAAATGTTTAAATAATGAAAGTTTAATAATAATAAAAGTATTTTCTTTAATAATATGAGTTTTCCGAAATGATAAAAGTATTTTCTTTAACTAAAGAATATGATATACATAAATACCAAAATTGTTTCGGGAAAATCTAAATTGAGTTTTCCGAAATGGATTCAAGATGGGTTCAAGTCAGGCTCGGGACCAACAATCAAAAATCCAGAAAATAATTTTCTAAAATATGATTTTTCATTAATAATAATAATCAACAATTTATAAAATACGGATTTTGACTAAACTCTAAAATTCCAAAAATAATATTTTTTTTTCTAAAAATACAATTTTTCCGAATTAACAACTAATAATGATTTAATAATAATAATTGGCTAATTAAAATTTACAGGTTTGACCAGAAAAAAAAAAAAACTAAGTGGCAAACACACATTAATAAAAAAAAAAATTGTAACTGAAAAATTGCGGGTTTCACAACCTTCCCTCCTTAGAAAATTTCGTCCTCGAAATTTAAGCTGTTAACCTCTGCTAGTAAATTTTAATGAGTCAACATATCGTATCAAACCCAACCAATTTATATTTCTTGATTAACATTTCAAGCTCATCCTCGAAATTCGAATTTAAACAATAATCCACAGATCCTATTCTTCATCATTTTTTTTTTAACTCAAATAATAAATAATAACTATTTATGCCAAATCTCAAAATCACCAATATCCTCAAATCCTCGAAATTTGATTTTCCGCAAAATTTCAAATTTTTGAATCAAATCCAATCCTTAAACGTTAAAATTCAATGCTCCAAACAAACTTTAATTTTCAATCTTCAAATACAACCTTTAAATTTATATCTTGTTTTATAATGTTAATCTTCTTATAAATCAAATTCAATCATACTACATCCCTCAAAAACTTGTGATTTTACGAAATTGTCAATGTGCCATATCAATTCTTCAACTCTTTTTAAAAAATTCTATCCTTAAATTTTAATCCTACAAAGCTTCCACTTTCCACCTTAGAAAATATCAAATTTAAAATTTTACCCATCAATTCCAATTCCAGTAAGAAATCAAATCATAAGATCAAAATCTTTATTGCTAATCCACAAATTTTTTTTTTTTTTTTTTTTAATATCCTCACATTCAAGTTTTTCAAGCTAATTAAAATTGGAAACCAAATATGCCATTTCTTGTATTCAAAATTAACATCTTCAAACATCAATTGATGACTCGATCATAAAATCAAATTAAATCCCCAAGTCAAATTTTTTTATTTTTTTTTTAACTAATGTTAATTCGATGAATAAGTTTTTCTCCTCATTCAAATAAAATATAATTTCCTCAAAAGTCAAAATTCAATCTTGGTCACGTAATGCTCATCTCCAAGAATTTATAGAACTTCCACAGATTTGATTTCTTCTTTAACCTAAGTTCATCCATCTCTATTTCAAGATCCAAGTTCAAACATTAAAAGATTCAAACACAAACTTTTCAAAGATTTAAATTTAATCATGGCTATTCTCCTTTAATAAAGCGCAAGATCATCATCTCAATATAATTATCCTTTCGCGAGGGTCTATAAAATAGTTTTAAAAATACCATAAGTTTTAAATAATTCGACAAACGAATATATATAAAAAACAAACTTACTGTCATTTCACAAATCAAATTCTTACATAAAATAAATGAAGAAATTTTGTAAATCAAAAATCATACTTCAAAAACTTTGATCACCTTTAAATGGGATCCTTAAATTAAAATTTACTTTCAAAACTGAAATCATAATGTTTCATATACATCTCATATCTAGAGACAACAAATTTAAAACTCGAAGCCATATCACCAAGAATTGATTTAAATCCTCAAATCTTTCAATTTCTACTCGACATGATATTCTTCCCTCAACTGGTAGATTTTATATTCAATCAATTACATCTTCGAAAATATTTAATCAAAACTCTTGTGCCTTATCATTACAAAATTGTTTTCCTTAAAATCAAAAAGTGTCAACTCTTCAAAGTCAATATAAAATTTAATGATATTATTACTCTAATAAGATCTTTTCCTTCATTAATTTTTCACTAAACTCAATGTTCATATTATCGGGTGCAATCTTCTCAATTTTTTTTTATTTTTTATTGGCACCCTTCTATTCATACAATTCGTCATCCTCAATTATTTACATTTTAAATCCAATATTTCTTGTTTCGATTATTCTTTATAGTTAATTCACCATGCACCTTCCAAGAGTGCATTCTCTAGGCCTAACATTGACAACCTTTAATTTTTCAATGTCAAACTATTCACAAACTTTCCTCGATACTAATCACCATTGTATATTTTAACTCATATATATCCTATATATCATGCACTCTAAGAATCCAAGCTATAAAATGTTCTAGGTTTACTTCGTAAGACAAAATCAGATTCGAGGCATGATTGCTAAATATTAAGATAAAATGTAAACATGTTTAGAATCTTTTAGATAGAGTTTAAAATATTTTGTTGTGATCATGAATAAACTTTGAGGTATAATTTAAATAATCATAATGAGTTTAAAGTTCTAAACAGGATAAAAATGTAGATGATTGAGATCAGGAGATTTATCAAAATATGTGTTTGAGATTCAAGAGTCTGGGGCTGAAAATCAATAGGAGTATCTATTCTCCGATTTCAAAGATGAAACGATCAACCTTGATTTGAATAATTGAGTCAAGCACTAGATAAGATAGAAGCATCACCGCTTCAGATTAAGTAAGAAGAAAAAAAAAAACAATGATAATATTCCCGACAAATCACTCAGGGAATACAAAATTTTATTTTGAGAAGAAAAATTTCATAACTAAGGAAAGTTGAAAATTTGAGAAAAGGTAAGTCTCATTGATTCAAGGAAATCAAATTGAAATTGTCTAGTAACGCCAAGAAATTAAATAGCTTTGGGACAGCTAAAAATCTCATTGACTTAAGAAAATTTAACAATAGAAAGGATTATGACCGTTCCTGCTTCATGATTATAGAAGCTTTCTAGGCCTTGATTTGATCAAAAATTTCATAGAGAGAGTAGGTTTTAAGATGAATGGAGGAAATTAACAGATGAGAATATTCTCGGTTTTTTGGGAAAACATAGGAGATAATATCGAAATTGAAAATAACTCCTTTAGGAGAATCATGAACTGAACTAATTCTTCTGGTAATAATTGACCTTGAGGTTTAAATTATCCCAGAAGAACTTTGATTCAGGATTGATTTCGAGAAAGTTAGTCAATTAGAAAGGAAATCAAGGCAAAAGGTTGGATAAGGGTTGTAGATATATATTGAGTAGAAAAAAGTTTAATAGGGTTGCTAAGAGAATATTGAAACTCTTCATAACAAATGAATCAAAATTCCAATAAAGGTAGAGAAGTAAGATCTGATCAACCAATGAAAAAGTTAAAATTAGGTTTGAAAAAGAAGTAGAAGATTGAAAAATTCAACCTTATTCCAAAAAGAATATGAATCCTAAAGTATACTAGAACCTGAAAATTATGGTAGGAGAATAATCTCGAAAGTCATGGGACACTAATCTAGATAAGGTTTAGGTACAAAATACAAACAAGGTATCCTACGAATCTATAAGCAGGCAAAAATAGATATTTAAGTAAATAATTTTCGGCCCTATAATGTAACATGGTGTATATCATCTAAGTGTTCTAGTTGTTTCTAAAGTCTGTTTTCCTAAAGTCTCAACTATCCCTAGGTCAAGTTACAGAACTGCGCGATGATCTAGACTAAGTTGACTAGACCAATTTACAGATCTGACCTGCATGGGCCACCACTAAAAACATGTCACGACCCGGTCCCCAAATACTTGGGTCGAATCGGATCATGCCCAGCCTGCACCGTTGATGAGACGGCGGCAGTAAGCTGTAATCCATATTGCAGGTCAATCAACAACAAAATTAAATTTCAAAGTTGCCACAACATTTATTTAACGCTAATTAAACTTGTTCCAAATACAAGGTTCACAACTAAAATTAAAACAGCAACTAAAAACTCTCCACAACTAAGTAGCATCTATGTCGATGCCACATCATCCTCCTCAGGTGGAAGTACCGCCGGGTACAGGTCGGGATTGTTGAACATTAGCTCTGTGCCACCAGATACTCTAGAAAGATCAACCTCAGAGTAACCTAAAATGTTGGTCTCCAGTCAGGAGTGAGCAAAGTACAGTTCATGCAAATTTTAACAATTAAAATGACAATTTATAACATGCATTTTTAAACAGTTTGAAAATGAACAATTTTGAAATAGTACAGTACAGTGATATGAATAGGTAAAGAATATGACCGGTTTGGGTACATTTGTATCCTAGCGATACGGTATGGCTTATCCCCGTGTGAGAGAGGGGTAAGCTAACACATTCATTATCCTAAGTTTGGATTTGGTCATATCCAGTACACTATTCCCCCAGTCCCCAACAATACGATCAATGCTCCCGAAGGAGTTCGTGTATAATTGTGGTTTAAACTTGCAATGAAACAATTGTGAAAATAATTGTAAAATCTACATAAAATGTACTTGCCTTAAACTTCCGATTGAACAAGGTTGGTACTTCGGTATTTGGAATAGTCACGCTCTTCCTCGAAATCCTACATTTCGGGAACTTGTTTCAGAAGCAAACTCAAACTGTCTAGTTACAATTCTCTATTTGTCTTTCCTAGTTAATTTTAGTCTTGCATTAACCAATACCAACATCACAGTCAAAGCACGTTTTTCTAGTGGGTTATATTTTAAAGAAAATTTTCAATTTCTATTCTATTTCGGAAAACTCGTAATTTACCAATTTGTTGGAAAAAGATTGGTATTTCTTTTATGACTATATATATAAAAATATATTTTCTTTAAATGAGAAAATCGTGAATTCTAATAAATATAAACATTTCAAATTAATCCTACGCGTTCATACAACCCAATAAAATAAAATTACTTCCTATTAATTACAGGCCTGGGCTTATGCCCTTACAAATTTAATTACAAATTGAAATAAGAAGAAACTTGTTAGTCTTGAAAATTACCTATAATTAAATAATAAAACTAACAATTGCCAATTTAAATTATATAAAATATATGAGTCTCAGACTCTGGTCCAGTCGTCATGTTCAGCTACTCTGCCTCAACGTCCGGTCGTACCGGTGCGTTTGCATTTCGTTGGGGCCCACTGACCAATGTGGTCGTCGCCCAAAAATATTAATAAAATAATATTTTACCGAAATTTATTTTGAAAATCATTTAATAATTTTCCCGAAAATTTCGGCAGCACTCCCTCTATTTTTGGTCAACCCAAAAACTGGGAAATGCGCCGGTTTTTACCTGCAAAATATCTCAACCCAAATATACATATAATTCTGCAGAAAATCCGTTTTCCAAATATTTCCCGAAAGTTTCCTCGGAAAACCCGAGATTAAATGGAAATTCCGAAAACTATCGGAAACCCGAAAATTTCCGGAATCCACGGCACATCCACAGAACTCAAAATTTGGAGAAGCAAAACTAATGCTCAACACTAAAATATTCCCGAAGAAACTTTGGAAATTCCGAAATGGAAACGAAATTCCCGAAAATATCGGAAAATCTACAAAATAATTCCACAAAACCAAAACACAGAAATATTTCCGAAACCATCAGAAATTCCGAAACTATATCGGAATGGACGCGTAAACGTAAACCCAATTTCCCGAAGGAATTTGGTTGGACCAAATCATCATAGACTAAAGGAAATCTCGGGATTAGAGGTTACCCAAAACCGACGACGGAATCCGAAGAGTAGCTTCGGACTCGGAACAGAAACGAAAATGGAAGCGGAACGTCGACAGAGCACACAGGGGCCGAACAAGTCAGCGCCGGGGAGCGGCGGCGGAACAGCGAAGGGCGGCGGCGGGATCGGGCGGTGGCAGCGCCGGTCGGGAAAGGGGCCGGCCGGCTGGGGTGCGCCGGTGCTCGCGCAGAGAGGCGCGCAGCAGGGGGTGCTGCGGATGTCGGGAGGCGGCCCGAGAGGGGAGGCGCGCGGGGAGGTCCGGTGGAGACCGGAGGCGGGCTGGACGAGCCGGTGGCTACGCTCGGGAAACGCGGACGGGAGAGCTAGGGCACAGAAATGGGAAATTCTAGGGATTTGAGGAGGGATGATGGAGATGGTGATGGAGAGGGTTTAAATAGGGAAAGGGGAAGAGAGGTTACGGGAGAGGAAGAGGAGGGGCGCGGTCCGTTCGGGAAGGGGAAGGGGCTGAGCATTGGTTGGAAGAAGAAAATTTCCTTCTCTTCTCTGGTGATTAAGGAAAGAGAGAGGGAGTTAAGAGTTATTAAGAGAGTTAAATGTTTAAATAATGAAAGTTTAATAATAATAAAAGTATTTTCTTTAATAATATGAGTTTTCCGAAATGATAAAAGTATTTTCTTTAACTAAAGAATATGATATACATAAATACCAAAATTGTTTCGGGAAAATCTAAATTGAGTTTTCCGAAATGGATTCAAGATGGGTTCAAGTCAGGCTCGGGACCAACAATCAAAAATCCAGAAAATAATTTTCTAAAATATGATTTTTCATTAATAATAATAATCAACAATTTATAAAATACGGATTTTGACTAAACTCTAAAATTCCAAAAATAATATTTTTTTTTTCTAAAAATACAATTTTTCCGAATTAACAACTAATAATGATTTAATAATAATAATTGGCTAATTAAAATTTACAGGTTTGACCAGAAAAAAAAAAAAAAACTAAGTGGCAAACACACATTAATAAAAAAAAAAATTGTAACTGAAAAATTGCGGGTTTCACACTTGGCGCTCTGCTAGCACAAAACAATAACGCAGGCCATGAGCAAGCTATATATTACCTCAGCCGAATGATGATCGGGCCAGAGCACCGATATACCGCCGTAGAGAAGGAATGTCTCGTCCTGCTGTTCGCCATTCAAAAAATGCGACACTATGTCACGGGGCAAACTATACATGTGATATCACGAGTCAACCCCCTCAGGGTCCTCATGACTAAACCAGGGGCACTCATCTCTCGTCTCGCTACATGGGCAATATTACTGTCCCCCTACCATATGATCTTCGTCCCACAAAAGGCTGTTAAAGGTCAAGCTCTCGCAGACTTTTTGGCAGCCCACCCAGGCTCGGAGTCGGCCAGAATATACGAAGAAATCCCAGATGAGGTTGCCAACTCGCATGCGACCTCTCACGATGATATATGGCGAATGTTCTTCGACGGCGCTTCAAGGACCAGACCCAAGGGCAACATCGTCGTCGGAGTCGGGGTGGTGCTGATTTCTCCTTCCGGACTGGTGATCAATCGCGCCTACTCCCTCACAGAACCCTGCTCCAACAATGTGGCCGAGTATAACGCTTTAGTCATTGGCCTCCAACTTATAAGAGAGCTGGGGGTAGAATATCTTGAAGCATACGGCGATTCACAGTTAATCGTCAATCAGATCCGGGGTTCATACGAAGTCCGCCAAGAAGACATGATCCCCTATCACCAAAGAGCGATCAATATCATCTCGTCATTTGAAGGGTTCTTTATCGAACACATCCCCAGACTCCAAAATATCGAAGCCGATGCCCTAGCAGGACTTGCCGTATCCCTAGCGGTTCTGAACTATGCTCATCACTCGGTGGATGTGATAGGCCATGAACTGGTATGTCCCAAGAACAACGTTCAATTCATGGCGAGTTATTCCGCTCAGACGATCGACGAAGTACCAGACTGGAGACAACCATTCATAGACTTCATATTCTATGACATCCTGCCCGAGAACCCAAAGGATGCCACCTCTATCAGAAGGTGTTCTCTCAGATTCTTCTACGATACAGAGACGAAAATGCTGTATCGTCGATCCTACGATAGGTTATTGCTTCAATGTCTGTCAAATACAGAAGCCAAAGAAGCCGTACGTGAAGCTCATGACGGTGTCTACGGGGCCCATCAGCCTGGCCCAAAATTACAAGACCGTCTTCGCCGAATGGGCTACTACTGGCCCACGATGGTAGCAGATGCAATAGACTATAAAAGAAGTGCAAAGCCTGCTAAGTCCATGCGAACTTTATCTACCAGCCATTCGAATTTCTACATCCGACAGTGGCATCCTGGCCATTTAAAGCATGGGGAATGGATATCATTGGTCCAATCACTCCACCTTCTTCTCGAGGACATCGCTTCATACTCGCAATCACGGATTACTTCTCCAAATGGACGGAAGCTGTTCCGCTTACAAAAGTGAAGACTTTAAACGTGATCAGCTTCCTCAAGCATCACGTCATCTATCGCTTTGGACTGCCCTGAAGGATCATCCACGATAATAGTCCGTAGTTTGCAAGCCACGCCTTCTATCGATTCTGCGACAAGCATCGAATTCAGAATATTGCATCGACACCCTACAATCCGGCAGCAAATGGGTTGGCAGAAGCATTCAACAAAACCATTATGAAGTTGCTCAAGAAGTTCGTGTCGTCCAACAAATACGACTAGAACGAGAAGCTTAGTGAATGCTTATGGGCGTACCGTACTACATTCCGAATGGCCACTGGGAATATACCATTCTTCTTGGTGTACGAAAGTAAGGCAGTTCTCCCATTAGAGACTCAAATACTCTCGCTCTGCGTCGCTCTCACTTACCAATTGACAACAGACGATAACTACCATCGCCGGCTACAAGAGTTGGAGGCCTTAGATGAAAAGCGCCTCTTGGCTCAGCAACGGATCGAGCTATATCAAGCACGTATCTCCGGAGCCTTCAACAAGAAGGTTAAAATCAGAACATTCCAAGTGGGCGATCTCGTTCTGGCAGTTCGGAGGCCGATGGTTATGACTCACAAAACCGTCGGCAAATTCCAGCCAAAGTGGAAAGGGCCATTTATCATTGAGGCTGTATTCTCCAATGGTGCTTACCGCCTCACGCAACAAAATGGAAACTTGCTCATGTTGCCCGTTAACGGCAAGTTCCTGAAGAAATATTATGTCTAAACGACATTCTCCAAATTCCAAATTATTGAGTTATGTACCCGCCGGTACCGCTGAACTGACATTCACCAAATTCCAGATTATTGAGTTATGTACCCGCCGGTACCGCTGAACTCACATTCTTGAAATTCTAGATTATTGAGTTATGTACACGCCCGTACCGCTGAACTCACATTCACCAAATTCCAGATTCTTGAGTCATGTACCCGCCAGTACCGCTGAACTCACATTCATAAAATCCTACATATTAAGTTATGTACCCTCCAGTACCGCTGAACTCACATTCTTCCTCCAAATATCCCAGATTGCTGAGTTATGTACCCTCCAGTACCGCTGAACTCACATTCTTCCTCCAAATATCCTAGATTGCTGAGTTATGTACCCGCACGTGCCTCTGAACTTACATTCCGGGCACTCTTTTAGGTAGTAAGTCATGTATAACCATACCTCTGAACTCATTCTTCCGGAAGAGCTCCTCCCTCATGATCCACTACCCGTACTCTCAGTGCACAAAATATAGGAACGAAATCGTAAAGCGCAATACTCTAGAGGGGGGTGAATAGAGTTGGCAGCGAAATAATGCTAATTAAAAATTATTAGCAGCAAGATCACAAAATAATAATCATAACTAAATAATGTAAAGGCAGAGATAAGAAAGCAAACGCAAAGACAACGATGTATACTGGTTTTCCTCTGTTGAGGACTAGTCCAGTCGGTAGAACTCTTGCTACCAGTTGAATCCACTATTAGCAAAACCGCAAGTTTTCTTACGAAGTCCTTGCAACTTCTACAATGCGAGCTTTGATACGAAGAACTCGTCCAACTTCAATTGTGAAGAGGTATTCTTCTATCAAGCCTTCTGATTACAATCACTCGGAAACTTCTAGACTGTACCGCACTGGCAAATCGACTAGAGGATTGTAACTGGCTTGGGATCTAAAAATTAAAGCTCGAGAAAAACTCTTTGAAAGACAGTAGGCTTTAAATAGAGAGAAGATTGAAAGTGAATGAGTGAGTTAAAATGATCGAAATCCTTCTCTATTTATAGGAGTTCCAAAGACAGAATTATGGCAGAATTTGGGCAGAATTCGAGCAGAACTCGATGTGCAAATCTCGGTCAAATCCGTAACTGCAGGAGGACCAAGTTCCAAGGAATTCAAAAATCAAAACAGCCACTAACCGAACTCTGGACGAACTCTGGCCGAGTTCTGTCAGGGTTTGGTTAGGGTTTTTCAAAATAGATTTTGGAGAATTTTGAAAACCTTTTTGGAGCTTTTCTAAATACGAATGTTTTTTAAAACTAAGGACATTTTTAAAAACATTTTGAAATCATTTTGGAATAGCCTATTTGTCAATACGACTCGGTGTACAATGTATTTCTAGACTCAATAAAATAAAAGATTATATTGCTCAAAGAAATACAGACTCGAACAGGTAAACAACGCTTCGGTCTTGAACTGAGTAGATAGTCGTTCTTGATCATGTCCAAGAGTCTGAGATATCCTGACTAGCTCCATATATCGAGACAGAGTTTGATCAATTATTAAAATCAGTTTGACCATATGACCAATGGGCCAACAATCTCCTCCATTTTGATAATTGACAAACTATGAATGATATAACATCTTTTGAGATAAGATACCACAAAAATTGTTCAAAATTGTTCAATCCCGGTATTATTCTCAAAACAAAATGTTAGATCCTTTTTCTTCTCCATTGTCACTTAGCAAAATAATTGTGAAGAAATAGGCTCTCCCGCAATTAATGCATAAGCAACAACAATGAAGAAACACAAGAAAATAATATCTCATGCAGTGAGAATATACAAGACATAATAGAGAAGTATTTCACAGGTAGTTTATAATATAGAAGCAGATAAAGATGCTATAAAGAATAAATAAACTGATATGAAAGATAAACTACGCATCACATAAAAATAAAATGATGTTCAAGAGACATCAAGAAATATCCAGTACAAGTCCTAAAAAAATTGATAATAAAAGCTAAAAAGAAAGAATCTTGGAATGTCGGAGCATTTCCAAGTGTACAGTAGACAATAACTAAGTCTCAAAATCAGCTAATACATCATCATCACATCTCCTCATCATCCTCATCATCATCATCAGCAGCATGACCGGCATGTCCAAAGGACCAGCTCCAGAAGTACCAGCTCCAGAAGGGTGTGGAGTAGCACCAGAACTGCGATACCAATCATAAGCGTTACCGGGCTGAAAGTAGGCATGAACAGCCTCATCCTCACAGCGGTAACCAGAAAAGGCTGGATCTCTAGGAATAGAACCGACAGAATGTCCAGTCGGAGCAAATCAGAGATCAGTTAGAGAATTTGATATCGCCTGATAACGAGTGACATCGCGGAATTCACGTTCACGGGCCATATCCATCATCGAGATATGCAAATCGAAAAGATGCTGGTGTATGCCATCAAAGGTCATGGCATACTGCTGAGTAGGTGGAGGAGGTGGAGCAGTAGGAAGAGCAGCGGCAGTCATACTATGATGAGATAGCTTAAGAAATTTGGGCTCATGGTCTTAAGTACAAGTTGACAGATCAATATCAAAACGCTGGAAAATGCGTGGAAGAATCATCGCATAAGAGAGATTTCTATCTCTTGCACGACAACGTCCCATCATCTGGATAATAGCTTAGGGGCAGAAAAAGGAATCCCCTTAAGAATATGATATATAGCAGACAGCTCAAGTGATGTGACATCATCCTTTGAAGTAGACTTCGGAAGGAGAGCGGAGTAGATGATGCGATGCAATTCATAACTAAACAAGATCAAGTTATTGGCCTTGACCTTTCCAGAGCGAACTCGATCAGGGGCACAGAGTTCAGCTTTGAAACTAGCAAGTGTCGTGCCGTTGGAGAAATCAAATTCAGTGATATCATCAAGCGGTGCACCTTCGTTTAGAAATACCAAGGACTTCCGCTAAGAGGACATCATTGAACTCGATATCTAGTCCGCCAACACGAGTACTTACGTAAAACATGTTTAGTACGATATTGCAATAGAAAAGTCTAATGGCATTAGTAGCTACCGGGAAACAAAGCTTAGCAAAGTGTTGTAACCCTAATGCCCCAAAATAAGGGAGGTGTTGTGGAAACACAGTCCATTTGATAGGAGCGCCTGTGCATATGGATCTCATAGAGAAGTCTCCATACCACAGAAGGGCTTGATCTAGTGTTTGAAAATAAAACCCATCGAATGCGCCATCTCTCGATTGAACTGGCGAAAGGAGGGAATCCGTGTGTGGATTTGAAGATGATCCTTCCTCACTAGGATTGCTCGTCTTCTTCCTCTTGAAGGGGTTGAATCCCTTAGGCATTGTGCAAATAAAGTAAATATGTACGAATTTGAAAGGAGGAAAAATACGGAGTTATACCTCCCGAGATTCAAGTATGCTGTAGAGGACAACGATCTCCGCACGAATCCAAAATTTGGATGGATTTCACCACGTAGATTGGGAGAAACGAAGTGGTAAAGAACTAGGGTTTGGAGAGCTTCGTGCGTCTGCTGTTGCTGTGGACTAGGTTTTAGAAGCAATGAAGAAGAAGAGGCTCTCGGGTTCTGGTTATATAACCAGATACCACTAACCGAACTCGGGCCGAATTCGGTTCGAACTCTGGCCGAATTCGCCTAGGGTTCTGTTAGTTGGTTTGGGCCACTTTCTTTTTCATTGACTCATTTCAAAAATTTAATTCAAAGATTAGTAATTTCAACCTTCAATTAATATAATTAATATTATTTTATAAATTAATATTCTTTACTCAGCATCTGTCTCAGATTAGCTGTAGGAGTACTGTCCCAGCTAACGGAGGTTCACCAGGTAACTCTTAAGTATCGCTTCGCTTCGACCGTAGTCGTGGTAACAGACAGACTCTTTTTAGGCTTGTCTCGAAAACAGTTTATGAGTATCGAATAAATAATTGATAAAACAAAATTAATTAATATTATTGATATCTAAAATTCTTAATTCTCGTTGTAAATAATTGAAACGATCTTCTGCTAATGGTTTTATGAAGATGTCAGCTAATTGATTCTCAGTGTCTATGTATACAAGGTCAATATCTCCATTCTGATGATGATCTCTAAGAAAATGATGTCGGATCTCGATATGCTTAGTACGAGAGTGACATACTGGATTCTTAGTCAAATTAATTATGCTCGTGTTGTCACAGAAAATGGGAATATGTATGAAAAATAAATCATAGTCTTCTAAGGTTTGTTTCATCCACAAAATCTGAGCACAACAACGTCTTGCCTAAGAAATGACATATGCCGCAGGTACTTTTTCTATCAACTTTGCATCCAGCAAAATCTGTATCCGAGTAACCAATAAGGTCAAAGGACTTGATTTTGGGATACCATAAGCCAACAGAAGAAGTGCCCTTAAGGTATCGAAAGATATGCTTAACTGCGCACAGATGTGATTCCTTTGGATTAGCTTGAAAACGTGCACATAGGCAAACACTAAACATAATATCTGGATGACTAGCAGTTAAATAAAGTATACTACCGATCGTACCTCGATACTAACGTGTGTCGACAGGCTTGCCTTGTTCATCAATATCAAGCTTTGTTGAAGTTGCCATCGGAGTGCAAATAGGTTTGACATTGTCCAGATCAAACATCTTTAGCAAATCTTTTGTGCACTTGGCTTGATTTATGAATGTCCTATTGTCAGTTTCTTTGATTTACAGTCCGGGAAAGAATTTCAGCTCTCCCATCATGCTTATCTCAAACTCATTCTGCATACACTTAGAGAATTCTTGACAAAGAGATTCATCAGTAGATCCAAATATAATATCATCAACATAGACTTGTATTAAAACAATATTATTATTCAAAGACTAAACAAAGTAGTGTCAACCTTTCCCTTTGAAAAACCGTTATCAAGTAGAAAAAAGCTTAGACGATCATACCAAGCACGAGGGGCTAGTTTCAAACCGTATAAAGCTTTCTTCAACTTGAAAACATGATCAGGGTTTTTAAAATCTATGAAACCTGGAGGTTGTGCTACAAAAACTTCTTCTTTTATAAAACCATTTAAAAATGCACTCTTGACATCCATTTGAAATAATTTGAAATTATGAAAACATGCAAATGCACATAACATGCGAATGGATTCTAATCTCGTAACTGGGGCATAAGTCTCATCGTAGTCGATACCTTCTTCCTGATTGTATCCTTGAGCTACGAATCGAGCCTTATTGCTAGTCACTAAACCATTCTCGTTCAGTTTATTTCGAAATACCCATCGGGTGCCAATGACCGGATGATCAATAGGCTTGGGAACAAGTTTACAAACTTGATTCCGTTCAAATTGGTTTAATTCCTCATGCATAGCATCTAACCAAAAATGATCACTACATGCTTCATCAATGGTTTTGGGTTCTAGCTGTGAAATGAATGCAACACTAGAAACAATATCTCTACTGGATGTACGAGTACTTACACATTTGGTAATATTACCAATTACCAAATCCTTTGGATGATCAGCCGTAAATTTCAATCTTTTTGGCAGACGCCGAAGGTAGCTGCTTCCGGGTTCTTCTCTTGGAGAATCAGCTGGTGTTGAGCTTGGTACAGTTAGATCTTCTTCATTGTCATCGATAGTCATTTGATTTAATTCATCAAAGGTGACGTTGATTGATTCTTCGATGATCATAGTTCGTTTCTTGAAGACTCTGTATCCTTTGCTCTTGGCCGCATAACCTAAAAATATACCTTCATCGGCCTTTTCGTCAAACTTTCTCAAATTATCTTTTGTATTAAGAATAAAGCATTTACAACCAAATATTATAAAATATGAAACTGATGGAATTCTATCAAACCATAACTCAAATGGAGTCTTCTTCGATTTGGGTCGAATTAGAACTGTATTGAGAACAAAACAAGCTGTATTGACAGCTTCAGCCCAAAAATATTTGGGTAGACTAAACTGGTTTAACATTACTCTGGCCATTTTGGATAGAGTTCTGTTCTTACGTTCCACAACTCCATTTTGTTGTGGAGTTCTAGGGCAGGAGAACTCGTGTACAAAACCGTGTGTGTCACAAAATTGCTAAAACTCTGCATTCTCGAATTCGCCACCATGATCGCTTCTAATACGAGTGATCATGTAACCTTTTTCATTATGTACTTTCTTGCAAAAGACGACAAATTCAGATAATGCATCATTCTTGTGTGTCAAAAAGTATACCCACGTGTATCTAGAGTAATCATCTACAATTACAAAAGCATATAACTTACCTCCGAGGCTAGCAACTCTGCTAGGACCAAGTAAGTCCATATGCAGCAATTGTAGAGGTCTAGTAGTACATACTGCGTTTACTGACTTGAATATGGATCTGGTAGCTTTGTTCTTTTTACATTGGCTGCATACCGAATCCTTCTTGAATGTTATGTCCGGTAAACCGCGTACTAGCTTCTTCGTGGATAATCTTGAGATTGTGTCCATATTTGCGTGACCGAGTCTCATATGCCATAGATGACTCTCATCACTTTTAGCCATTAAGCATCTATCTAAAATGTTAGTTTCTTCCAACAAATAAAAAAAATATATGTTGTCTTCCCTGATACCTTCAAAGATAGTACTACCAGTTGAGCTATCAACTATAGTACATTTGTCTTTGCCAAAGTTGATGCCATAACCATGATCAGCTAAATAACTTATGCTGAGTAGATTATGTTTCAACTCGGTAACCAGACAGACATCTTTAATCACAGGATAGGGAGACTTACCAACATCACCGATAGCAATGATATACCCTTTCAAGTTGTTATCGAAGGAGACATAGCCTTCCTTCTTCTTCTTCGACAGTGTTGCAAATAATGTAGCGTCATCGGTCATAAGCCGTGAACAACCGCTGTCGAGGATCCATTTACTTTTAGCATGTGAAAGGTGTTCCACCTACAAAACAATTTGCAGATAAAACTTTTGGTACCCATTTATTGTAGGGTCCTGAGATGTTAGCTTTTGGTATCCATGCATAAATATTTAAATCAACAAGCTTTCTGATTCTACATGCAGGAGAAATATGACCAGTGTGGCCACAATAATGACATTCTGCATGTTGAGTGTTGAAAGCTGAGTGGTGTGCATGGTTGGTAGGTTTAGGTTTTCTAGTATAGAAGAAATCATACCTATAATCCTGTTTGGGCTTAACCTTTTGGGGTAAAGGTTTGATATGGTTAGGTCTGACAGTGTTTGGTTTGGGAATGTTCCGATTATTCGGTAAGTGACATGTGTTAGGGTAGGAAGCAGCAGTCTCAGGCTATTTTCCTAACCTAATTTCCAATCTTTTGGAAGTGTCATACAACTTAGTATAGTCAGAAATAAGTGCTTCCATTCTAACTTGTGCACTTTGAAGACTTTTCTTCTCTTTAGAAAGTTCTTCTTTCAGTTGGTCAATAACCTTGTCTTTTTCTTCGGATGACTTGGTAGTCTCGTGTAATAAGAGCTTAATAGAAGAAAGCTCACCAGACTCACTAACATTATCTTTAACCTCAGCTAGTTGGTCAGTAAGTCTTCTTATTTCACCTTTGTACTCTTTGAGTACCTTCTTAGAGGTCTGATATTTGCTACGCAGTTTCCTGTAATCACTTATCAGTTCACTGAAGGCTTCTCCTAATTGCTCAAAGGTGAAGTCATCATATGTATCAACTATAGGTTCAGAGAGTACCTGATCGGATGCCATAAAGCATACATTTGCAGCGTCTTCTGATTGTTCATCTTCTGAGTCGCTGGCTTCACTTTCAAGCCATATGCTGGTATTGGCATACTTCCGAGATGTTGATCTTTTCAGGTTCCCTTTCTCATACCTATTGCTCTTCTTGCTTGATGATGAGTTTGTAGGACAATCCTTCTTCATGTGTTCCTTCTTCTTGCAGCCATAGCAGACAGCATCATCTTGATACCAGTTGTTGCTGCTATTGTTTTTTTTGGCTTTCTTCTCATATCTCATGAATCTTTTGAATTTCCTTGCTAGGAGTGCTTGATCTTCAGCATCAGATTTACTGCTGTCTGAATCACCTTCAGCAGCTTTTCTGTGCTGAGCCTTGAAAGCAATCGTCTTCTCCTTTGGTGCAGGATCTTCAAAATCTTGTAGCTCCAGTTCATGAGTGAGTAGCTTACCATGAGTACTTCGAGTGTCATGGTAGTAAGGTCGTTTCCTTCAATGATTGCAGTAGCCTTCGGAATCCAGTTCTTTGTAAGAGCTCGTAGGAGTTTACGAATCTTTTCATGGTTA
Organism: Iris pallida; assembly: GCA_029216955.1. NCBI lineage: Eukaryota > Viridiplantae > Streptophyta > Magnoliopsida > Asparagales > Iridaceae > Iris > Iris pallida. The sequence continues at coordinate 30,385,987 of JANAVB010016195.1, read as the reverse complement.
CTGTAATCTTTGCCTAGGGAGGATAAAGGATTTACAATATCCAAGAATCTTTCGAACATCTGAGTAACTGTTTCGTTGGGCTTCATCTTGAATACCTCATACTCTTGTGTAAGTCTGCTGACCTTTGATTCTTTGACTTGAGTTGTTCCCTCATGTGTGACTTCAAGAAGCTTCCACAAGACACCCTGTAAAATTCAGTTCTGTCTAAAGCACAAAATAAAGCGTTAATAGCACGTGCGTCAAGACTGGCCTTTTTTTTTCTTCCTATGTATATCTGTTATGGGGTTTTTCAGTTAAAACTCCATCAATATTTATACGAGGTGACTTTTGATAGCCATCAATAACAATAGACCATAAATCAAAATCAAGAGATTTCAAGAAGAAACTCATCCGTGTTTTCCAATAGGTATAATTTGTACCATCAAACAGTGGAGGTCTGTTTGTGGCCTGGCCTTCACTTGTGAATTTCACAGTTGCCATGTATTGTGCTGTGATCTATATAAAAATTAATTAAATGAATAAATAATTGTAATGTTACATTGCTTTACCTGTAACACCCGCTCTGATACCAATTATAGGAACGAAATCGTAAAGTGCAATACTCTAGAGGTTGGGTGAATAGAGTTGGCATGGGAATAATGCTAATTAAAAATTATTAGCAGCAAGATCACAGAATAATAATCACAACTAAATAATATAAAGGCAGAGATAAGAAAGCAAACACAAAGACAGCGATGTATACTGGTTTTCCTCTGTTGAGGACTAGTCCAGTCGGTAGAACTCTTGCTACCAGTTGAATCCACTATTGGTAAAACCGCAAGTTTTCTTACGAAGTCCTTGCAAATTCTACAACGCGAGCTTTGATACGAAGAACTCGTCCAACTTAAATTGTGAAGAGGTATTCTTCTATCAAGCCTTCTGATTACAATCACTCAGAAACTTCTAGACCGTACCGCACTGGAAAATCGACTATAGGATTGTAACTGGCTTGGGATCTAAAAATTAAAGCTCGAGAAAAACTCTTTGGAAGACAGTAGGCTTTAAATAGAGAGAAGATTGAAAGTGAATGAGTGAGTTAAAATGATCAAAATCCTTCTCTATTTATAGGAGTTCCAAAGACAGAATTCGGGCAGAACTCGATGAGCAAATCTCGGTCAAATCCGCAACAGCAGGAGGACCAAGTTCCAAGGAATTCAAAAATCAAAACGGCCACTAACCAAACTCCGGCCGAACTCTGGCCGAACTCTGGCCGAGTTCTGTCAGGGTTTGGTTAGGGTTTTTCAAAATAGATTTTGGGGAATTTTGAAAACCTTTTTGGAGCTTTTGTAAATACGAATATTTTTCAAAACTAAGGACATTTTTAAAAACATTTTGAAATCATTTTGGAATAGCCTATTTGCCAGTATGACTCGGTGTACAATGTATTTCTAGTCTCAATAAAATAAAAGATTACATTGCTCAAAGAAATACAGACTCGAACAGGCACGAACGCTTCGGTCTTGAACTGAGTAGATAGCCGTTCTTGATCATGTCCAAGAGTTCGAGATATCATGACTAGCTCCATATATCGAGACAGAGTTTGATCAATTATTAAAATCAGTTTGACCATATGACCAATGGGCCAACACATAAAAGGGTAACGGATCCACAAATTTCCAAAACGACCACATCAATGTTACCTCTGAGTCGTTTCACTTCCGCCAAAAATAAATTACCCCTCTACATAGAACTTCCATGTCCTCATTACCTCTGGGTCGTTCTATGTACCCCTTCATGGAACCCACTCCTGCCATGTCTTCATTACCTCTGAGTGGGAAGGCTCCATCGAAGAAACCCTCATATTTGCCATGTCCTCATTAACTCTGAGTAAGTATGTTGGTTCTCTCTCGACTTATTATCTGTACCAAAAAAACCCAGGGTATACCAAGGATAATAGGTCCACAAATGTCCTCCATCGAGTCCACTCATGCCATGTCCTCATTACCTCTGAGTAGGAAGACTCTGCGGTAAAACCCCCATACTTGCCATGTCCTCATTACTTCTGAGTAAGTATGTTGGTTTTCTCTCTCGTCTTATTATCCGTATCCTGAACCAGGGTACGCCAAGGATAATAGGCCCATAAATGACCTCTACTAACTATAAATGATGTACTAAGTTTCCTAGTACATGCACACCATTCCTCATCATGCCCCGGGAGCCCAGCTGCTCCATGGCATTCTTCCTCCCGATACCAGGAACGTCCATGACCACCTTACCATAGAAGTGTTCCAGGTATCCCTATCAAACTTGTTATCCATACCTAAAACCCAGGTATGCCAAGGTTAACAGGTCCACAAAAATCCCCCAAGCGGGACAAACACCACCATAACACCACAGGCACAATAAGCAGCACAAATAAAGAGTAGAATAAAGCATACTCTTTTATTTGAAAGGCAAAAGTACTACATGTTCTAGGGACAACGTCCCACTTAAAGAAAGAACAGAAATAAAAGAAGGAAAAAAGCCGTCTATGGTTAGACGTTACATAATTCCAGGAGACGGTTATTCACCAAGGTGGTCCCCTGTTCAAGCCGCTGCCTAGCTCGGCGCTCAGCCTCCTGGGACAACCGCACCGTATTATCCAAGTCCATAGGTACCCTCCAGTACCGCTGAACTCACATTCTTCCTCCAAATATCCCAGATTGCTGAGTTATGTACCCGTAGGTGCCTTTGAACTTACATTCCGGTCACTCTTTTAGGTAGTAAGTCATGTATAATCATACCTCTGAACTTATTCTTCCGAAAGAGCTCCTCCCTCATGATCTACTACCCGCACTCTCAGTGCACAAAAAAGGGTAACGGATCCACAAATTTCTAAAACGACCACGTCGATGATACCTCTGAGTCGTTTCACTTCCGCCAAAAACAAATTACCCCTCTACATAGAACTTCCATGTCCTCATTACCTCTGAGTCATTCTATGTACCCCTTCATGGAACCCCTCCTACCATGTCCTCATTACCTCTGAGTGGGAAGGCTCCATCGAAAAAACCCTCATATTTGCCATGTCCTCATTACCTCTGAGTAAGTATGTTGGTTCTCTCTTGACTTATTATCTGTACCAAAAAAAACCTAGGGTACGCCAAGGATAATAGGTCCACAAATGTCCTCCGTCGAGTCCACTCCTGCCATGTCCTCATTACCTCTGAGTAGGAAGACTCCGCGGTAAAACCCCTATACTTGTCATGTCCTTATTACCTCTGAGTAAGTATATTGGTTTTCTCTCTCGTCTTATTATTCGTATACTAAACCAGGGTACGCCAAGGATAATAGGCCCACAAATGTCCTCTACTGACTACAAATGTTTTACTAAGTTTCCTAGTACATGCACACCATTCCTCATCATGCCCTGGGAGCCTAGTTGCTCCCTGGCATTCTTCCTCCCGATACCAGGAACGTCCATGACCACCTTACCATGGAAGTGTTCCAGGTATCACCATCAAACTTGTTATCCATACCTAAAACCCAGGTATACCAAGGGTAACAGGTCCACAAACAATCCCCCAAGTGGGGCAAACACCACCATAAGACAACAGGCACAACAAGCAGCACAAATAAAGGGTAGAATAAAGCGTACTCTTTTATTTGAAAGGCAAAAGTACTACATGTTCTAGGGACAACGTCCCACTTAAAGAAAGAACAGAAATAAAAGAAGGAAAAAAACTGTCTATGGCTCGACGTTACATAATTCCAGGAGACGGTTCTTCACCAAGGTGGTCCCCTGGTCAAGCCGCTGCCTAGCTCGGCGCTCAGCCTCCTGGGACAACCGCTCCGCATTATCCAAGTCGATGTGTGCCCGCCAGCCGTCCTCCAATTTCTTCAGGGCAATTTCCAGACCAGCGGAAGCTCGATTAACTCTGTCAGCCTCTTGGATAATTAGCCCCCTTTCGGTACAGGCAGCCTCAAGCTCAGACTCCATGAAAGCTAACTTCCTCTGAAGCACAAGGATCTGCTCCTGCGTGTCAATGATCCCACGGGAGACAGTCGCTTCCCGAGCCGTAACATCTTCACTCTCACGACTCAACTGATCATATAACTCAGACAGATCATGGAGGTCCTTCTGTATGACCGGCTTGGTCTTATCCCGAGCCGCCCTTATCTTCTCTACGACAACTGTGAGGAAACTGCGCTCTTGATCTATAGCAGCAGACAGATCAGCTTACAAAGCACATGATGCTGGGCCACCAGCTGATCAGCCTCCAGCAATTTCGCCTCCAGAAGCGCAGCTACCCCCGCCCCACAGGGAAGAGTCTTAAGAATATCAATATGACCCTGGGCGCATTGCCGGGCCAAGGCAAAAGAGGTCCCTTGTTCTACAGCAGCCGCTACCCCTCTCTCCAAGTGGCGATAGAAGCTGTCAACCACGTCCTGTGACGCTTCGTCCAGAACCTCTGTAGAGGACGGCGTCAAAGGAAGCGTGGCCGGCAACGTCGAAGGAGGCACGCTAGAACTTGCCACCAGGGAGACAAATTCCAAGCGAAAAGAGGCGCGGATTGCGGCTAACTCCTCCTCTGCCACCCGAAGAGTCTGAAAACTCGACAGGGCAGAGAGGTCGACTCTTGGAGCCGCCTAAGCAGAAGAGGACGCAAGGACCATTGTCCCCTGTCCCGGCTGTGCCACCACCTGACTTTCCGAACTCGAGCCAGTGGAAGGCCCCTCAAGATGAGCCGAAAGTGGAGGGGGTACGCTCCTCTCTACCAGTTCCCCTTCGGCAGAGCCTGTCTAAACAATGTCCATCATCGGCACTGGAGAGATAGGACCTGTATGTCCAGAGCAACTATCAATCAGTCTAACCCGGAGGATATGATGATAGAGCAGATAGGCCTCCTCACAAGTTAAGATTTGGCTTATCTTACCAGGTGAGGAGCATGGAGTTTGCAGCTCGCTCGCAGCTGCCGTGGTCTCCTCACTCGCGACCTCCAAGTTAGAATCAGCTGGTTCTTCTGCCCCAGCCACCCCGGAAAGGGACCCAGCCAGTTCAGCATCACCCCGTTGAAGTTCAACTGTCTCAGGGACAGGTGCAGTAGAGCCCCCGTCCCCATAGATTGAGTCCTCAGCAAGGTGGAACTCCTCGACCGCCTCCGGAAGAGCCCCAGCAGAAATGATAGCGGTACGCATGTTATTAACCAGAGTGGTCTGGGCCGGATCGACCTCAGCGGCCGGTTCTCGAGAAACCGACTCCTCTGACGCCTACAAAAGTAAAAGAAAATAATTAGGCCATGGTACAGGAAAATGAAGGAGAAGACGACTATAATTCGAGTTACCTCAGAATCGATGTCAACACCCTCGAAAGGTAGCCGACGGGATCTGACAGCAGCTCGTTTCATGGAATAAGTTATATCGATATCAGCAGACTCACTCCTGCTCCGCTTATGCGAAAGGATAGGCACATCAGGTGGCTGATCCGCACCACTTCATCGAACGCAATGGGCGGTTGTTCCGTCGCCACCTCGTCGAGAGGAGGAAAAGAATCATCCGTATCCTATTCGCCATCTTCTTCATCCACAGTGGTGGACTCCGAGTCCGACACAAGAAACGTGTTCACCCTCTGCTTCCTCTTCTTCGACCCTTGGGGCTTCTCTGCCAAGCCGGTACCAACAATAAAACTGGTACGAGGGTCAAAGTTAACCGAAAACTTACTCGCAGTGACATGGTAGAGAGCTGCTAAATATAAAATCTCCCCTTGCATCTCAGCGTCAGGGACCGAGAAACTAGCGCGGGTATGAGAAATATTATAATAGAGCCTGGCTCTGATGCCATCCAGAACACTACCTTCAAAGCCCAGACAAGAGCTGGGACTCTCTAGGAATAGCTGGCTGTACCCAAACTGGCGGGAGAACCGGCTGGGTAAGTAAGGTTCCAGGTAGACGGTATTACGGTTACGATATACTAAGTACGAGGGACGGATGTTACGCAACCAAAGATGCATCCTCTCAGGTAAGAGGAAAGGAAGCCCGGTACCATCAACATGTACACTCTCCACCTCTACAGTAGAAAAATGGGGAACAAACACGAAGAAGTTATATCCATCTACCCTCGCCAGCGCCCTCCGACAGGCGGGCATAGTATTGTACTCCCAGGATATCCGGCGGTACTGGAAGATAAAAGCATCATCGTCAGTTACACCATCTTCTGGGCCAGGTCTCATCAAAGACCGGTAATATATTAATAGCCACCCCATCAGATAGTGATAAGGAAACTTGATTCGCTCAAAGTTTATCGTCGTACCGCGTGCAATAACTTTGGATGAAAAAGTACGGAGGCCACGGTGTATACTGCACACCATGGCCGGAAGAAGAGCCAGCCTGACCCCGAAGGCCAACTTCACGGCAGGAAGGATAAAATTTTGGCTGATTCTCTCAATAGAACCAGCTCCTCCTGAGACTACGCAATTTCGTAGCCATACCATCAAGAACCCTGCCAGGATTGCCTTCTCCGACAACGGCTGGATATCCTGATAAAAATAATCAAAGGAATCAGTTTGACTCCCAAACGTATCGCTCAAGGCCTTCTACTTCTTGGCAGTTAACACCAGATCCTGTATTTGCTCTCGGGTCAAAGGATTCTGGGGAGTAACCCGGCCTGAGGCACCTTGCTGAAAAAGGTGGGATAGCCAAGCCATGGTATGCTGAAGGTTCCCTTCCGAGTTACTATCCTTCTTGGTCGTCTGCTGAGAGCAACTGTGATGACATAATAACTCCTGATAGATAGCAACGAAACCCGGATGTCGTTGCTCCAAATCTTTGAACTCTTCGTTCGTCGGAGTATATACTTCAAACACTTCATTGCCCCAAGGCAGCCTAGAGACGGCGTGCATCTCATGAAGGGCGAGACCCATCTTCCCTCCTGGCACGAAGAAGGTCCCCGTCTGCTAGTTGTACATCTCTAAGAGAGCCATGAACAACTCCTTATTGATGGGCAGTCCATGACATGTACCCCGGATGGCGTAGTAGAGACCAACCTCACGCTGGAAAGTCCCATATTCTTGTAAAATCTACCCGATCAAATTGGCCCACGAAGGGATGGGGCGTATCCAGTTTAAAAGCGAGAGCCGGCCAATGGGATAAAACCCTTTCCGAGCAAGTTGATTCAGAAAAGTGTCGGCTTGAGAGAATAAAAAATTGGGACCTTACGCATTTAAGAAGGTACCCAGTGCTAGCCCCATCATGGAGCAGCTGACCGGTTCCCTGCCCGCGTACGCTGATCTAACATGCTTATTATAGTGGATGTTACCCACAATCATTCCCGACCGGCTCGACGTCAAGGATTCCTGCATCCTCCTGTCTACCGATAACATATTGAACCATACCAATGGGAAATGACGCTCCATCTGGGGGATAGGGACCACCCTCCCGGCAGAAATAAAATTCTAATTCTCAGATATATCCAATACCCGAGAATTCTTCACAGTCAGGGCGTCTCCAAAGAAGAACGCCAGCTTCAGGTACTTTCCCTCCAATCGCCCTGAGTTCAGCATGGCACAGAGAAAGCGAAAAGGCTGGTTCTTGATAAGAGTCAGCCTCTTCTCAGGCTCATTCTTGGGCAGTTGTTCTACCACCTGCCGAACTAATTGGTCAAGCCGGACTCCTATAGCAAATTGGACCTGACCCACCAGAGGTTCCCCCACAGCATTAATTAGAAAATTCACTGAAAAGAGGATAAAAGAAATAAAGTTAAAAAGATGGACAAGGAGAACTGATTGGTGTTTTCGAGCTTATGCGGCTCCAATTTAATGGAGTCTCATGCGACCCAACTCAGAAAACACTTATGTGGCTCCGCCCAGCGAAGGTTCACGCGGCAGTGTTCTCATATGGCTCTGTCTAAACAAAGTCTCATACGATGGAGTTCGAATAAGTTTATGCGGCTCATGCGACAAACAAATTTGTGCGAGCCTATGCGGCCCAACACAGCTTATGCGGCCCCGTTGGTGAAGTACCTATGCGGCCACAGTAACAATTCTTATGCGGCTCGGACATGGAGCATACCCCATGCGGCTCGGACATGAGATATACATGCGGCACACATAAAGATGAAGGCTCGTGCATAGAGCATGCGACATAGCCACAATAGTTAGGGTTTCAAGCTCACACAGTGTCCTTACCAGCAATAGGGGGGTGGACGTCGGGGTAAACTGCGGGCACGTCGGCTGGCGGAGGAGCTGCCAAATTTGTCGCTGAAGTAGAAGCAGCTTTCTTCCCTTCGCCGCCGCAACTGACGAAGATGCAGCCTTCTTACCCTTTGCCGCAACAGTCTTCTTGGGAGCCATCGATGATCGAAGAAGAGGATGACAGTTAGGGCAGGAAAGGCTTGAGTTGAAGAAGAGAGGAAAGAGATTTCTTCTCTTAATTACTCTTATTTATAGGAGGACAAAAGGGAAAGGAAACACGTGGACCGATGGAGCGCTTCAGGTCGTGTGCTAACAGGCAAAACCGACTCCTAGGATTTTGCTCCCTCTCATGAAGGAGATTCATCCAAAGAAAATCCAAAATTTAATAAGCCGACTCTTGGGATCCCCCTAAAAGACGGCTCAAATCAAAGGCAATCAATGCAAAGATTTGCACACGTGGTATAAAGACATGGCAAGGAATCTATGCGGCTAAGCAGCCCATGCGGCTCAGATGGCCATGCGGCTGAGGAGGCCATACGGCTGAGACATCCATACGGCCAGCACATCCTATGCCTCCAAAAGATTTTTTTTGTATGGCCATACTTCTTATTCAAAGTATTTCAATTTTACAAATTGAAAACTTTGAAGGGGGTCTTGTAGAAGCATTGAAAAGAATAAAGAAAGACCTATGCGGCTCCGACAGAAAGATCCCCATGCGGCCCAGGATCCCCATGCGGCTCAGAAGTCCATACGGCTCAGGGGTCCATGCGGCTCGGATAGATCCATGTGGCTCAGAAAGAAGCCACGTGGCCTTCAACAGTTCTTCCCTACATTTGGTTGCATTTAATGCCCTGACGGCTGCTCTGACAAGAAACAGCTATGACAGCTCTGACATAAAGACGCAATAATGACTGACATAATGGCGTGATCCTAGGAAAAAGGAGCAGATCTCCTTACAGCTGGCAAAATCGACCAAGTCCCGAGGCCACTCCATGCGGCTGCCTGTCCGTGTCCCCATACGGCTGCCCATCTGTATGCGGCTGTCCATCCCCATGTGGCTGCCCCTTTGCATGTGGCTGCCTATCTACATGCGGCTGCCTATCCCCATACGGCTGCCTATCTACGTGGGGTTGTCCATCCACGTGCGGCTGCCCATCCTCATGCGGCTGTCCATCCTCATGCGATTGTATGTTTCATATGGCTGAGAGGACCCCCCCATATGCGGCTCATCCAGGACGGTCTAGTTGAGACACGTGGCGTTCTTTGTTATAATTGAGACACGTGGCAGTCTTATCTTCCCTGGAATTATGGGTGCTAATAAATCCTATAACAAAATCAGATTTGTTGCGATCGTCATAATTGCCCAGATCAAATCAAATCAAGCAAATTGGACACGTGGCAGGCTATCACAAAACACGAATATTCATGGCAATCAATGTTTATTGCCCACAGAGATTTGATGAAATCCACATTAATTACCTAGATTTGCTATAATCAGAATGAGTAGCCCAGATTAATTGATCCTTAACCGTCGACTTCTCAAGAAAGCAATCATTTGCAAACCCTAATGATGACACTCCCACTTCTATTAATAGCAAGGTGCCATTCCCTTGCAAAAAGAAAAAAAAGAGACAGGAGAATTCAGGAGAGGAGAGCAGAGAAGAGAAAGAGAGAGCACTACAGAGACACCCAGATATCTATCGACCAAAAGCGTAAGGGAGTCTCCCCAAGGAGCATTTCTTCACCAGAGCCAAGGCTGCATCCGATCGTCCAAGGAGTAAGGCAAAGCTGCCATCGCTTTTCCGAGCCTCTACCGTCAGCCCCCAGAAAAACTAAACAATTATACTTAGATTGTTGTACCTAGGTTTTCGTCCCTAGGCGTTCTTTGTACGAGCGAAGTTTGTATTGTGATATAAAAGTCCAGTCCTCCGATATAATTGTTCTGTTCTTTTATAATTCATGGCAAACAGGCACAATTGGCCAACACACCGGCCAAATTATCGCTATACGAGCCCCTGAGACTCTCCAAAAATGTTCGCGTCGCACTTAGCGAGGCACTCCAGAATGCTGACGCATATCTGGCTCAGTCCAATCTCACTGGGGAGAGATCGCCTGTAGATCTCCACGACAGCACTTGTACAGGCGCAATGCCCAACATTATCTTTACTCCGCAGGATATGCTTATCAAGACCAACCTGTACGATCACCCTCTGTATTATACTGGATACGTTGGCGACATCAAGGTGGATCAGATGCATATTGATTCCGGTTCTTCCATAAGTATCATCCCAAAGAGACTGCTACACCATCTGCACATCCCAATACATCGCCTGACGTCGACAAGCACTGCCATCAGCGATTTTAATTCAGGCAGAAGCTATCCGATCGGAAAGATTCGCCTGAAGTGCCAAATCGGCGACCTTCAGTCAGAAGTGACCTGTTATGTCATAGATGCGGACACGTCCTATAATATTCTTCTAGGGCATCCTTGGATACACGATTACATGATCGTGTCTTTCATACTGCACCAGTTCTTCAAGTACGTCAATAAGCACGGCTTCGTGAGGACAGAATTTGCTGACATTGATCCCTTTAAAGGGGTCGAATCCTACTACTCCGACTCATGCTTGTACGAGAAGTCGAAAAGGCACCTTGTCGAAGAAGATACTCAAGCTCCAACTGAGGCGGCAACTGGATCGGAAGAACCTCTGACGATCCACCTCTAAGCCCGCAAACCTGGCAGAACTACACCACTTACAGCCACTCTACGTAAGGATGCAATCAGCCTCTCTGCACAAGAGGGGCAGATGATAATCCGACTGCCAAGGCCTGGCCAAGTGCCAAGACCCATGACAGAGCTACTGACAATCAGGCTGTCTAGAGCTAGCCAACAACAAATAGAGGAGCTCAATCCCTCTGTCAAGCCGATGACGATTCGTCTTCCCAGAATGAATCGGCAGCCGAGCGCTAAGCCGGGGACTGCTAGCTAGCCAACAACTCTCCGCCTAGCTCCGAGCACCAAACTGGGCGTCGCCAGTACGCCAACGACTCCACATTCTGCTCCATCTATGAAGCCCCTGATGATTAAGCTGCCCAAGTCATCCTCTCAATCTTCATTGACACATGGGGTGGCTGAAGAAGAGTCAGAGCTGGCCAAGTATGTGACTGTTCACACTGATGTTCCATCCGCAGATGATATAATCCCATTGGAAAAGATACCTTACTTCATCAATAAAGTGCTATCTTTGAACTACCTCGAGCTTAATAAGCTTTATACAATATATGCTTTGGAACACGGTATAGGCACCCACCTACACACACAGGTAACAAATGTTTACACCGTAAACCAACTTACTCCAGTGGAAAATGCTTACCACATAGTTGAGGGAGAGGATCATTCAATCATCTTCGGCCGAAAGAATAATCCACAACCCTTCAGGATAGAAGAAGTCGATCTCGAACCCGACACCGGAAGACTGTCTCTTTATCTGTATAGTTCCCGATCCAAGTACCTCATGCAAAAATAGGTGTATGATCAGGAAACTATGGCAGGCTTAAACTACGGTACTGGACGGCGATTACCCTTAGAATTGCCAGTCCCGGCTGGGAAACCACGGGATTACTACAATAAGACCATATGTGGGCTAGGTTATGTTACACCTGCAACGACCCCTGAGAGCTCAGATGAGGAGTACGAATGGCACTCTCATTCATCTGGGTCACCCACTTCTGATTCAGACGTCAGCATCGGGGACATGCTCAAGCAAATATGGTCTGTCAATATAGAATTTACCGACACCTACGAAGAAGATGAAGGCATTCCTGAACTTCTTGAGTTAGAGCCGTGGGCACAGCAGCTAGATGCGCAATGGAAGAAGCGGTTCGAACAAAGAGAGCCCCCCACCGAAGACGAGGTTGTGCAAGTTGATCTCGGTGATGAGTCCTCTCGAAAGCCCATCTTCGTCAGCAAGAATCTGACAGACGAAGAGCGGGAATCGCTACTGCAACTCGTCAGAAAATACATCGACGTGTTTGCCTGGAGCTACGAAGACATGCCAGGACTGAACCCTGAAGTTACACTTCACAAACTCAACATTCGTCCAAACGTAAAACCGGTCAAGCAACAGCAACGACGGTTCTGTCCCGACATCATGAATGCCATTGAAGCTGAGGTCAACAAACTGATAGCTAGCGGCTTCATCCGCGAGGAACAACATCTAGATTGGGTAGCCAATATAGTACCAGTCCTAAAAAAGAACAGGAAGATCCGAATCTGCATCGACTTCCGGAACCTGAATGAGGCGTGTCCTAAGGATGAGTTCTCCCTCCCTATCACAAACACCATGATTGACAACACCTGCGGCTTTGAGCGTATGTCATTCATGGATAGTTTCTCCGTGGATAACCAAATCAAGATGTTCCCTGATGACGAAAAGCATACATCATTCGGAACACCAATTGGCACATACTGCTACACAGTCATGCCTTTCGGTTTAAAGAATGCTGGCGCCACCTATCAAAGAGCTATGAGCATCATCTTTAGAGACCACTTGCGCAAGACAGTAGAATGCTACGTCGATGACATTGTCGTCAAGAGCCGCTCTAAGGAAGATCATATGCATGATCTGAGGACAGTGTTCGACCTGATGCGAGCACACAATTTGAAGATGAATCCTACAAAATCTTTCTTGGGCGTATCCAGCGGGAAGTTCTTGGGTTTCATCATTACTTCCTAGGGTATCTACATAAACCGCAAAAAAACGAAGGCAATCATGGAGATGGGTCCCCCGAGAAATCTCCGTGAACTCCGAGGCCTTCAAGGGAGGCTAGCTTACATCAGGAGGTTCATCTCTAACCTCTCCGTGCGATGTCAACCATTCACACACCTCATAAAGAAGGGCGTTTCATTCATATGGGATGAGGAATGCTAGCGCGTCTTCGACAGCATCAAAGAATATCTGTCGAACCCTCCAGTCCTGGTATCCTCGATTGCTGGAAGGCCATTCCTGCTCTATGTGCGAGCGATAGAACATTCTCTCGGTACTTTGCTAGCACAAAACAACGATGCTGGCCATGAGCAGGCTATATATGTTAGTCCCAGGGCTTGATTAAAGATGGTAGACTCGATATCGAGACCAGAGGTTCAACAAACGTTCACCTTCTGATTATTCTTAAGATCTAGGAGGAACACTATAATATAAGTCTGATTACAAAAGCAACAATAATCAGAAAGAAAATATCACGTTCTTCCTCGCAATCGCAGTTGTTGACGGACAGAACTGAGTTCAAAAAATAAATCTCACGTTCTTTCTTGCAATCGCAGTTGCAGACGGACAGAACTGAGTCACAACTCAGATGAAGGAGAAGAAAGAAGAAAGAAGAAGAGAAAAGGTTCTTGCTGGGGTGATTAAGATCACCGTTGCTCAAAGCAAGATTCGCCCCAACACGATCTGCTCCCAGGAACCAGCAAGTTCACGAAGAACTTCTGGAACGCTCGTAAGTCAATATTTGAGACTTGAACGGGCTTCCTGGACTTTACAGACTCCCTTAACTCTCTTCTTGGTGCATCTTTCAACGGAGGCCAAGGGATCTATTTATAGAGTGGAGTTGAGACTTCACCTCTTCTTCTATCCGATGTGGGACTAAAATACCAATACTCAAAATTAGAGTTTGATATTTTAGATCATCCCACAATCAGCATGGAAGTGTGCCAGTCCATGCCTACCCTTCGAACACTCCCGTGCATGCACGAGACATCCTGGAGTCCGTGTCCAAGTCCGAGTCCGCACAACAAAAATCAACTTGCATCCTTGTTGGATTTAGTCCTTTTTCCTTCTAGGAAAATACTCCCACAAGGCACAAACTTGTGCCCCACTACACCTCATGTTTATACCTCAACACAAGCAATACATTATATTGAGATACTCACCATTTGGTGTAGCCGATGTAGGACTATCTTTTCTAGTCCAAAGGCAAAAAATACCAATAATCCCCCATATATCTCAATATATGGGTTGAGCGTTCCCCACAGTGACTGCCCATCATGCATTAGAAGAGATGTCGCTATGACTTGAATCTTCCTGCATAGGTTAAATAATAGCATGATACAAGAATGGACTAAGCCTTGAATTCTGTACCATAACTGCAATTCTTCCTACTCACATAATGACATCAACTATGCTTCTGGCTGCACATTGAAGGCCTTGTGTCAGCCTGGTTTCAGTGTATAATTTTTGGGCGTCTACAAGTTTACCCTCAAGAGACGGCCTGATATCTCTGTCCATACACTATAGGTGAGTTCTTTATAAAGAGTCATGGCATGAAGCATTGTGCTTCTTTGCGGTGCTACGCCGCTATGACATGGCTTAAAGCCGAGGCTTTACCCCACCTGGGTACCTCATCGTAGTATCATACTACTGTAGCATGAGGTCACAAGCCCCTTTGTAGTGCCAAACTACCTAGCATGAAGCCTTGCGCTTCCGTGCGGTGTTACGTTGCTATGACATGGCTTACGAAGCCGAGGCTTTACCCTACCTGGTACCTCTTCGTGGTGTCATGCCACTGTAACATGAGGCCATCCTCCCCTTTGTAGTGCTGTCTACAACTCTTTAATTACGTCAAACAGCATTAGGCTACCTGCCTATTTGCGGTGCTACGCCGCTATGACTTGGCTTGCAAGGCCGAGGCATTACCCCTACCTGGAAACCTCATGGTGGAGTCAACCCACTGTAACATGGAGTTTCACTCCTTATAGTGCTGCTCTACCGTGCTTCTTGTAAAGCACACCAGGCATTCACTCTGCCCGAGAACTCATTAAGGCGTTTAAGCCAACCTTCCACAGGATCTATTTTTTCTGCAGAAAATGCATAGTAGACAATAATGGTTATGGGTCCGTATCCCTTCCATGTTCCAGAGAACAAGTACCCACTGTTACCTGATAGTTTCCCAGTCAGTGATCCTCCGTTGAACCAAAAGTTAGATGTCTAGTATATTTCTCTTTCAACTAATAGCATAAAACTTTATGGTAGGATTACAAAGACACACTATCAGAATGCCTTCAAGCCCATTTTACAAGCTGTGTCATCGACCAACTGGCGCTTGAGGCCCTTTGTGAACGGATCTGCCAGGTTCTCTTGACTCCGAACATCAACCACTGCAATTACACCTCTTTTGACAATATCATGTACTGCCCTGTGCTACAACCGCACAGTCCTCTTCTTTCCGTTGAAGAGATCATTTGATGCCATCGCCGCAGTCGTCTGGTTGTTACAGTATATCGGTATTGCCGATATCTGAGCCCCAACCACTGGAAGATCATACATGAGCTCCCGAAGCCATTCTGCTTCATCTGCTGTAGTTTCAAGTGCATAGAATTCAGATTCCATGGAGGAACGAGAGAGTATAGTCTGCTTCTTCGACTTCCACGATATAGCAGCTCCACCCAAGGAAAAGACATATCCACCTGTGGATCTCTCGCTTTCTACCTTTGAACACCAGCTAGCATCACTGAAGCCTTCCACTACTGTCGGATACCCATTGTAGTGCAGTGCATATGTCTGAGTCTTCTTGAGATATCTCATAACCTGTTTCACAGCTTTCCAGTGCTCAATGCCTGGGTTGCTCGTGAAATGACTCAGCATTCTCACAGCGTAAGTTATGTCATGCCTTGTGGCAGTAGTAGCATACATCAACTCCCGATTAAGCTTGCATACTCCAGCTACCTGACGCTTTCCCTTGAATTAGGCTTCAATTTTAGATCATACTTGTACGGCATATCGATCCCTGGAAGATCCTGATACCTGTAACGAGCGATCATCTTCTCAACATAATGAGACTGTGACAGCGCTAGTCCAGTGTCTGTCCGGATGATCTTGAGTCCCAAGATAACATCAGCATCTCCCAAGTCCTTCATACTGAACTTCGTCGAGAGGAACTTCTTTGTCTCCGTGACACAGCTTATATCCGTACCTAGGATTAGCATGTCGTCCACGTATAGACAAACAAGGACTCCTCTTCCGTCAGCAAACTTCGAATAGACGCACTTGTCTGTTTCACTGACCCTGTAGCCATTTGACCTTATGACTTTGTCAAACTTCTCATGCCACATTTTGGGAGCTTGCTTTAAAACGTACAGAGATTTTATCAACTTGCAGACTTTGTCTTCAAGACATTTAACGACAAACCCTTCTGGTTGTTGCATGTAGATCTCTTCGGTCAGTTCGCCATTCAGGAATGCCATTTTCATATCCATCTGATGTATGACCATCTTATGTATCGCTGCGAGAGCAATCAACATTCTGATGGTGGTCATCCGGGCTACTGGAGCATACATGTCAAAGTAGTCGATCCCCTGCTTCTGAGAAAACCCCTTGGCCACTAACCTGGCCTTGAACTTGTCAATAGTTCTATCTGCTTTCATCTTCTTCTTGAAGATCCATTTGCATCCGATGGGTTTTGCTCCTTCAGAAAGATCAATCAACACCCAAGTGTTATTTGAGGTGATGGAATCAATTTCATTGTCAATCGCCTCCTTTCTGAAAACATCATCTCTGGTCTTTATCGCCTCATCATAGGTAAGCGGATCTGCTTCCACATGATAGGTGATAAAGTCATCTCCGAAGTTCTTCGGCCTCCTCGCTCGCTTCGTCGACGGCTCAGCGAGTTCTGGTTCAACCGTTGTTTCAACAACAACATCTTCTTGGACTACTTCTTTATTAAAAACTTTAGTTTCTTGCGCACCCTTATTGTTCTCCGGTTTAACCGTAAGAACAATATTCTTGTGCCTTGCAAATTGTCTTCACGAGATTCAATGATATAATTTGACTAAATATCAAGAAATCTCCGAGCATCACTCTTCTCAGCATACCCCAAGAAGATCATCTTCGTAGTCCTAGTCCCCAGCTTCTGAATCTTCAGATCTGGGAGCTTCACATAAGCTAGAGACCCCCACACTCGAATGGCATTCAAGTTAGGTCTGACTTTAACCAGTGTTCATGAGGAGTTACGTCCGAAGTTGCATACGGCACTCTATTTAGAATAAAAGTGGTCGTCCATGCAGCTTCTCCCTATTAGCATTTAGGAAGACCCATAGTTAGCAGGATTGAGTTCATCATTTCTGTCAACGTTATGTTCTCCCTCTCCGCTATCCCGTTAGATTGAGGAGAATACGGAGCAGTAGTCTCATTGATGATTACATATTCTTTGCAGAATGATGCAAATTCATGAGACCTCTACTCTACATCTTGATCACTTCTGAGTAGTTGTAGATCGATTCAACGTTCAGCTTCAGCCCTGAAGTCTCTGAACTACTCGAATGCTGCATCCTTCTACTTGAGAAGTCAAACGAACGTGCACTTCGAAAAAAACTTCGAACCGACCTTTGTGGAAAATTGATAAAAGTCACAGATATCTGAGTGTACTAACTCCAGATGATCAGTACTTTAGTTCAATCGTCTGAGCAGCTTCCCAACAGTCTTGTATCTGCACAGACCTTAAACACCTCCACCTCCTTACCCCCACATTCTGAAGATAAGGTCCCGGTAGGACAGCTTGAGTCTACTTCTGTCATAGAACAACTCTCAGTCCACTCAACCATCAGCAGAAGTTCGAACATTCCTTCAGCATCGAACATCTTTTCGAAGCATGTTCCTCGCCAAGAAATTACCATCTGGCTAGTACGAATGTCCATCTTTCAAGTCTGTATCAGATAACAGACTTTCTGAGATCAGATCGCCGAAAAATCTCTGGTACGTACAACACGTATTCCAGTGTCCTTGTCGGTGGTTAATAACCACTGTCTCGATCTTCAGAACTTCTGCTAGATATATGTTCGCCATTGAGACCTTCGTCATAACATGACTCGTCCTTGGTGAACAGCTAGCTCCTTTGAGAGCACACGTGGTCAGATGCACTAGTGTCAGACCATTAGTTAGCTACCACGCTAGATAACTCAACCTGTGCAACAATAGCAACCAAGTTAAGTAATCAAAATAACCAAGTTTAGCTATACCTGCTATTTTGGTTTGGGCTTGGATTTGCATTCACTCATGTAGTGGCCATTCTTGTCACAGTTGAAGCAAGTAACGTGGGACTTGGACTTCTGTTGCTTGAACGAAGGACCGTTCACTTTTAGATTAGTGGAGTCCTTCTTCTTGTGATGAGAAGCCACCTGCTTCCCTTTGAACTCTCTTGTCTGCACCAAGTTGGCCTTAGCCAGTTGTTTGGACAGAGAGTCCCTCTTCTGTTGAGATCGCATTTCGTTCTCAACGTGGATCTCTTGTAGAAGATCTTGCAAGCTAGTGTCCAGATTCTTTCGATGTATTCTAGCATAGAAGTTGCTCCAACCTGCAGGAAGTTTCGAGACTATCCCTCCAACGACAAACTTTTCGACGAGGGCATCTTCTCGTCATCTAACTTCTGGCGCAACTTCAGGAATTCCTTCACTTGAGGTAGCATCGTCATCTCGTCTTCGAAGAGCCACTTGTGGTACTTCTCGACGATGAAGATTTTGGACTTGTTCTCATCATCTTCATATAGCTTACCCAAAGAATCCCAGATCTCTTTGGCCTTTACCTTCTTGGAATATGACTCTGCCAGAGAGTCTTCCATAGAATTGAGAATCAGCAGTTTACATATGTTGTTTTCTCTCTTCCATTTGCTCTGCTTGTCGAGTACAGCAGCAATAGCATCGGCAGTTCCTCCTTCTAGAATTATCGGTTCATCCTCAATCAACACATGGTCTACATCCACGAGTTGAAGATTAAGGGTGACCTTTCTCTTCCAGATTTGGAATTGTTCTCCGTCGAATTTCTCCAACTTGTTAAAGCTAGAATCGATGAGAGAAGTACGAGAGTTCTCCATCTACAAGGATCTTGCTTTGAGATTGTTAGTCCCGGGGCTTGATCAAAGATGGTAGACTCGATGTCGAGACCAGAGGTTCAACAAACGTTCACCTTCTGATTATTCTCGAGATCTAGAAGGAACACTATAATATAAGTCTGATTACAAAAGCAACAATAACCAGAAAGAAAATACCACGTTATTCCTCGCAATCGCAGTTGTTAACGGACAGAACTGAGTTCAGAAAATAAATCTCACGTTCTTCCTTGCAATCACAGTTGCAGACGGACAGAACTGAGTTACAACTCAGATGAAGGAGAAGAAAGAAGAAAGAAGAAGAGAAAAGATTCTTGCTGGGGTGATTAAGATCACCGTTGCTCAAAGCAAGATTCGCCCCAACACGATCTGCTCCCAGGAACCAGCAAGTTCACGAAGAACTTCTGGAACGCTCGTAAGTCAATATTTGAGACTTGAACGGGCTTCCTGGGCTTTACAGACTCCCTTAACTCTCTTCTTGGTGCATCTTTCAAAGGAGGCCAAGGGCTCTATTTATAGAGTGGAGTTGAGACTTCACCTCTTCTCCTATCTGATGTGGGACTAAAATACCAATACTCAAAATTAGAGTTTGATATTTTAGATCATCCCAAAATCAGCATAGAAGTGTGCCAGTCCACGCCTACCCCATGAACACTCCCGTGCATACACGAGACGTCCTGGAGTCCGTGTCCGAGTCCGAGTCCGCACAACAAAAATTAACTTGCATCCTTGTTGGATTTAATCCTTTTTCCTTCTAGAAAAATACTCCCACAAGGCACAAACTTGTGCCCCACTACACCTCATGTGCACACCTCAACACAAGCAATGTATTATATTGAGATACTCACCATTTGGTGTAGCCGATGTGGGACTATCTTTTCTAGTCCAAAGGCAAAAAACACCAACAATATACTACCTCAGTCGAAAGATGATGGGGCCACAGTACAGATACACTACCGTAGAGAAGGATTGCCTTGCACTAGTGTTCGCCATTCAGAAGACGCGACACTACGTCACGGGACAAACCATACACGTAATATCACGAGTCAACCCTCTCAGGGTCCTTATGACAAAACCAGGGGCACTCAGCTCTCGCATTGCTACCTAGGCGATATTATTGTCTCTATATCACATGATCTTCGTCCCACAGAAGGCTGTTAAAGGTCAAGCTCTGGCAGACTTTTTAGCAGCCCATCGAGGCTCGGAGACAACCATAATATACGAAGAGATACCAGACTAGGTCGCCAATTCAAATGCGGTCTCCTATGAAGCCATCTGGCAAATGTTCTTCGACGGTGCTTCGAGAACTGGGCCCAAGGGCAACATCGTCGCTGGAGTCGGAGTAGTGCTGATTTCTTCCTCCGAGCTGGTGATCAATCGGGCTTACTCCCTTACGGAGTCCTGTTCAAACAATGTGGTCGAGTACAACGCTTTAGTCATTGGCCTCCGACTTGCAAAGGAGCTGAGGTTAGAGTATCTTGAAGCATACGGCGATTCGCAGTTAATCGTCAATCAGATCCGGGGTTCATACGAGGTTCGCCATGAAGATATGATCCCTTATCACTAAATAGCGATCGACATCATCTCGTCCTTGGAAGGGTTCTTCATAGAACATGTTCCCAGGCTCCAGAACATTGAAGTCGATGCCCTAGCAGGCCTTGCCGCTTCCTTAAGCGGTTCCGAACCATGCTCACCACTTGGTTGACATAATAGGTCACGAATTGGTCTGTCCCAAGGACAATGTTCAATGTGTTGAGAGTTATTCTGCTCTGACAGTCGACGAAGCACCAGACTGGAGACAACCATTCATCGACTTCGTAGTCTACGACATCCTGCCAGAGAATTCGAAGTAAGCTACTTCTATCATAAGATGTTTCCTCAGATTCTTTTACGATAAAGAGACGAAAATACTGTATCATCGATCATACAGTGGATTACTACTTCGGTGTCTGTCAAATACAGAAGCTAAGGAAGCTGTACGCGAAGCTCACGACGGCGTCTACGATGCCCATCAGCCTGGCCCAAAATTGTAAGACCGTCTTCCCCGAATGGGCTTTTACTGGCCCACGATGGTAGCAGATACGATAGACTATGCAAGAAAGTACAAAGCCTGCCAAGTCCATGCAGATTTCATCCATCAACCATCCAAGTTCTTACATCCGACGGTAGCATCCTGGCCCTTTGAAGCATGGGGAATGGACATCATTGGTTCGATCACTCCGTCTTCGTCCAGAGGACACCGCTTCATACTCGCAATCACAGATTACTTCTCCAAATGGGCGGAAGCTGTTCCGTTTGCAGAAGTGAAGACATCAAACCTGATCAGCTTCCTCAAGCATAACGTGATCTACCGCTATGGACTGCCCTGAAGGATCATCCATGAAATGGTTCGCAGTTCGCAAGCCACGCCTTATATCGGTTTTGTGACAAACACCGAATCCAGAATATTGCTTCAACACCGTACAACCCGGCGGCTAATGGGTTGGCAGAAGCATTCAATAAAACTGTAATCAAGCTGCTCAAGGAGTTCGTGTCTTCCAACAAACGCGATTGGAATGAGAAGCTTGGCAAATGCTTATGGGCGTACCGTACTACAGTACGAACGGCTACCGAGAACACACCATTCTCTTTGGTATATGGGAGTGAGGCAGTTCTCCCACTGGAAGCTCAAATCCCCTCGCTCCGCGTCGCCCTCACTTATCGACTGACGACGGATGATAATGACCACCGTCGGTTACAAGTGTTGGAGGCTCTAGATGAGAAGCGTCTGATAGCTCAACAAAGAATCGAGCTGTACCAAGCACGTATCTCAGGAGCATTTAACAAGAAGTTTAAAATCAGAACATTCTAAGTAGGCGATCTCGTTTTGGCAGTTTATAGGCCGATGGTTATGACTCACAAAATCGTCGACAAATTCCAGCCAAAGTGGAAGGCCCATTTGTCATCGAGGCTGTATTCTCCAATGGTGCTTACCGCCTCGCAAAATAAAACGGAGACTTGCTCATGTTGCCCATCAACGACAAATTCCTGAAGAAGTATTATGTCTAAAATGATATCCTCCAAATCTTCCAGATTGTTGAGTTATGTACCCTTTGGTACCGCTAAACTTACACTCTGACTCCAGATCTTCCAAATTGTCGTGTTATGTACACGCAGGTACCGCTGAACTTACACTCTGGTCACTCCAGATAAATCTATATTGCATCTTCTAGGTAGTAAGTCATGTATGATCGTACCTCTGCACTTTCTTCCTAAAAGACCTCCCTTCTCATGATCCAATACTCGCACTTTCAGTGCATAAAAAGGGTAACAGATCCACAAATTTTCTGGAACAACCACATCGATGTTACCTCTGAGTTATTTTCACTTCCATCAAAAACAAACCACCCCTCACATAGAACTTTCACGTCCTCATTACCTCTGAGTTGTTCTATGTACCCTTCATGGAGCCCACTCCTGCCACGTCCTCATTACCTCTGAGTAGGAAGGCTCTATTGAAGAAACCCTCATATTTACCACGTCCTCATTACCTCTGAGTAAGTATGTAGGTTTTCTCTCGACCTATTATCTGTACCCAAAACCGGAGTACGCCAAGGATAATAGGCCCACAAATGTCCTCTGTTGACCACAAATATTGTACTAAGTTTCCTAGTACATGACCCTCATTTCTCATCATACCCCGGAAGCCCAGCTGCTCCATGGCATTCTTTCTCCCGATACCAGGAACATCCATGGCCACCTTACTGTGGAATTGTTCTAAGTATCCCCATCAAACTTGTTATCCGTACCTAAAACCAAAGTACGCCAAGGATAATAGGTCCACAAAAAGTCCTCCATTAGGGCAACTACTACAAGCAAAGAAGGGAGCAAATGTATTCTATTTATTCAAAATCAGTTACATTCACATGACTACATTTCATGAGCAAGCCAAAAAAGTTCTCCATCGCTTCATTCGGACAAAAAGAAAAAGACCACATTGATGTCCAAAAGAAGAGAAAAAAAAACTACAGCTAAAGACAGACAAAAATAACAAGACAAAAGACGGACATTTATGGGAACCCTAGTTGTGGGGATGCATATACCATTCCCTCAACCATCTTGCATATGAAGGATCTATTTGATTAAGATTCCCGTCCGGGGCAGGAGGGTCAGAACTCCCAATACTACTCCCCTCAGACTGGGGCTCCTCCTTCACAGCAGCTTCAATATTGGGAGTGTTTCCCTCCCCGATGGGCGCCAACTCTTCTTTTTCATTCCTCCATTTTGGGTATCACCTCCTCCTTAATGAAAGAAGACTCTTGTGTGATGAAAGGAGGCAGCATCTCCTCCTTCACAATGATCTTAGCCTTCGGCATGGATGCTGCAAGAATCAAAGACAAAAGAGTCAGGAGATGGGTAGAAAAATATTTAACAGAGCTCATGCGGCTCTGTTTCGGTGGGTCCTTATGCGGCTCTATTTTAATGGAGTTCATGCGGCCCAGTTCAGATGAGTTTATACGGTTCTGCTTAGCGGGGCCTTATACGGCACAGTTCAAAGGGGGCTTATGTGGTCCTATTTGATGGGGCTTCATGCGGCTCAATTCAGAGGGACTTATGCGGTTCTCTTCGACGAATTCTTATGCGGGTCAGTTTGCAAAGTGCTTATGCGGCCACTATACGACTCTCATGCGGCTCGGACATGGGGTATAACCCCATGCGGCTCGGACATGGGACGTACATACGATACATACAATTTGAACAGTTCGATGAAGACGAAGAAGGCCCACACATAAAATATGCAACATAGCCATGATGGTTAGGTTCTGAGTTTATGCAACTTCTCCCAAAATCCTTACCAACAATGGCAGGGTGAATGTCGGGATGAGCTTCAAGCGCCACAATCGACGTAGAAGCCACTTCGTTACCCTTCGCCGCAGCCTTAGAAGTCTTGGGGGCCATTGATGATCGAAGAAGAAGAAGAAAAAGAAGACGAAGAAGAAGAAGAAGAAGACGGCAGCTAGGGCAAGAAAAGCTTGAACTGGAGAAGATAGTAAAGAGTTTTCTCTCTAAAAATTACCCTTATTTATAGGCGAATAAGGAGGGCACGTGGACCGATAAAATGCTTCGGATTATGTGCAGCAGACAAAACCGACTCTTGGGATTTCATCCCCTCTCATGCAGGAGATTCATCAAGGCAAAAATCCAAATATTTAATAAACCGACTCTTGGGATTCACCCCAAAAGGCGGTTTTAAATCTAAAATAAATCAAGGGCAATTAAATAAGACACACACGTGGTAGAGAGGACAACATGCGGCCAGAACAGTCCGTGTGGCTAGGAAGGCCATGCGGCCAGGCAGTCCATACGGCCAGGCAGTCCATACGGCTAGGAATTCTATACGGCTAGGAAGTCCATGCGGCCAGAACATCCTATACGGCCAGAAGAGCTTATGTGGACATAGTCATGCTTCTTATTTAAAGTATTTCAATTTTACAAATTGAAAACTTTGAAGGGGGTCTTGTAGAAGCATGGAAAAGAACAGGAAAGTCCATGCGGCCTAAAACAGAGGGAGTCGCACGCGGTTCAAAGAATCTCTTAAAGCTTCATGCGGCTCAAGAGTCCTTTAGAGCTTTATGCGGCTAAAAAGTCCTTCAGAGCCTCATGCGGCTTAGAAATCCCCAATAGCTCCATGCGGCTCGGGTAAAAGCCACGTGGCCCTATGCGGTTCGCCTCTACAGCTGGCCATCAAGCAGCGGCCTCATTTAATGCTCTGACGTAATACGTCAGATCTAACATAAAGGTGAATTGATAGCTCTGAAATAAAGCTGCAATGATGACTCTGACATAATGACGCGCTCCTAGAAAAACGAAGAAAATCTTTATAGCTGAGACGATACACCAATTCTGAAGCTCCCTATGCGGCTACCATCCTTTATGCGGCAACCACTCACATGCGGCTGCTACTCCCATACGGCTCGGATCGTGGGGGCCACCCTCATGCGGCTCCGATTTTAGGAAGCCACACCCATGCGGCTCTGACACGTGGCCACCCTTATACGGTTCGGTTGCGGGCTACCCCCATGCGGCTGCTACTCCTATGTGGCTCGAATAATGGGGGCCACCCTCATGCGGCTCGGATTAAAGGACTTCCATGCGGTTCAGATAAGGCCACCCTTATGCAGCTCTGACACGAGGCCACACTCATGCGGCCCAACTATGACAGTCCTCCATGCGGCTCGCAGCAGTTGGGACACCTGGCAGGAGTTGATCAAATCCCAACAATCCAGATTTATGGCAATCGACATAACAGGCAGTTGGGACACGTGGTAGGAGATTGACCAAGATTTATTCATTCGAATTTTCTGATATCAACAAATCATTATGATGCAGATTTGTTGCAATCAACATTAACTGCCCTGCAGATTTGTTGTAATCAATATTAATTGCCCATGCAGATTTGGTGCAATCAATATTAACTGCCCAGATTTGTTACAATCAATATTGACGGCCCAGATTAATTTCCAACAAACAAGATCAAGACAAATTGTAACCAATCCCTAACCGCCCATTTTTCAAGGAGCAATTATTGCAAACCTTACTTATCACACTCTACTCCTATAAATAGTAAGGTGCTATTCCCTTACAAAAAGGGGAAGAAGAGAGACAGAGACACGCACAAAGAGAGCGGCGGCGCCCAGAAGAATTCTCCCACACATCCCGAGAGCATTTCTTCATCAAAGCCAAGGCTGCGTCCGATCATCCAAGTAGTAAGGCAGAGTTGATAGCACTCTCCCGAGCCTCTACCGTCACCCTCCAGAAAAACTAAATAATTGTACTTAGATTGTTGTACCTAGGTTTTCGTCCCTAAGCTTTCTTTGTACGAGCGAGTTTGTGTTGTGAAGTAAAAGTCCAGTCCTTCCATAAAACTGTTCTATTTTTTTATAATCAATGAAAAATAAGAAGTCTAGAAGCTTAAACATAACCCAAATCCGTATCCAAAGTCTACAAGTCTAACTACCTCAGCATAAACATAGGTCTCAAAAATAATAACATCTCAATATGTGAGAAGCTGGAGACAAATCTAGTACTAATAGCTAAACTAGCTAAGTCGCTACTAGTAGTGTCTCCTCTGCTGGAATTAGTCCCTCTTGAGCTAATGTCTCCAAGTCTACTCCTACTACATCCTGAGTTCCATAGTAGGTAGGGAATCACTCCTCTAAATTATTTAAAAATATATATCCAGTCAAGATTGGAACAAAGCATAACTCTAATAACAGTTCCAGTAAATGATATAGACGATGTAATAGTAAATAGAGAGACATATAATATCATAGAGCAAGAACTTAAGTATAACAAGGTATGGAAGTATTGTAAGTAAATACAAGAGTAAGAAATATTATGTACAAGAATCAAGAATAAACGATCTAAGTGAGTGAGCACTAATTTCAACATATGATCGACTTGGAAACTTGATACAAGAATATGGCCTGGTTACTCACATGTGCGATATATGATCAATACTATTCAAGGAACATGACTTGATACAAGGAGGATATGATCATATATCTATACTAATAATTTCTATCCCCGGCTGGTATAGTTGATCCAACTATGGTACGTTATTTTATGTGAAGATAGCAAGTCTCCTCCAAAATCAATGTCCATACAAGTACAAGAACAACAAGACTTGCACAAGATACACCAAGATATATAAGAAATAATATCTCATGACGGAATTCGAAAATAACAATTCATGTAACCATGTTTCAAAAAATCATGGATATCTATACTAGATACAAGAAACATAGAAGATATCATAAATAAAAAATTATCAGATAATGTACTCGCCTGAGGTTCGGAGCAATGAATATCAACTAGTGCCTGAGTTGGAGTCCAAGTGACCTATATATGATGTATCAAAGTCAAATAGTATTTTAAGTCAACAATATATTTAATTAATTAAAACTATGTTTATAGGTCAAAACTAGGTCACAATAGTCAGACTAGGTTAAATATAGGTTAACACAGTCAAAATATGGCATTTTTTAGTTTCTAGATTGATTTTACCTATTCACAAGGTTTATAAGTTATATTAGGTCCTAATAAGTCACTATTTGGTTTTTAGGTGCTAACTAGGTCAAACTAGCTAATCCTAGTTAAAATTAGGCCAATATTAGATTTATATGTGATACTAATAAGTTTCTAGCATATATTACCCTAATATATACTTCTACCTATAATTTCTAGCAATACCTTGGCCTATAGCTATTTACTTTATCTCGTGTCATGGTATCTTAATCGGTATCACACAGTTACCTAATACATGTGCCCATATCTTAAATAACTTAACTATAGTCAATATCTTAGTTCTAGGGTTAATACATTTATAAACCAGGTTTTCTATTCCATACTAGTTAATACTTTGCTAAGATCCAAGTTGTACCAGTTATTGCTGTCAATACAAGCTAATAGTAACTAATACTAGCTAATATACATACTATATATCATAATATATATATATATATATATATATATATATATATATATATACTCTAATATAAAAAATAAAAAAATAAAAAATATATATATATATATATACTCTACTATAATATTAACTCATATTAGCTTAGTCTATATACTCATTACCTAGCTATTACCCTAGTCATTACCTTAACCAATACCTTAACATATTACTCCTATCGTAGTTTCTAGATTAATACCTTAGATAATACCATTACCTTGACCAATATCCAATACCTTAACTCATACCTTGATAATGTACTCGTCTGAGCTTCGGAGCAATGAATATCAAATAGTTCCTGAACTGGAGTTCAAATTATCTATATATATAATGTTTCACGATCAGATAGTGTTTTAAAGTCAACAATATATTTAATTAACTCAAAACTAGGTTTCTAGGCCACAATAGTCAAATCTAGGTTAACAAAGTCGAACTAGGTCATTTTCTAGTTTATAGGTTAATTTTACCTATTCACAAGGTTTATAAAGTTATACTACGTCTTAACAAGTCACTATTTGGTTTTTAGGTGCTAACTAGGTCAAATTAGTCAATTCTAGTTAATACTAGATCAATACTAGAATTTACAGGCTATACTAATCAGTTCCTAGCATATATTACCCTAATATATACTTCTACCTATAATTTCTAGCAATACCTTAACTTATAGATATTTACCATATCCCGTATCACGGTATCTAAAGTATTCCTTTTAAGTTCATTGTCATTGTCATTTGCATTATTTCATTATTTTTAATATTATTTAAATATTATTTTCAGTGTTTTTATATTATTATTTAAATAGGTATTTTATCGATAGTGTTTTTATTTATAAAAAGTTTAATATATTTAATATATAAAAAAAAATATTTAGTTTTGTTTATAAATAAATTCTGATTTTTATTTATATATTTTTAGGTGATATTCCGTTTATGGAATACATATACATATATATATATATATATATATATATATATATATATATATATATATATATATATATATATAAATATATATATTTATGTTAATGTGTAAATATTATGGGTTTATTTTATATAAATAAATATATACGTATACGTGTAAATATATATAATATATGTATATTTGTATATATATTTATATGTATGTATGTATGTATGTATGTGTGTGTGTATGTATGCATGTATTTATGGTGTATGTACTAATATATATGATATATAATATATATATATATATATATATATATATATATATATATATATATATATATTTTATATATATATATATATATATATATATATATATATATAAAATATATATATATATATATATATATATATATATATATATATATATATATATATATATATATATATATATATATATATATATATATATAATAGTTTAAGCTTAAAGAAAGAAAGAATAAAAAAAGAAAAAAAAAGAAAAAAAAAGAAAAGAAAAGAAAACCAAACACAACTACACATGCATACACGAAAGCAGCAGCAGCTGCTAGGCAACTCACCCCCCCCCCTGTTACTTATTTTAACCCGAGCGCCCCTTTCCATTTAAAACCCGAGAGTAAACTGTAAACCCGGTGGGTGAAAATAATTATATATATATATTTTTAGAGAGAGAAAGAGAGATATTTTCACAAAAATCAAACCCTAGCCGTCACCTCCAACCCAACGTGCACACCAACGTCGCCGTCTACCAACCCGGGGCCGTCCATCGCCGGAAAAAGTGCAACGAGAATCCCACTCGCGCACGGGAAACTGTCAGCGAAGAGCCAACTTCGGAGCGACGTTGCGCCGCGCACGCTCGATCAATATTTGAGCCGTTTCTTCCGGTATGATCCCAACATATAAACCTTTAATTTCTTTCAAATAGTTTGTTCCGATTTGCACCATGTGCGACGAAAAACGAGTTCTAAAATCGAAAAAAAAACTCGATTTTCTGGGTTTAGAAACTGTCCCGAAACCCCAACTTTGTGGTCGATTTGCGACCAGCGTGTTGCAAGTTTTCAAAATCGGTTTGAAGAGACTTGGAGACAACCTATAGGGCTTTAAAATCTTTATTGTAGAACTGAATTTCATGCACTGTACATAAAGTTATTGATTTGTGAAGTTGGAGAAAAAAACTGATTTTCAAAAGTGAATTTTTAGAAAAATTGTCCCGATACGCCGTCCGTCCCGTCAATCCGGACGACGTGGTCATGAACCGAAAGCATCGAAAGTTGCGTATCAAATTCGTGGTCGTGGGGGCTTTGACGGAATTCAAATTGGTCGCGTGTGCGCGACGAATTTGATGCGTATCCGTCAAAAATTCACCGTATCGGCCTTTTGCATATTTGTCAATTACTTTGTGCACACTCATCAAATCGCGACGAAACTTGCGCCATTGGACTCAAAATATTTTTCTGGTCCTGTATCCCAAGTTTGGTCCGATTCTGAGACCGTTGATTGGGACGCCATTTTGGCGGGCCCACAATCACACTCAACGGGTAATTTTGTGCACAGCCTACCGGAATCCAAAATTGGACATACCGTTGGATTGGTCTTGTCAAACTGGACCTGTAGACATATAGTTTGATGACTTTAGAGACCGTAGATTCTGGCACATTTTTCGGTGTAAAGTGGGTCCAACGACGGACACCATTTTGACCCGAAATTACCGTTTTGCCCCTGTGTCCAGAATTGGACTTATGGGTAGGCATTTCTAGCTAATTTGACCATTCTGAAAATGTTGGTAATGTCTGTTTCAGCATTATGAGACATTTGTGCGAGTTGACTGTTCGTGGCTCCTTGAGTGGGTAGTAGTTTCGATTTTCTCAGCTCAGGATGACAGGCGAGTACATTCTCTGATAGTTTTCATTGTCTTGATATCTACTATATCTGATTTAGTTGTAGTATTATACTTGATTCTCGACATGAGGATACACGGACTAGTATACGTGAATCTCATCATGAGATGTCATTCCTGGTTTACCTGGTATATGAGTACATTGTTCGATATTGTTTCTTGTACTTGTATAGACATCGATTTGGGAGTGGGCTGGCCCCCTGCTCTTCGAATCCCGTGTCATGACTTGTCATGTCTGGATTTATTATACTACTCGGGGATGGGGGAGTTATTAGAGGTTATATGATCATTACCCCTACTTGTTTATTACTTGTGCATAGCTCCACCCTTACCACACGTAGGGTGTAGCCTGACCTTATACTACTTGTGCATAGCCGGTCAAATGGAACAGCCTGATCTTGACCCAAGCCGATCACATAACGCTCTAATATCTTATGGCACTTTATTTTTTTGTTTACATCATACCTCAGTTTACTTTCCATTGTTTATATTCCAGTTTTATCTTATATCTCACACATGACATGATATACAGTTCTCTTGTACCGTTTTACTTTCAGTCTTGATATTCCATCTTGTATTTCATTATGATTGTCTCTTATAGTATTTGTCAATTCACATGGAACTGCTGTTGGCGTTTGTACTTGCTTATATCCTGACAGGATAACCCCCGTTGTTTTTCAGAGGATTTAGATGCAGATTGCCCGACCTACTACGGGTTTGGCATAGATGGAGCCTACGACCAGGACCAGCCTGTGGACCCGGTGTTCGTAGAGGACGCACCGCCAGTAGTGACCTAGTTCACCTAGATTTCGTCTTGATTACATTTCAGTTTGATACTTTGAGACTTGTAGTATTTATTTTGGGATATTGTTTTATGTCTTGGTCTTTGAACTTGTGATTGTGGCTCGTCACTATTTCAGACTATTTATCTCATCTTTATCTTTATCTTTATCTTTATCTTTATCATCGTGTTTATCTTCCTTAGAATTATGTGATTGAGTTGTGGTTATATTCCTCCATGCGGAGATGACAGGTTATATTATTGTGTCTTAGATTCTATATATTCTAGATGACCTTTACAGCGTTCTACCGCCGATACTGCGGCGTAGGCTGGACGTACCCACGTGCTCGTACCCCTAAATAGGGTGCGGGTCATGACACATTTTTATGGTGGCCCATGCAGGTCAGAGTCGCAACTAGTGCGATTTTATAATGGTGCTCGACTTAGAGTGCTAATTACGAGCCTGTTGTTAGGATATAGGTTCTAGGTTATGAGAGGAGTTACTCAATCACATATTAGAAAAATTCCAAATCTTTTGATTGTCAAGACAACTCTCTTTGTATTTCAAAATAAATTGTCCTTCCTTGACGATATCTTATTATGTGCCATATTGATCTCTTTGCTTAGGACTTTTGAGAGATTCCTGTGACGACTCTTGGGAATCTTGTTTTAAACGTCAACTTGAAATCATCTCCTCTTGTTTTTCTTCATCCTTGCTCCTTGTTATTGAATTTGATTTTATTGGATCATCGCTGATTTTGATTTTTCATATTGAAATAAATTTTATGGCCTGAATTACGGTACCTGTCTGATAACATATGTTGACGGAAATAACAGGAAAGGTAAACGTCTACTTGGTTATGGAACCTGGAGTTTATCGCAGCTATATTAGCCGGCGTGGCAGAAACGTAGAGACCTGACTTCAGATGTACATTTCTTGGTCATGAGATTTGAGATTTCTCGCAGCTATACTACTCGGCGTGGCAAGGATTCCAAATGATATGATTATAGAGGTGCATACCCTGTTATGGAATCTACCGTTTATCGCAGCTTTGCTTACTGGCGTGGCGAGGATTCTGAGTATCATGATTTTAGTACAGACGTGTATGATTATCAGATTGTATCTTGAGAAGGGTCCTAACATATCATCTCTATCATTTCACTTCTCTTATAGATTCTATTCCATCATCAATTAGCTTAAGAGTAGGGATAGTTTCAGTTATTTAGTTCAGGTCCTTGTAGATTCTCATTTCATTATAGGCTCTTCGTAGTATGATGTCTTGATGATTTGCAATTGGTCTGTGTCCTTGAGTAATTGTGTTAATAGTTTAGAGTATAGTTAGAAAGTATTGTATATGATTGTTGATAATTAAATATAGATGAGAACCCTAGAGTGATTAATAAGTGTTAAGGTAGGAGTTGCACCAGGTACCAGAATAGGAGGAGTACCCTAGTAGCTAGAGACGAAGTATTCCAAGTGTTATAGAAGTTTAGGCACCAACAGTTTAGCGTCTAGTTGGAGGAGAGACATGAACAACCTAGTGTAGGGGTACCATCCAATTAGCATATAGATGAGTTAGTGCCTTGTGTAGACGGAGTCAAGACTTGGGTAGATACCCTAGAGAGAGTATCCTAGATAGACGAATGTTCTTCCATGAATTTGATTTCTGGAACATCAGAGATGTCAATCTCTGGAAACTTCCTTCATGAGTTTGTAGTAGACAAGATTATCTTCATTTTGATATATCATGTCCCACCCAAACTCGTTCTCTTGTACTATCTTTGTATCGCACAACTTTCGGATCAATTTAGACCATTGACCATTCCCACTTTTATTTGTGATTATCATATGCACATTGCCATGAATTTTAATTTAGAAGCACAAGACTAGTTATTTTCTCAAAACCAACTTCATATACATGATCTAGACAAGACACCCTACGCCCATGACCTTCGTGTCCCACTCAGGTACACCATTTTGTGCTTTATTTTATCACACGAATTTTCTGACACAATACCCAATCTTGATTCACCCCACGAAGTCACTTTTATTTCCGACTCAAATTAGGGGCACCATTTCGACCCAAACTTGTTGACCCAAAATATGGACACGATCCACATTAAGCCTACTACCCACATGACACTTGTGTCCCATTCAACTGAGCCCCGCATGATACTTATTACCCACATTCATTTGAGGAAGACAATAGAAGGTAGTATCCCATAAGTATAGTATAGTATCCTGGATAGAATGTGCCAGTAAGTTGAGAGCTTCACGGATCACAAGCGCTTGAAGTACGTGTTCACCCAGAAGGAATTGAACATGAGGTAGAGGCGCTAGCTTGAGCTGATGAAGGACTTCGATATCTCTTTACAGTACCATGCAGGGAAGGCCAACGTAGTTGCAGATGCCTTGAGCAAGTATCTAGTCGCTATGTATTTGGCAGCAGATCATCATCTATTGGCTGATCTGTAAAGGTTGGGTATCGAGGTGATCGTTCTGAGTATGTAGATTCAGATGTGGGGTTTACAGATTCAGTCTGCGTTGATGAACAAAGTTAGATCAGCACAGTTTGATGACGTGGCCCTGAGGAGCATTAAGGAGCAGGTGCAAGCAGGATTGCTAGACAATTTCTCTATACCGAAGATGGGTCACGAGGCACGGTACTAGATTGTGCGTTCCGAGTGGAGAGCTTTGGAAGGAGGTTATTTAGGAAGTGCATCGTTCTCAGTACTCTATGCATCCTAGAGCCAACAAGATGTATAAAGATCTGAGGGAACACGTATGGTGGTATGGCACGAAGCGAGAGGTAGCTCAGTTTGTACCTCGATAATTGGTGTGCCAGCAGGAGAAAGCCGAGAGACGGAGGCCAGGTAGTCTGCTTCAGCCACTACCCATTCCAAAGTGGAAGTGGGAGCACATCACTATGGACTGTGTGTTTGGACTTTCGCGATCTCCAGGAGGGAAAGACGCGATTGGGTTATCGTTGATAGATTGACCAAATCGGCCCACTTTTTGCCTTTCAAGGTGGGACTGTCTAAGGAGAAGCTGGCAGAGATGTATGTGCGGCATATAGTCAGATTACACGGATTTTCGGTAAGCATCATCTCGGATCGGGATAGTCGTTTCACTTTTCACTTTTGGAGGAGTTTGCATACTAGCTTGGGCACTCAGCTCAAGTTCAGTACCGCGTATCACCCCCAGACAGACGGTCTGTCAGAGAGGACCATCCAGACACTCGAGGATATGCTTCGCACTTGTGTGTTAAATTTCGGGGGATCTTGGAAGGACCATCTTCACCTGGTAGAGTTTGCTTACAACAACAGCTATCAGGCCAGTATAGAGATGTCGCCATTTGAGGCTCTATACGGACGGAGATGTCGCACTCCTTTGTCATGGGATGATGTCGGTGAGAGGGTTTTGCTTGGCCCGGAGATGGTGGTGGATGCAACAGAGAAGGTTAAGTTGATCAGGGATAGACTTCGGGTGGCTCAGGATAGACAGCGGCATTGGGCCGATAGCCACCGGAGACCGTTAAAGTTCGAGGTTAGTATCAATTTTTCTGTTTGTGCTTGTTGGTGATTATTTGCTTTAGGATCTTGTATTGAGTCTTGTCATGTGTATAGGTTGGCGATATGGTGTTCCTGAGGATTTCTCCGACACGAGGCACGATTCGTTTTGGCCGAGGCGGGAAGCTTAGTCCGCGCTTCATCGGACCATTCACTATTCTTGGAAGGGTTGGTGCAGTGGCCTATCGACTAGACTTGTCGCCTACGCTCGAGGGAGTCCATAACGTGTTCCATGTGTCGCAGTTGAGGCGGTACGTGGCAGACCCTAGTCACGTATTGGACCACTCCGAGTTAGAGGCGGGGCCTACTCTCTGCTATCCAGAGCAGCCTGTGGAGATTCTGGATCGTCGTGAGAAAGTGCTCCGGAACCAAGTTATTCCTTTGGTTCGTGTTGCATGGAGGCATCACTCTCCAGGTGAGTCTACCTGGGAGAGAGAGGACGAGATGCAGGAGCGTTACCCTTATCTTTTCGAGCCTTGAGGTATTTTTCTTTGTTCTTGTTACTATTATTGTGCTAGTTTGCTCTAATTTCGAGGACGAAATTTTTTTAGGAGGGTAGATTTGTCACCCCCAATTTTCTTAATAGGACTAATATGGTCATTTGCATTATTTCATTATTTTTAATATTATTTAAATATTATTTTCAGTGTTTTTATATTATTATTTAAATAGGTATTTTATCGATAGTGTTTTTATTTATAAAAAGTTTAATATATTTAATATATAAAAATATATATATATTTAGTTTTGTTTATAAATAAATTCTAATTTTTATTTATATATTTTTAGGTGATATTCCGTTTATGGAATATATACACATATATATATATATAAATATATATATTTATGTTAATGTGTAAATATTATGGGTTTATTTTATATAAATAAATATATACGTATACGTGTAAATATATATGATATATGTATATTTGTATATATATTTATATGTATGTATGTATGTATGTGTGTGTGTATGTATGCATGTATTTATGGTGTATGTACTAATATATATGATATATATAATATATATATATATATATATATATATATATATATATATATATATATATATATATATATATATATATATATATATAATAGTTTAAGCTTAAAGAAAGAAAGAATAAAAAAAAGAAAAAAAAAGAAAAGAAAAAGAAAACCAAACACAACTACACACACACACACGAAAGCAGCAGCAGCTGCTAGGCAACTCGCCCCCCCCCTGTTACTTATTTTAACCCGAGCGCCCCTTTCCATTTAAAACCCGAGAGTAAACTGTAAACCCGGTGGGTGAAAATAATTATATATATATATATATTTTTAAAGAGAGAAAGAGAGAGATTTTCACAAAAATCAAACCCTAGCCGTCACCTCCAACCCAACGTGCACACCGACGTCGCCGTCTACCAACCCGGGGCCGTCCATCGCCGGAAAAAGTGCAACGAGCATCCCACTCGTGCGCGGGAAATTGTCAGCGAAGAGCCAACTTCGGAGCGACGTTGCGCCGCGCACGCTCGATCAATCTTCGAGCCGTTTCTTCCGGTATGATCCCAACATATACACCTTTAATTTCTTTTAAATAGTTCGTTCTGATTTGCACCATGTGCGACGAAAAACGAGTTCCAAAATCGAAAAAAAAACTCGATTTTCTGGGTTTAGAAACTGTCCCGAAACCCTAACATTGTGGTCGATTTGCGACCAGCGTGTTACAAGTTTTCAAAATCGGTTTGAAGAGACTTGGAGACAACCTATAGGGCTTTAAAATCTTTTTTGTAGAACTGAATTTCATGCACTGTACAGAAAGTTATTGATTTGTGAAGTTGGAGAAAAAAAACTGATTTTCAAAAGTGAATTTTTAGAAAAATTGTCCCGATACGCCGTCCGTCCCGTCAATCCGGGCGACGTGGTCACGAACCGAAAGCATCGAAAGTTGCGTATCGACTTCGTGGTTGTGTGGGCTTTGACGGAATTCAAATTGGTCGCGTGTGCGCGACGAATTTGATGCGTATCCGTCAAAAATTCACCGTATCGGCCTTTTGTATATTTGTCAATTACTTTGTGCACACTCATCAAATCGCGACAAAACTTGCGCCATTGGACTCGAAATATTTTTCTGGTCCTGTATGCCAAGTTTGGTCCGATTCTGAGACCATTGATTGGGATACCATTTTGGCGGGCCCACAATCCCACTCAACTGGTGATTTTGTGCACAGCCCACTAGAATCCAAAATTGGACATATCGTTGGATTCGTCTTGTTAAATTTGACCTGTAGACATATAGTTTGATGACTTTAGAGACTGTAGATTCTGGCACATTTTTCGGTGCAAAGTGGGTCCAACGGCGGACACCATTTTGACCCAAAATTACCGTTTTGCCCTTGTGTCCAGAATTGGACTTATGTGTTGGTGTTTCTAGCTAATTTGACCATTCTGAAAACGTTGGTAATGTCTGTTTTAGCATTAGGAGACATTTGTGCGAGTTGACTGTTCGTGGCTCCTTGAGTGGGAGGTAGTTTCGATTTTCTCAGCTCAGGACGACAGGCGAGTACATTCTCTGATAGTTTTTATTGTCTTGATATCTACTATATCTGATTCAGTTGTAGTGTTATACTTAATTCTCGACATGAGGATACACGGACTAGTATACATGAATCTCGTCATGAGATGTCATTCCTGGTTTACCTGGTATATGAGTACATTGTTCGATATTGTTTTCTGTACTTGTATAGACACCGATTTGGGAGTAGGCTGGCCCCCTGCTCTTCGAATCCCGTGTCATGACTTGTCATGTCTGAATTCATTATACTACTCAGGGATGGGGGAGTTATTAGAGGTTATGTGATCATTACCCCTACTTGTTTATTACTTGTGCATAGCTCCACCCTCACCACAAGTAGGGTGTAGCCTGACCTTATACTACTTGTGCATAGCTTTCCATTTTGGCCGGCCTGATCCCTACATTATTATACTACTTGTGCATAGCCGGTAAAATGGAACAGCCTGATCTTGACCCAAGCCGATCACATAACGCTCTAATATCTCATGGCACTTTATTTTTTTGTTTACATCATACCTCAGTTTACTTTCCATTGTTTATATTCCAGTTTTATCTTATATCTCACACATGACATGATATACAGTTCTCTTGTACCGTTTTACTTTCAGTCTTGATATTCCATCTTGTATTTCATTATGATTGTCTCTTATAGTATTTGTCAATTCATATGGAACTGCTGTTGGCATTTGTACTTGCTCATATCCTGACAGGATAACCCCCGTTGTTTTTCAGAGAATTTAGATACAGATTGCCCGACCTACTACGGGTTTGGCATAGATGGAGCCTACGACCAGGACCAGCCTGTGGACCCGGTGTTCGTAGAGGACGCACCGCCAGTAGTGACCTAGTTCACCTAGATTTCGTCTTGATTATATTTCAGTTTGATACTTTGAGACTTGTAGTATTTATTTTGGGATATTATTTTATGTCTTGGTCTTTGAACTTGTGATTGTGGCTCGGCACTATTTCAGACTATTTATCTCATCTTTATCATTATCTTTATCATCGTGTTTATCTTCCTTAGAATTATGTGATTGAGTTGTGGTTATATTCCTCCGTGCGGAGATGACAGGTTATATTATTGTGTCTTAGATTCTATATATTCTAGATGACCTTTACAGCATTTTACCGCCGATACTGCGGCGTAGGCTGGACGTACCCACGTGCTCGTGCCCCTAAACAGGGTACGGGTAGTGACAGTATCACACATTTATCTATTACCTTTGTCCATATCTGAAATACCTTAACTATTAGTCAATACCTTAGTTCTAGGATCAATACCTTGGCTAAACTAGATTTTCTAGTCCATACTAGTCAATACCTTGTTAATATTCAAGTTATACTAACCATTGCTATTAATACTAGCAAATATTAACTAATACTAGCTAGTATCCATATTATTTATCATAATATGTATATACTCTAATATAACACTAACTCATATTACCTTAGTCTATATACTCATTACCTAGATATTACCTTAGTATTACATCATTACCTTAACCAATACCTTAACATATTACCCCTATCCTATTTTATAGACTAATACCTTAGCGAATATCATTAGCTTGACCAATACCTAATATATTAACTCATACCTTAATATCTAACCCATTATCCGAGTTAGATCTTACCCTTATCATGGTATCTTAATCCAATACCCAATAACA
This sequence comes from Iris pallida, assembly GCA_029216955.1. NCBI lineage: Eukaryota > Viridiplantae > Streptophyta > Magnoliopsida > Asparagales > Iridaceae > Iris > Iris pallida. The sequence continues at coordinate 30,347,050 of JANAVB010016195.1, read as the reverse complement.
TAACCTTACCTTAGTATCCTAGTATTATCTCATACTTGTTCTATATTTTGTATCTTAGTATTCTAAATACCTTAATACTTCCTAAAATAACACACTCTAATTTACCCCACACATATTTTACTTGTTTGCACATGGTACCACATTAAGTATAATATGATATCAACCCCAAGATACTAACCCATGACCATAATCTATAGTTATCTTCCAAAGCACTCATCCTACTCTTCGCATTTGATATCTTGATATTATCAATTATCTAGTTCTAATACCTAATATCTTAGTATCTTGACCAATAACTTAGCCTCCTGGATAATTATCCAACTAACTCTAATATTAATATTTGATGCCAAATAGTATACCTAACTCAAGCACCAATACTCACTTACACATACTCATGATACCTGAGTATTATGATACCAATATCCTTATGCTACCCAATTATCACACTAGTACCTTGTCCCAAACTATAATACCTTAACATATAACTTATCTATACTTAGCTCACTTGATAACCACTTGTATCAACACTAACTAACACATATTACCTAACAATAATATATATATATGTACTATATCGTAAATATGCTTGACAATCTATGATACCTACACTCACTTGATATCCAAACTACCTAGGATCATAGGATACACAAAATATCTATGTCGTATAGTCAGTTATCTACTTGTAACCAATATTGTACCTATTAAACCGATTCAATAAATTCTAGAGTTAAAGTATGTCATAACCTTTCGTATCATCTTTCCAAAACTTCAAACGGATTACATTTTCGTGTCCGAAAGTTGCCGAAATCATGAGAACACTGAAACGCGTTCGTCTTTCGGACACCTGACACTCAAACAGTTTTACAAAAAGTTCCACAACGAATTTGGCCAATTAATTTATATATTTGGAAACCTAACTTCGATACGGTTCTTTTAAAAAAAAGGAAGATTAATTGAAATCTAGAGTTAGGAGTTATGGCATTTCTAATTTGCTATGGCTGCTAAAAACGAGGGTGAATACTATAACAAATTTGGACTATTTTAGACAAAAGAACACATGTATACATCCAATTTACCAAATCCACCCATACGTATCATGGTGCATCATGATACAGACTCTACGTGTCCAATTTTAGGCACAAAAACCCCTTCACACCATCAAATAAACATCAATAGTCTTCACTAGGACAAAACACACATGCTCAATGGACACAATTAGGGTTTTCCCCAAATTGAGCCCTAAAATCATAACACCAACTTAGGTCTACCAAATTGAGGGCTCCTAGTGTCTATATCTACCATTGGGAAGTTAAATCTAACAATGGAAGGGTTTTTACATGACCAAAGGGTATTCCTAACCATGAATTTGATAAAAATTGAGAGAATTACCTAGTGTTTTGTAGCCCTTTTGGAGAACTCCGAATTTAGACAGAAAATGGATGAATCGGACACGATATCCTAGAAAGCTCCTCTCCTATGGATCTTCTTGTGCTCTTTAATGCTCTAGGCCTTCATGGTGGTGAGGATGAGTGGAATTGGAAGTGGATTTGGTGGAACTGGTATGGAATTGGGTTTGCTCGGGGAAGAAGAGGATTTTGGGAAGAAATGAGGCTAATGAGTGAAATGTAATGAATGATTGAATCCCTAATTAGGAATTATCTCTTATAGTAAGGTTTTGGTTATGCCAAAATATCAAGTTTGCCCCTCTCTATTTGTCACGAATGGAATCTAATTAATTAAAGAATGAATCTCTACAACTAAAAGGAATATTCCTTTCATGACAACTAAACTTAATTAATTATAATTACTAAAGTCATGACTAATAATAATTAGTCCTAATACTTGCAAAAATTTAATTGGCTAGACACTAATATAATTCTAGGCAAAACTAATATAAAAAAAGAAATAAATACACCAACCCCCCCTATGTTTCATGAGTATTACAGAGACTACCCCTATTTGAAACTAATTACACTCACCACCCCTCTCCTTTAGAAATTTTATAAAACATAGAGGTAGTTAGTTTTATATTTTTATAGAAAATAGAAACTATAGGGGTGGTCCGCGTAATTAGTTTCATAGTAGGGGTAGTTTCTGTAATAAGTGTAAAACATAGGGATAGTTAAAGTAATTTGCCCTATAAAAAATATATATAAAAAAATAATCAACATGCAAAATTACCAAAATATCCCTATGTTGGAAAGTGGTAGTTAGAGAGGCAGTACTGCTTATAGAAGTAAAAACCTTCAACGTGATTACTTTTATCAAGCATCATGTGATCTAGCAGTTTGGCCTCCCTTGGCTGATCATTCACGCAATGGCCCGTAGTTCTTAATCCACGCTTTTTATCGATTTTGCGAGAAATAACAGATTCAGAATGTAGCCTCCATGGCGTACAATCTAGCAGCAAACGGACTAGCTGAAGCCTTTAATAAGACAATTATTAAGCTACTCAAAAAGTTTGTCTCCACCAACATGTTAGGATTATATACTAAAAGTATCACTTTTGTAGTAACCTTATTTCCTTAAATTTTGAATGATAATCGTATGGGCAAATGTTTGCATATTGTATTTGTTGCAAGTGTTAATGCAAATGTCTGATATTCTATATTGTAGATAATATGGTGTGTGGTGTCACACTGAAGATCATATTATCAGTTCCCTATGGAATATATAAATAGTTCACAACCTAGATGGACTTGGACAATTTATTGGAAAGGTTGTAGTATAATCTGGTATTAGTCTATCTTGACTATAGGTTTACACTAGTACACTTTGTTTGTATTGAACAGGACCACTTGAGGTTGTTCTCTTTGTACTGACTACATAAGAGAACAAACACCTCTGTTATTATGGATGCTTGTGCCCTTAATTCGGATATAATAACAGACATGTATATGCAGTGTGCATTACTTTGACTCATGAAAGAGTGAGATTCATTATGGGTCAACAACCTCTATGAATTGGGTAATAACATTCTATGTATGATGGATTGTTGATTATAAATGGAATCTATGTCCCGATACGTCGGGTTGATGATGTCCCCTTAAGGAGCTCATAAGGATTATCATGTAAACCCTGCAGGTGGATTATATTCGACATGACAAATAAAAATAAATGGTACTATTTAAGGATAAAAGATGTCGAATCAATATAGTTGTCAGTAACTTAATTTGATCGACGGACATTCGATATCTTAACATTGGGAGACAAACGAGCATATAATAAAAGGAGCCCACAAACATAATTTGGGATTAGGGGGGTAGTGCATTAATAGCTCATTAGTAGACCAAGCTATTGTTAATGGACATGGATTGTGTGTTCGAGCTGAACACGGGATATCCAGATCCGTTAGGAGGCCTAATCCTAATTTCTCCTCAAGGTCCCTGTCGTAGCCTATATATATCCTCTATTCTCTGGCCGCCAAATTACTGATTAGAAATCTGAAGCTTTCTCTAATTTTGTAATTCACGTAAGGAGAGAAAGAGAGGGCTGCCAAGGAGAAGAAAAGGTTGGAAGATCGTCGCCCATACGACATCCAACTCTAGGAAGGAATACGTACAGAAGATCTTGGGGTCGTCCGCTCGAGATTGCCAGAAACTACTTGTCTTCTTCCCACCGGAGGTATAATTCGTGAACCCTAGTTTCCGTCTATGAAGGGTTAAAATACGTATTAAATCTGTTTAACATTCTATCGATCAATGCGCATACCAAAGTAAGGGTCCTGGGAATTCCCAGTTCCATCACAACAAATGTGACTGAGACGAAAAGCTTGATAAATATCTGTAGACGTACCGCACTACAGTGCGAACTCCTACTGGTAATACACTATTTTATTGGTGTACTGGAGTAAAGCAGTTTTCCCTTGGAAGTCCAGATTCCTTCACTTCGGCTGGCCCTTTCAAGTCAGTTGACAGCTAAAGACAACCACCGCCTGCGGCTATAGTTGTTAGAAGCACTAGACGATAAGTGCCTCTTGGCTCAACAACGTATTGAGCTGTACCAGGCATGCATCGCTGGGGCCTTTAACTAAAAGGTGAAGGAAAGGGTATTCCAGATTGGCCACCTCGTCTTGGCAGTCCGGAGATCGATGATCACAACACACAAGACGGCAGGGATGTTCCAATCCACATGGAAAGGGCTCTTTGTGATAAAGTGTGTATTCCAACGGCACTTACAAGCTCGTAAAGCCTAACGGAGACCTGGTAATGATGCCTATTAATGGCAAGTTCTTAAAGAAGTACTATGTCTGAGCTGTAATGAGACATGCAATATTAGTCGCCTGTAGTCATCTCCTTGAGGTACATAATGTCAACAATCAAAGTGTGGCATTTGTACTCTATAAGCCCCCACTCCGAACATTCTTATACTATGTTCATGTTACTTCTTTGAGAATATTCGTGTAAGTTGAAAAAAAAACCTTCTTATGCTGTCATAACCCTACTGTGAAAGGATTCCCAACTATATGTGGCGAAAGCCGTATGTACCACACAAAAAAGGAGATCCGTCTACAACCACCCTTCCATGGCTATGTTGCCTTAAGGGTATCTTGCTTTTGACTCCCAGTTGGGTCAAAGGTATCTCATGTTCAATAATTATTCTATTTCATGGAAGAATAAAACAGTTTGGTATATATTTGCCATTGATTGTAAAAGTACAGAACAATTTATATAGGAGGACTGGACTTAGACTCACAATACAAACTCGCTCGTACAAAGAAAGCCTAGGGACGAAAACCTAGGTACAACAATCTAAGTACAATTATTTATTTTAGTTTCTGGGGGGTGACGATAGAGGCTCAGGAAAGCGACGGTAGCTCTGCCTTACTCTTTGGACGATCGGGTGCAGCCTTGGCTCTGGAGAAGAACTGCTTGGCGTTGATGAAGAAATGCTCTCTTTGTTCTCTCTGTATGCTCCTCTGTCCTTTCGATCTCTGTATATTCTCTCTCTGATTCTCTCTGGATCCGAGCGGGGGGGGGGGGGGGTTTGCAATTGAATGGCACCTTGCTATTTATAAGAGTGGGCGGCATCATTAGGATTTGCAATGATTGCTCATTCTCAAAAGTCGACAACCTAAGAGTTAATTAATCTGGGCCGTTCATCTTACATATAATAGATTTAAGCAATTAATGTGATTGCATTAAATCTCTGTGGGCAATAAATGTGGATTGCCATGAATATTCGCGACTTGTAATGGCCTGCCACGTGCCTAATTTGCTTGATTTGATTTGATCTGGGCACTTATGGTGATTGTAACAAATCTGATTTTGTTAGGATTCGTTAGCACCCATAATTCCAGGAAGATAAGACTACCACGTGTCTCAATCATCATGAAAAGTGCCATGTGTCTCCACTGGGTCATCTTGGCATAGCCACATATAAGTGGGCCGTATGAGGATGAACGCCAGCATAAAGATGGGCAGCCGCATGGGGATGAGCAGCCGTATAAAGATGGGTAGCCGCATGGGAGTGGGCAGCTGCATAAAAGATGCAGCCGCATGAAGATGGGCGGCCGCATGAAATGGGTGGTCGTATAAATGCAGCAGCCGCATGCCTCGAGATTTGATAGATTCTGCCAGCTGTGAGAAGATTTTCTCCTCTTCCCTAGGAACGTTCCATTACGTCAGTCATTATTGCACATTTTTGTCAGAGCTGTCATTTGTCAGAGCTGTCAGCCGTCAGGGCATTAAATACAGCAAAAGACGAAGGAAAGAGCTGTTGAAGGCCACGTGGTTCCACTCTGGGCCGTATGGAATTATTCGAGCCGCATAGACTCTTGAGCCGCATGGATCCCTGAACCGCATGGGCTCTCTGAACCGCATGGGGATCCTTGGCCGCATGATCCTTTCTTTATTCTTTTCCATGCTTCTATAAGACCCCCTTCAAAGTTTTCAATTTGTAAAATTGAAATACTTTAAATAAGAAGCATGGCTATGTATAAACTCCTTTGGCTGCATAGGATGTTCTGGCCGTATGGGTGTCTCAGCCGTATAGCCCCCCTCTGCCGCATTGCCATCTGAGCCGCATGGTCGTTCCAGCCGCATGGCCATCTGAGCCGCATGGGCTCCTTGCCACGTCTTCATGCTATGTGTGGAAATATTTTACATTGAGTGCCTTCGATTTGCTATCAGATTTAAGGCCGCTTTTTGGGGCAGGATCCCAAGAGTTTAGCCTTAAATAATCAGATCGCCTTGATAACCGAAGAGTCGATTATACTGCACAAGGATCGATGCGTCGGTCCATTGGGGTTCTGCCTATAAATAGCAGAGTGTTTGGAAAGAAGACTTTCTTTACTTTCTGCTCTTGCCCTAGCTCTCTTATCTTCGTCCTCCTTCTCTGATCATAGTAATGGCTCCCAAGAATACTGTTGTGGAGAAGGGTAAGAAGGCAGCGTCTTCGTCGACGATGAAGGGTAAGAAAGCTGCTTCTGCGACGACGAATATGGCAGCTCCTCCGCCAGCTGACGTGCCCGTAGTTCACCCCGACGTCTACCCCGCTATCGATGGTAAGGACTTTTACGTGAGTTTGGAACCCTAATTGTCATGGCTACGTCGCATATTTTATGCACGAGCCTTCATCTTCATGTGTGCCGTATGTACATCTCATGGCCAAGCCGTGAGCCGCATGAGAATCGTTACTGTGGCCGCATACGCACTTCGTCAACGAGGCCGCATAGGCTATACTGAGCCGCATAGACTCGTACAAATTTGTTTGTCACGTGAACCGCATGAACTTATCCGAACTCTGAGAGCCATATGAGAGCACTGCCGCATGAACCTTCGCTGAACAGAGCCGTATAAGTGTTTTTCTGAGTTGAGCTGTATGAGGCTCCATTAAGTTGGAGCCACATAAGCTCAAAAAACCATTCGGTTCTCTTTGTCCATCTTTTTGACTTATTTTCTTCTGTCTTCTTTTTTCAGTAAATTTCCCAGTTAAGGCTGCGGGGGAACCTCTAGTGGGTCGTGCTCAGGCCGCTATGGGCTATTGGTACGATAAGATAGTTCGATATGTGGCGGACCAGCTTCCTAGTGACGAGCCTTTGACGAGGTTAAATGCCCTCAAGAACCAACCCTTCCACTTCCTATGTGCCATGATGAATTCGGAAAAATTGGAAGGGGAATACCTAAAACCAACATTCTTCTTTGGAGATGCTTTGACTGTGAAGAACAGTCAAGTTCTGGATATATCGGAGAACTGGAGCTTCATTTCTAATGGGATTGCGATCTGCATCCCTCAAATGGAGCGTCACTTCCCACTATCTTGGTTCAATATGTTCCCGCTGGACAGGAAGATGGAAGAGTCTTTGACTCCCACCCGGAATAGGATGTTTGTGGGCGACATCTACTACAACAACAGCATGAAGTCAGTGTGTGCGGACAAGGTGCATGCCAGCCGTTATGTAATGGGATTGGCCCCGGGTGCTTTCTTGAATGTGCCGGGTCCCAATTTTACGTTTTCTTCAGCCGATACTTTCTTGAACCAACTTGCTCGGAAAGGCTCCTATCCAATCGACCGGTTGGCACTCCCAAGTTGGATACACCCTATCCCCTAATGGATCAATCTGTCTATGTGGATCTCGCAAAAATATGAGACTTTTATACGTAAAATTGGTCTTTATCATGCTATTCGGGGCACCAGCCACGGCTTACCTGTAAACAAGAAATTATTCATGGCTTTGTTGGAGATGTACAACTGCCATACGGGAACCTTCTATACCCCTGTTGGGGAAATGGGACTTGCACTCCATGAGATGCACGTGATTTCCAAACTTTCTTGGGGGGATGAAGCTTTTGAAGTATACACTCCTACGAATGAGGAGTTCGAAGAGCTGGAAGAACGATATCCGGGCTTCGTGTCTACTTATCAGGAAATACTGTGCCACTATAGTACGTGCCAGCAGATATCCAAGAAGGAAAGCAGCTCGGAAGGGAATGCTCCCCATACTAAGGACTGGGTGAGCTATCTCTTCTCGATGGGAGCCTCAGGCCGAGTTACTTCTCGAAGTCCTCAATCCCGGGAGGTGGTTCAGGCTTTGATGTCGTCGACAAAGAGGGTGGCCTCCACCAGCGACAGATTTGAGAGCCAGATCGACTCTTTTGGTTATTTTTATCAGGATACCCAAGAGCTGTCAGAGAAGGCGCTCCTAGCAGGATTTTTGATGGTATGGCTGTGGAATTGCGTAGTCTCAGGAGGAGATGGTTCTATTGAAAGGATCAGCCGTAATTTTATTCTACCTGCTGTGAAGCTAGTTTTTAGAGTGAAACTAGCTCTTCTCCCAGCCATGGTGTGCAGCATACACCGTGGCCTTCGTACTTTTACGTCCAAGGTCATCGCCCGTGACGTGACAAAAGACTTTGAAAGGACTGAGCTGCCCTATCATTATCTGATGGGGTGGCTATTTATGCACTACCGGTCTTTGATGAGACCGGGTTCTGAAGATGGCGTGATTGCTGATGACGCTTTTATCTTCCGTTATCGCAACGAGCCTTGGGAGTATGATACCATACGTGCCTGTCGGATGGCGCTGGCGAGAGCAGATAGGTACGACTTTTTCGTATCCGTCCCTCGTTTTACTATTGAGGAAATAGCGGACGTACATCTCGGCGGTATTGGTCCTCCTCAACTTCTAGACGGCCAGATGCTCTCGTGGTTGCGTAACATCCGCCCCGTCCACCTGGTATACCGTAACCGTAATGCTGTCTTCCTGGAACCTTACCTGCCCAGCAGGTTTGCTCCTCAGTTTGGGTACAGCCCACTTTTTTTGGACAATCCCAGCTCTTGTCTGGGTTTTAAAGGTAGCCCCCTTGACGGCATCAGGGCCTGGCATTACTATGATACATTTCATACCCGTTCCACTTTCTCGGTTCCTGCCATTGGAGCGTTGGTAGAGATTTTGTATATGGCAGCCTTATACTATGTCATGGCGACCAAACTCCCCATTGGTTTTAGCCCAGGTATGAGTTTTATTGTTGGTACTGGCTTGGATGAGAAGCCCCAAGGGGCCAAGACGAGGAAGAAGAAGAAGAAGAATAGAGTCGAAGTGCCAGACTCAGACTCTACCACAGCGGATGATGAGGACGAAGAGCGTGATGCGGATAACTCTTCCTTTCCGGTGGAAGATGTTGGGGCGGATCAGCCGCCTGTTTCGTTAAATGAGATGGTGGCGGATCAGCCACCCGTCGCACCTGGTTCTGTACGAAAGCGTAGCAGACAAATTTCCCCTGTTGGCGGTATTCCTCACTCCCAAAAATTGGCTGCGACCAGACGTCGCAGGCTAACTATAAGGAAGAGAAGCGAGGAGGTCGACCCTATTTCGGAGGTAAAGCGAGTTACTACCATTTTTATTCAGTTCTTCTTTTCTTCCAGTTTTGATCTTAATCATTTTTCTTCCCTCCCGTAGGTGTCATAAGAAGAGGAATCTCAAGTTGCCGAGGTCGTGACTCGAGATGACGGGGGCTCCGATGAACCTGTCCCTGAAATTGCTGAATTTCATCAAGATGATGCTGATCGAGTCGTATCTCCCTCCATGCTCCTATCCTGGTAAGATAAGCCAAATTTTAACTTGCGAGGAGGCCTATCTGCTCTATCATCACATCCTTCGGGTTACGTCGATTGATTGTTGTTCTGGACATACAGGTCCTACCTCTCCAGTGCCGATGATGGACATTGTTGAGACAGGCTCTGCCGAAGGGGCACTGGTGGAGAGAAGTGTACAACCTTCCTTTCTACTTCGTCTTGAGGGGCCTCCCGTGGGCTCGAGTTTGGAAAGTCAGGTAGTGGGACAGCCAGGGCAGGGGACAATGGTCCTTGCGTCCTCTTCTGCTCAGGTGGCTCCGAGAGTCGACCTCTCTGCCCTGCCAAGTGTCCAGGCTCTTAGGGTGGCGGAGGAAGAGTTAGCCGCTATTCGCACATCGTTCTGCTCGGAATTTGCCTCATTGGTGGAAAGTTCTAGCGCACCTCCTTCGACGTTGTCGGCCATGCTTTCTTTGACGCCGTCCTCTACAGAGGTTCTGGACGAAGCGTTACAGGACGTGGTTGCCAGCTTTTATCATCACTTGAAGAGGGGGGTAGCGACTGCTGTGGAAAGAGGGACCTCTTTTGTCTTGGCCCGGCAATGCGCCCAGGATCATATTGATATCCTTAAGACTCTTCCCGGTGGGGCAGGGGTAGCTGCGCTTCTGGAGGCGAAATTGCTAGAGGCTGATCAGCTGGTGGCCTAGTTTCAGGTGCTGCGGCAGGCTGATCTGTCTGCTGCTATAGATCAGGAGTACGATTTCCTCACAGCTATTGTAGAAAAGATAAGGACTGCTCAGGATAAGACCAGGCCGGCCGTACTGAAGGACCTCCGTGATCTGTCTGATCGATATGATCAGTTAAGCCGCAAGAGTGAAGATGTTATGGCTCGAGAAGCGACTACCTCCCGTGGGATCATTGACACGCGGGAGCAGATCCTTGAGCTTCAGAGGAAGTTAGCTTTCCTGGAGTCTGAGCTTGAGGCTGCCCGTACCGAAAGGGGGTTAATTATCCAGGAGGCTGACAGAGTGTATCGAGCTTTGGCTGGTCTGGAAATTGCCCTGAAGAAGTTGGAGGACGACTGGCAGGCACATATGGACTTGGATAATGCGGAACGGTTGTCCTAGGAAGTGGAGCGCCGAGCTAAACAGCAGCTTGACCAAGGGACCACCTTGGTGAAGAACCGTCTCCTGGAATTATGTAATGCCGAACCATAGACGACCTTTTTCTTCTTTTTTATTTTCGTTCTTTTTCTTTCTTTAAATGGGACATTGTCCCTAGAATATGTAGTACTTTTTGCCTTCCAATAAAAGAGTATGCTTTATTCTACCATTTATTTGTACTGCCTGTTGTGCTTGTGGTGTTATGGTGGCATTTGCCCCGCATGGGGGACTTGTTTGTGGACCTGTTACCCTTGGTATACCTGGGTTTTAGGTACGGATAACAAGTTTGATGGAGATACCTAGAACAATTCTACGGCAAGGTGATCATGGACGTTCTGGGTATCGGGAGAAAGAATGCCATGGAGCAGCTGGGCTCCCGGGGAATGATGAGAAATGATGGGCCTGTACTAAGAAACTTAGCAAAGGACATTTGTGGGACTATTATCCTTGGCGTACCCTGGCTTAGGATATGGATAATAGGATGAAAGGGAACCAACATATTTACTCAGAGGTAATGAGGACATGGCAAGCATGAGGGTTTTCTCACCGCGAAATCTTTCTACTCAGAGGTAATGAGGACATGGCAGGAGTGGACTCAACGGAGGATATTTATGGACCTACTATCCTTGGCGTACTACGGTTGTGGGTACGGATAATAAGTCGAAAGAGAATCAACATGCTTACTCAGAGGTAATGAGGACATGGCAAGCATGAGGGTTTCTTCGACGGAGCCTCCCCACTCAGAGGTAATGAGGACATGGAGTGGGCTTCATTAAGGGGTACATAGGACGACTCAGAGGTAATGAGGACATGGAAGTTCTATGTAGAAGGGTGATTTGTTTTTGGCAAAAATAAAATGACTCAGAGGTAACATCAACATGGTCGTTTTGGAAATTTTGTGGATCTGTTACCCCTTTTGTGCACTGAGAGTACGGGTAGTGGATCATGAGGGGGGAGCTCTTTCAGAAAAATAAGTTCAAAGGTATGATCATACATGACTTACTACCTAAAAGAGTGACCGAAATGTGAGTTCAGAGGCACCTGCGGGTACATAACTCGATAATCTGGAAGATTGTGAATGTGAGTTCAGTGGTACCGGAGGGTACATAACTCGGCAATCTAGAATTTAGAGAATGTGAGTTCAGCGGTACTGGCGGGTACATAACTTAATAGTCTGGAATTTGGAATATAAGTTCAGCGGTACCAGCGGGTACATAACTCAATAATCTGGAATTTGGAATATGAGTTCAGCGGTACCAGCAGGTACATAACTTAATAATCTGGAATTAGGAATATGTCGTCTAGACATAATATTTCTTCAGAAACTTGTCGTTAACGGGCAGTATGAGCAAGTCTTCGTTTTGTTTTGCGAGACGGTAAGCACCGTTGGAGAATACAGCCTCAATAATAAATGGGCCTTCCACTTTGGTTGGAACTTGTCGGCGATCTTGTGAGTCATAACCATCGGCCTCCGAACTGCCAGAACGAGATCGCCCACTTGGAATGTTCTGATTTTAACCTTCTTGTTGAAGGCTCCGGAGATGCGTGCTTGGTATAGCTCGATCTGTTGCTGAGCCAGTAGGCATTTTTCATCTAAGGCCTCCAACTCTTGTAGCCGGCGACGGTAGTTATCGTCCGTCATCAATTGGTAAGTAAGAGCGACATGGAGCGAGGGGATTTGAGTCTCTAATGGGAGAACTTCCTCACTTCCGTACAGCAGGGAGAATGGTGTATTCCCTGTGGCTGTTCGGACTGTGGTACGGTACGCCCATAAGCATTCACCAAGCTTTTTGTTCCAGTCGCGCTTGTTGGAGGACATGAACTTCTTGAGTAACTTGATGATGGTTTTGTTGAATGCTTCTGCCAACCCATTTGCTGCCGGATTGTATGGCGTTGAAGCAACATTCTGAATTCTGTGCTTGTCGCAAAACCGATAGAAGGCGTAGCTTGCAAACTACGGACCATTATCGTGGATAATCCTTCGGGGCAGTCTAAAGCGATAGATGACGTGATGCTTGAGAAAGCTGATCACGTTTGAAGTCTTTACTTCTGCAAGCGGAACAGCTTTCGCCTATTTAGAGAAGTAATCTGTAATTGCGAGTATGAAGCGATGTCCTCGGGAGGAAGGTGGAGTAATCGGACCGATGATATCCATTCCCCATGCTTCGAATGGCCAGGACGTCACTGTCGGATATAGAAATTCGGATGGTTAGTGGATGAAGTCCACGTGGACTTGGCAGGCTTTGCATTTTCTTGCATAGTCTATCGTATCTGCTACCATCGTGGGCCAGTAGTAGCCCATTCGGTGAAGATGGTCTTACAATTTTGGGCCAGGCTAGTGGGCCCCGCAGACACCGTCATGAGCTTTGCGTATGGCTTCTTTGGCTTCTGCGTTTGACAGACATCGAAGCAATAACCCATCGTAGGATCGGCGATACAACATTTTCATCTCTGTATCGTAAAAGAATCTGAGAGAACGCCTTCTGATAGAGGTAGCTTTCTTTGGGTTCTCGGGTAGGATGTCATAGACTACGAAGTCTATGAATGGTTGTCTCCAGTCTGACACTTCGTCGATCGTCTGAGCGGAATAACTCGCCACGAATTGAACGTTGTTCATGGGACAGACCAGTTCGTGGCCTATCACATCCACCGAATGATGAGTATGATTTGGCACTGCTAGGGAAGCGACAAGGCCTGCTAGGGCGTCGGCTTCGATATTTTGGAGTCTGGGGACGTGTTTGATGAAGAACCCTTCAAATGACGAAATGATGTTGATCGCTATCTGGTGATAGGGGATCATGTCTTCATGGCGGACTTCGTATGAACCCCGGATCTGATTGACGATCAACTGTGAATCGCCGTACGCTTCAAGATATTCTACCTCCAGCTCTCTTGCAAGTTGGAGGCCAATAAACAAAGTGTTGTACTCGACCACATTGTTAGAGCAGGGTTCTGTGAGAGAGTAAGCGCGATTGATCACCAATCCGGAAGAAGAAATTAGCACCACCCCGACTCCAACGACGATGATGCCCTTAGGTCCGGTCCTTGAGGCGCCGTCGAAGAACATTCGCCATATATCATCGTGAGAGGTTGCATGCGAGTCGACGACCTCATCTGGGATTCCTTCATATATTTTGGACGACTTCGAGCCTGGGTGGGCTGCTAAAAAGTCTGCCATAGCTTGACATTTAACAGCCTTTTGCGGGACGAAGATCATATGATAAGGAGACAGCAATATTGCCCATATGGCGAGGTGAGAGCTGAGTGCCCCTGGTTTAGTCATGAGGACCCTGGGTTGACTCGTGAGATCACATGTACGGTTTGTCCTGTGACATAGTATCGCGTCTTTTGAATGGCGAACACCAGGTCAAGGCATTCCTTCTCCACGGCGGTATATCGGTGCTCTGGCCCGATCATCATTCGAATGAGGTAATATATAGCTTGTTCATGGCCTGCATCGTTGTTTTGTGCCAGCAGAGCGCCGAGGAAATGCTCCATTGCTCGTACATATAGCAAGAATGGTTTTTCAGCAACAGGGGCCACCAGGACTGGTGGGTTCGATAAGTATTCTTTGATGCTGTCGAAGGCACGTTGGCATTCTTTATCCCATACGAACGAGACACCTTTCTTTATGAGATGGGTGAATGGCCGACATCGCCCGGAGAGGTTAGAAATGAACCTCCTGATGTAAGCTAGCCTCCATTGAAGGCCTCTGAGTTCGCGGAGATTTCTCGGGGGACCCATCTCCATAATTGCCTTCGTCTTCTCTGGATCTACATGAATTCCCTGGACAGTAATAATAAAACCTAGGAATTTTCCGCTGGATACGCCCAAGAAGGATTTTGTGGGATTCATCTTCAAGTTGTGCGCTCGCTTCAGGTTGAATACCGTCCTCAGATCCTGCAGATGGTCTCCCTTATAGTGACTCTTGACGGCGATGTCATCAATGTAGCATTCCACAGTCTTGCACAAGTGGTCTCTGAAATGATACTCATGGCCCTTTGATATGTGGCGCCAGCATTCTTTAAACCGAAAGGCATGACTGTGTAGCAGTATGTGCCAATCGGTGTTCGGAATAATGTATGCTTCTCGTCGTCAGGAGATATCTTGATTTGGTTGTACCCCGAGAAGCCATCCATGAATGACATGCATTCGAAGCTGTACGTGTTGTCGATCATGATGTCTGTGATAGGGAGGGGGAATTCATCTTTAGGACATGCCTCGTTTAGATTACGGAAGTCGATGCAGATTCGAATCTTCCTATTCTTTTTTAGGACCGAAACTATGTTGGCGACCCAGTCTGGATGTTGTTCCTCCCGAATGAAGCCGATGGCTATCAGTTTGTTGACTTCGACTTCGATCGCATCCATGATGCCCGGGCGGAAGCGTCGCTATTGTTGTTTGACCGGCTTTGCATTTGGCCGAATATTGAGCTTGTAAAGGGCAACCTCGGGGTTTAGTCCTGGCATGTCTTCATAGCTCCAGGCGAACACATCAATGTATTCTTTGACAAGTTCCAGTAGCGAATCTCGCTCTTCGTCTGTCAGGCTTTTGCTGATGAAGATTGGTTTTGGAGAAGATTCGTTGCCGAGGTCGACCTGTATAACCTCATCTTCAGTAGAAGGTTCTCTCTGTTCGAACCGCTTTTCCTATTGTGCATCCAGCTGTTGGGCCCATGTCTCTAACTCCAGGATTTCAGGAATGTCTTCATCTTCTTCATAAGCGTCGGTGAATGCCATATTGACTGACATGACTTATCTGAATACGTCTCCGATGCTGGCATCCGAATCAGAAGTTGGTGATCCGGTCGAATGTGAATGCCAGTCACATTCCTCATCTGAACTTTCAGGGGTCGTTGCGGGCGTAACGTATCCTAATCTACATCGGGTCTTGCTGTAGTAGTCCCGTGGTTTACCAACCGGGACTGGCGGCTTTAAAGGTAATCATCGACTTGTACCGTAGTTCAAGCCTGGCGTAGTCTCCAGATCATACCCCTATTTTTGTATGAGGTATTTGGATTGGGGGCTATAAAAATACAGAGGCAGTCTCCCGGCATCTGATTCGAGATCGACCTTCTCTATGGTGAAGGGTTGTGGGTCGTCCTTCCGGCCGAAGATGATTGGATGGTCCCCTCCCTTGATTATGCGGTAAGAGTCTTCCACTGGAGTAAGCTGGTTTGCGGTGTAAACATTTGTCACCTGTGTGTGTAAGTGAGTGCCTATACCGTGTTCTATAGTATACATTGTACAAAGCTTATTAAGCTTGAAGTAGTTCAAAGATAGCCCTTTATTGATGAAGTAAGGTATCTTTTCTAGTGGGATTACATCATCTGCGAAGGGAACATCAGCGTGGGCAGCCACATACTTGGCCAGTTCTGGTTCTTCTTCGGCCACCCTCTGTATAAATGAAGACTGAGAGGATGACCTGGGCAGCTTGATCATCAGGGGTTCTATTTGTGGGGCCGAACGTGGAGTTGTTGGCAAACTAGCGGCCCCCAGTTTGGTACTCGATGCTGGGTGGGGAGTTGTTGGCTCGCTAGAAGCCCCAGACTTTGCATCGAGGTGACGATTCTTCTTTGGAAGGCGTATCGTCATTGGCTTGTCGGAGGGGTTGAGCTTCTCCGTTTGTGGCTGGCCGACTCTTGGCAATCTGATTGTCAGTGGCTCCGTTGTGGGTCTTGGCACTTAGCTGGACCTTGGCAGCCGGATTATCATTTGTCCTTCTTATACCGAGAGGTTGATTGCGTCCTTATGCAAAATGGCCGTAAGGGGTACAGACTTGCCAGGTTTGCGAGCTTGAAGATGGATCGTCAGAGGTTCTTCTGATCTTGAGGCCGTCTCAGTTCGAGCTTGTACATCTTCATCCAGGTACCTCTTCGACTTCTCGTATAGGCAGGAGTATGAGTAGTAGGATTCGACCCCTTTGAAGGGATCGATGTCGTCAAATTCTGTCCTCACGAAGCCGTGTTTGTCGACAAACTTGAAGCACTAGTGCAGCATGGAAGGCACGATCATATAATCATTTATCCAAGGGTACCCCAAGAGGATGTTGTAGGAAGTGTCTGCATCTATGACATAACAGGTTTCTTCTGACTGGAGATCGCCAATTTGGCACTTCAAGCGAATCTTTCCGATCGGATAGCTTCTGCCCGAATTGAAACTTCTGATGGCGGTGCTTGTTGGCTTCAGACGATGCATAGGAATATGGAGATGATGTAACAGACCCTTCAGGATGATGCTTATGGAAGAACCAGGATCAATGTGCATCCGATCCACCTTTACGTCACCGATGTATCCAGTGTAGTATAACGGACGATCGTGCAGGTTGGTCTTAATGAGCATATCTTGCGGAGTGAAGACAATATTGGGCATCGCTCCTATGCAAGCGCTGTCTAGGAGATTTGTAGGAGGCTCTCTCCTGTGAGGTTGACCTGAGCCAGATAGGCGTCGGTATTTTGGAGTGCATCGCTCAAAGTCGCACGAGCATCCTTTGAGAGTCTCAGGAGCTCGTATAATGACAATTTGGCCAATGTGTTGGCCAATTATGCCAAGATGTTAAAGTTGTAGGGCCTCTCCTGCCCCTGAGGTACCTCTTTTCGGAGGGATTTGTCAAAGTGAGTCTCCTTTGGCCTAGGCTTGTCGGTCATCGGAGGCTGAGAAGGTCCTGTAGTGTCAGCGGTAGCTGGCTGATGATCTTCAGCCGAGTTATCAGCCACAGGTTGGGATTGTGTCCCAGACCGAGTAACGACAGTCGTGACTTCCTCGATATCTGTTGAGATTGTCCGGCAGGATCTGACTTTTCTACTCTTTTTCTTGCAGATGGAAGGTGGTGTGGATTGAGTCACCTCGAGTACCAGGTCTGGATGGACCCATATGACTTCCCTCCGTGATGTGGTGAGGGGCACTAGACCAGCAGCCTGATCCCGGGGAGGTGGAAGATTAGCAATCTCTATTGTTGCTAGAGGGATGGGTACCACATCGTCTTGAGTTTCTGTTGGAGGGAAGCTGCCAAATTGTTCTAACACCATATTGGCTGCCACGGTTATCTCTTCAAAATCAATGACCAGAGTATTCGAATCGATAAGATATTGGAGGTATCGTTTCAGTTGGTAGCAGTCGTGTGTAGCATGGTGGACGTAGTGATGGTAATGGCAGTACTTTGGGCTTTCCATTTCTGCCAGCCGAGGTTCCCGTCTTGGCGAAGGGAGCTGAATTCTGTCTCCTTGTATGAGCATGTCCAAGATGGGCTTGACGTGGCCGTCTTCGAAGGAGTAGGTCATTTGTGGCAATTGCTTGTCTGCCAGTTTTGACTCAGGTTTCTGGGCTGTGTCGGCCACCATAGCCTGCTTACCCTTGTTGTCCCGACTGTTGGTGGAGCTACCCCCATTGTTGTTGTTGACATTAGGACGCATGCCCTTGTCCTCTCCCTCTAAGATGTGCAATCCTAGTTGGTGAGCCTTCTTCAACCGTTCTTCGGCGCTAGTGGCACTGATAATAAACGTCTTCCAGTCCTTAAATTGACTTTTACCCATCCAGAGGATGATTGTTGGAAGCCGTCACTTCTGGCAAATTTCAATTAAGGAGGAATCCGGATTACCGGACGACAACTTCATGGCGGTTTGGCAAAATTGCTCAATATAGTTCCTTGTCAGCTCTTTCTCCCCTTGAACGACGTCCATGAGGGTGGACATTGTGATGTCCTGTCCTACTTCGTAGAATCTCTTCAAGAACATGCGCTTGAAGATGGCGAAGGAGTGGCTGCAGTTGTCTGGCAGGTTACGGTACCAGTCGAAGGCGACCCCCTCCAATGCCCCGATGAATAATCGTGTAAAGATGGCATCGTCATGGGGTAGATGGTCGATGGTGACCTCGAAGTAGGTGATGTACCGACTTGCGGAGGACTTCCTATCATATGGATTGATGTGGAATGGTTTATACTTTGGTGGGAAGGGAACATCTCTCCACGCAGTGGGATACGCTTGTCGTATCCTGAGGTCTTGGCAATTTTCTCGGGTGTGGAATATGGCCCGGAGCTCCTGGACCTCTCTTATTGCCTCCCTGGCTTCGTCTGCAGCGGTAGGAGCCGACATTTCAGGAGGAATATTGCCCGGGTTTGGCGCTGCTGAGTTTGAGTCTGCATTGACCGCGGGGCCCAAGTTTGTTTGGCCAGGCGTCCCTCTATGCAGAGTAGGGAGGGCTGCTTTGATCTCGTCCACAGATTTGACCAAAGTGCGCAGTATGGCCTCTAGAGTGTCGTTGCATTGGCGATCACTGGGACCATCTTGTTCGTCGTTTGTCATAAATGCCGTCCTGACATGAGTAGAAGTGGAAGGGATGGTGGATGACGTACATTCCGAATCATACCCCCGTAACGAGAAGTCATCGGGGTATGTGGAGATGTCTTCCTCTGGTTCGGATTCAGAAGGAACAGTACCCCCAGCTTCCGAGTTTGCTTCGTCTTGGGAATTGTGGACGTCCTCGGGGACGTCGGGATTTGCTGTATATGATGGAAGAGTTGTTTCCTCCAGCTCGTCTTCTTGGAACATCGGATTATCGTGGAGGTTCGGAGGAGTGCTACCCCCAGTTCCAGCAATCCCCAGTGATGTGGACGATGAATCTCCCACTGTAGCAGATTTTGTCTTTGAACCGGTACCTTGGAAAACTCCGGTGGTGGACAACTGCTTAGACGACAGTCTCTTAGTCATAGTGGTTGAAATCTTCGGGCTGGAAACATTTGTCTTCTTCCCTTACCCATCGACGAAGATTTTCTGAGTAGAGTTGCAGAAGACGACGGGAGGTGCCTCATCCTCTGAACATGGTTGTTGTAGTCTTTGGAAGACGGACTGCCGGTCTTCTCGTACCGTCGTGTTATTGCAACAGCAGTTGACAATAACTTGGGTGAAGTGACGTCCGTGGGAGGACTCTTTACACCCCGAGGCCCCCTCTCTTTCCTTGCGTTTGTGGAGGATAGCCTCATGCAAGTCAGATGGGTCTGAAATGACCATGTTTGCTCCAGGGATTTTGGAAGACTTTTGGGAACCACCCTGTTTGTTTGCCGCCGGGGGCTGGACTCGAGTGGTTCTGTACAACTTCCTATCAGAGGCCCGTATAACAGTATGTGGAACGCTCGGATGGTCAGAGGTCGGGACAGCGGACTGAGCTTGCCAAGCTTACGCTGCCCTAGACTTCTTCACTCTAGTACGTGAGGACACATAGTAGGAAGAGTCTAAGTGGTGTTGGAGAGAGTCAGACATGTCTTCTTGGGAGCACGAGAGATCAGGACCATAGGATAGGCGATCGCAGACTGAGCCGCGTGGAGCAGGCAGCATGCGGCTGGAATCAATAATCTTCATGCGGCTAGCAGTCGTAGCCGCATGGGCTTTCTTCATGCGGCTAGAAGTTTCAGCCGTATAGGTCTTCTCCATACGGCTAAAAATCCTGGCCGCATGAGTGTTATGCATCTGGCTGGCTTTTTTGGCCACATAGTCATCATGCATGCGGCTGGCAGTTTCGGCCACATGGACATCATTCATGCGGCTGGCAATCTTGGCCGTATGAGTCTTCGTTTTGTGGCTAGTGCCTTTGTTCGATTTCTTTCTGGAGCACATAGGATCACACTTTGCCCCTGCAAGTCCAGCATCGTAGTGCTTTCCTCTGCCGGACTAGGGGACAACAGAGTCCTCTATGGCTTGAAGTGGGGCCGCATGAGAGTAACCTTCGCCGTCTTGGGCAGCAGAGAGTACTCCGTCCAGAACTTGGGAAGGAGCAAATGACTTTGGCCTCCACTCCCTGTGAGCCTTCTTTGTGCGGGTTCGCTTCTGGACCGAGCCAGCGCTTCCTTCAGAGAGCATTTCTTCGAACGCCTGTTGGTCGAAGCGGATGACCATCTTCTGTTGTGTAGAGCCAAGTTTGGCTGCATCTGATTGCGTCACCAACTCCTCAGTCGTGAAGAAGTTTGTCCCCAGCAGAGTCGCCATCGTGTTTGTCATTGATTGTAAAAGTATAGAACAATTTATATAGGAGGACTGAACTTAGACTCACAATACAAACTCGCTCGTACAAAGAAAGCCTAGGGACGAAAACCTAGGTACAGCAATCTAAGTACAATTGTTTATTTTAAATTCTGGGGGGAGACGATAGAAGCTCTGGAAAGCGACAGCAGCTCTGCTTTACTCCTTGGACGATTTGGCTCTGTAGAAGAACTGTTCGACGTTGATGAAGAAATGCTCTCCTTTCAATTTTTCTCTGACTTTTTGGATCCGAGGGGGGGTGTGCTCTCTCTCTCTCTGCTCCTTTGCAAGGGAATGGCACCTTGCTATTTATAAGAGTAGGGGGCATCATTAGGGTTTGCAATGATTGCTCATTCTCAAAAGTCGACGGCCTGAGAGTTAATTAATCTGGGCCGTCCATCTTGCATATATTAGATTTAAGCAATTAATATGATTGCATTAAATCTCTGTGGGCAATAAATGTGGATTGCCATGAATATTTACGACTTGTAATGGCCTGCTGTTTGCCATTTATTGTAAAAGAACAGAACAATTATCGGAGGACTGAACTTAGACTCACAATACAAACTCGCTTGTACAAAGAAAGCCTATGGACGAAAACCTAGATACAGCAATCTAAGTACAATTATTTATTTTAGATTCTGGGGGGTGACGATAGAGGCTCGGGAAAGCGACAGCAGCTCTGCCTTACTCCTTGGACGATCGGGTGCAGCTTTGGCTCTGTAGAAGAACTGCTCAGCGTTGATGAAGAAATGCTCTCCTTTCAATTTCTCTCTGACTCTTTGGATCCGAGGGTGGTGTGCTCTCTCTCTCTGCTCATTTGCAAGGGAATGGCACCTTGCTATTTATAAGAGTGGGGGGCATCATTAAGGTTTGCAATGATTGCCCATTCTCAAAAGTTGGTGGTTAAGGATCAATGAATCTGGGCCGCTCGTAATAGATTTGAGCAATTAATGTGATTGTAATAAATCTCTATGGGCAATTAATGATGATTGCCATAAATCTACATGATTTGTTATGCCAAGCTCGGATCTTCTGCCACGTGTTCAATTTGATTGATTGTAAATGATCTGATTTGATCCCAGTAATTATGAGGATGGCACTAAACCTGGTTGTTAGGATTTGTTGATGAATCTTGCCACTTGTCCCACTATTATTAGGCTACTAGCTGTACGGACGCTGGCAAAACCGCGAGCCACTTAGGAAATCTGAGCCGCATGAGGATTGCTCTCCAGTGAGCCGCATAAGGCTGGCCACGTGTCAAGGCTGCTTGGGAGTGGCCTCTGAACATTTGAACCGCATAGAGATGATCTGAGCCGTATGAGCGTAGGCGACCGCATGATGGGTGGCTTCTCAGTGAGCCGCATGAAGATAGTCCTCGTGAGCCGCATGGGTAGCCTCTTCCTGAGCCGCATGGGGTGGCCTCTGTCTGAGCCGCATGAGATTGTCCACGTGTCAAGGCCGCATTAAGGTTTTTTTGGGTTTGATGGATTGTGTCAGAGATTTCCTTCGTTTCCCTAGGAGTCTGCCATTATGACAGAGTTATTATTGCATCTTTCTGTCATTGGTCAGAGTTGTCAGCCGTCAAGGCATTAAATGCAATAGAAGACAAAGGGAAGAGCAGTTAAGGGCCATGTGGCTCCTCTCTGGGCCGCATGGAACTATTCGAGCCGCATAGACGCTAGAGCCGCATGGATCCCTGAGCCGTATGAGCTCTCTGAGCCGCATGGGGATCCTTGGCCGCATGGATCTTTTTGTATTCTTTTCCATGCTTCTACACCTGCCACGTGCCTAATTTGCTTGATTTGATTTGATCTGGACACTTATGGTGATTGCAACAAATCTGATTTTGTTAGGATTCGTTAGCACCTATAATTTCTAGAAGATAAGACTGCCACGTGTCTCAATCATCATGAAAAGCGCAACGTGTCTCTACTGGGTCATCTTGGCAGAGCCGCATATGAGTGGGCCGCATGAGGATGAACGGCCGTATGAAGATGGGCAGCCGCACGGGGATGAACAGCCGAATGAAGATGGGTACCGTATGGGAGTGGTCAGCCGTATAAGGAATGCAGCCGCATGAAGATGGGCGACCGCATGAAGTGGGTGGTCGCATAAATGCAGCAGCCGCATGCATCGAGATTTGATGGATTCTGCCAGCTGTGAGAAGATTTTCTCCTCTTCCCTAGGAACGCGCCATTACGTCAGTCATTATTGCGCATTTTTGTCAGAGTTGTCATTTGTCAGAGCTGTCAGCCGTCAGGACAATAATGTAGCAAAAGACGAAGAAAAGAGCTGCTGAAGGCCACGTGGTTCCTCTCTGGGCCGCATGGAATTATTCAAGCCGCATAGACTCTTGAGCCGCATGGATCCCTGAACCGCATGGGCTCTCTAAGCCGCATGGGGATCCTTGGCCGCATGATCCTTTCTTTATTCTTTTTCCATGCTTCTACAGTATCCCACATCCATATTACTCTGATCTACCTCCCAGAAAATAACCATGTCCATATTACCTCTTGAGTTTTTTCTCCAAACTGATGATAGATTATTCGCCATGTCTATATCACCTCTGAGCGAACATCCATCCTATTCTCCCAGAAAATAACCATAACCATGTTACCTCTGAGTTATTTTCCAAACTAAGGATAAATTATTCGCCATATCTATATCACCTCTGAGCGAATACCTATACTACGTCATTGTTTACTGCAAACAGCAATACATTCAAGAATATTGGCCATGTCCATATTACTTCTGAGCAAAATACTCCTCTATCACACTATCACACCCATACAGTCCCTAATAGTACTTTCTAATATTCTTTGTTATCCGTACCCATCTTAGGTATGCCATGAATAATGAGTCCACCAAACTCTATTTTGTTCTTATGCAGAACATTCTCTACTCCACAAATATCCCTTAACGACAAAAGTTTTTTAAGCACAGAAAACGCAAAACAGACAGTGACAATTCATGCATGGCGCAACAGTTATCCCTAAATTATTTGCCAGATGAAGTGTGCTAAAATAAAATTTTATTGATAAAGCTGAAAGGGGTATACAAGATAAGGCCATGGAGACTTGGAAAAAAGAGGAAAAAAAACTATAAGAAGAGAAGCACTCGGAGTTGTCGATGGCGCCCACTATGTCCTGAAGAGACTGGACACCAGAATGCCAGAACATTCGATTGAAAGCGTCCAACATCCCCTTCATTCCCTTCTTCTCTGAGTCCAGTAAAAGAGAGTCTAGATCCAAAAATACTGTTAGAGGATCAGTGATGTCCTCCATGCTGAGGCCAAGCACGGCCAAGTGGTGGTCGGAAGTCTTCTCCTCCAGCCTTTTCATCCTCGACTCGGTGGAAGGCAGTGGAGAAAGCATCACCATGGGTCCTATATCAGAGGCGGCGGTACTAACAGACGTGCCCCTCCTCGTCCTCCGAAGTACCTCTGACGAGAAGTTCTTTCTGGTGCCATGGAAGACATGATGAATGAATTCAAGAGCCATGGTCTCCTTATATAGGCGAAACAACTGACCCTTCATGTTCATCCACTTATGGCGTAGGGAAGTGGAGAAGGCTTCATGATGAAGATTGACGCCTCGATCTCCTCCTGTCATGATTTGAATCTTCTAGATGACGGTCGATCAAAGCCCGAAGTAAGATCCTAGCAAATCCTGAACAGGTAGTAATCAATGCTTCCAGGCTGGAAACAGTTCAAAGTGCTATCCAACTGACGGTGTTATCAAAGGCCCAGTGTCTTCACAGAGCTCTGAACGAAAAAATCTCATTCGGCCCAAGAACTCCACAAGTCCATGCTTCTGTTCAAAGTATTCCAAACTCATTCCAAGTTTGGAAACTTTGAAGGGGGGTCTTGTAGAAGCATGAAAAAATTTCAAAGCTTGCTCAGCCAAAAATATCACGCCCAAGTGCAAAGGCCAGAAGCACTCCACGGCTTCCCAGACAAATGTTAAGTTTGACAACACTTGACATCGAAGAGCACTGGATCCTCTATGGGTGCCCCATTAAACAAGCCCACTGGATGCCTTTATGGTGACCGATGATGGCACCATGCCTCAATGCATGTCTTCAGTGAACTTTGAAGACAACAAGTCCTCTTATGCGGCTAGTCTGTCACTACCACTTTTTAGAATAAGGGTATTTTGGTAATTTATGAAATTTGATTATTTTGTATTTTATTTAATTAATAATGTGTAAGTGTTATATTAGGTCTAACCATAGAATTAACCTAATCTAGATGTTGATCATGATCCTAGATACTTAGTTAGAAGAATTCAACTAAATGACTAAGTCCTAAAATATCTAGATACTAAGAAGCAAGATATTTTGGTAGAAACCCTAATTTGATTGGGCCTTTTACTAAATAGGCTTGATTTCAACTAAAGGATGGCCTTTAATCTAAATTGGACTAACCCTAACCCTAGCATTCATGTGTGGTCGGCCAAGAAGGATCCCCCTGCTATATAAGTTCACTTTAGCCCCCTCTTGCCTCTTTCCTTACAAACCCTAACCCTAATTTGTGTTCTTCCCTAAATTTTCCCCTTTCACCAAATCAACTCTATTTGGACCAAATCAATTGCAATACACTACCATAGTGTAGAGGAGCTCTCTATTGGCTAGCTAGCAAGGATTGGAAGCAATTTGACCGTAGAAATTGGTGTGGGTTTACTTTAAGTGCAATTTCATTGAGATTCCAACTCTCAGTAGGTAATGATCTCTAAACCTATTAATTTTCTGATTTCTTACCATAGATGCATTCATTTAGGATCCCCTAGCTCTAGGCCAAGTTTGGTAAGAAATCAAATCCATTTAGGGTGCGTATCGGAGGAGTATCGGAGAGTTATGCAAGGTGTTCGATGAAATGCCTCTTAGAACTTTTTAATATTGGTTTTCAAAACTAATTACATATTTGTGTAGCTAATATTGTGTAGATCATTTATCTTGGTGACTGAATCAATTTTTGGTTGTGTTTTTGTGTCAAAGTTGGACACGGGGACACGGGGTTCATTCACTGCACGGGCATTGTGCATGCCCTGCTACCCGCATGTCCAAACACGCTGGACACGATACGGTTTAAGCTGCCAATGGTTGGTAATGCTGGGGGCATTGACTGACATCACATCCATGAAGTTTGGGTCAATCTTATGGAGAAATCGATGAGAAATTGGACTCGCAGATGTCAGTTGAGTCGTGCACACATGCTATACCTCATTTCTGGTACGCACGTAGGACACACTACTCGACACTTCGTGGACTCGTCCTAACCGACTCAGTGGACACTTGGACACCTAGTTCATAGATTGACACTTCCCCTCGACACATCACTTGGACACTTCGTGCACAATCCTACTCGACACACACGCACCACACTGTTTGATACACTATATATAATTCTGATACATGTTTAATAACTTCTGTTGACACTTTGGACACGACTCGTGGACACCCCTGTGACGCACACCTTGACACACTCCTCACACACAGGACACACAGGTATCAGACACACCCCTTTTCTTTCTATTTGCAGTTACTCATTGTTGTAGGTTTTTTGAATGTAAATATATAGGGTGTCTGTTATATATTGAATATTAGTTCAGTTTGGTTTGGGTTGTTCAGTTGAGGGATTACATATAGTTGGGTGAGTTATGCTTGATGTGGGATTACATATATATGATATTTATATAGGTATATGTGTTGATCTCAGATTTATGAGACTTAGTGTATACAGTTTAGTTGTTGGGGTTACATCTATGACAGGTGGTATGTGGGGATTATCTCAGTTTTTCTTTAGATTGGAACATATGAATATATGTTGGATAGGTGTGTGAGTATACATAGATATGTATATATATAGGGTGGCAGTGTATTATGTTATAAGTTGTAGGTTATTAACAATATGATGTGGTAAAAGTATTAGGTTAGTAACTATATGTGTTAAACTACACTATATATATATATATATATATATATATATATATATATATATATATATATATATATATATATATATATAGTGCCATGTAGGCTAGTAGCTATAATTATGTGATATAAGTTAGCTTCCCTTTATACATATACCATATGTATATATGTTAGTGTGATGTGGTATCCTAATCTACCTTAGATAGACTATAGATTGACCTAAATTTGACCCTAATAGGCCTAATTGAACTTGTAGACTAGAGTTTGACCAAACCATAGGCAGTTGACCAGGTTAGCTTAGATGTTGACCTAGTTTGACTAGAAGATTGACCAGGGTTGACCAGAGTTGACCAAGAGTTGACTTTGACCTAGAATGACCTAGAATCATGTAGAATGCATTGTAAACTTCATTTATTTCATATTAAACACATGGTAACATGTGTTGCTCTAAATAGGACTCTGTGACTCCAGTTCGAACACCTATACATATCAGTTGTCCAGGATATCAGGCGAGTACATTCTCTGATCGTTTTATTCATGATAGTATCTATATTGCCTACTTTAGACTACTTGATGTTGTCACGTTGTAACACGGATTGGTACTATATAGATCTTTTTATAAGATGTTATTCCCTTATTGGGTGCAACGGGTACTTCATGTCATATGCTATTCACGTACATCATGTACTCCTTGTACTCATGTTATTCATGTACTCTTATGTGCACTCATGTCTCATGTACTCTCATGTGCTCTCATGTACGCCCATGTTCTCACATGTGCTTCATATATAACAAATAAATCATGTACGTAGCATAACTTGACCATATCCTTGTGTATTGATTAGGATAAGGGTGAGTAGGAGTGGTTATGTGATCAATTCCCAAGTAGTTTCGTCATGTACAACTCTGTTAACTTAGGCATGTGCAACCCAAACCGATTACATAACTATCTTATGCTCTAAATCACTTATATTTACTTACAATTCTTATTTTCTATAAAACTTTCATGTACTCAGATTTGTCTATTTTTACTGTTCATGTATATCTCTCTCTATGGAGTTTCATGTATTTCATGTTCTTCATGTACATCTCTTTACAGCATTTTATGTATTTTATGCTACTGCTCGTTCTATATTTCCTGTTATGTTTTGGATCTATTTCAGAGATATGTGCTTGTTTCCGTCCTGACAGGATAACGTTGAAAATTTTACAGATAATTTGGAGTATCAGATCTAGCCTAGTGGACAACAGTAGTGCTTGGAGTAGACTACTAGAATTGTTGGGTTGTGTCTTTAAGTTTCGTGTCTTATATTTGAGTTGTACCCTGTTTGGTGTTGATAACACTTAAAATATTTGAATCTGGTTGTATTAAACATTGTGTTCCTTCAACCTATATCACTTCTGGTTGTATCTCATTCTGTGATTTCATATCTATCTTATCGTGCTGATTATTTGTCTTTAGATTTGTGATTGAGTAGTATCTTCTGAGATTGTTCTCCGTTCGGAGGGTATATCTTATTAGACAGATTTATTATATTGGGTTAGATGTCGTTGAGACCTAGGACAGCGTTCTACCGCCGACACTGCAGCGTAGGCTGGACGTACCCACGGTCTCGTGCCCTTACACTGGGTGCGGGTCGTGCAGGTCCCAAAGCACGTCTTCAGTGAACTTTGAAGACAACAAATCCTTTTATGTGGCTAGTCTTCCAAAAGACTTTACGTGGCTAGCTCTCCAGAAGACTTTATGCGACTCCCTTCTCAGAAGATCTCATACAACATGGGTGTCATATGGCCCGAATGTCTCAGAAGGTCTCTCACAAGACCAAAATCTCCATATTACATGCATTTTTAAGGCGGATGGTTCGTGCCCCTGGTCGAGCTACCTTAATCCTACAATCAACGACTGAAAAGATCAATCCTACATTAATGGCGTGTGAGTCTTAACTGCCCCCATTCAAACGGGAGATTCCCTCCAAATCATGGATTATGTCATGTGACAATGCGATCGGACCACCTGATTTAGATCTGGCATTTATGGCATGTGTATTATGACCGTCCCATTCAAAAAGAATATTAACCTAAATTACTGTATGTTCTCCGTATCATTCCTATGTTCTCCGTATCATTCATGATCAAGCCATATACCAGTCAACAACTACCATGATTATTATATCTTAGGATTTTCAAATCTACTTCTGAAATCTCTATAGCCAATCGATGTCCAATCAGTGCCACGTGTCAACATGATCGGGCCGACGGTCAATCAATTGTTTCATACAGTTGTGACAACCCGAATTGTGTCTATCCTGCAGAAGATCTCTTCCCATTAATGCCACCTATATAGTCTATCTTTGAAGATGGCTATAAAAGGAGGTACAAACACATAGAAACGAGGACACAGAAGAAATCCAGAAAGAACACCACAAATATACACAGGAGATATTCTATACAGAGAGCATATCGAAAGAAGCCAAAGTGTATCGATCGTCAACGAAGTAGAGGAGTTACTGCAGTACTCGACCTCCATCGTCATACTTTTCCATATCTTATATATGTACTAAGAGACCCTCGTTGTCAGGGTCCTTTGTTGTAATTTTCATTGTAATCCAATAAAAGAAGAAGCTTTCTTAAACTTCCCTTCTTCAAACATTTGTGATGGAAACACTTGCTGAATCCTGGAAGTAGTACGTCGAAGAGGGTGAAACTTGCTTTAAGTAACGGTGATCTTCATTATCCATCAAACTATTTCCTTCGATTTTCTGAGTTTCAAGTTCTTATAACAGTTATATCACAATGTAGCAACTACGATTGCAAAGACAAGAACTGATTTGATTTTATAGCCTTCTATTTTGCAAGTGTATCAATAGTTTAAATCAGTTCTTACTACAAAGGAATTTTGTTGGAACTAAGGTCTTACGACAGAGAGCAAACTGTGATAGTTTCTAGTGATCTCTAAACTTCGACAACAACATCAGGTTCAACTGTGGTCTCGTAGTAGAAAGCAAACTATGATAGGTTTTCTTGACCTCTGAACCTCGAAAATAATAGAACCCTTGATTATTCAAGCATTTGTTTCTCTAATCCTTATTGCCATACTATGGCTTCATAATTTTGAAGTTTTAAAAATATGAATTTGCAAGATTCATAACTCTTTTTAAGATCTCTTTTACTACCAAAATATGTCCATTTAGCGACGGCCACATCCGTCGCCCATCCGTCGGCTATCAGTATTAGCGACCGATCACTGGCGGATTTTGGCCAAAATAATCCGTCGGCAATCAGCTCGTCGCTAATAATGATTCGTCGCTAAGTAGTCGAAGAGCAACGGAATAGCGACGACTTTTCATCTTCACAATAAGATGCATTAGCGACGACTTTCCGACGGGCTTTCGTCCATTTCAAGTATTAAATACTTAACTATGTAGACGCTAACGACGGATAGTTCATCGGTAAACCGTCGTAACAGTGTATCAGAGGGTATCGTTCCGTCGCTAGTCCGTCGATCGCCGTCGCTAACAAAGGACGGATTAGCGATGGAATACTAATGGATTATCCGTCGACCATGTTCTGAAAATGCTTGATATTTCCAGAACCTTGGCGACGAATTTTCTATCGCGACACCGTCGAGACAGCGACTGATTTGTGGCTGATTATCCATCGCCAATATTCTGGAAATGTCAAGCTCTTCCAGAACCTTGTCGACGGATTTTCCATTGCTATTCTGTCGAAATATATACCACCAGAACGTTACTGACGGATATTCCGTCGACCACCCGTCGCTACCTGGAAACAGTTTTAAATCTCCAGTTAGCGACGGAAATTCCGTCGAAATATAGTCAGAAACTGGAAAAGTCCGTCGCTAACCGGTCACTAGTCCGTCGCAAACTGAGATTTTTTTGAAAAAAATTGCAGCACTTTCCCTGTTCACAAAAATATGCATAAACCAAACCAATATATAATGCACACCAATTATCCAACAATCACATAGACCAAATATATAATGCACACCAATTATCCAAAAATCACATAGACCAAATATGCACATACGAATTTAATGCACACCAATTATCCAAGAATCATATAGACCAAACAAAATTAATATAAAATAGACAACAACTATCCTGAAGAGCAACCTAATATCCGTCCTTATAATCCGATCATAGCACAAATATTCCAAAATTTCCACAAATATTCCCAATTTTCTTAATTACAATACTTTAAGGAGGAGGAGGAGTTCGATTGCCCGGTGGTGGTAATCCCTGCTGCGATCGACGAATATACTCCTCCACTAGGTACGGCGGTGGAGGGTGGGAAGTGGCTGCATGCCTTTGGCTCACTCGAGCGGTATTTATGCATCAGATAAAATAGCAAAAATTTGATTTATCTCCAAGTGTGAGAACGGATGGCTCAGAACACAACCCAAAATTCATTCTAGCATACATTAGTGTGAATCATCTATGTTCTGTACATATGGTGTAGTATATGTTCTTATCCTCTCTAGTATCTGAAGGATATAATAGAATCAAGATGAACTCACATAATGTAATACTAAAACATCATCTACTACTATATAAGATATAGAGATAGGTTGTCGTATCATCATTGCTGAGGGATGAGGGTCGAAGGACAGTCAACTTTATCTACGGCTACATAGTTTCTGCCTCGCCAGTCGAATGGCTGCAGGGACTATGTTCTGATCACCATGTCGTACCGTAGATTAATGCAAATGGAGCTGAAGCTGGAGCCAAAATACAGTACTAATTCACCATGTCTTACCATTTTACTCTCTCACTCTCTCTCCTCCTCCCCCTCCGGCGCTCTCACTCTCTCCGGCGCTCTCACACTACTAATTCCTATGTGTTTTAAGTGTGAGAACGGATAGCTTAGAACACAACCCAAAATTCATTCTAGCATACATTAGTGTGAATCATCTATGTTCTGTACATACGGTGTAGTATATGTTCTTATCGTATCTAGTATCTGAAGGATATAACAGAATCAAGATGAACTCACATAATGTAATACTAAAACATCATCTACTACTATATAAGATATAGTGATAGGTTGTCGTATCATCATTGCCGAGGGATGAGGGTCGGAGGACAGTAAACTTTATCTACGGCTACATAGTTTCTGCCTCGCCAGTCGAATGGCTGCAGGGACTATGTCCTGATCACCATGTCGTACCATAGATTAATACAAATGGAGCTTGAGCTGGAGCCAAAAATACAGAATCCAAAATACAAAATACAGAATTTAATCCCTGGGTTCGTCGACCCCCTCGGTGGAACACTCAACACCGGCATGCACAATACATTCCAGAATATACAAAAAATATAAAGAAAAAATACTATCCGTAACGAACAATGTCAATATATAATATCCTCAACAAACCAAATCAATATCCGTAAATATGTACAAACTCAGTATCCTCAACGAAAAAACTGAATATCCCCAAATACGTACAAAGTCAAAAATATAGTACAGTCCAAAAATGCAAAAACGAAACTACTGATCGCCTGGAGCTGGACCCGGAGCTGGAGGAGCTCCACCAGATGACGCACAAATACCACTCGAGTGAGCCAAAGGCATGCAGCCACTTCCCTCCCTCCATTCACCCTCTCCCTCTCTCATGCTATCAACGTCACAACTTTTTCAGTGTTGCTCCCTCTAATGATGATGAACGCAAAAATCAAAGACCCCCTCTCCTATCTCACTCTTCACAGTTCTCACAACAGGAAGGATCAGTGCTTTCTAGTTCTCTTCCATCCATCAATTCCTCTATTCTGATCAAGCATCTTCCTTCTCCTCTCCTCCACCATGGCTCTGGACCCATCTGCTCCTCCCTACTTCCCTTCTTCTTATTTGACTCTCTAAGCCACATATGATATCCACCTCAAGTGTAGAGTCGGGGGAGAAGAAGTGGGCAGGAAGAGGAGGGGGAAGCAGCACAGCCGGCGGCATGACCCGGAGGAAGTATAGAGGTTTTCTCCAACATCCGTAGGAGAACTATAAGGATATATCTTTTCACAACATGTCACCTTGTCAAAGACCCTTAATGTGAAAACCATGTTATCGCGGTGTCGAAAAACTAACATGTCATAATTTTCTAAGCCGTGTGTTTTGACATAATCCTTCCAATCCTTTCCTCCTATGTAGTAATGCAAGATTACTACATCGGAGGAAAGAGTTGGGAGGATTATGTCAAAACACATGGCTTAAAAAATTATGACATGTTAGTCTTCCGACACCGCGGTAACATGATATTCACATTAAAGGTCTTTGACAAGGTGACATGTTGTGAAAAGATATATCCTTATAGTTCTCATACTGATGTTGAAAATAACCTTTGTACTTCCTATGGGTCATGCCGCCGGCTGTGCTGCTTTCCCCTCCTCTCCCTGCCCATTTCTTCTCCCCCAACTCTACACTTGAGGTGGATATCATATGTGGCTGAGAGAGTCAAATAAGAATAATGGAAGTAGGGAGGAGCAGATGGGTCCAGAGCCATGGTGGAGGAGAGGAGAAGGAAGATGCTTGATAAGAACGGATGGCTCAGGACACAACCCAAAATTCATTCTAGCATACATTAGTGTGAACCATCTATGTTCTGTACATACGGTGTAGTATATATTCTTATCGTATCTAGTATCTGAAGGATATAACAGAATCAAGATGAACTCACATAATGTAATACTAAAACATCATCTACTAATATATAAGATATAGTGATAGGTTGTCGTATCATCATTGCCGAGGGATGAGGGTCGGAGGACAGTCAACTTTATCTATGGCTACATAGTTTCTGCCTCGCCAGTCGAATGGCTGCAGGGACTATGTCCAGATCACCATGTTGTACCGTAGATTAATGCAAATGGAGCTGGAAATATCCGTCGCTAACCGGTCATAAGTCCGTTGCTAACTGAGATTTTTTTGAAAAAAAATTTGCAGCACTTTTCCGGTTCACAAAAATATGCATAAACCAAACCAATATATAATGAACACCAATTATCCAATAATCATATAGACCAAATATATAATGCACACTAATTATCCAAGAATCACATAGACCAAATATGCACATACGAATTTAATGCACACCAATTATCCAAGAATCATATAGACCAAACCAAATTAATATAAAATAGACATCAATTATCCTGAAGAGTAACCTAATATACGTCGTTATAATCCGATCATAGCACAAATATTCCAAAATTCCCACAAATATTCCCAATTTTCTTAATTACAATACTTTAAGGAGGAGGAGGAGTTCGATTGACCGGTGGTGGTAATCCCTGCAGCGACCGACGAATATACTCCTCCACTAGGTACGACGGTGGAGGGAGGAAAGTGGCTGCATGCCTTTGGCTCACCCGGGCGGTATTTGTGCGTCAGATAAAATAGCAAAAATTCGATTTATCTCCAAGTGTGAGAACGGATGGCTCAGAACACAACCCAAAATTTATTCTAGCATACATTAGTGTGAATCATCTATGTTCTGTATATATGGTGTAGTATATGTTCTTATCGTTTCTAGTATCTGAAGAATATAACAGAATTAAGATGAACTCACATAATGTAATACTAAAACATCATCTACTACTATATAAGATATAGTGATAGGTTGTCGTATCATCATTGCCGAGGGATGAGGGTCGGAGGACAGTCAACTTTATCTACGGCTACATAGTTCCTGCCTCGCCAGTCGAATGGCTGCAGGGACTATGTCCTGATCACCATGTCGTACCGTAGATTAATGTAAATGGAGCTGGAGCCAAAATACAGAAACCAAAATACAAAATACAGAATCCAATCCCTGGATTCGCCGAAAATACAAAACACAGTTCTAATTCATATGTATTTTAAGTGTGAGAACAGATGGCTCAGAACACAACCCAACCGGAGAGGATACTCTGAGAGATCCATCTGAGTAGGATGTATACTCTGAGAGATCACCTTTACAAGAATGATATCAGTAATGGGATTGAGTATTGGAGGAGATATTATCAGAGTATACGTCCTACTCAGATGGGTCTCTCACCGTTACTATTTTTTTCTGACAGCATGGTGGATGTGCTCCGTCAACAGATTCTTGCTCCGAGCTAAAACTTTGCCCCAGAGCTCAAGAAGACATCCTTCGTGTAGAGCTCGAGTGAGAGGTTCCTGACAGCATGGTGGTCTCCTTTGTCAAAGTATCCGTGCTCGTAAATAGTAACGGTGAGAGACCCATCTTAGTAGGACGTATACTCTGATAATATCTCCTCCAACACTCAATCCCACTACTGATATCATTCTTATAAAGGTGATCTCTCAGAGTATACGTCCTACTCAGATGGATCTCCCAGAGTATCCTCTTTGGTTGGTTGTCGTACCATCATTACCGAGGGATGAGGGTTGGAGGACAGTAAACTTTACCTACGGCTACATAGTTTCTGCCTCGCCAGTCGAATGGCTGCAGGGACTATGTCCTAATCACCATATCGTACCGTAGATTAATGTAAATGGAGCTGGAGCTGGAGCCAAAATACAGTACTAATTCACCATGTCGTACCATTTTACTCTCTCACTCTCTCTCCTTCCTCCTTCGACGCTCTCACTCTCTCCGCCGCTCTCACACTACTAATTCCTATGTGTTTTAAGTGTGAGAACGGATGGCTCAGAACTCAACCCAAAATTCATTCTAGCACACATTAGTGTGAATCATCTATGTTCTGTACATATGGTGTAGTATATGTTCTTATCGTATCTAGTATCTGAAGAATGTAACAGAATCAAGATGAACTCACATAATGTAATACTAAGACATCATCTACTACTATATAAGATATAGTGATAGGTTGTAATATCATCATTGCCGAGCGATGAGGGTCGGAGGACAATCAACTTTATCTACGGCTACATAGTTTCTGCCTCGCCAGTCGAATGGCTGCAGGGACTATGTCCTGATCACCATGTCGTACCATAGTTTTTGTCTCGCCAGTCGAATGGCTGCAGGAACTATATATCCCGATCACCATATCGTACCATAGTATCTGAAGAATGGCTGCATGGACTATATGTCCCTAACCCGAACCCTCCCTCAGCCGTCCTCACCCCCCCGCCCCACCCCCTCAGCCACCCCCCACTCACCCCCCAACCACCCGCATCCCCCCTGCAGGGATTATTGTAGGCTAAGGTATTGGGTTTACCTTATTGGGGTAAGGTATTGGGTTACCTTATTAGGGTAAGGTATTGGGTTACCGATATTGTGAACCTAGATTGAAAGCATAATAAAGTTGTAAAAGCATAATAAGGTATTGGGTTACCGATGCGAAACTGCCGATACTACCGATATCGTCGATATTCTATTTCTTAAACTAGGGTTTGTCATATCGCCGAAACTACTCATTGTATTTGTACCCCGTGCTGCCCCGTGCGCACCACCCCAGCTGCCCCGGAGCGCGCTGCCCTCCGTCGCCCCCGGCTGCCCAGAGCGCTCTGCCCCCCACCGCCCCCCACAGCCCCGTGCACGCCAGCACCCCTTTCATCCCCCGCCGCCCCTCCCACCCCCCGCCGCCCCCCCAGTCCCGTGCTGCCCCCCGCATGCCACCCCCGCCGCCCCCTGCTGCCCCGGAGCGCACTGTCCCCCGCCGCCGGCCACAGCCCCGCGCGCGCCCGCCGCAGCCCCGTGCTGCCACGTGCGCGCCACCCTCGCAGTCTCTGACACCCCCGCAGCCCACGACGCCCCCGGCAGCCCACGACACCCACGACCACCGAGAGAGAGAGAGAGGAGGAGAGATTACCTTTGGAAGAGAGAGAGGAGAGGTCGTCGATAACCGCCGCGGGAGAGAGAGAGAGGAGAGTGAGGTCGCCGACCGCCGTGGGAGAGAGAGAGAGAGAGAGGAGAGAGAATGAAATTTGGGGGAATGAAAAGTTTCTTCCGTCGTTTCAATTTAAGCCTGGGCCCTTTATTTAGCGACGGACCAGCGACGGATTTTATCCGTCACTAGGCCGTCGCTCTTTTTGATACTTGCCGACAGAATATCCGCCGCTACGTAGTCGAAGAATTATCCCGCCATTTCCCTCAACAATTCCCGCCAAATAATCGACTGCATGGCGACGGCTCCTTATCCGTCGCTATATCTCCGACGCCCTAGCGACGGATGAGCGACATTTTCTCCCCCTTAAAATAAAATAAAATTTGTATCGTCTTGTCGTTGGTACGTCGTCGGTTATTTGTCGCAAATTCGTCGCTAATGCCGACGAAAATTTTTCGTCGCTAATGTGTCGTCGCTAATTTACTGTATTTTGGTAGTGTTTACCTTACTTTTGTAATGCCATTGATAAAAAGAGCAATACAGATTATTAGAGGGCATCAAAATTTTGGTAGTCCTGAAATAATTAAGACGTTGTAAATATAGATAATTCACCATAATTATTTGTCCAACATAACCTATGTCTTTTGGTTATCTATAACCTATGCTTTTTGGTTATTCATAACACATGCCTTTTGACATTTCTTCTTTTAATTGTCATCATGATGTTAACCTCCATTATAAACCTATATATGAGGCTCTTCTCAAGTTGATTGAGACAAGTAAATAAAGAAATAATCTCCTCCATTTTCTATCTCCATATCTCTTTACTTTATAATACGTTATCAGCACGATTGCTCTAGGAAATAGAAGAAGGGTGAGTTCTCTTAAGAAAATAAAGGTATTGAAGAGGTAAGTCTAATCGTGTATACTTATATACATTTTTTTGGTAAAATTAAATACATGTTTAATTTATGTGTTTATAGATTGATTAGAACGTAAGTTTTATAGATCTACTTTATTTTTTAGTTTAAATCTAAGTTTGTAATGAACATGTTCACAATTTCATTCAAAAGAGAAAATTTATGGTAATTCTATTTAAAATTATGTATAAATTCTATTTATTTATTTATTTCTTCTTATGAACCTTACCCAAGTATGAAATTAATCTAGAAATTTTTTTCGCTTATCTGGAATTAGTTAATTTTATTAAATTAGTTAATGCGAATTTGTTATTTTTGTTATTTTTATTATTTTATTTGTTTGAATTCTACAAGGTACTACTTCACATTGTTGCTTATGTGAATCTACAAGGTACTACTTCACATCGTTGTATATGTGAATGGAATTACAAAAAAAGTACCCAAAATATACTATTATTGTAAGCCCCCTGAATTTAGGGCTTATTTTTTTCAATTTTATAAATCAATTATTGTAATAAATATTATTATTTGATTTAATGTACTTTTTCGTGCCTTTGATATTTGGAGTGTCAGGGATGTTCATCTCTAGAAACCTTCTTCATGAGTTTTATAGTGGACAGGATTACCTTCATTTTGGTATATCATGTCCCATCCGAACTTATTCCCTTGTACTCTTTTTGCTTTGCACAAGTTCGGGTCAATTTAGACCATTTAATTATTAATTGATTTCCCACTCTCTTCTTTGATCCTCATAAGCACGTTACCGTGACTTTTAATTTAGGAGCACCAGACTAGTCATTTTCTTGAAACCAACTTGTCATGCATGATCTACTCGAGACACTCTGTAATGCCCCGCTCCGCACGAGGCATTTGGTTGGCTTATTGGATGGGATCAGAATATTGGACCATGACTTATGTTGGGAATCAGGAGAATTGAGACTGATGCAGTCTCTCTTAGCTGGCTAGACGGAATGGATATTGGAACGTGGCTCGCTGGTGGAGCTACGCTTAGTGGAATTTTGGGTGAGTGGAACTGTCCTTCCTCCTCCTTACTCCTTCATGCTTAATAGATGAAGTATTGAAATGCTATGAACTGCCCCTAAATGTCCCTTATGTTTGTTGCTGAGTAATAGAGATGCTTTTGTTGAGAATTATTGAAATGTACAACACATTGAACTGTTAATGTGATTTGCTGCCTGAGAATGAATTGATAATATTGCCCCTTATGCTTAACACTGCTGGAACAAGTAGACACTTGAATAATGAGATGCCTTATGAATGATAGAATAAGAAATGAACTGGCTATGCTATCGAATCAAAGAACTGAATGAAACACTAGAATCATGTACTCTCTGTATATCTGTTGCAAGAATATGAAATGCTGCATG
Source organism: Iris pallida (assembly GCA_029216955.1). NCBI lineage: Eukaryota > Viridiplantae > Streptophyta > Magnoliopsida > Asparagales > Iridaceae > Iris > Iris pallida. Next base: position 30,308,323 of record JANAVB010016195.1, on the reverse strand, counting down.
TCCCTTATAAGAAAGTTAGGAATGAATAAATGTCCCTATGAAATGAATGAATGTTAAGTTCCTCTTAAGAAAGGAATGATATGAGATACGTTGCAATGAAGCAATGAATGAGAAATGATAAAGCTGGGATCGTTGAGATCACCAAATGAAATGATGGTAATGATGAAATAAATAAGTCATTGAATATGACTAATGATGCACTGTTGCCTTTACTTTCCTTAATATATTTTACCATGCGATTTTGTTCACAATCGAGTCGGACACGCATTCGCATGGTCATGGACAACTTGTATACAAGGTTTGAGTAATAATTTCCTCGAACGGTTCCTAGGGCCCTGGGGACCGATTCGGCGTAGGAGGAAATAATGATGAGTGCTATGGGAGCACGGATAAGGCGGGGTGGCATAGAGGCTCGCCACCTACTATGCTGACCGCATTATCTTAAAATGAAATGAAATGAGAAGAGTCCATATGGTTTAACAACACCAGTGACCATGTAGTCAGGATGCATGCTAATGAATGTTTTGTACAGGCAGAGTAAGTACATCAGATAACCTGTAATTGATACAGGTACGAGGAGTCGGCTATCGGTAAGAAATCACATAATTGTGATATTGTATAAGTTGGTTTAACTTGTCTGCTTAACATATTCTATTTAGTATGCTAGAAAGATGCCTTGCTATAATCATTGCTCAAACACAACATACATGCTAAGTGATGCTTGAAGTGAAAACTGTTATAACATGCTTAAATTGTTAATGTTAACTATGCCTCAATGATGCCTTTTCATGATAACACCTAGTATGCCTCAATGATGCCTTTGCATGATAACACCAAGAATGATAAATGATATGTCCACATGAATGCTGCTAAGAATATGTTTACATGCTTCACTCTGATTATTGCCCATGAACTGTAAACTGATGCTAGGCCCCAAATAGAAAGATCACTCTAATAAATGCATGCTTAAATGATCATTTAAATGTTGGTTTATGCGAGTGGGTTGGATTCTGCTCGCCAGTACATAGATGATGTGCTGACCCACGTTTTGTGGGCAGGTGCTCGTGCTTGGAATGTTCTTCACACGAAGATTGGCTTGATTGGTCCCGCGGCATCGAAGATTTGTTGGGCATACAGAAGCTCTCCTTGCACAAGATGATGTCTTCTGTTTATAAAAGGCATAATGTATGGAACATTGTAATCAGTTGTACCAGTGAGATTGTAAGCCAAGTCGGTATATCGAGTTGTAATCCATTGTATCCAAATATCAAATGTAAGCTGTATAGCATTGTTCAGTTGGTTTCCAATGTAAAGTGAGATGTGCTGTAATCATTGTACTTCAATACAAGTCTTGTACTCTTCTTCAATTATCAATAAAGAGAATAAAGTTCTACATATCTCTGTGTGGCTTCAAGTTACTCTTTTCTCCGCTGCTATAAAGAAGTGATGTACTTCTACTCAATAAGAAAGATTGTCCTCATTAAATTCAATTTATCTGCTTCTGCCGCTGCGATGTGTTCCTATTTGAAGAATAATCGATTATGTGCCATCTTTGCCTTGTACAAGTGCAATACCAGACTTGTACGGCATCACGCCCAAGCGAGGACGATCGATTCCAAGAGATAAAATATATGAATAAATGACTCTATGAATCGGGGCGTGACAAATTGGTATCAGAGCACGGCTTTACGTCCTTGGTCTCTTCTTTGGTTCGTTTCAAATTAAAGTTGCATCGATGATTGACCAAAGTTGCTTCCGCGATCACTCAACGTTGCTTCCGCGATTAAATCAAAGATTGCTTCTGCGATTATATTGTTGTTGTTCTGTAATCATCCTATGTTGTTCGTGTCTGAAAGATCATTGACCCTCTTGGCTGCTCACTGGATGTTCCATACAATAAGTCTATATACATTGTGATGCCCCTGAAAGAATGATTGTTGTTGGTTTGGACACAAATAACCCAACAATGACTCGATGCCATAGTATGCTATATTGTGAATGTTGTTAGAAATGTGGGAATATAGAAAAATGGCTGGGTATGCTGTAACAAGTTGAGAATTGCATGTGATGCAGAAAGAGTTGGGAATGAAATAATTGATGGATGAGTTCAACAGAATTGGTGAATTGACTCATGCGTGCTGGCTACTGCTTTCTAGACCCTAAGAATGTTGGCTTGTGATATTGAGACCCCGAGATGTTGGTTAAGTATTATGATCATTATAAGATCATGAATGTCCGGAATAGATTGAGTTGGTATTGTTTAAGGATGGCTTCGTTTCTGAGTGGTATATTGCCTCTATCACCTCAGAACGAGATGTATGTTGACCTTTCCATAGAATAGCAATGAGACTATTTGTGGGTACTGGGTAGTGCCGAGACTTAGCCGGAAGTCATATATTGTTGCTAGATTGCTCGAGTGTCCCTTGACGGTGATGTTATATTGAGTAGCGAGATTGGAAGAAATTGTAACCAGTGGCTTGGTTAGAAATTGTTTAGTCGAGTGATGACTCGAGCTAGTAAGACAGTTAGTATGCTACGGGTAAATAGACTTGGATAGAGAATATTGTGGCTTAGAACATCTGAATGTTGACTTCGATTGGTTGAATGTAAATCAAATGTTGCTAATATAAAGTTGGTTGCCAAGCTGAAAGTTTAAAAATATTGTCGGTAAATCAAAGGAATATTAGAGTTTTGTGCCTTGACCCTAAGGTGTAATAGATGTTAACCCATCTAGATCACCAAAGGATAGTCGTTGCCTATGTGCATGTATGCTGAGGAATTGAATTGCACTAGAAAAATAACAAGTAGTGACTCAGAATACTGTTGTTGCCTAAGGGATGGTTAAGTGATACATAAATTGTCGGATTGAATGGGATGAACTACTTGACCATTACTGCATGAGATTAAGAATGCCGAAAGATAGTTTGATGATTGAGAAACAAATGGAAACGAGAAATTGTAAACATGTTGGATAATGTCGGTATAGGTGATTGTTGGTTGGGATATAGATTGTTGGCTTATGACTTAGTGGTTTGACTCTGTCATACAGACCGAATAGTATGATTCCATAGTTATGTTAAACTATCGGAATCGATGACCCTTGAATAGTTAGCATTGGCTTATGGGTTTGTGTGAGTATAAAGGAATTGGAATAGAAATTGAATCATTGGAAATTTACTTGATGGATTATTAGAACGATGAAGATCGTATGTCGGATTTGGAATTTAACGTAATATTGATAGATCGATCTTAGTCGATTGTTGGGTAAGTCTAGAATGAGCCTCTGTGGGAATTATTTCCTTGAGGAAGACCCTGAATAGATAGACTTGACCCTAGCGACCAGTTGTTGATTTACCAATTGCTGGCTTAGCCCAATTGGCGATTAGTTATTCAGACAGAGTTAAAACCCATAGGTTTGGGTAGAGTTCCTTAGAACTGTTGGTTGCTTGTTGGCCCTAAGAAACAGAAACTAGTATAACCCTAGTTGCCGTCCACTCTAGGGAAGTCACCTGAATGATTAAGTTTAGCTGTCAGTGTAGCTAACCTTAGAGATTGATTGAATAATAGGTGACCATTGGATACCCATAGAATAACCTTGTGGCATTGAATGAGAGATGGTGCTAATGAGTATTGACCTAAGGGAATGTATGCTTCAACTTGAGCCTTAAGAGATGTTTGACCATTGAGGATTATATGTCGGCCATAAGTGGGAATTGCAATCGTAAGGTAAGGCTTGAGTGTACCTATAGTCGGGTAGCTAAGTTAACCTTGACTGTTGCATAGAATTATACCCTGATTCGGGTAATCGATAGTGGGTGACTTCGGATTGTATCTTTTAGAAAGATGAATTGCCTCGGTGAAAAATGTTGTTGGATTTGGGAAGGAAAATGATTGTCGTTGTGAAACCTTGATATGATTGGCTCTAAGTTAGACCCTTGATCGAATGTTAAAAATGTTATGCTTGGATGGAGATTGTCCCTGATGTTAAGTGGTAGCCTGGAAGATAGTGATTTTGGCAAAGTGAATAAAGCAATAAGTCAATTGAAAGGATGCTAAGTTGGATTTAGAAAAGAGAGTTATATTGTGGCTGATCGAATCGCACTAACATGGAAGTTGGCTGAAGTACATATGTTTTGGGGACGCCTAAAATATGTGTATGGATCCAGCAGAAGTGATTGGTTGTGACTGAGATAACATTATGGGAAGAATTTATCGCACTAGCACGGACTTTGGCTGAAATGCATATGTTTTGGGGACGCCTAAAATATGTGTATGGACCCAAACGAAGTGATATGTTGCGACTGAAATAGAAATGTAAGGAAATGTTGGCGAATCAATGAGAAGTTACAAGTAATTGAAAAAGAGATAGACAGATCGAATCGTTGATGGATTTAAATGGTACAGTTGGATAGATATTTTAAAATGACCGAGTGGGCTGAAATGAATATTGATTTGAAGCTGAATGAGTAAACTCATGGTGATTAAGTGAATCTTGTAGAAGACTTGTTTCCTTAAGTTTCGAGGACGAAACTTTTTCTGAGTGGTATATTATGTAATGCCCCGCTCCGCACGAGGCATTTGGTTGGCTTATTGGATGGGATCAGAATATTGGACCATGACTTATGTTGGGAATCAGGAGAATTGAGACTGATGCAGTCTCTCTTAGCTGGCTAGACGGAATGGATATTGGAACGTGGCTCGCTGGTGGAGCTACGCTTAGTGGAATTTTGGGTGAGTGGAACTGTCCTTCCTCCTCCTTACTCCTTCATGCTTAATAGATGAAGTATTGAAATGCTATGAACTGCCCCTAAATGTCCCTTATGTTTGTTGCTGAGTAATAGAGATGCTTTTGTTGAGAATTATTGAAATGTACAACACATTGAACTGTTAATGTGATTTGCTGCCTGAGAATGAATTGATAATATTGCCCCTTATGCTTAACACTGCTGGAACAAGTAGACACTTGAATAATGAGATGCCTTATGAATGATAGAATAAGAAATGAACTGGCTATGCTATCGAATCAATGAACTGAATGAAACACTAGAATCATGTACTCTCTGTATATCTGTTGCAAGAATATGAAATACTGCATGTCCCTTATAAGAAAGTTAGGAATGAATAAATGTCCCTATGAAATGAATGAATGTTAAGTTCCTCTTAAGAAAGGAATGATATGAGATACGTTGCAATGAAGCAATGAATGAGAAATGATAAAGCTGGGATCGTTGAGATCACCAAATGAAATGATGGTAATGATGAAATGAATAAGTCATTGAATATGACTAATGATGCACTGTTGCCTTTACTTTCCTTAATATATTTTACCATGCGATTTTGTTCACAATCGAGTCGGACACGCATTCGCATGGTCATGGACAACTTGTATACAAGGTTTGAGTAATAATTTCCTCGAACGGTTCCTAGGGCCCTGGGGACCGATTCGGCCTAGGAGGAAATAATGATGAGTGCTATGGAAGCACGGATAAGGCGGGGTGGCATAGAGGCTCGCCACCTACTATGCTGACCGCATTATCTTAAAATGAAATAAAATGAGAAGAGTCCATATGGTTTAACAACACCAGTGACCATGTAGTCAGGATGCATGCTAATGAATGTTTTGTACAGGCAGAGTAAGTACATCAGATAACCTGTAATTGATACAGGTACGAGGAGTCGGCTATCGGTAAGAAATCACATAATTGTGATATTGTATAAGTTGGTTTAACTTGTCTGCTTAACATATTCTATTTAGTATGCTAGAAAGATGCCTTGCTATAATCATTGCTCAAACACAACATACATGCTAAGTGATGCTTGAAGTGAAAACTGTTATAACATGCTTAAATTGTTAATGTTAACTATGCCTCAATGATGCCTTTTCATGATAACACCTAGTATGCCTCAATGATGCCTTTGCATGATAACACCAAGAATGATAAATGATATGTCCACATGAATGCTGCTAAGAATATGTTTACATGCTTCACTCTGATTATTGCCCATGAACTGTAAACTGATGCTAGGCCCCAAATAGAAAGATCACTCTAATAAATGCATGCTTAAATGATCATTTAAATGTTGGTTTATGCGAGTGGGTTGGATTCTGCTCGCCAGTACATAGATGATGTGCTGACCCACGTTTTGTGGGCAGGTGCTCGTGCTTGGAATGTTCTTCACACGAAGATTGGCTTGATTGGTCCCGCGGCATCGAAGATTTGTTGGGCATACAGAAGCTCTCCTTGCACAAGATGATGTCTTCTGTTTATAAAAGGCATAATGTATGGAACATTGTAATCAGTTGTACCAGTGAGATTGTAAGCCAAGTCGGTATATCGAGTTGTAATCCATTGTATCCAAATATCAAATGTAAGCTGTATAGCATTGTTCAGTTGGTTTCCAATGTAAAGTGAGATGTGCTGTAATCATTGTACTTCAATACAAGTCTTGTACTCTTCTTCAATTATCAATAAAGAGAATAAAGTTCTACATATCTCTGTGTGGCTTCAAGTTACTCTTTTCTCCGCTGCTATAAAGAAGTGATGTACTTCTACTCAATAAGAAAGATTGTCCTCATTAAATTCAATTTATCTGCTTCTGCCGCTGCGATGTGTTCCTATTTGAAGAATAATCGATTATGTGCCATCTTTGCCTTGTACAAGTGCAATACCAGACTTGTACGGCATCACGCCCAAGCGAGGACGATCGATTCCAAGAGATAAAATATATGAATAAATGACTCTATGAATCGGGGCGTGACACACTCTTCACCCATGACCTTCGTGTCCCACTCAGACACACCATCTTGTGTTTCATTTGCTTTGTACAACTTTTGGGTAAATTTAGGCCAATTAATTATCCACCGTAGAATGTGACCTGACTTCCAATTTAATTTCGGGACCCGACATCGATCCAACCTAGTCGACCCAAAATATGAACATGGCCCACACGAAGCCTACTGCCCACATGACACTTGTGTCCCATTCATTTGAGCCCCCACTTGTTACTTATTTATCCATGATCATAAATACCTATTTTAATTCAATTATTGCACCATGTCCGATTTTAACCGACCCGGCTCAACCAAATCCAGTCCTAGCTCCATATTACCCTTCATTAATATCCACACACTAATTTTTCCTACTAAATATTAAACACCTAGTGTTCCTACTCAAAATATCCTATGTACAACCATTTGATTAAATAATTAGAGAATGACCTAATTTTTACCATATTAAATCATAGCCATTCATTCCACCCTTATTTAATCCTAGCCCTCCATTCCTACATGGCACTCACTCCCACACCCTCAATTTCTTGGCCGACCCTAAAATTCCCACACACAAGTCTCTTTTTTTTATTAATTCATATTCTCTCTCTCCTTCTTTCATACACACACACATAATTAATTCCTCACTCTCTCTCTCTCCAAATACCAACAGCAACACCATCACCTACATCCTCATCACCAACCCGAGCTCCTTCCGAACCCGGCTCCCCCACAGCCGACCTCCACTCCCATGGTTGACTCCCTACTTCTTCTCCTACTCTTCACCACACAACACCATCACCATCATCTCCTTTCTCCTCCTTATTTTTACCACTCCACACCATTTTACACTATCACCACCAGCCCATCACCACAACTTCGTTGCCACCACTATGTTCCACCACCACTACCGCCGTGCCCAGTCAGGCCGAGCACCATCGTCGTCGCCGCCGCGCTAGGACAACGCGTGCCACAGCAGCATACGCGAGCACAGCAGCAGCCGACCCCTGGCCGCACGGTACAGGCGTCGTCGCCGGAGACACGGCCGCCGTGGCCGGCTATCCCTAGGTCGAGCAACCCCCAGGCACCTCCCCATGGCGACCACCGTCCTCCGGGATGCGCCGCCTAGACGTTTCGTGCGTTTGGCACGGGTTTCCGTCGCCGCGAGCTCGGAATGGATCCGGAAATGGTGTTCCGTCGCAGCGACTTCGCGCACGTTTTTCAGGAAATCCGACCGTTGGATCGGTGAATTTTTTACTCCGTCTCAATCTCGGTATATCCATCTTTACTCCCCTCAATTTTCGTCTGTTGATTTTATCGTTTGATACATCAAACCGGCCACCAAGTTGACCGTTTAAATTGTGTTATTTTTGGACAGTTTTGCGGAGCCAACTTCGTTGGTTCGTATCTCCTCCATCGTAGCTCAGTCTGGCGTGCCACTGGTTCCTATGCGTAGCTGGTATAACCCTCTTCCTACCCCTTAAGTTTTGTTTCATTGTGAGCACGTTTGATTGGTTGAATTCGACGCCAAAGTTGGTCGTCCGAATTCGTAATTTTCAAGTTGTTAATTTCCATTTTTTAACCCGGGACAACGAATTCAATTTCTGACACCACCAGTAGACTCGTGGCATCGTTCTGGCACGTTTTCATATAAACTTTGTTAGATTTAGAGGACGTGGACCCTGACACGTATTTCGGTGCAAAGCGGACCCCACAGTCCTGGTCAACGGGACTTTTTGATGCCGGCTCATCGGAATCCAATTCCGAATATATCGTTGAGTTTGTATCATTATTTTGGACTCTTTGGCATATAATTTGCTAGGTTTTAGTGGACGTTGGTTCCGACACACTTTTCCGTGCAAATCAGAATTTCAATGTCCTGGTCAACGGACCAATTTAAGATCGGGTCAACGGAATCCAATTCTGGACATACCGTTGAGTTCGTATCGTCATTCTGGACTCGTTGACTTATAATTTTCTAGGTTTTAGTGGACGTTGGTCTTGGCAGGCTTTTCCGTGCTAATCGAAATTTCAATGTCCTAGTTAACGGACCAATTTGAGATCGGGTCAACGGAATCCAATTCTGGACATACCGTTGAGTTCATATCACCATTCTGGATTCATGGACATATAATTTGTTATGTTTAGTGGACTATATTCTTGTACGTTTTTTGGTGCAAAGAGGGTCTGACACGGACACCGTTTTGACCTGAAATTATATTTTTGCCCTTGTGTCCAAATTGGACTTATGGATAGGCTATCCTTGCTAATTTGACCATTCTGGACACGTTGGTGATGTTTGTTTCATCATCAGACAATGTTTGTAGATATTTTCTCTGTGTATTACCTTTTATTATAATTAATTCTTATTAAGTTCGTATTTCAGAATTAGTACAGCGAAACTGAGATTAGTCGATTTTAGTGATCTCACATCGCGGAAATTGGCAAGATGATCATGTGGATCACTATGATAAGATTATTAACCTTATCGTTGATTATCTTATCTCGATTTACGTGTCGTAGGTTTTGATGTACGAATAACGAGGTGCAACTTGATATTTTAATTATTAGATTAGAGTTGACCCTGTTTGACCAAGATATACCGTATCTTGGTAGGTAAATATTAGGAATAGTATGCTTAGACTAGTTTTGACCTCGGTTGACCAAGTTTGACTGTTTTGACCAAAAGTCAACTATCAGTCAACACTTGGCCTAGAAATGTCTAGAATTGACCAGGTTGACCAGTTGACCAAAAGTCAAATATTAGTCAACATTAGCCTAGTTTGACCTAGTTTAACATGGTTTGACTTCTTGTAACCTAGTTTGACTTAGTTGGACTGAGATTGACCTAGATTACATAGCTTATACTATATAATCCTGCCTAACACTATTGAACCCTAATTAGCTTATATATATATCTCATCTTTAGGTTTGTGGCATCACTCTGAGCATCGACCCCATTTGACAGCTCAGGACTGCAGGCGAGTACATTCACTGATAGTTTTCATTGTCTTGATATCTACTATATTCGATACAGTTGTAGTGTCTTACATGATTCCCGACATGATGGTTCACGGACTAGTATACGTCGAATCCTGTCATGAGATGTTATTACCGAATTTTTTGGTATATTGGTACGTAATATTTTGTGTTTCTTGTACTCATATAGACATCAATTTGGGAGTGGGCTGGCCCCCTGCTTTTGAATCCCGTGTCATGACGTGCCATGTCCGGATCCGTGATACTATTCGGGGATGGGGGAATTATTAGGGGTTATGTGATCAAAGCCTCCTTTAACTATTATGCTTGTGCCACTCTCACCTCACGTAGGGTGTAGCAGATCCCTCCGTGTGCTTGTTATCCAGGTTGGCTGGCATGACCCTTTCCAGAGATTGTCGTGTGATTGTCGGGCCAAGTGGATAACCTGTCTTGTAACATACCTAAAGCCGATCACATATCGCTCTAATAATTCAAGGCATATTTTACATTTATTTATCGTATCTTATATCCTGCTCAGTTCTACTTTCAGTACTTTCTCACCATGCTATGATATTCATTTACTCACATGTTCTATATGCCTTTATGCTGTACCTTGTTTGGAGACTAAGTTCTGTTCGGGAGAAGGGTTACAATCCCGGTCCTTGTTTGGTTTAAGGGTTGTAACTCAGCTTACGAATGGTTCCCAAGTCATCCTATATCTTTGTCTTGTATTTCATTATACTGTCTCTTATAGAATTTGTCAATTCATATGGAACTGCTGTTAGTGTTTGTACTTGCTCATTTTCTTGACAGGATACCGTTGATATATTACAGATAACTCTTGGGCAGATTGCCCGACCAATTATGGGGTCGAGTTTGATGGAGTAGACCTGGACCGTGGCCTGATAGTAGAGCCACTAGACTTTGCACACCCAGAGTAGTGTAGCTTAGTTAGGTTTGCCTGGACTACGATCCAGCTAGACTTTCAGACTGTAGTATTTTTATTATATTTCTGTGACTCTATGATGTTGTGTATATATATCTCTGGGCTTGTGTTAGATCTTGAACTTATTTTCTATTTTTATCTATCATATTTCCTTTTCATGCTATCTACCTTAGTTTTATTTTTGTGATTGAGACTGTATTGCTATGTTACCTCCATTCGGAGTGTATATACTGTACAGGTACCTTTATACTGTTGGTCGTAGTATTTACAGACCTTATATACAGCGTTCTACCGCCGATTCTGCGGCGTAGGCTGGACGTACCCACTTCTCGTGCCCTTATTCTAGGGTGCGGGTCTTAACACATTTTTAGTGGTGGCCCATGCAGGTCAGAGTCGCAAATAGTGTGATTTCGTAGTTGTGCTTGACTTAGAGCGCTGCTATGAGCCTGCTATTAGGATATAGGTTCTAGCTTATGATAGGAGGTACTCAATCACAGTTAGGACTCCTTGAGAGATTCCTGGGACGACCCTTGAGAATCTTATTTAACCTTCAATTTGAAATCCTTTCCCTTATTTTGTTTGTTCTCATTCCTTGGTTATTGAATTTGATTTTGATGGATCGTTGTTGATTTTGATTTTCCTATCGAGATAAATTTTATAGCCTGAGTTACGATATTTTTTGATAACATATGTTGACGGGAATACAGGGATGGTAAAACATCTACTTGATTATGGAACCTATAGTTTATCGCAGCCATATTAGCTGGCGTGGCAGAAACATAGAGACCTGACTTCGGATGTACGTATCTTGGCTTTGAGATTTTGAATCTCTCGCAGCTATACTAGTCGGCATCGCAAGAATTTCAGAGGACATGATTATAGAGGTGCATACCCCAGTTATAGAATCTATCGTTTATCATAGCCTTGCTTACTGGCATGGCGAGGACTCCGAGTAACACGATTTTGGACAGACACATACGATTATCAGATTGTATCTTGAGAAGGTTTTTAAACATATCATCTCTATCGTACCCTTTTGTTGTTATAAATTATATTCCATCATCAAATAACTTAGGAGCAAGAGTAGCTTTAGCTGTTATTATAAACCTTGTGTAATTTCTTGCTATGAATTTCTTCATAATACAATGAATTGATAATTTTTGCTAAACCTTATCTTGGATTTGGTATTATAGCTCTGGTTTCAAAATGGTTCCTTCTTTTAAACAGATAAGCAAAACAAATTTTATCAATATTTTCTTATTGCCATTATTTCTTGTATTACCTTTTAAAACATATATATATATATATATATATATATATATATATATAGTGGACACAGACACTTTGCCTGACACGTATACATGCTACATTTTGATTACCAACCTATCTAAATGCACGTTAATATGTTTTTGATGTTAAATTCTCAAAACCCCAATATTTCTGATACAGTACAGTATCAGAGACTAGTTCTCTATTTTTCCAGTTTAAATTCGTAATTTAAATATAAATTTCATGTTATTAGTTGTTGTTTACATCACTGCACATGTATCTTATATACAGGGTTTCAATTCTTAAAGAAATTGGTTGAGTTTTGTGTTTGAACTTGTCAAATCTGAGACTGTGTGCATATTAACCCTTAATATAGGATTCTAAGTGATTAGTTCAATTTGCAGTTTTTAGATGTAATATTTTGAGCTGTATACATTATTGAATGAAGGGATATAATGTTAGGTTTCATACTCCTACATGTTAGGTTGTGGTTGTGATGACCATTGGGTTGGTTTGATGTTCGAATTTCTCCAAAATCCTGAAATTGAATACATGTTAACATTTTTTACATTGATTTCAAATATTTAGTTCAATTTCAGATTTAATATATAATATTGAACTGTATGCATAACTAAATGTATGGATAGTATGTTAGGGTTTCATCTCTATCATGTTAGGTTGTGTTGGGAGCATTGAGTTTGGTTGTGATGTTCAAACCCCTAAAATCTGAAACTGCATTATGTTAATATTACACTGGTTTAAATGTTAGCTCATTTTCAGATTTTGTATGTAAATGCTGAACTAAAACTGGGTTTAACCTTTCAATACTAAAGCTATAACCCTGTGCAAGGACACACACACTCTAACTTAGTATATACTGCCATGTAAACCTAACCTTTCCTCTCTATGTTATGTTCATATATCTATGTAAATATATATAGAGTTTATGCATACATGTTATAATGTATATTGATACATAACTAAATCTCTATCTCTCTCTCTCTATATATATATATATATATTTTTTTTTCTTTTATATATATATATATATATATATATATATATATATATATATATATATATATATATATATATATATATATATATATATGGTTAGCCATGCATGTTATGAGTAAATAGGTTGTGCATTATAGATTGTTTAACCAATATGCCATGAGTAGTATAACTTGATAGCTGTTGTTTTGAAACCCAAACCCTCCAATACACTTTCATGTATATTTCACACACATATGTCTACTATCTAACCCTATGAACATGTCCACATACACCCATAAACACACTAACCACATAACCTTTATATAATACTAGTTTTTTCCCTCTCTAACACTATATATATATATATATATATATATATATATATATATATTGTGATTGGATTTTAATGCTCGACGTTGTGCCTTAAATTTTGGTTTGATTTTGCCTTAAAGCCTTGATGATTGTTATTTATGTATCTTTTCCAGTTTAACACCCCAGATTGCTTGTATGTTTTGATACCCTATGACTGTTTTTGCCTAGTATGACTAGTATACCTAGATGAGACTTTTACTACCACCGTATGCCATGACCCTGTATGCCGTCCTTTTAAATTGTATGATTTGATTAAGTCCTGAGACTTTGATTGTGGGGGTTTGACCTAGAAGGAATATGACCATTTTAATTTTGAGGACAAAATTTTTATAAGGTGGATAGGATGTAAGCCCCCTGAATTTAGGGCTTATTTTTTTTAATTTTATAAATCAATTATTGCAATAAATATTATTATTTGATTGTTATTTGATTTAATGTACTTTTTCGTGCCTTTGATATTTGGAGTGTCAGGGATGTTCATCTCTGGAAATCTTTTTCATGAGTTTTGTAGTGGACATGATTACCTTCATTTTTGTATATCATGTCCCATCCTAACTTGTTTCCTTGTACTCTTTTTGCTTCGCACAAGTTCGGGTCAATTTAGACCATTTAATTATTAATTGATTTCCCACTTTATTCCTTGATCCTCATAAGCACGTTACCGTAGGAGCACCAGACTAGTCATTTTCTTAAAACCAACTTGTCATGCATGATCTACTCGAGAAACTCTTCACCCATGACCTTCGTGTCCCACTCAGACACACCATCTTGTGCTTCGTTTGCTTTTTACAACTTTTGGGTCAATTTAGGCCAATTAATTATCCACCGTAGAATGTGACCTGACTTCCAATTTAATTTCAGGACCCGACATCGATCCAACCTAGTCGACCCAAAATATGGACATGACCCACACGAAGCCTACTACCCACATGACACTTGTGTTCCATTTATTTGAGCCCCCACATGTTACTTATTTACCCATGATCATAAATACCTATTTTAATTCAATTATTGTACCATGTCCGATTTTAACCGACCCGGCTCAACCAAACCCAGTCCAAGCTCCATGTTAACCTTCATTAATATCCACACTAATTTTCCCTACTAAATATTAAATACCTAGTGTTCCTACTCAAAATATCCTATGTACAACCATTTGATTAAATAATTAGAGAATGACCTAATTTTTACCACATTAAATCATAGCCATTCATTCCACCCTTATTTAATCCTAGCCCTCTATTCCTACATGGAACTCACTCCCACACCCTCAATTTCTTGGCCGGCCATAAAATTCCCACACATAATTCTCTCTTTCATTAATTCCTATTCTCTCTCTCCTTCTTTCACACATACACACACATAATTAATTCCTCACTCTCTCTCTCTCTCCAAATACCAACAACAACACCATCACCTACATCCCCATCACCAACCCTAGCTCCTCCCGAGCCCAGCTCCCCCACAGCCGACCTCCACTCCCATGGCCGACTCCCTACTTCTCCTGCTACTCTTCACCACACAACACCATCACCATCATCTCCTTCCTCCTCCTCATTTTTACCACTCCACACCATTTCACACCATCACCACCAGACCTTCACCACCACTTTGTCGCCACTACTGTGTTCCACCACTACCGCCGCCGTGCCCAGTCATGTCGGGTGCCATCGCCGTCGCCGCAGCGCTAGGCCAACACGCGCCATAGCAGCATACGCAAGCACAGCAGCAGCCGACCCCTGGCCGCACGGTGCAGGCATCGTCGTCGGAGCCACGGCCACCGTGGCCGGCCACCCCCTGGCCGAGCGACCCCCAGGCACCTCCCCATGGCGACCACCATCCTTCGGGATGCGCCGCCTAGACGTTTCGTGCGTTTGGCACAGGTTTCCGTCGCCGCGAGCTCGAAATGGATCCGGAAATGGCGTTCCGTCGCAGCGACTTCGCGCACATTTTTCAGGAAATCCGATCGTTGGATCGGTGAATTTTTTACTCCATCTCAATCTCGGTATATCCATCTTTACTCCCCTCAATTTTCGTCCGTTGATTTTATCGTTTGATACATCAAACCGGCCACCAAGTTGACCGTTTAAATTGTGTTATTTTTGGACAGTTTTGCGGAGCCAATTTTGTTGGTTCGTATCTCCTCCATCGCAGCTTCGTCTGGCGTGCCACTGGTTCCTATGCGTAGCTGGTATAACCCTCTTCCTACCCCTTAAGTTTCGTTTCATTGTGAGTACGTTTGATTGGTTGAATTCGACGCCAAAGTTGGTCGTCCGAATTCGAAATTTTCAAGTTGTTAATTTCCATTTTTTAACCCGGGACTCCGAATTCAACTTCTGACACCACCAGTAGACTCGTGGCATCGTTCTGGCACGTTTTCATATAAATTTTTTAGATTTGGAGGACGTGGGCCCTGACACGTATTTCGATGCAAAGCGGACCCCACGGTCCGGGTCAACGGGACTTTTTGACGCCGGCTCATCGGAATCCAATTTCGGATATACCATTGAGTTCATATCATTATTTTGGACTCTTTGGCATATAATTTGCTAGGTTTTAGTGGACGTTGGTTCCGGCACACTTTTCCGTGCAAATCAGAATTTTAATGTCCTGGTCAACGTACCAATTTGAGATCGGGTCAACGGAATCCAATTCTGGACATACCGTTGAGTTCGTATCGTCATTCTGGACTCATTGACTTATAATTTTCTAGGTTTTAGTGGACGTTGGTCCCGGCAGGCTTTTCCGTGCTAATCGGAATTTCAATGTCCTGGTTAACGGACCAATTTGAGATCGGGTCAACGGAATCCAATTCTGGACATACCGTTGAGTTCATATCACCATTCTGGATTTATGGACATATATTTTGTTAGGTTTAGTGGACTAGTATTCTTGCACATTTTTTGGTGCAAAGAAGGTCTGACACGGACACCGTTTTGACCTGAAATTACATTTTTGCCTTTGTGTCCAAATTGGACTTATGGATAGGCTCTCCTTGCTAATTTGACCATTCTGGACACGTTGGTGATGTTTGTTTCATCATCAGACAATGTTTGTAGATATTTTCTCTGTGTATTACCTTTTATGATAATTAATTCTTATTAAGTTCGTATTTCAGAATTAGTACAGCGAAACTGAGATTAGTCGATTCTAGTGATCTCACATCGCAGAAATTGCCAAGATGATCATGTGGATCACTATGATAAGATTATTAACCTTATCGTTGATTATCTTATCTCGATTTATGTGTCGTAGGTTTCGATGTACGAATAACGAGGTACAACTTGATATTTTAATTATTAGATTAGAGTTGACCCTGTTTGAACAAGATATACCGTATCTTGGTAGGTAAATATTAGGAATAGTATGCTTAGACTAGTTTTGACCTCGATTGACCAAGTTTGACTGTTTTGACCAAAAGTCAACTATCAGTCAACACTTGGCCTAGAAATGTCTAGAATTAACCAGGTTGACCAGTTGACCAAAAGTCAACTGTTAGTCAACATTAGCCTAGTTTGACCTAGTTTAACATGGTTTGACTTCTTGTGACCTAGTTTGACTTAGTTGGACTGAGATTGACCTAGATTACATAGCTTATACTATATAATCCTGCCTAACACTGTTGAACCCAAATTAGCTTATATATATATCTCATCTTTAGGTTTGTGGCATCACTCTGAGCATCAACCCCATTTGACAGCTCAGGACCACAGGCGAGTACATTCACTGATAGTTTTCATTGTCTTGATATCTACTATATTCGATTCAGTTGTAGTGTCTTACATGATTCCCGACATGATGGTTCACGGACTAGTATACGTCGGATCCTGTCATGAGATGTTATTTTCGAATTTTTTTGGTATATTGGTACGTAATATTTCGTGTTTCTTGTACCATATAGACATCGATTTGGAAGTGGGCTGGCCCCCTGCTTTTGAATCCCATGTCATGACGTGCCATGTCCGGATCCGTAATACTATTCGGGGATGGGGGAATTATTAGGGGTTATGTGATCAAAGCCTCCTTTAACTATTATGCTTGCGCCACTCTCACCTCACGTAGGGTGTAGCAGATCCCTCCATGTGCTTGTTATCCTGGTTGGCTGGCATGACCCTTTCCAGAGATTTTCGTGTGATTGTCGGGCCAAGTGGATAACCTGTCTTGTAACATACCTAAAGCCGATCACATATCGCTCTAATAATTCAAGGCACATTTTACATTTATTTATCGTATCTTATATCCTGCTCAGTTCTACTTTCAGTACTTTCTCACCATGCTATGATATTCATTTACTCACATGTTCTATATGCCTTTATGATGTACCTTGTTTGGAGACTAAGTTCTGTTCGAGAGAAGGGTTACAATCCCGGTCCTTGTTTGGTTTAAGGGTTGTAACTCAGCTTCCGAATGGTTCCCAAGTCATCCTATATCTTTGTCTTGTATTTCATTATACTGTCTCTTATAGAATTTGTCAATTCATATGGAACTGTTGTTAGTGTTTGTACTTGCTCATTTTCCTGACAGGATACCGTTGATATATTACAGATGACTCTTGGGCAGATTGCCCGACCTATTATGGGGTCGAGTTAGATGGAGTAGACCTGGACTGTGGCCTGATAGTAGAGCAACTAGACTTTGCACACCCATAGTAGTGTAGCTTAGTTAGGTTTGCCTGGACTGCGATCCAGCTAGACTTTCAGACTGTAGTATTTTTATATTATATTTCTGTGACTCTGTGATGTTGTGTATATCTCTGGGCTTGTGTTGGATCTTGAACTTATTTTCTATTTTCATCTATCATATTTCCTTTTCATGCTATCTACCTTAGTTTTATTTTTGTGATTGAGACTGTATTACTATGTCACCTCCATTCGGAGTGTATATACTATACAGGTACCTTTATACTGTTAGTCGTAGTATTTATAGACCTTATATACAGCGTTCTACTGTCGATTTTGCGACGTAGGCTGGACGTACCAACTTCTCGTGCCATTATTCTAGGGTGCGGGTCTTGACACGTTTTTAGTGGTGGCCCATGCACGTCAGAGTCGCAACTAGTGCGATTTCGTAGTAGTGCTTGACTTAGAGCGCTGCTATGAGCCTACTATTAGGATATAGGTTCTAGCTTATGATAGGAGGTACTTAATCACAGTTAGGACTCCTTGAGAGATTCCTGGGACGACCCTTGAGAATCTTATTTAAACTTCAATTTAAAATCCTTTTCCTTATTTTGTTTGTTCTCACTCCTTGGTTATTGAATTTGATTTTGATGGATCGTTGTTGATTTTGATTTTCCTATCGAGATAAATTTTATAGCCTGAGTTACAATATTTTCTGATAACATATGTTGTCGGGAATACAGGGATGGTAAAACATCTACTTGATTATGGAACATGTAGTTTATCGCAGCCATATTAGCTGGCGTGGCAGAAACATAGAGACCTGACTTCGGATGTACGTATCTTGGTTTTGAGATTTTGAATCTCTCGCAGCTATACTAGTCGGCATTGCGAGAATTTCAGACGATATAATTATAGAGGTGCATACCCCAGTTATGGAATCTATCGTTTATCACAGCCTTGCTTACTGGCATGGCGAGGACTCCGAGTAACATGATTTTGGACAGACACAAAGGATTATAAGATTGTATCTTGAGAAGGTTTTTAAACATATCATCTCTATCGTACCCTTTTGTTGTTATAAATTATATTCCATCATCAAATAATTTAGGAGTAAGAGTAGCTTTAGCTGTTATTATAAACCTTGTGTAATTTCTTGCTATGAATTTCTTCATAATACAATGAATTGATAATTTTTGCTAAACCTTATCTTGGATTTGGTATTATAGCTCTGGTTTCAAAATGGTTCCTTCTTTTAAACAGATAAGCAAAACAAATTTTATCAATATTTTCTTATTGCCATTATTTCTTGTATTACCTTTTAAAACATATATATATATATATATATATATATATATATATATATATATAGTGGACACAGACACTTTGCCTGACACGTATACATGCTACATTTTGATTACCAACCTATCTAAATGCACATTAATATGTTTTTGATGTTAAATTCTCAAAACCCCAATATTTCTGATACAGTACAGTATCAGAGACTAGTTCTCTATTTTTCCAGTTTAAATTCGTAATTTAAATATAAATTTCATGTTATTAGTTGTTGTTTACATCACTGCACATGTATCTTATATACAGGGTTTCAATTCTTAAAGAAATTGGTTGAGTTTTGTGTTTGAACTTGTCAAATATGAGACTGTGTGCATATTAACCCTTAATATAGGATTCTAAGTGATTAGTTCAATTTGCAGTTTTTAGATGTAATATTTTGAGCTGTATACATTATTGAATGAAGGGATATAATGTTAGGTTTCATACTCCTACATGTTAGGTTGTGGTTGTGAAGACCATTGGGTTGGTTTGATGTTCGAATTTCTCCAAAATCCTGAAATTGAATACATGTTAACATTTTTTACATTGATTTCAATACCACACAATACCATCACCATCATCTCCCATGGCCGACTCCCTACTTCTCCTGCTACTCTTCACCACACAATACCATCACCATCATCTCCTTCCTCCTCCTCATTTTCACCACTCCACACCATTTCACACCATCACCACCAGTCCTTCACCACCACTTCGTCGCCACTACTGTGTTCCACCACCACCGCCGCCATGCCCAGTCATGTCGGGTGCCACCGTCGTCGCCGCAGCGCTAGGCCAGCGCACGCCACATCAGCATACGCGAGCACAGCAGCAGCTGCAGCAGCAGTCGGCCCCTAGCCGCGCGGTGCAGGTGTCGCCGCCGTTGCCACGGCCGCCGTGGCTGGCCACCCCCTGGCCGGGAGACCCCTAGGCACCTCTCCGTAGCGGCCACCATCCTCTGGGATGCGCCGCCTAGACGTTTCGTGCGTTTGGCACGAGTTTCCGTCGGCGCGAGCTCGGAATGGATCCGAAAATGGCATTCCGTTGCAGCAACTTCGTACACGTTTTTCTGGAAATCCGACCATTGGATCGGTGAATTCTTTACTCCGTCTCAATCTTGGTATATCCATCTTTACTTCCCTCAATTTTCGTCCGTTGATTTTGTCGTTTGATACATCAAAATCGGCCACCAAGTTGACCGTTTAAATTGTGTTATTTTTGGATAGTTTTGCGGAGCCAACTTCGTTGTTTCGTATCTCCTCCATCGAAGCTCCGTCTGGCGTGTCACTAGTTCCTATGCGCATCTGGTATTACCCTCTTCTTACCTCTTAAGTTTCATTTTATTGTGAGCACGTTTGATTGGTTGAATTCGACGCCAAAGTTGGCCGTCCGAATTCATAATTTTCAAGTTGTTAATTTCCATTTTTGAACCCGGGACACCGAATTCAATTTTTGACACCACCAGTAGACTCGTGGCGTCGTTCTGGCACGTTTTATATAAATTTTGTTAGATTTGGAGGACGTGGACCATGGCACGTATTTCGATGCAAAACGGGCCCCAAAGTCCGGGTCAACGGGACTTTTTGACGTCGGCTCATCGGAATCTAATTTCGGATATACCGTTGAGTTCGTATCGTCATACTGGACTCGTTGACATATAATATACTAGGTTTTAGTGGATGTTGTTTTCGGCACGCTTTTTCGTGTAAATCAAAATTTTAATGTCCTGGTCAACGGACCAATTTGAGATCGGGTCAACGGAATCCAATTCTGGACATACCGTTGAGTTCGTATCGTCATTCTGGACTTGTTGACATATAATTTGCTAGGTTTTAATGGATGTTGGTTTCGGCACACTTTTCTGTGCAAATCGAAATTTCATGTCCTGGTCAACGGACCAATTTAAGATCGGGTCAACGAAATCCAATTCTGGACATACCATTGAGTTTGTATCGTCATTCTGGATTCGTGGACATATAATTTGTTAGGTTTAGTGGACTAGTATTTTTGCACATTTTTTGGTGCAAAGCGGGTCCGACACGGACACCGTTTTGACCCAAAATTACCTTTTTGCTCCTGTATCCAAATTGGACTTATGGATAGGCTATCCTAGCTAATTTGACCATTCTAGACACGTTGGTGATGTTTGTTTCATCATCTGACAATGTTTATAGATATTTTCTTTGTGTATTTCCTTTTATTATAATTAATTCTTATTAAGTTCGTATTTCGGAATTAGTACAGCGAAACTGAGATCAGTTGATTCCAGTATTCTCACATCGCTGAAATTGGCAAGATGATCATGTGGATCACTGTGATAAGATTATTAACCTTACCGTCGATTATCTTATCTCGATTTACGTGTCATAGATTTTGATGTACGAATAACGAGGTACAACTTGATATTTAAATTCTTAGATTAAAGTTGACCCCGTTTGACCAAGATATACGGTATCTTGGTAGGTAAATATTAGGAATAGTATGCTTAGAATAGTTTTGACCTCGGTTGACCAAGTTTGACTGCTTTGACCAAAAGTTAACTATCAGTCAACACTTGGCCTAGAAATGTCTCGAACTTGACCAGGTTGACCAGTTGACCAAAAGTCAACTGTTAGTCAACATTAGCCTAGTTTGACCTAGTTTAACATGGTTTGACTTCTTGTGACCTTGTTTGACTTAGTTGGACTGAGATTGACCTAGATTACATAGCTTATACTATATAATCCTGTCTAACACTGTTGAACCCTAATTAGCTTATATATATCTCATCTTTAGGTTTGTGGCATCACTCTGAGCATCGACCCCATTTGACAGCTCAGGACCGCAGGCGAGTACATTCACTGATAGTTTTCATTGTCTTGATATCTACTATATCCGATTCAGTTGTAGTGTCTTACATGATTCCCGACACGATGGTTCACAGACTAGTATACGTAGGATCCTGTCATGAGATGTTATTCCCAGATTTTCTTGGTATATTGGTACGTGATATTTCGTGTTTCTTGTACTCATATAGACATCGATTTGGAAGTGGGCTGGCCCCCTGCTTTTGAATCCCGTGTCATGACGTGCCATGTCCGGATCCGTGATACTATTCGGGGATGGAGGAATTATTAGGGGTTATGTGATCAAAGTCTCTTGTCACTATTAAGCTCGCGCCACTCTCACCTCACGTATGGTGTAGCAGATCCCTCCGTGTGCTTGTTATCCAGGTTTGTAAACCCCCTAAAATTTTAGTAAATTTTTTTTATATTGGTATTTATTTTGTACTTCGTATTTATACGTCGCATACAAATACAATTGTCGTCGCACGCGAGTTTACGATTTGTATTTCTCGTCGAGTGCGAATATGTGCGAGGTACATATTTTCAGAAAAATATTTTATTTATAGATTTCATTTTTATGGAAAATATAGTGTTCAAAATAAATATATATGTTTGTCGTTGTTGCCAAAACCTTATTTTTTTATATATATATAATATAAAAGGGTAATTTGTTTCGTTGTTTAAAAATAAGTAGTAGTTTAAGAAAAAATTTGGTTTATATAAAATACATTCTAGATATTTGTGAAATTTGGAATTTGCTTATTAATATATTTTGTTTTTATAAAAGCTAGTTCATGAATTAATATTTAAGTATTTATCGTGATTTTCGAAATTAATTATTACTATATTTATTTAATTATGAAAATGATATCTTGGGATTTTGTTAATTTTAATATTTGATTGAATATGGTAATTTAAATTGGAAAAAATTTTATTGACTTTATTTAAAATAATTTAAATTAAGTATAGAATTTAATTAGATTGGCTTTGATTTGAATTAAATTATTTTTAAATAAATTTGAATTAATAGATGATTACCTAATGGAGAATTTAAATTCTCCCATCTCCTATCCAACTGGGAATTTCCACCTCCTATAAAAGGAGAGGTACTCCATAAATTTTTCCATCCACAAATTGTGCATCGTGTTCGTGATCCTTTTCCATCCACTATGTTTTTATTTGTACAAATACAGTTTGCTCTCCGTGTCGGATATGCCCCGACACACACCATTCCGACCACCATCAGGCTACCCCCTGTCCTCTCCGTTCTTCCCGACAACTACCCCGCATCACCGCCAACCACCATCACAGTGCCAACCCTACTCGACCACCACCACCATCGCCGACGCCGCGGTCACCCTCTCCCAACCGTCGTGACCAAACTTCTGTCCTTAGCCAGGGACAACACCAACACAAGACCACCACCATCATCATCCGACTCCCAGCACAGTCGGATCCCAGCCATTGCCAACTTCCACCACTCAGCTCACCCCCAGCACGACCACCGCCCAGATCCAGCAACCCTATTATGCCGCCAAAGCCCCTTGATCAACCCCAAAAATAAACACCCCGACATCACCGTGTCCGGCCACCGCCGTGCCCTCAAATCAAATCAGTCATAATATACCTCGCCATGCCACGCCTCACCACCGGTGCAGCGTCGTAGCCACGGTCGAGCCCCAGCGCCATGGCCACCTTGTCGAGCTCCGTCTTCAACGCCGCGTCGGACCTCCATCAGCATCAAGCATGGCTGAACAGCCCAGCGCATCCCCACCGACGTCCTCCTCCGGCCGAGTGCCACCATGCCGCCGAGCATAAAAGCCCCCGGTCAGCTCCCTCCTCGAGCGTCGAAGACTGCCGCGGTCTTCTCACCCGCCGGCACGAAAAAAACCCACTGGTGAGTCTCCACCACCAGTGCTCCCACCGTGCCACCATCGGCCACCGATCTGGAGGCAGCCACCCTGGATCCGGAGAGCTGGGACCCCGACGCTAGTGCCGAGCTTCGTCGGAGCCACCAGCCACCTCATCCCCTCAAAACCCCCTTCCCCGTGCGGAAGCCCTAGGCTCAGCCCGCAGCCGCTATGGGCCGTGCGATGCCCGGAGCCAACCATCCGCCGCCTCCGCCCAAGTCACCGCCCGCTGCTACCGTCCTCCTCTGACTTCTCGCGCGCCTCCACCCGGCCAACGGCCGCCGGAGCCACCCGTCGGTAAGACTCCTCCCGAACAGTTCTCCCCGTCTCTCTCTCTAATTAGGAAAAAGTTTAGGAAAGAGGGGTCTGAGTAGTTGCTTTTATTGGGAATATATTATTATTATCATTATAGTTTATTATTATTATTATTATTATTATTATTATTATTATTATTATTATTATCATTTCTATTATTATTATTTCTACTATTATTATTACTATTATTTATTATTAGTTTTATTATTATTATTAGGATTATGAATATTATTTGTTATTATTATTATTAGTATTACTATTATAAACAGGATTTTTACAGATTGACTAAAACTATAAATCTATATATTTATGATTTTATATTTAACTTAGCATAGATATTATTACCAATGGTATCAATATTATTAATATTTTATTTTCGGGTTTATACTACTATTTTCTAAAAATATAAATATTATGACTAGAGCCTACATCTATATTTTAAATTTTGGTTATATCCCTATTATATTTTTAGTCCTAAATCATTTTCTAGATGATATTTTCCAAGGATATTATGACTAAATAATAGTTTCAAAGTTATACAAAAATTTCCTAATATTTTATTTATCAAAATAGTTTTAACTAATAAAATGTATTTTTAAGTAATATAGAATATTTTTCGAAAATAGTATATGTATTCACTTACGCAAAATTTTCTCTTTGTCATCATCACTAATCATGACTAATCCAACATCCTTATTTTTCCTTGTGACTTTGGACTGCTACCAATCAACCATGACTATTTGACATTCGAAACTTGCTGGATTATTGTACCACACCAGGCGACACATCAGGCAAGACACCTTGCCTTTACTGTTTAATCTCTTGCTCAATATCATGCATGTTTTTTTTATGTTATTCTTTCAAAACTATGTATAGATGCAAATTATTATACTTTATGCAATTGACTTAGAGTTAAGGGACCACCGTATGTTTAGTACATCTCATAAACTGTCACGATGTGCCATGGACTGTGTGTGAGTTGTGAGTCGCATATAGATGCGGACTTGCGTGCTGACTGATCATTGGTGCGTACAGGCCGTACGTTAGGATATAACTGCTAATAGAATTGTGTAGATGACTTGGCAGTTATTAAGGTAATAAACAGTGTCGTAGAGACGACGCATGTATAGTATCATTGGAGGGAGGGGACAGTTATTAGCGTAGTGGCTACATTTTATTTTTATACATATTTTGGGCCGAGGGTGACTCTTATGAGCACTACCTTCTGTCCAGGGCCGATAGTGACTCGGATGAGCGCTACTTACTGCCACTCTTTACTTACTCTGCTGAGCCTACAGCCCCTGCGTAGAACGTTGTCCTCAAAGTGCATATCACATAGAATGGTTAGGAAGCTTTACTCATGCATATTTTTTGTTGAGCTTTATTATTCAGTTTATCGGCATGATATTATGTGTCTTGTTACGTCCCTCTGAGGACCTGGTGATCTCTCCAGGTATGTGTGCTTCTGTGATTTTACAGGTATTCTAGCCAAGGTCGTGATCTTCTCCATTCTTTCGAAGACGATTGTGCTTGGTTTGTCTCGTTATTTTATCGATCACTTCTTGTACATTTTTTTTGAGATAGTTGGTAGTGGACTTTGTCTCCACCCAACGATTGTATACATGACAAATTCAAAGTTGCTTTTACATCATTTATTTATCTAGTGGATGAGATTTAGTTATTATGGTTCTACTATATTTTACAGCTTATGTATACGTACGAGTTTCCATATATTAGAGTATACTTTGTATATATGCAGTTGGCATGGATACGTACCTAGTCCTAAGTATTTTAGGACTGGGGCGTTACATGTTTTTGTGGTGGCCCATGCAGGTCAAGTTTATCGTTTCGGTCATATGACTGTACCGAACGGGCCTGCAATATAGGATTAGAGTCTAGAATCTCATCCACCTATTTGACATCCTTTCTTGACTTCAAATTTCGAACTCTCGTTCGACCTCCTTGAATTGCATCTTGCTTGACTCCTTCTACCGTAAATTCTTAGTTTCGTGTTTAGTAAGATGACTACACTAGTATATGCCCATAGGTTAAACACATGGCTAGATGGATTGTATTGACAATTAATATGCATTGAGATTATATTTGAGTATAAAGGCATTAGTTTTCCTAGAAATATGATCTTAAGGATTAGTTAATTTCAAGTTGAGTAGTAGCATATTACCGCCTTCAAAGGATAGTTGAATTTTTATTTACAAGGTGGTATAAACAAGAGGATAGCTAGATCGAAAAAAAACAAAATTTTTATGAATTTTGAAATTGTGAAATAGTTATGATTTATTACGGATATGAAATCAATTTGAGAAATATCTTGAGTTTTTATATTGTGACGCTTGATTTACGGTTAACTTTAAGTTTGGATTGTAATATGATAAAGTTATCTAGAGATTATTTAAAGAGTTTAAATTATGATTTTTAAAATGACTAGAGAGACGAAAGTTTAGAAGGGAGAGAACTTGAGGTTTTAAATTGCGCGTACGATTTATAAGTTTATTAAATTTTGAAGAGATGAAAAAAAAATGTTTGGAAGATATCGACTTTGAAAGAAAAAATTTAAATTTCAAATTTTGTCCTATAATCTATGATTTATAGAGTAATTTAAATTTCGAGTTTAAGGCCTTGATTATGGATATTTAAATTTTGGTAAAAAAAGTATAATTTTGCGATATACAAGGACTATTTCGAGATTGATTAGAGATTTAAATTAAACTTGACAGTCTAAGATAATTGGTAATTGTGGCAGAGTATCTTGAAAATTTTATTGAGAAACTTCGAGGAACTTGAAATTTAGATTAGATCATATTGGTAGAGGACCAAGAGGCAAGAAAGGTCACCCTAGTGAAATAGAAGTATTCTACATTAGATTGTCATGCCACCTACAATTATGATATTGCATATACACAAGTATAGTTAGTCATCGACCAAACCGATGAACATATCTTTTGACTTACTCGACCTTCCCTCAATTCTAGAATCTTTTGTCATGACCATCTAATTATTTGAAACTTGAGGAATGATTAGATTGTTTCTTAATCATACTCCATCTAAGTGGCTATCATATCTCTAGAAATTGTGTTCCTAACTTATTTTACCTTGATCTACTAGAATCCAAATTATCTTTATTTCATGCTTTAACTTGGTCATTTATTTTGTGCGTTAATCATTATCTCATGAACTCCCACTTTCTTTTTAAATTCTTTTATGTCCATTACCATGACTTGGATATTTGGAGCACAACACTAGACTTTTCCACCCAGCAAATTCCATATACAAGACCTAGACGAGCCCACCTTCATGTAGGTATATCACGTGCCACTAAAATACGTCTTCTTGGACTCTACTTTCATGATATGACTTTTGGGCCAAAAGACTAAACTGTAATCCTTACCATGATACTGATATATATTTACCGTCCATGGAACTCGACTCAATTCTTTCAACCCGATATATGATGATGTACTAATTGATTTCCTTAATTTTATGCCTTACCTTGATTACTTAACTCGTTACCCCATCATACTACTAGTTTAACTTTTGTATGTTGGGTAGAATACCTCACTCCTTTTTCCTTGTGACACACATTGGTAAGTTCATTTAGACCATAGAATTCGGTGGACCCTAACTTATCTAGTCAACCAAGCCGACTATATAGGCCCAAACTTGGGGCAAGACGTAATTTTTAAAGAATCTTGGACTATTTAATTCTCCTTTATCATGGTCCCTTACTTATACTTTGACTATTTTTAATGCTAACTTAGCACAAACTTTGCAAGCTTATTTTCTTATCAAGCTTGATCATGACGTATCTTATTGGGTCGCTCCCACTAACATACTGTCTAATCAGAATCGATGCATGATGGTCTGATCAACCTATTGCACTTTGGTTCGCCTGTCGTATATCATTCTACGTAGATGGAGACATAGTAAACTTGTCCCTAGAGCCTCCTCCGCGATTACCTTGGCAATTCTCTTGGAATTATACAACCACCTTTGAATCACATATTGGCATACGAAAACATCTCCTTTGGACTCTTGTTGGCTTTCGTCTTTTAACTATTCTAGACAAAGCTTGTGATTGATAGATAGACCAAACCATTCTCCTATGCCCATGATATTTGTATATACTTGGGAATAGTTAACCACTGACCAACCAATATAACTATCCCCGTCTTGAGCTCGACCCTAGATTCCACTTTTATTACCTTTTTGAAATTTGAAGATGATACAACTCTAAACCTAGACGACCCTATATCTTCTATCGTGACCCCCAATCACTTGAAAGATTCCTATCATCATTTTCATTCGTGCCCTCAACCTAGACCCTTACCATACAACCTTCTTCGAAGAGCCCTATCCCCCAAGTTCCCAAAATATCCACTTAAGCTATATCCATCGTACTATCATAATTTTTACCTTAACTAGCAACCCTCGTTCAATTCCAAATTCTTGAATTATTTCGTCATTATCGAAATCACAATTGCCTCGCCCCAATTATTTGTGTTGCCTTACCTTCGTACCTTCTCACCCCCTTACTTATTCTTAATTTCGAGGACAAAATTCTTGTAAGTTGGGTAGGATATAAACCCCCTAAAATTTTAGTAAATTTTTTTAATTGGTATTTATTTTGTACTTCGTATTTATACGTCGCATACAAATACAATTGTCGTCGCGCGCGAGTTTGAGATTTGTATTTCTCGTCGAGTGCGAATATGTGCGAGGTACATATTTTCAGAAAAAATATTTAATTTATAGATTTCATTTTTATAGAAAATGTAGTTTTCAAAATAAATATATATGTTTGTCGTTGTTGCCAAAACCTTATTTTTTTATATATATAATATGAAAGGGTAATTTATTTCGTTGTTTAAAAATAAGTAGTAGTTTAAGAAAAATTTTGGTTTATATAAAATACATTCTAGATATTTGCGAAATTTGGAATTTGCTTATTAATATATTTTGTTTTTATAAAAGCTAGTTCATGAATTAATATTTAAGTATTTATCGTGATTTTCAAAATTAATTATTACTATATTTATTTAATTATGAAAATGATATTTTGGAATTTTGTTAATTTTAATATTTGATTGAATATGGTAATTTAAATTGGAAAAAAATTTATTGACTTTATTTAAAATAATTTAAATTAAGTATAGAATTTAATTAGATTGGGTTTGATTTGAATTGAATTATTTTTAAATAAATTTGAATTAATAGATGATTACCTAATGGAGAATTTAAATTCTTCCAATCCCTATCCAACTGGGAATTCCTACCTCCTATAAAAGGAGAGGTACTCCTCCATAAATTTTTCCATCCACAAATTGTGCATCGTGTCCGTGATCCTTTTCCATCCACTATGTTTTTATTTGTACAAATACAGTTTGCTCTCCGCGTCGGACATGCCCCGACACACACCATTCGGACCACCATCAGGACACCCCCTGTCCTCCCCGTTCTTTCCGACAACTACCCCGCATCACCGCCAACCACCATCACAGTGCCAACCCTACTCGACCACCACCACCATCGCCGACGCCGCGGTCATCCTCTCCCAACCGCCGTGACCAAACTTCTGTCCTTAGCCAGGGACAACACCAACACAAGACCACCACCATCATCACCCGACTCCCAGCACCGTCGGATCCCAGCCATTGCCAACTTCCACCGCTCAGCTCACCCCCAGCACGACCACCGCCCAGATCCAGCAACCCAATTATGCCGCCAAAGCCCCTTGATCAACCCCAAAAATAAACACCCCGATATCACCGTGTCCGGCCACCGCCGTGCCCTCAAATCAAACCAGTCATAACATACCTCGCCGTGCAACGCCTCACCACCGGCGCAGCGCCGTAGCCACGGTCGAGCCCTAGTGCCATGGCCACCTTGTCGAGCTCCGTCTTCAACGCCGCGTCGGACCTCCATCAGCATCAAGCATGGCTGAACAGCCCAGCGCATCCCCACCGACGTCCTCCTCCGGCCGAGTGCCACCACGCCGCCGAGCATAGAAGCCCCGGTCAGCTTCCTCCTCGAGCGTCGAAGACTGCCACGGTCTTCTCACCCGCCGGCGCGAGAAAAACCCACCGGTGAGTCCCCGTCGCCAGTGCTCCCACCGTGCCGCCATCAGCCACCGATCTGGAGGCAGCCACCCTGGATCCGGAGAGCTGGGACCCTGACGCGAGCGCCGAGCTTCGCCGGAGCGACCAGCCACCTCGTCCCCTCAAAACCCCCTTCCCCGCACGGAAGCCCTAGGCTCAGCCCGCAGCCGCCGTGGGCCGTACGATGCCCGGAGCCAACCATCCGCCGCCTCCACCCAAATCACCGCCCGCTGCTACCGTCCTCCTCCGACTTCTCGCGCGCCTCCACTCGGCCAATGGTCGCCGGAGTCACCTGCCGGTGAGACTCCTCCCGAACACTTCTCCCCGTCTCTCTCTCTAATTAGGAAAAAGTTTAGGAAAGAGGGATCTGAGTAGTTGCTTTTATTGGAAATATATTATTATTATCATTATAGTTTATTATTATTATTATTATTATTATTATTATTATTATTATTATTACTATTATTATTATTATTATTATTATTATTATTATTATTATTATTATTATTTCTACTACTATTATTATCATTCTTATTTATTATTAGTTTTATTATTATTATTAGGATTATGAATATTATTTGTTATTATTATTATTAGTATTACTATTATAAACAGGATTTTGAAAGATTGACTAAAACTATAAATCTATATATTTATGATTTTATATTTAACTTAGCATAGATATTATTACCAATGGTATCAATATTATTAATATTTTATTTTCGGGTTTATACTAATATTTTCTAAAAATATAAATAATATGACTAGAGCCTACATCTATATTTTAAATTTTGGTTATTTCCCTATTATATTTTTAGTCCTAAATTATTTTCTAGATGATATTTTCCAAGGTTATTATAACTAAATAATAGTTTCAAAGTTATACAAAAATTTCCTAATATTTTATTTATCAAAATAGTTTTAACTGATAAAATGTATTTTTAAGTAATATAGAATACTTTTCGAAAATAGTATATGTATTCACTTACGCAAAATTTCCTCTTTGTCATCATCACTAATCATGACTAATCCAACATCCTTATTTTTCCTTGCAACTTTGGACTGCTACCAATCAACCATGACTATTGGACATTCGAAACTTACTGGATTATTGCACCATACCAGGCGACACATCAGGCAAGACACCATGCCTTTACTGTTTAATCTCTTGCTCAATATCATGTATGTTTTTTTCTTTATGTTGTTCTTTCAAAACTATGTATAGATGCAAATTATTATACTTTATGTAATTGACTTAGAGTTAAGGGACCACCGTATGTTTAGTGCATCTCATAAACTGTCACGATGTGCCATGAATTATGTGTGAGTTGTGAGTCGTATATAGATGCGGACTTGCGTGCTGACTGATCATTGGTGCGTACAGGCCGTACGTTAGGATATAACTGCTAATAGAATTGTGTAGATGACTTGGCAGTTATTAAGGATTAAACAGTGTCGTAGAGACGACGCGTGTATAGTATCATTGGAGGGAGGGGACAGTTATTAGCGTAGGGGCTACATTTTATTTTTACACACATTTTGGGCCGAGGGTGACTCTTATGAGCACTACCTTCTGTCCAGGGCCGATAGTGACTCGGATGAGCGCTACTTACTGCCACTCTTTATTTACTCTGCTGAGCCTACAGCCCCTGCGTAGAACGTTGTCCTCAAAGTGCATATCACATAGAATGGTTAGGAAGCTTTACTCATGCATATTTTCTGTTGAGCTTTATTATTCAGTTTATCGGCATGATATTATGTGTCTTGTTACGTCCCTCTGAGGACCTGGTGATCTCTCCAGGTATGTTTACATCTGTGATTTTGCAGGTGTTCTAGCCAAGGCCGTGATCTTCTCCATTCTTTCGAAGACGATTGCGCTTGGTTTGTCTCGTTATTTTATCGACCACTTCTTGTACATTTTTTTTGAGATAGTTGGTAGTGGACTTTGTCTCCGTCCAACGATTGTATACATGACAAATTCAAAGTTGCTTTTATATCATTTATTTATCTAGTGGATGAGATTTAGTTATTATGGTTCTACTGCATTTTACAGCTTATGTATACGTACGAGTTTCCATATATTGGAGTATACTTTGTATGTATGCAGCTGGCATGGATACGTACCTAGTCCTAAGTATTTTGGGACTGGGGCGTTACAAGGTTGGCCGACATGACCCTTTCCAGAGATTTTCGTGTGATTGTCGGGCCAAGTGGATAAACTGTCTTGTAACATACCTAAAGCCGATCACATATCGCTCTAATAATTCAAGGCACATTTTACATTTATTTATCGTATCTTATATCCTGCTCAGTTCTACTTTCAGTACTTTCTCACCATGCTATGATATTCATTTACTCACATGTTCTACATGCCTTTATGTTGTACCTTGTTTGGAGACTAAGTTCTGTTCGGGAGAAGGGTTACAACCCCGATCCTTGTTTGTTTTAAGGGTTGTAACTCAGCTTCCGAATGGTTCCTAAGTCATCCTATATCTTTGTCTTGTATTTCATTATATTGTCTCTTATAGAATTTGTCAATTCATATGGAACTGCTGTTAGTGTTTGTACTTGCTCATTTTTCTGACAGGATACCGTTGATATATTACAGATGACTCTGGGGCAGATTGCCCGACCTATTATGGGGTCGAGTTAGATAGAGTAGACTTGGACCGTGGCCTGATAGTAGAGCCACTAGACTTTGCACACCCAGAGTAGTGTAGCTTAGTTAGGTTTGCCTGGACTGCGATCCAGCTAGACTTTCAGACTGTAGTATTTTATATTATATTTTTGTGACTCTGTGATGTTGTGTATATCTCTGGGCTTGTGTTGGATCTTGAACTTATTTCCTATTTTTATCTATCATATTTCCTTTTCATGCTATCTACCTTAGTTTTATTTTTGTGATTGAGACTGTATTGCTATGTCACCTCCATTCGGAGTGTATATACTGTACAGGTACCTTTATACTGTTAGTCGTAGTATTTACAGACCTTATATACAGCGTTCTACCGCCGATTCTATGGCGTAGGCTGGACGTACCCACTTCTCGTGCCCTTATTCTAGGGTGCGGGTCGTGACAATTATATAATGATCACATTGTTGTATATGTGATATACATAAGACATAATATTCTTTTATAGTGTTTTGTTGTATATGTGATATACATAAGATATAATACTCTTTGATAGTGTTTCATCATTGTGGCATATGTGAAGTTTTGTAATCTTGAAAGCGTTTATCAATTTTATTATTTAAATTAATTTACATATAATATTATTATTTTCTACCATATAGATATCGAGTCTTGCAAGTTTGAATTCAAAGCTCTTGATGTGAGCAGAAACAATTATTTATCATGCAAATGGGATGTAAAGTTATAATTACAGCCCAACAAGCTTGATGGTACTATTAAGAAGGAAATTAAAAATGTTCTGAAGCCAAGGTCAGGGCTTTGATTTTCCTACGACATAATATCCATGATGATCTAAAGGCATAATATCTCCGTGAGGACGATCCATTGAATTTGTGGACATCTTTAAATGATAAATTTGACCACCAAAGGATGGTAATCCTTCTGATTTCTCAAAGTAAATGATTGAATCTAAGATACCATGACTATAAAAATATAAAAGAATATAATTATGCTCTATTTAATATTGTTTCCCGCCTTAGATTGTGCGAAGAAAAGTAATAGAGACTCAAATGATTGAGAATATCATCTCCATTTTCATACAAGTAATGTGCTTTTGCAGTAATAATATCATGAAATAAATTTCATAAAATAATCTGAACTGGTGACTGTCTTCTTTTAGCAAAGGCAACGTTCTCATGAAAAACTACAACTCTGAACCAATTGGGTCAATGGCAATTCTTAAGAAAAATGCCAACAATTTTCGAATTAGCATAGGTCGTGGTGGATCGAGGACGTGTGAGGGAATGAAAAAAAGATTATGAAAGATATGGACATGGTTATCAACCTTACAAAGATGGAAGCAGTGTTTTACGAAACAATAAATGGAACAAGTGGACATCGCACTCTAAAGGGAATTCAAATCCTCAAAATAAACCAAATAAGAATTGCTTCGATCCGGTTTTTTAGGATCAAAATGGGAATCAAGTTACAAACGAACAGTTTGAGGGGATGCTTAAAAATCCACCTTCCATTGAATAAGCACTCGGTCAATTTATGTTCTATTTCAAGTACTTATAAACTATTTATATTTGAAGTCATGTTTTATTTTTGGTTTCCATCATGGAATGTCAAGGCCATGAATGTTTATTATATTGAAATTTTTATTATGAATTTGGAGTTACATTTCTATAATATGATATTATCATTTGAAATGCTTAATT
The DNA here is from genome assembly GCA_029216955.1 of Iris pallida. Taxonomy (NCBI): domain Eukaryota; kingdom Viridiplantae; phylum Streptophyta; class Magnoliopsida; order Asparagales; family Iridaceae; genus Iris; species Iris pallida. The sequence goes on along the minus strand of JANAVB010016195.1, from coordinate 30,273,522 downwards.
ATTTCTTATTATACTTATGTTAGCTAGAATATATGAGTTCATAATATTTTTATTTTGCTTCATGAAGTAGTAATGCTCGTCATAAAGGTGACAAATATGGACATTGATTTAAGCAATGTCGAGCTACTCAACATGAGGTTGACAGATTCAAAGAATCCAAGAAAAATGACATGGATATTTGTTTGGTAGATAGTGCTACAACACATATGATTTTTAAGAATCAAAAGTTCTCAAAGTTAGTATTTGACATACATGAAGTGTCAATAATACATGGGCCAGCCCATATAATTAAGGGCTTTGGAGGAGCGCACATCATTGTTACCTAATGATACTGAAACCTATTTGCAGAATGGGTTATATTCAAATGGTTCTAAAAGGGAATTTGTTATGTTCAAGGATATACGCAAAATGGGTACCATATTGAAACTCGAAAAGATAACAACAAAGAGACATTATATATCACATCTAATGTTGGGACAAAAGGCTCGCATTAGAAGAATTCTCTTGTCTTTCGGTGGGTTTGCATTATACCACCATTGGTATAATTGAATCTAATATGAGTGCGGCAAAACATAAAGCCAATGATCATGTTTATGTAGCATTTGGCATGACCGTTTGGATCATCCGGGACAAACTGTGTTCAACCGGATCATTGACAATTATTGTGGACATTTATTAAAAAATCGTGATCTTGACTTACAAAAGAATCACCTATTTGTTCCTTGTCACAAGGAGAGCTTATAACTAGACTATTTTTTTCCAATAGTTAAGAATGAGTCTCCTAATTTCTTGCAAAGAATACAAGAAGACATTTGTGGTCCTATTCACCATGCTAGTGGTCCTTTTAGATATTTTATGGTACTCATAGATGCATCTTCTAGGTGGTTATATATTTGTCTATTGTCTACTGGAAATCTTGTATTCTCTTTTTTTTTGGCCCAAATTATTAAACTTAGATTTCAGTTGCTTGATAACTTGATTAAATTAATTAGTCTTGATAATGTCGCAGAATTCACCTCATAAGTTCTTGATAGTTATTGTGCATCATTAGGGATTAGGGTAGAGCATCATGTTCCCCATGTGCATGCGAAAAATAGGTTAGTTGAGTCATTTATTAAACATCTTCAACTTATAGTTAGACCTCTACTAGTGCAATCTAGTATAAATTGAGCCTTAGGGACATGCTATTTTACATGCTGCATTTCAAGTTAAATTTAGACCCATTGCCTACCATATCTTTTATATGTACAACTTGTTAGTGGTAAACAACCAAACATATCATATTTGAAAAAGTTTGGATTTGCAGTATATGTTCCAATTATATCTCCTAGAAGAACTAAGATGGATCCCTAATGATGTTTGGGAATATATATTAGTTGAGTCTTCTATCATAACAAGATATTTGGAACCAATGACTGGTGATGTCTTTACTACAAGTTTTGATGATTGCCAATTTGATGAGAGAGTCTTCCCGCCGTTGGGGGTGGTAAGCAACAAATTGTTCATATAAAACAAACCATTGTTAATGAACGGCGTAAATTGAAATAGAATATGCTAACTATATCTCATCACATCCAAGAACTCCAAAATGTGATTATGAGATAAGAAGAATGGTACATTTGCAAGAAATTGCAAATCAATTACTTAATGCTTTTAATGGTGCCGCAAAGGTAACTAGATCACATGTGCCAGCTATAAATATGCCAGCCAGAATCATTATTCCAGTTGGACAAAATCCAAATAAGGCGGCAAATGAATCTACTATTATACATAAAAAGCGTGGTAGGCCTATAGGTTCCAAGGATAGTACTCCTAGAAAGCGGATAGCTAATGAAACATCTTGTCCTGATAAAAGTTCGATAGTGGCTGGAGCTCCGAAAATAAATAATAAAGTTGTGCATGTTTCCAAATTCGCTGAAATACCTATAGATGCCTCTAGAGAGGCACAGGTACCTGAAATGAAGAGATCTCGATATTCCATGCATATTCAGGTAAATTATGCAATAGAAAAGTGATAGAATTGGGGATTCCCAAGACACTAGTTTAGTGTGCGTATTGATCGATAGAAAGTTAAACATATATAAACGTGTTCTAACCCTTCATAGGCGAAAACTAGGGTTTACGAATTATACCTGCAGCAGAAAGAAGACAACAGTTCCTAGTAATCTCGAGCAGTCACGACCCCAAGATCTTATGCACGTATTCCTTCCCCGGGTTGGATGTCGTATGGGCGACGATCTCCCAATATTTTCTTTCCTTGGCAGCCCTCCCTTTCTCTCCTTACGTGAATCACGAATTTAGAGAAAGGTTCTTATTTCTAATAAGTATATGACGACTAGAGAATAGAGGATATATATAAGGCTACGGTAGGGACCATGAGAAAAAATTAGGGTTAGGTCTCCAAACGAATTTGTGTATCCCGTGTCCAGCCCAAACACACAATCCAGACCCATTAACAATAGCTCGGTCTACTAGAGAGCTATTGTTGCACCACCTTCCTAATCCCAAATTAGGATTATAGGATCCTTTTATTATATGCTTATTTGGCTCCCCATGTTAAGATATCGAATGTCCATCGATCAAATTAAGTTACTGACAACTATATTGATCGACATCTTTTATCCTTAAGTAGTACCACTCAACTTTATTTGTCATATCGAATATAATCCACCTGCAGGGTTTATATGACAATCCTTATGAGCTCCTTAAGGGGACATCATCAACCCGACGTATCTGGACATGAATTCCTTTTATAATCAACAGTCCATCATACATACAATATTATTACCCAATTCATAGATGTTGTTGACCCATAATGAATCTCATTCTTTTATGAGTCAAAGTAATACATACTGCATATATATATATATATATATATATATATATATATATATATATATATATATATATATATGTATGTTATTATATCCTGATTAAGAGCACAAGCATCCATAATAACAGAGGTGTTTGTTCATCCTCTTGTACTATTGGTCCTGAAGTACTTGGTGTCTCACCTCTCAGTTCTTCTAGAACAACTCTACTTGTGGGTTTATGGTTCATCACATAGTCTTCCTCTAAGAATCGGGCATTGGAGCTAACAATGACCTTCTGATCCTTAGGACTATAAAATAAACCTTCTTTCGTTCCTCTTGGATATCCTACAAACAAGCGTACTTCTGTAGGAGATTCCAAATTATCTGCTTTTACATTCAGCACATGTGCTGGACTACCCCAAATGCGAACATGTTTCAGACTAGGCTTCCGTCCAATCCACAGCTCTGTGGGAGTAAGAGGTACTGACTTAGAAAGAACCAAGTTAAAAATATAAGCTACAGTCTCTAAGGCATATCCCCAAAATGAATCTGACAAATCCGAATAACTCATCATTGATCTAACCATCTCCATAGGAGTTCTATTCCTTCTTTCGGCTACACTATTCTGTTGGGGCATTCCAGGTGCAATCAATTGGGATGTAATCCCAGTCTCTAATAAATAATCCCTAAACTCTCCAAAGAGGTACTCGCCACCGCGATCTGATCGTAGTGACTTGATACATTTTCTATGATGTTTCTCTGTTTCAGCCTTGTCTTCTTTGAATTTCTCAAAGCACTCAGACTTACGGCGCATCAAATAAATGTATCCATACCTTGAATAATCGTCAATAAATATGACAAAATATTCCAAGCCACCTCTAGCCTAGATAGTCATAAGTCCACACAAATCAGAATGAACCAATTCTAACACATCTTTGGCCCTATACCCCTTTGCCGTAAAAGGCCTTTTGGTCATTTTACCTTCCAAGCAGGATTCACAGACTGGTAGTGCCTCCACTTCTAATAAACTCAAAGGTTCATGTCACTTCCCATTCCTAAAATATGTATTTTTAGAATGCATGTACTGTTTAAATGTAAATATTTTATATTTATCATGTATTACGCTGTATTTAAATCCCTTTAATTTCATGTTAATTAATTTCCTGCAATTTCATTTCTGCACTTTACTTTCTGCTTTTATACTCTGCTTTAGCTTTGCTATGGGTTCGGCTCAGATTGGTTTAATTATGTTGGTTCATCATGAACCGAAATAAACCCCCACCTACCACCACCCCATTTAAAGCCCCATCCCCTTTCTCTCTCTCTTCATTACTTCACTATTACTCTTCTTCCTCATAACTCTCCCACCAACCTAGGAGAGCAAGGCAAGTGCCAACTTGCTTCCTGATGGATCCCCATTATTATTGTTCCATCATCTTCCTTATTTGATTCTAAGTCTCTTTAGTACTTAGCATTTTCAATTTCCATGGCTTATTTGTTGTAGATCTAAGTTTAATACATTTCCGAGTTTCTTAGGTTTTGATCTAGTAAACTTTGTTATCTTCAAGTTTTGATGGTTCCATGTTGTAGAGAATTTTGTCCTACCTAATTTTGACCTATGGAATTCCATATTTGGGCTTGGGATGAAGGATTTATGGAGCTTGGAAGCAATGGCTTCCATGGTTCTATTCTCAGAAAAATTCGGAGAGGAAGAACAGCCACAGCGCATGAGATTTATTTCCCACAGCCGCATGAATCTTTCTTCCTCAGGCGCATGAGATTATTTATTTCCCAATCATTTCCCACAGCGCATGAGATTTATTTCCCACAGCCGCATGAATCTTTCTTCCTCAGGCGCATGAGATTATTTATTTTCCAATCATTTTCTACAGCGCATGAGATTATTTATTTCCCAATCATTTTCCACAGGCGCATGAGATTTATTTCCCACAGCCGCATGAATCTTTCTTCCTCAGGCGTATGATATTATTTATTTTCCAATCATTTCCACAGCGCATGAGATTATTTATTTCCCAATCAATTCCCACAGCGCATGAGATTTATTTCCCACAGCCGCATGAATCTTTCTTCCTCAGGCGCAAGAGATTATTTATTTCCCAATCATTTTCCACAACGCATGAGATTATTTATTTTCCAATCATTTTCCACAGCGCATAAGATTTATTTCCCGCAGCCGCGTGAATCTTTCTTCCTCAGGCGCATGAGATTATTTATTTCCCAATCATTTCCCACAGGCGCATGAGATTATTTATTTTCTAATCATTATTTCCCAATCATTATTTATTTTCCAATTTTTATTTCTCGAATTTGGTATTAAGTAACATTGATTGTTATCTTGATTAATTATTGATCATGCGTTCCTAGATGGAACTAAGAGACTGGCTAGTCGTCTTATTGAATTAAATGGAATAAGACACGTTCATATTTGCAGTCGATTGGCCAATCCCGAATATTGACATATAGATACATGCAGGCTACAATTTATTTATTTATTTTACGAAAGCAGCATGTGTTCTCTATGGTCAAGGCATAATTATTCCGTGGTTAGTTTTAATTGTTGCATTACGCTATGTAAGACCTACAATCTAACCGCACGGGTATCGTTGTAGAGTTGAGCATATCGTACTTTGTACGGAAGTACTCATTCTGAAATGACCATGATCCACGGCATGGGATTTCACTTAACATAGAGGCTACTAAGTTAAATAAAATAATAATTGCATGGAGAGAATAGATTCCCGAGTTCTTACATGGCAGCCCTCTTTGGGACTATTAGTGCCCGACAGGCCGGCTGGTTCCCACAGATACTACAAGTCTACTACATGGGCAGGGAGCGGTATCTGCTTATATTATTGTATATTGTATATTGATGACAGGCGTCCCGCTGGGACTCGTCTAATTCATGATTGGCGCAATTGATTGATTGGATAGACTAGCCTTGCTTGTTCATAGTAAGAACTGAGAAATCCTTATCGCATAATTCCAGGATAACTTGGGACTCACAGTAGCAAGCCGTAGTAGTTGCATGGCCGGTTAAACTGATTTGTTTTTGTACTGTACCTACTCTGTTAACTAACTAAGATGATCAGAGTGTCGAGACATGACGGGCCAACCTCTATCCTTATTTGGTTGGGAGGTTGGTTCGAAGTGTTGTGACATTATGTGAATCCTAGTAGCAAGCAGAGATTTATATATCCTATTTTCTTATTACTGGTTTTAATTTCTCATATCGTGCTTCCTTGCGGTACTTGCTATTAGAGGTCTAACCTCTCTGGTTTTGCATGGCCAGATTTAGAGCCGGTTCCCGAGGACTCAGCATACCTCTACCTCCAAGATGGTCAATATTAGAGGAATGATCGCAGGAGGACTCGAGTGGGTTCCTTACTTCCCCGCTCGTTTTGTTAATTACTTTACATTTTGCCGCTTGGCACCGACATGTTAGTCGGATAGTCTTGCATTTACTTTTACATAATTGTAATTAAGTCAGACTGCAGCTAATAACAATTGTGTATATGTTGCTATATCATCTGGCTATGTTTTGTAAAGCCAGATCTCAAGAACATTTTGACTAAGCGTTTGGGACGCCTTATTGCTTTATCTTAAATGTTCTCTGTTATTGCTTCTTGTTTGAATGATTGAGACAATAGATGTGAAGTGACCATAGCGAGACTTTTATGTAGTATGCACCCCCTTGTCTTTTAGACAGCATTGATCGTATTATGTAGTATTCATCTACCCATAATACGTAGCTGGCTGAGTCATTCCCCCGCTCTCCAGTATTCTGGTTCTGGGGCGTGACAAGGTTTTAGTGGTGGCCCATGCAGGTCTGATTTCAGACTTGTGGGGTGTTTTGATTTATAGGATGTCTCAATCACACATGTTCTCCTTTGATCTCATGATCCGTTGTTCTCGACTCTAGCTTGACATTCCAGTATCCTTTGACTTCATTGATCTTTCCTATCCGGTCGTTTGATTGTTCTCTTGTCCCTTTTTAGGGGCACTTCGTCTGCATCTGTCAGAGCTGGACAACATCAACAAGGGCAACATGGACAACCTGACCAGGTTGATCAGCAACAAGGGCCAGTACTACCACAAGAGGCTATTGAAGAAGAAGTGATAGTAGAAGCAGCAGCTGGATCGCAGTATCCGGAGGTTCCACCACCACCAACAGTTCCACCTACCCCTGTGGGAGTAGACACACTGGCCCTTCTGGAGATCATGAGAGGGATGATGGCTACTCAGCAACACCAGATGTTAGCCCAGCAGCGCATACATACTCAGTTGCAGGAGCAGAATGTACTACTCAACCAAGGATTGCAGACAGCTTTAGAAAGAGGGGCAAGGCCAGATTCAGGAGCATTAGCCAGGTTTTGCAAGTACAACCCCCGTCGTTTCGAAGGCACGGAGGATGCCATCTCAGCAGATGCATGGCTTAAGGATATTGAGGCTATTTTGACAGCAGCTAAGGTACCGGCAGAAGAACATGTGGATCTAGTAAAGTTGTTACTTCAGGATCTCGCACGTGATTGGTGGGAATCAGAGGAAGTAGGCATCAGACGTCCTGTTGCTTGGGACGATTTCACTGTAAGATTCAAGACGAAGTATTATAGAGTTGTGGCGCAGTTTGAGCTACAACAGAAGTTTATCAACCTCAAGCAGGCCGGCAAGACGGTAGATGCTTATGCAGCGGAGTTCTGCAGATTGAGTAGCTTCGCCCCGGAGATGGTAGCTACAGAGAGCCAGAGGGCTATAAGGTTTCAACAAGGGTTTCATCTTGAACTCTTGCAGTTGATATAGGGGCACAATTATCAGACTTTTGATGAGATATTGACGGCCACTCGGAGGCATGAGATCACCACTCAGAGGATCACGGCAAGGACTGGAGGTCAGAAGAGATCCCACAGTCAGATTGAAGGAGGAGGGGGAGCAGCGCCCCGAACAACAGCACCATCCCCTGGCATTCGCATTCACGATGTAGCAATGAGAGGGCCAGCACCACCCAGGCAACAGCAACAGCAACAGAGGAAGAACCAGCAACCCCCAGCGGGCTGCACTTATTGCGGGAAGATAGGGCACACTAGAGATGTGTGTCGGACATTGAACGGGCAGTGTTTGATATATGAAAATCTAGATCATCGGGTTACCACATGTCCCATGAATTCGAGGTCAGGAGGACCAGTACAACAGTTTCCTGCTCTGCCAGCACCAGGGGCAGGACAGTATCGAGGACCAGCGGTAGCAGTGAGGCCGTTGGCACAGCGCCCGTTCATGACACAGGCTCAAATGTTTCGACAGTAGGGACCGCCGATGCAGCAACACCAGCACAGACCACCCCAGCATCACCAAGGCAGGGGCCAGCGGCAGCACCAGGCTAGGCCGCAGCATAGGAACCAGCAAGGAGGTCGAGGGCAGGCATTCACTCTGTCCTTGGAAGAGGCATTGGCATCGGAAGATATTGTGGCAGGTAATATTCTCGTCGCCTCTTATCCCACAGTAGCATTATTTGATTCGGGAGCATCACACTCATTTATATCTGCATAATTTACGACACGGCTAGGAATGGAGTTCGAGGCATTGCCAGGGAGGTTAAATATACTTACTGGAAATGGGCTCGTAGGAGTTAGCAGAGTTATTTTAGCATGTAGCGGTGTAGTTTGCGGGCATTCCTTACCCGTCCGGTTGATAGAATTTCCTGTTGGAAATTTCGACGTTATCTTAGGCATGGACTGGCTGAAAGACAGTCATGCGATAATAGATTGTCGTAGAAGGAGTGTATCTTTTGATATTCTAGGCATGAAGCGGTTCACCTTAGTCAGATCAGTAGCAACTCAACAAGAGCAGGGAGTAGTGACGGCAATGGAAGAAGTTCAAGTTCCGAAGGTAGTTGAAGAATTTCTGGACGTATTTCCCGAAGAACTTCCAGGTCTACCACCGGTTAGAGATATTGAGTTCAGTATAGAATTGGCACCTGGAACTAAACCGATATCAGATCGAGTTTACAGAATGGCGGATTCAGAGCAAGCCAAGGTATATCAGCACATAGAGGAACAGAAGGAGAAGAAGTTCATCCAAGCTAGCGTATCATCATGGGCAGCACCAGTGGTACTTGTGGGGAAGAAGGATGGGTCATCCAGATTGTGCATCGATTACAGGAAGCTTAACGTGGCAACAGTAAAGAACAAGTACCCACTATCCAGGATCGACGACTTGTTTGATCAGTTGAGCAGAGCTAGAGTTTTCTCCAAGATAGATCTTCGTTCAGGGTATCATCAAGTAAGGGTTCGGAAGGAGGACATTTCCAAGACAGCATTCAGGTCGAAGTATGGGCATTATGAATTCTTAGTAATGCCGTTTGGTTTGACCAATGCTCCAGCAATCTTTATGGATTTGATGAATCGCATCTTTATGCCGTATTTGGATCAATTTGTCGTTGTGTTTCTCGACGACATTCTTGTATATTCAACTAGTGAAGAGGAGCATGAAGACCACCTCCGGAAGGTGTTACAGGTTCTGAGAGAGAACCAGTTGTATGCCAAGCTCAGCAAGTATGAGTTTTGGTCGGATTATATTTCATTTTTGGGTCATATCATATCAGGAGCTGGAGTAGCAGTGGATCCCAAAAAGGTAGAAGCAGTAGAAAGTTGGCCAGTACCCAAGACCGTAGCAGATGTGCGGAGTTTCTTGGGATTGGCAGGATATTACAGAAGGTTTGTATCAGATTTTGCAAGGCTTTCAGCACCCATGACCCGCTTGACACGGAAGGACGTGCCATTCGTCTGGTCGATAAAATGTCAGGCATCATTTGAGAACTTGAAGCAGAAGTTGATATCAGCGCCTATTCTTACATTGCTAGTTGGACCCGGAGGTTTTACCGTTTATTGTGATACGTCAGGTAAAGGACTTGGATGTGTCCTCATGCAACACGGGAAGGTAATAGCATATGCATCTAGGCAGCTTCGAGACCACGAAAAGAATTACCCAACTCATGACTTGGAGTTGGCAGCAGTAGTATTTGCTTTGAAGCTATGGAGGCATTACTTATATGGTGATCGAGTGGACATGTACACAGACCACAAAAGTCTGAAGTACATCTTTACTCAGAAGGAGCTGAACATGAGGCAGAGAAGATGGTTGGAGTTGATCAAGGATTACGACGTGGAGCTTCAGTATCATCCAGGCAAGGCTAATGTGGTAGCAGATGCTCTCAGCAGGAGAGGCGACGCATTTATGTTAACAACACAAAGGCATATCATAGAAGACCTTCAGGAGATGGGCATCGAGGTTATATTACCTAGTGATATAGGAGTTCTGGCGAGTCTACAAGTTCAATCCGACTTGGTAGACAGGATCAAGGCAGCTCAGGCACAAGACCCAAGGATTCAGAAGCTTAGGGCAGAATGTGAGTCAGGACTCAGGAAGGAGATGCAGATTCATGAGGATGGTACACTTAGGTTTGGGTCACGTCTATGTATGCCTAGTGGAGATATCAGATAGGAGGTTATGATAGAAGTTCACAGTTCTCAGTATTCTGTACACCCTGGAGGGACCAAGATGTACCAAGATATCAAGCAGCACTTCTGGTGGAACGGGATGAGGAGGGAGATAGCTAGGTTCGTTTCCCATTGCTTGATATGTCAGCAAGTAAAGGCAGAGCAGCAGAGACCAGCTGGATTATTGCAACCGCTTCCTATCCCAAAATAGAAGTGGGAGCATATCATAATGGACTTTGTGACCGGTTTACCGAGATCACCAAGTGGTAAGGATGCTATTTGGGTAATCGTAGATCGGCTTACGAAGGTGGCATATTTTCTTCCTTTTAGAGTAGGCCAATCTACAGAGAAGTTGGCAGAATTGTATATGCAGCAGATAGTCAAGCAGCATGGGGTCCCAGTCGGTATTGTTTCAGACAGAGATACCCGTTTTATATCATATTTTTGGAAGAGCTTACATCATAGCTTGGGTACCAAGTTAAGATTTAGCACGGCTTACCATCCACAAACGGACGGGCAATCAGAAAGAATAATTCAGACTTTAGAAGACATGTTGCGAGCTTGCACCCTAGATTTTGGAGGATCTTGGGAGAGCCACCTACACTTGGTCGAGTTCTCATACAACAACAGTTATCAAGCTAGTATCCAGATGGCACCATTTGAAGCACTATATGGTAAGATGTGTAGGTCGTCGCTAGCGTGGGACGATATTGGGGAGAGAAAGATGTTAGGCCCGGAGATGATTGTTCAGACAGTGGAAGTGATTAAAGGAATTAGAGAGCGACTTCGAGTTGTGCAGGATCGACATCGTCATTGGGCAGACCAGCATCGTAGGCCGCTAGAATTTTTTGTTGGGGACCACATATTCTTGCGGATCTCACCTACCCGTGGGGTCATTAGATTTGGCATTCGCGGGAAGTTGAGTCCCCGATACGTGGGCCCGTTTGTTATCCTTGAGAGGATAGGCGATGTTGCTTATCGTTTATCCCTTCTACCTTCGTTATGAGAGGTGCATGACGTGTTTCATGTATCTCAGTTACGAAGGTATGTATCGGACCCAAGCCATGTCCTTGATCATTCTTAGCTGGTTGTTGGTACCAACCTGTCTTACGAGGAACAGCCTGTATCTATTTTGGACCGAAGAGAGAAGATACTCAAGAACCGAACAATTAACCTTGTCCGGGTTGCTTGGGGTCATCACTCTTTAGGGGAGTCAACGTGGGAACGTGAGAATGATATCCGATCACGGTATCCGCACCTGTTTGACTCACAAGGTATATTTCCTTCTGTATACCTTGATTGTCTTAACTCCTCATGCTTGTCAGCTTATGAGTAGAATTACTTAATGTTGTAGATTATTAGATGTAGATACATTACTTGTTATTATCATTGTAGAATGATTGCTTACTAAATTGTTTATACTTAGATTAGTTTAGCTTCGATATTTCTATCATGCTTGGATCTGAAATTCCGAGGACGAAATTTTTCTAAGGAGGGTAGAGATGTCACTTCCCATTCCCAGAATACGTATTTTTAGAATGCATGTACTGTTTAAATGTAAATATTTTATATTTATCATGTATTGCTCTGTATTTAAATCCTTTTAATTTCACGTTAATTAATTTCCTACAATTTCATTTCTGCACTTTACTTTCCGCTTTTATACTCTGCTTTAGCTTTGCTATGGGTTCGGCTCAGATTGGTTTAATTATGTTGGTTCATCATGAACCGAAATGAACCCCCACCTACCACCACCCCATTTAAAGCCCCATCCCTTTTCTCTCTCTCTTCATTACTTCACTATTACTCTTCTTCCTCATAACTCTCCCACCAACCTAGGAGAGCAAGGCAAGTGCCAACTTGTTTCCTGATGGATCCCCATTATTATTGTTCCATCATCTTCCTTATTTGATTCTAAGTCTCTTTAGTACTTAGCATTTTCAATTTCTATGGCTTATTTGTTGTAGATCTAAGTTTGATACATTTCCGAGTTTCTTAGGTTTTGATCTAGTAAACTTTGTTATCTTCAAGTTTTGATGGTTCTATGTTGTAGAGAATTTCGTCCTACCCAATTTTGACCTATGGAAGTCCATATTTGGGCTTGGGATGAAGGATTTATGGAGCTTGGAAGCAATGGCTTCCATGGTTCTGTTCTCAGAAAAATTCGGAGAGAAAGAATAGCCACAGCGCATGAGATTTATTTCCCAGAGCCGCATGAATCTTTCTTCCTCAGGCGCATGAGATTATTTATTTCCCAATCATTTCCCACAGCGCATGAGATTTATTTCCCACAGCCGCATGAATCTTTCTTCCTCAGGCGCATGACATTATTTATTTCCCAATCATTTTCCACATCGCATGAGATTATTTATTTCCCAATCATTTCCCACAGGCGCATGAGATTTATTTCCCACAGCCGCATGAATCTTTCTTCCTCAGGCGCATGATATTATTTATTTTCCAATCATTTCCCACAGCGCATGAGATTATTTATTTCCCAATCATTTCCCACAGCGCCTGAGATTTATTTCCCACAGCCGCATGAATCTTTCTTCCTCAGGTGCATGAGATTATTTATTTTCCAATCATTTTCCACAGCGCATGAGATTATTTATTTCCCAATCATTTCCCACAGCGCATGAGATTTATTTTCCGCAGCCGCATGAATCTTTCTTCCTCAGGTGCATGAGATTATTTATTTCTCAATCATTTTCCACAGGCGCATGAGATTATTTATTTCCCAATCATTATTTCCCAATCATTATTTATTTCCCAATTTTTATTTCTCGAATTTGGTATTAAGTAACATTGATTGTTATCTTGATTAATTATTGATCATGCGTTCCTAGATGGAACTAAGAGACTGGCTAGTCGTCTTATTGAATTAAATGGAATAAGACATGTTCATATTTGCAGTCGATTGGCCAATCCCGAATATTGACATATAGATACATGCAGGCTACAATTTACTTATTTATTTTACGAAAGTAGCATGTGTTCTCTATGGTCAAGGCATAATTATTCCGTGGTTAGTTTTAATTGTTGCATTACGCTATGTAAGACCTACAATCTAACCGCACGGGTATCGTTGTAGAGTTGAGCATATCGTACTTTGTACGGAAGTACTCATTCTGAAATGACCATGATCCACGGCATGTGATTTCACTTAACATAGAGGCTACTAAGTTAATAAAATAATGATTGCATGGAGAGAATGGATTCCCGAGTTCTTACATGGCAGCCCTCTTTGGGACTATTAGTACCCGACAGGCCGGCTGGTTCCCACAGATACTGCAAGTCTACTACACGGGCAGGGAGCGGTATCTGCTTATATTATTGTATATTGTATATTGATTACAGGCGTCCCGCTGGGACTCGTCTAATTCATGATTGGCACAATTGATTGATTGGATAGACTAGCCTTGCTTGTCCATAGTAAGAACTGAGAAATCCTTATCGCATAATTCCAGGATAACTTGGGACTCACAGTAGCAAGCCGTAGTAGTTGCATGGCCGGTTAAACTAATTTGTTTGTGTACTGTACCTACTCTGTTAACTAACTAAGATGATCAGAGTGTCGAGACCTGACGGGCCAACCTCTATCCTTGTTTGGTTGGGAGGTTGGTTCGAAGTGTCGTAACATTATGTGAATCCTAGTAGCAAGCAGAGATCTATATATCCTATTCTCTTATTACTGGTTTTAATTTCTCATATCGTGCTTCCTTGCGGTACTTGCTATTAGAGGTCTAACCTCTCTGGTTTTGTATGGCCAGATTTAGAGCCGGTTCCCGAGGACTCAGCTTACCTCTACCTCCAAGATGGTCAATACTAGAGGAATGATCGCAGGAGGACTCGAGTGGGTTCCTTACTTCCCCGCTCGTTTTGTTAATTACTTTATATTTTGCCGCTTGACACCGACATGTTAGTCGGATAGTCTTGCATTTACTTCTACATAATTGTAATTAAGTCAGACTGCAGTTGATAACAATTGTGTATATGTTGCTATATCATCTGGCTATGTTTTGTAAAGCCAGATCTCAAGAACATTTTGACTAAGCGTTTGGGACGCCTTATTGCTTTATCTTAAATGTTCTTTGTTATTGCTTCTTGTTTGAATGATTGAGACAATAGATGTGAAGTGACCATAGCGAGACTTTCATGTAGTATGCACCCCCTTGTCTTTTAGACAGCATTGATCGTATTATGTGGTATTCATCTACCCATAATATGTAGCTAGCTGAATCATTCCCCCGCTCTCCAGTATTCTGGTTCTGGGGCATGACAGTTCATCTTCAACCAGTCTTTGAATCCTTTTTAGGTTAATATGCCCCAAACGCAAGTGCCAAAGATATGTTTGGTTCATACAAGAAGATTTTTTTCTCTTATTTAAGTTAGATGACATAGTATTCATTTCCATAAGTTGCATTGTGGACAAAATAGAATTAATGACATACAGATTATCAACTAATGCACCAGAACAGATAAAATATTTATTCTTTCTAATAACAGTATTGTCCTTAAAATAAACTGAATATACATCCTTAACTAACATAGAAACAAAAATTAAATTCCTTCTAAGTGATGGTGCATAAGGGCAATCTCTCAATATTAAAGACTTATTTCTACCAAAAGATAAAGTAACATCTCCTAATGCAACGGTTACTACTTTTATAGCGCCACCCATGAACAAGCATATCTCTCCATCACTGAGACGCATGGTTTCCTGGAACCCCTGCAATGTATTGCAAACATGATTAGTGGCTCATGTATCTACACACCAGGTGTCGGTAGATAACACCGCTAAACATGTTTCAACTACTAGTAAATGAGATATACCTTCTTTGTTCCCTTGTATGAGAAGTAGACAGTCACTCTTCCAATGTCCTAATTATTTGCACTTAAACTATTTGCCTTTCAGCTTTTTCATAGCGCCTTGAGGTCCCATTGCCTTCTTTGCTGAGTTTGCTTGTTCTAAATGTTATTCTTCTTCTTATCGCCTTTTGGCTTAGAAGTAGAAGCCTTTTCAGAAACAAAAATATGACCACTCTGCCTAAAGAGAGATTCAACATCCTGTAGCTCTTTTGCAAGTTCTGCCAAACTATACAACATTTTGTTCATGTTGTAGTTAAGGCAAAAATTGTCAAAACTTTAGGCAGAGTCCCGAAAATGATATCGACCTGCGATTCCCCATCGATTTTAGCTCCAATGATCTCTATCTCATTCAGATGACCCTTTATCTTGAGAACATGGTCCCTTACTGGCGTACCTTCAACCATTTTTGTATTCATCAAACACTTCATAGCAAACTGCCTAGCTGCTCTACAATGATGTCCGAAGAGTTCCTTGAGGTTATACATCATGTCATAAGCTGTGGCCATGGCCTGATGCTGATGTTACAGTACATTTGACATAGATGCCAGAATGTAACACCATGCTATCTCATCTACCTTTTTCCACTTCTTATAATTCTCTTTGACCTATTCATCAGAGTTAGCATCAGGCTTAGGTGGGCATTCCTCAACAAGTACATATTTGTAATCCTCAGCAGTCAGGACAATATCCAAATTACGTTTCCAGTCAATATAATTAGGACCAATAAGTTTGTTTTCTTAATCACCATAAATAGACTGAAAGAACCCATTTTTGAAATCCTGAGAATCACATAAATAAAAATTATG
Source organism: Iris pallida (assembly GCA_029216955.1). Classification (NCBI taxonomy): domain Eukaryota; kingdom Viridiplantae; phylum Streptophyta; class Magnoliopsida; order Asparagales; family Iridaceae; genus Iris; species Iris pallida. Next base: position 30,257,520 of record JANAVB010016195.1, on the reverse strand, counting down.
TAGGACAAAAAAAATTTTGAATTAATTAAATATTGATTTCCTCAAAATAATAATAAGAAATTCACCAACACCTTGAACGCCATGAATTTAGCATGCCACGATAGTGTGGACGTATACAAATTCAACTTGATACAAGTAGGTTTTTTTATTAATTTTATTATCATGTCAACGTAACTTTATGACAAATAAAATTAATATGTTGGCCTTGCTCTGGTCATACAAATAATAGTAGTGACTCTGATGGGGAGGATACCATTATTTGTATCTAAGTATATACCATTACTTAATACTAAGTCCATTACTGTGTAATGAGTTCCTTCAGATGGAGAAGTGAACACATACTAGGTAACTTTCTATAATTATCCCTAAGGAAGTTTGTACTGGTGATCCATAATTATATTCATCTGATATGGAGGAAGGCACTAAAGCCAACGCACAAGTATAATTACATCACCTACAAATCAGTAATGGAGACCATAGGATTTATGCTAAATAAATATCATCTCCCACTTAGTTATTTAACAATAAGGGTTTTTCTACTAGTTGATATTATGTCCATGTTGTCCATTATTAATGCAGGCTTAGTTTTTCAAAAAAATCTACAGAATAATAAACATGCATAATCAGAATAAGCAAAATGGCAACAAACAGAGAAAAAAAATCCAACTATTATGGTCATCTTTCCTGCACCATCGTCAACTATCCGAATCCAAAATCTGGCGTTGCGAAGATCTATTCGGGGTTAGATTCCATCATCAAAAATCATCCATCTGTCTCTGGACTGCTTAAAACCAGCATCTCTTCCGACGTCATAAACAGCCACCACCGCCATCACGATTGATCAAAAAATAATTAAAATTACATCAATCCTATGTCTTCCGAAGGAGTTCACACATAATCTAGATTAAAAAATTAAAATTATAAGAACGATCAACCCTCATGATTTTAATTACATCCAGAACAACAACAACATCCACGACATGTCTGTGGTTTAAACAACACAAACAAAAATATGCATTGGACCATAATAGTTGGATCTAAGATGCCTGCAAAACCGAGTTAGAACAGATCTACATCTACCGACTATTACACAACGTAAGTTTTATTGGACAACATGGACATATCAATCAATATACAGATCCAAAGTGCCTCTGATACCATTGATAAAACTGGGGATACACAAGACCCTAGTTTGGTGTGCGTATTGATTGATAGAAAGTTAAACAGATATAAACATGTTCTAACCCTTCATAGACGGAAACTAGGGTTCAGGAATTAAACCTGCAGCGAGAAAAAGATAACTATTCCTAGTAATCTCGAGCAGTCATGTCCCCAAGATCTTCTGCAAGTATTCCTTCCTCGGGTTGGACGTCGTGTGGGCGACGATCTCCCAACCTTTTCTCTCCTTGGCAGCTCTCCATTTCTTTCCTTACATGAATCACGAATTTAGAGAAAGCTTCTTGTTTCTGATAAGTATATGACGGCCAAAGAATAGAGGATATATATAAGGCTACGGCAGGGACCATGAGGAGAAATTAGGGTTAGGTCTCCTAATGGATCTGTATATTTCGTGTTCAGCCCGAATACACAACCCAGGCCTATTAACAATAGCTCGGTCCACTAGAGAGCTATTGTTGCACTACCTTCCTAATCCAAAATTATGATTATGGGCTCATTTTATTATATGCTCGTTTGGCTCCCCATATTAAGATATCAAATGTCCGTCGATCAAATTAAGTTACTGACAACTATATTGATCGACATCTTTTATCCTTAAGTAGTACCACTCAACTTTATCTGTCAAGTCGGATATAATCCACATGCAGGGTTTACATGACAATCCTTATAAGCTTCTTAAGGGGACAACATCAACCCGACGTATCGGGACATGGATTCCTTTAATAATCAACCGCCCATCATACATACAATGTTATTACCCAATTTATTGAGGTTGTTGACCCATAATGAATCTCACTCTTTTATGAGTCAAAGTAATGCGTACTGCATATATATGTCATTTATTATATCCGGATTAAGAGCACAAGCATCCATAATAACAGAGGTATTTATTCTCTTATGTAGTCAGTACAAAGAGAACAACCTCAAGTGGTCATGTTCAATACACACAAAGTGTACTAGTGTAAACCTATAGTCAAGATAGATAATACCAATTACACTATAACCTTTCTAATGGATTGTCCAAGTCCATCTAGGTTATGAACTATTGATATATTCTATAGGGAACTGATAATATAATCGTCTGTGTGACACCACACACCATATTATCTACAATATAGAATATCAGACACTTGCATTAACACTTGCAACAAATATAATATGTAAACATTTGCCCGTATGATTCTCATCCAAAATTTAAGGAAAGAAAGTTAATACAAAAGTGATGCTTTTAGTATATAACCCTAACACTATTATCTTAGGCATACCCGATTAGGTATAGATAATAGAGTAAGAATTTAATCACTATCAGAGGTAATATGGACATGATAGATGATAGGTGGACCCATTACTTGTGATGCATTCGACTTTATGCGAGTAATGGGGATGATCAGAAACTTTATCAGAGATAATATGGATGTGATAAATATTTCTAGAATAAATATGTTTAGGGGTAATATGGACATGACAGATTTGTGGAGTTCTATAGAGATAGTTAATTATTATAGAATATTTCAGAGGTAACAGGGACGCAAATATTCTTCTCGAAGTAAATTTTCTCAGAGGTAATATGGACATGACAAATTCATGAATCTCAGTAGAAGATAAGTGTCACCGAATAGTTCAGAGGTAATATGAACATGCTTATTTATTTGACACAATGGGTCATTCTGATTTCGACTAGAGAATTGAAATAAGATGTCATTAAAACAACTTGGCTTAAATGACAGACTTTTATGAATTGTAGAGTTTGTTTATAGGATTTCTCTTACAAGAAAGTTTTGTAAGAGTTAGAGGTGGTTCTGTTGGAGAATTTCTGAGGACCCGTTATTTATAATTTATCCGAAAACTATTGGGATAAAAATAATGGTTCAAAATGAAGTAGATGATAACATAAATTATTTATTACTCCATAAAGAAAATATAAATACTGTACAAAACTTGCTAGGGTATACAAAGTAATGTCCACTTGTGGTTAGACGTAATCTTTTTCAAGAACTTGCCATTAATAGGCATCATCACTAGATCTCCATTGGACTTTGCTAGTCTGTATGCTCCACTTGAATACACCAATTCAATAACGGATGGACCTTCCCACTTAGCTACGAATTTTTCTTTGCTTTTATGCATCATAACCATAGGTCTCCTTACTGAAAGAACTAGGTCACCAACCTGGAAAACTTGCTCCTTTACTTTCTTATTGAAAGCTTGGAAATATCGGCTTGATATAACTCAATTCGCTGTTGAGCTATTAGTCGTTTCTCATCGAGTGCTTCCAATTCCTGTAACCATAGACGAATATTGTCTTCAGTTGCTAATTTATTAGATAGAGTAATTCGAAGAGACGGGATTTGAATCTCCAGAGAAAGAAATGCTTCACTTCTGTAGACCAAAGAGAACGGCATTGTACCGGTGGGAGTCGGTACTATAGTTCGGTACACCCGAAGACATTCACCAAGTTTCTTATTCCAATTATGTTTATTAGCTGAATGAACTTCTTGAGTAACTTGATAATAGTCTTGTTGAAGGCCTCAGCCAAACCATTAGATGCGAGATTGTAGGCTGTTGTGGAAACATCCTGGATCTGATTCTTCTTACAGAACCGATAGAATTCACTACTCACAAATTGTGGGCCATTATCATGAACGATCCTCCAGGGAAGTCTGAAACGATATATCACATGATGCTTAATGAAGCTGATTATATTAGATGTTGTGGGCCATTCCAATTACATTTTTTTTAGGTTTTGGCTGTTGATTCCTTCATTAAAAATCATCTGCCTGCCTCTGGACTGCTTAAAACCAGCATCTCGTCCGACGTCAGAAACAGCCACCACCGCTATCACGATTGATCAAAAAAATTAAAATTACATCAATCATATGCCTCCCGAAGGGGTCCACACATAATCTAGATTGAAAAATTAAAATTATAAGCACGATCAACCCTCGTGATTTTAATTACATCCAGAACAACAATAACATCCACGACATGTCCATGGTTTAAACAACACAAACAAAATATGCATTGGACCATGATAGTTGGATGTAAGATGCCTTAAAACTGAGTTAGAATAGATCTACATCTACCGACTATTACACAACGCAAGTTTTATTGGACAACATGGACGTATCAATCAATACGCAGATCCAAAGTGGCTCTGATACCAATTGATGGAACTGGGGATTCCCAAGACCCTAGTTTGGTGTGTGTATTGATCGATAGAAAGTTAAACAGATATAAACATGTTCTAACCCATCATAGGTGGAAACTAGGGTTCACAAATTATACCTGCGGTGGAAAGAACACAACAGTTCCTAGTAATCTCGAGCAGTCACAACCCCAAGATCTTCTGCACGTATTCCTTCCCCGGGTTGGATGTCGTATCGGCGACAATCTTCTAACCTTTTCTCTCCTTGGCAGTTCTTCCTTTCTCTCCTTACGTGAATCATAAATTTAGAGAAAGCTTCTTATTTCTGATAAGTATATGACGGCCAGAGAATAGAGGATATATATAAGGCTACGGTAGGGACCATGAGAAGAAATTAGGGTTAGGTCTACTAATGGATCTGTGTAACTCGTGTTCATCCCGAACACACAACCCAGGCCCATTAACAATACCTCGGTCCACTAGAGAGCTATTGTTGCACTACCTTCCTAATCCCAAATTATGATTATGGGCTCCTTTTATTGTGCTCGTTTGGCTCCCTATGTTAAGATATCGAATGTTCGTCAATCAAATTAAGTTATTGACAACTATATTGATCGACGTCTTTTATCCTTAAGTAGGACCACTCAACTTTATTTGTTATGTCGGATATAATCCACCTGCAGGGTTTACATGACAATCCTTATTAGTTCCTTAAGGGGACATCATCACCCCAACGTATAGGGATATGAATTCCTTTTATAATCAACAGCCCATCATACATACAATGTTATTATCCAATTTATAGAGCTTGTTGACCCATAATGAATCTCACTCTTTTATGAGACAAAGTAATGCACACTGAATATATATGTCTGTTATTATATTCGGATTAAGAGCATAAGCATCTATAATAACATAGGTGTTTGTTCTTTTATGTAGTCAGTGCAAAGAGAACATCCTCAAGTGGTCATGTTCAATACACATAAAGTGTACTAGTGTAAACCTATAGTCATGATAGACTAATACCATATTACACTACAACCTTTTCAATGGATTGTCCAAGTCCATCTAGGTTGTGAACTATTTATATATTCCATAGGAAACTGATAATATGATCTTCTGTGTGACACCACACACCATATTATCTACAATATAGAATAGCATACACTTGCATTAACACTTGCAACAAATACAATATGCAAACATTTGTCCATATGATTCTCATTCAAAATTTAAGGAAATAAAGTTAATACAAAAGTGATGCTTTTAGTATATAACCCTAACAAAAAGCACTTGTCATCGATGACATATTTAGCTATGTAGTAGCTTCTGAAATATCAAAGGACAATGATGATTTTGAAAATGAACCACATAATATAAATGAATGTCGACAAAGAAAAGATTGGCCTATCTGAAAGTATGTTATTCAAGCATAATTAAAATCTTTAGAAAATCGTAGTGTTTGGACCTATAGCAGAAACACCAAAAGGTATAAACCATGTTGGTTTAAAATGGGTATTTTGTGAGAAAATGAAATGAGATGAACAAAGTTGCAAGAAACGAAGTCCGACTTGTAGCACAAGGTTTCTCTCAAAGACCTGTAATTGACTATATTGAGACATACTCTCCAGTTATGGATTTTATTATTTTAAAATATCTAATCAGTCTCGCAGTTTATGAAAATCTTGATATAAGATTAATGGATGTTATAACTGCATATTTGTATGGAGACTTAGATACTAACATCTATATGAAAATTTCAGAATGATTTACAATGTCAGAGACTAAGTCAAAGGGCATGTGTTCAATTAAAGTTAGACGAGCATTATACGGGTTGAAACAATCCAAAAGAATATGGTATAATCGTCTTATTTGTGTTTGACTAAGGAATAATACAAAAATAGTCAAATGTACCCATGTGTCTTCATTAAGAAATTTGGAAATGGACTCTCGATAGTAGCAGTACATATGGATGATATAAAACCTGATCATGTTACTTACAGAATTGGAGAAAACTACAAACTATTTAAAGAATAATTTAAAATAAAAAACTTGGAAAAGACGAAGCTTGATCTCGGTTTGCAAATATAACAAAGTTCTAGTGGAATATTAGTGCATAAATCTCGATATATTGAAAGAATTTTTAAACGATTCAATGTGGACAAAGCACAACCACTAAGTAAACCTATGGTTGTACGCAGGTTAAATTTGGATAAAGATCCATTCCGACCAAGGGGAGAAGATAAAAAAGTTCTTGGCCCTGAAATATTGTATTTAAGTGCTATTGGAGCACTACTATATCTAACCAATACACAAGACTAGATATCATATTTTTTATTAATTTACTATCTACATATAGTTCTGTAGCAACACTTAGACATTAGAATGCAGTTAAACACATACTGAGATATTTTTGTGGAACAACTGACATGAGAGATTATTTTATTCATGTAATTCTACTAACAATTCTTGTCTAATTGGTTGTGCAGACTCAAATATCTTTCTGACGCTCATAAGGGTTGCTCCCAAACATGTTATGTGTTTATTAATAACCATGCAGCTGTATCTTGGCGATCAACAAAGCAAGGTTCAGTAGCAACTTCCTCTAACCATGCAGAATTAATTGGATTACAAGAAGCAACAAGAGAAAATGTGTGCTTGCGATCGATCATTCATCATATATGAGTAAATTGTCAACTACTCACAGTTACATATGAGCCTACAATAATATTCAAAGATAGTACGGCTTGCATTGCACAAGTCCTAGAGGGATTCATCAAAACTGATCGAATAAGCAGCTTCCGCCAAAATTATTTTATGCACATGAGCTCCAAAGAACGAAAGTGATCAAAGGCAAGCAAGTAAGATCAAATAAAAACTTAGTCGATTTCTTTACCAAGCCACTGCCAAAGTCCATATTTCAGAAGTTGGTACACGAAATAGGCATACGACAACTTAATCATCAGACAAACTTGCTGTTACAGATCTATTATATCGAGGGGGAGTATGACTCATGAAGAATATTTTTGATTTTTGCGTTTTGTACTCTTTTTTCTTGACTAAGATTTTTTCTACTGGATTTTTCTTAGTAAGATTTTAACGAGGTAACAAATGTGCATACACCACCAACTAATTAATGATGAATATCCAAGGGGGAGTGTTGTAATTATGAATAATTCACCATAATTATTTTGTCAACATAACCTATGTCTTTTGGTTATCTATAACCTATGCCTTTTGGTTATCCATAACCTATGTCTTTTGACATTTCTTCTTTTAATTGTCATCATGATGTTAACCTCCATTATAAGCCTATATAAGAGGCTCTTCTCAAGTTGATTGAGACAAGTAAATGAAGAAATAATCTCCTCCATTTTCTATCTCTATATCTCTTTACTTTATAATAGGACGGTCTAATTTTTGACAGTTCTAAAAAAAGGACCACCAAAATTTTGATAGTCATCTACATATTCAAAACTGTCAACCTTCAAATTTTGACGGTCCTTCAATGAATTAGGACCACCAAAATTTGATGTCTCCTAACAATTTAGGTAGAAGCTGGTGATATCGTAGCCATCTTGGTTCTATTCGTGATGGTCTCTGAAATACTCGTGAAGTGTTTATGCACTTTTCTCATTCCACTTTCTATATTCGTGACAGTCCTTGCAATTACGTCTAGTAGTGCGCTTCTTCGTGACATTCTATACGTTAGAATATTAACCTGTTGATATAGTTCATAATTCCATACATGTTGGTAGGGGTTTAGTGTTGGGGTGTGCATTTATTGGTACACAACTAGGTCCCTACTGGTGTGAAGATGCACACTAGGGAAAAGTTGTAGGCATGGGAAGAAGGTGTGTACTAGAAAATTTTGTCGTTGAGAAGGGGTGTCTGAATGCTTTATATTAGGTGTCTTCTTCTGATTAGGATATGCAAATAGGGAATATGCACTAGTTATTAATAAATTATCGTGGCAAATATGTCGAACTATCTTATGTATTTTGTTGGTGTTTTTGCCTACTTGTTGGTGCTTTTACCTTAGAGAGTAGAAAGATAGTCCCACATTGCCTAGGCCAAATGGATTATATCTCTATATAAAGCTTTGCTTGTGTTGAGGGAATCGCATGAGGTACGGAGAGGCACATGGGTGCCATGTGGGGGGATTTTTCTAGTGGAAAGAAGGCTACCCCAACAAATAAGAATTAATGCTTTTTGTCATGCTCATGGGATAATTTTCCTATGGAGCTAAGCCCCGAAGGGGCTTAGCGACTCGAACTCGGACTTAAGGGCACAAAGTAGCACTTTGTTGGCACACTTTGCATTTAGCAAATCAGTATCGGCGCATGGCGTCTTGTGTGCAGTTGACGCGCTCGTGCGTTCGTCTTCTGCACGAGTCGCATGCGCAGGGGCCTCGCAGGTGCATACACAGGACCTACGGAGGAGCCGCGGGGCTGCAGCGTAGCTGCGCACTTGCGGTGCTGCATTATTGAGCGGTTAAGCGGCTGGACGGCTGTGCTGTATTGCTGTGTACTGAGCTGCTGTGTTGCGTTGCTGTACGCTGAGCTGCTACGATGTTGTATTGTGCGTCTGTACAGCTGCGTACAGGCGCATGGGTTGACGTGCTAGGTGGGGATTAGGGCACAGCTGGCGCTTGATGTGGCTGATTGGAACGTCTGAACGGTTATGGAAAGATTGAGTCAATTATTTAGATCCATATTTTGTGGGATTTGATTTTAATCCATTCATATATTTCCATTATTCGCTCCTATCTTTACACAATCAGTTACGGCCAAGATTAGGGTTTCGGCCCTCCTCTATAAATACTCTCTTAGTGTCTTCATTGAAGATTTACGCTGAAATTAAAAGACGAAGAGAGTTGTGCCCCCATTGCCATTAGAGTCATTTAGAGTTTTTCAAATTCGAGAAAAGAGGTGACAGCAAGCGTTCTAGAAGTTCTTTCGAACTTGCTGGTTCCTGAGAGCAGATTGCAATCGGACGAATCTTTCTTTGAGCAACAGTGATCTTTATCACCCTAGCAATACTGATCTTAAGTAATCCAGCAAAATTGTGGTAATCTTTATTTTGCCTGTTAAGTTACTTTTATCAATCCAGCAGAATTGAGGTGATCTTTATTTCACCTGCTAATTTGCTTTTATCAACTCGTGTTCTCGTAGAGATCAAGATTTCCATCTAAAGATCTATTTTGGAAATAACAATCTCAAAGCAAGATTCATATCTGATGGATAACAACCGTGCACAACTTTTAGATACAAGTTTTAAACTTGAGAAGTTTGACGGGGAGCATTTCAACGTCTGAAAGAGAAAGGTCAACCTTAATCTTCAACTCATGAGCGTCGACTATGTGTTGACAGATCCTGAGCCTTTGATTCTAGAGGGTGAAAATGCTCGAAGGGTTGCTGAAGCCACGACTTTGCAGTCGAAATAGAGACGGAATAACAACCTCTGCAAGTTGTTGATCCAGAACTCGATGGAGGACTCTCTGGCGGAGTCATACAGCAATACGATCAATGCAAAGGACATCTAGTAGTCTGTAGAGAATCTCTACAAGGCAGATGAGAATAGAAATAAGATCTACGTGACCGAAAAGGTCTGGAGGATGCGGTTTGAGGACGCCAAAACCATGTTGCCTCAAGTCAAGGAGTTTCTTAAGTGACGTCAAAAGCTGGCGGATGATGGCATGCCCTTGGTCGATGCTTTTATCGTCGGGGATATTGTCGCCAAGCTCCCACCTGGGTGGAGCAACTTCGCCACGGACATGCATCGCAAGAAGATGGTAGTGGATCTGGAACGTCTCTTACACTGGATACATGTTGAAGACGAGTTGAGGGCTCAACTCAAAGTGGATGCCTTGTCCAAGCAGATGGCTAAGGCGAACATGGTGCAAGAAGGAAATTCTAAAGGGAAGCAGAAGGCTCCCTACCAAAAGAAGAAAGATGTTCACCATCTGAAGGTGAGGTCGACTCAGTTCAAGCCTAAGTCCAAAGAACCTCGGACTTGTTTCAACTGTGGCAAGAAAGGCCACTGGAAGAGAGACTGTAAAGAAAAACCAAAACAAAAGGAGCAAGGTGAGGCTAACTTTATTATTATGATTACGCAAGTTGACTCGGCTAGGATTGACACGGACTGGTGGATAGACACTAGGGCCTCGTGTCATATTTGCTCAAAGAAGGAGTTGTTCACCACGTACCAACCTATTTCTAAGAAGGTTATGGTGGCGAACCAGATATAAGCTGAAGTACACGAGATCGGGACGGTGGTATTGCAACTGACTTCGAGGAAGTCGTTGATGCTTCAGAATGTAAAGCACGTACCTGTTATAGCCAAGAACCTGGTCTCTAGAAGCCTTCTCTGTTGGCCCATTGGTCATATGGTCAACCTGATTTTAATAATTGATTAAACTTTATCTGGATATACAAAGCTAGTCGAGACATCTCGGACTCTTGGACATGATCAAGAATGCTATCCACTGAATTCAAGACCGAAGATCTGTTTGCCTACTCGAGTCTGTAATTCCTTATGCAATATATTTTCATTTTATTTGAGTCTAGGAATATGTTGTACACCGAGTCATACTGGCAAATAGGCTACCCTTAAATGAGTTCAAAATGTTTTTTAAAATGACCTCTCAAAAAGGTTTACAAAAAGGTTTTCAAAAAGGGTTTCAAAAATCACCAAAAAGTTTTTTAAAAACCCTAACTAAACCCTGAGTAAACCCTGACAGAACTCGGACCGAGTTCGGCCAGAGTTCGGCCAGAGTTCGGTTGGTGGCCGTTGTGATTTTGAATCCTTGTTACTTGGTCCTCCTGCAGTTGCGGATTTGACCAAGATTTGCTCATAGAGTTCTGCCCGAATTCTGTCCGAATTCTGTCAGAAGTCTGCCTTTGGAATTCCTATAAATAGAGAAGGATTTCGATCATTTCAACTCACTCATTCACTTTCAATCTTCTCTCTATCTAAAGCTTTCAGTCTTCCAAAGAGTTTTCTAGAGCTTTCAATTTCAGATCCCAAGCCAGTTACAATCCTCTAGTCGATTTGCCAGTACGGTACGGTCTAGAAGTTTCTGAGAGATTGTAATCAGAAGGCTTGATTGAAGAATACCTCTTCACATTTGAAGTTGGACGAGTTCTTCGTATCAAAGCTCGCGTTGTAGAAGTTGCAAGGACTTCGTAAGAAAACTTGCAATTTTTCCAATAGTGGATTCAACTGGTAGCAAGAGTTCTACCGACTAGATTAGTCCTCAACAGAGGGAAACCAGTGTACATCGCTGTCTTTGTGTTTGCTCTCTTAACTTTGTCTTTACTTTATTTCAGTTGTGATTAATATTCTGTGATTGTGCTGCTAACATTTTTTTAATTAGCATTATTCCGCTGCCAACTCTATTCACCCCCCCTCTAGAGTATTACGCTTTACTATTTCGTTCCTACAATTGGTATCAGAGCGGGTGTTACAGGTAAAGCAAAGGTAACAGTACAATTATTTATTCATTTTTATTAACTGTTATATAAATCACAGCACAACACATGGCAACTGTAAAATTCACAAGTGAAGGCCAGGCCACAAATAGACCCCCACTGTTTGATGGTACGAACTATACCTATTGGAAAACACGGATAAGTTTCTTCTTGAAATCACTTGACTTTGATTTATGGTCCATTGTTCTTGATGGCTATCAAAAGCCACCTCGTATAAATATTGATGGAGTTTTAGTTGAAAAACCCCATAGCAGATATACAGAGAAAGAAAAGAAAAGGGCCAGTCTTGACGCACGTGCCATTAATGCTCTTTTTTGTGCTTTAGACAGAACTGAATTTAACACGGTGTCTATCTGCACAACGGCTAATAAAGTGTGGAAGCTACTTGAAGTCGCACATGAAGGCACGACTCAAGTCAAAGAATCTAAAGTCAGCAGACTTACTCAAGAGTACGAGGCGTTCAAGATGAAGCCCAACGAAATAGTTACACAAATGTTCGAGAGATTCTTGGATATTGTAAATCCTTTGTCCTTCTTAGGCAAAGATTACAGTAACCATGAAAAGATTCGCAAACTCCTGCGAGCTCTCACCAAGAACTGGATTCCAAAGGCTACTGCTATTATTGAAGAAAACGACCTCTCTACGATGACACTCGAAGTACTCATAGGTAAACTACTCACTCATGAACTGGAGCTACAAGATTTTGAAGAACCTGCACCAAAGGAGAAGACGATCGCTTTCAAGGCTCAGCACAAAAAAGCTGCTGAAGGTGATTCAGACAGCAGTAGATCTGACGCTGAAGATCAAGCACTCCTAGCAAGGAAGTTCAAAAGATTCATGAGACATGAGAAGAGAGTCAAAGAAAACAACAGCAACAACTGGTATCAAGAAGATGCTGTCTGCTATGGTTGCAAGAAGAAGGGACATATAAAGAAGGATTGTCCTACAAACTCATCATCGAGCAAGAAGAGCAACAGGTATAAAAAAGGGAACCTGAAGAAATCAACATCTAGGAGATATGCCAATACCAGCATATGGCATAAAAGTGAAGCCAGCGACTCAGAAGACGAATAATCAGAAGATGCTGCAAACGTATGCTTTATGGCATCCGATCAGGTACCTACTGAACCTGTAGTTGATACTTATGATGACTTCACCTTTGAGCAATTAGGAGATGCCTTCAGTGACCTGATGACTGATTACAGGAAACTGCGTAGCAAGTATCAGATCTCTAAGAAGGTACTCAAAGAGTACAAAGGTGAAATAGGTAGACTTACCGACCTACTAGCTGAGGTTAGAAATAATGTTAGTGAGTCTGGTGAGCTTTCTTCAACAAAGCTCTTATTACACAAGACTACCAAGTCATCTGAAGAGAAAGACGAAATTATTGACCAACTCAAGGAAGAACTTTCTATAGAGAAGAAAAGTCTTTGATGTGCACAAATCAGAATGGAAACACTCACTTATGATTATACTAAGTTGTATGACACTTCCAAAAGATTGGAAATTACGTTAGGAAAACAGCCTGAGCCTGCTGCTTCCTTCCCTAACACGTGTCACTTACCGAAAAATTGGAACATTCCCAAGCCAAACACTGTCAGACCTGTAACACCCTATTTTCTGAAATTGGGAATTTTTGAAAATTTATTATTTCTATTATTTATTAGTGGTATTCTAGTCATGGTATGATTTTCTGGTGGTTTTAGTTGAGTTAAACCATTTTCTAAAGTCATGCTAAGTCATGACTTAAGACTTTGTGATTTTGGTTAGTATAACTTAGTGTAAACCCTAGTTTTCTCTAACCTAGAAGTTGCCATGACCATGATAGCTTAGCCATAGGCTTAGAACACCAAATTAGTGATTTTTAGCCTAAAGGGTATTTTGGTAATTTTCTAGGATTTATTTAGAATTATTTGGATATATGTGTTTTTATTATTGTTTAATTGTTGTTAAGTGTCATGTTAGTCCCTAACCTAGTTTAGCACTAATCTAGAGGTTAGCTACTAACCTAGAATGATTAGGGGATAGATATTTACATTGGGTTAAAGTGAGATAAATATCTAGATATTTTACATATAATATTTTGCTTGATTTACTCAAAATATCAAGCCTTTACCATGAAAGTCCTTGCCTTAACCTAGAAGCAAGCCTAGGACACCCCCCCCCCCTTGTCTTGGCCGGCCATAGGGCACCCCCCTAGCAGCCACCCTTCTATATAATCTCATTTCATTCATTCATGAAGATTTTACATGAATTTTAATCCTAGAAAAATCCTATTTCTTCAAACCTACACAACTTAAGCAATTTTGATCCAAATAACCTCTAGTCTTTTGCTTTGGGACCCTAGTACACTGAGGAGGCTAAGGGAGGATGGAAATCAAGGATTTGGAAGCATTGGACATCATCAAGTTGAAGGATACACACCCCCTTTTATTTGATTTTCATTGGATTGCACCAATAGGTAAATACTCTCAAACTTAGTTAAAATCCTGGTTTTTCTTCATAATTGCATTCATATAGGACTACCTGAACTGTAGGTCAAATTTGGTGGAAATTAGAAGTGTTTTGGTGTCGTATCGGACACGTATCCTATTTGAAATTTAATGTATTTTGTGTTCTGTCATAGTGTAAATTACTCACTGTTTCCCAAATGTTTTTGAACCAATTTCTAGCCTAGACCTAGCTAAACCTAACCCCTATACACTGAGCACATTTTGAGCTTGTGTCGTATCCAAAACTGGACACAAAGCTCTCAGTTTTTCCACTGTCTGGACACTGCACAGTACACAAAATATGTCCTGCTACCTAGACACGTTTTCTCGACACTCACACCACTTGGACACTTGCCATTTGGCATGCACGTAGGGGCATTGACTGACAAGTTGTACCCAAAATTTGGGGTGTGCTCGTGTCGTATCGAGGACACGAGGATACGTGTACTGGTCGTGCACTGACAGTGCACGCACGCACAGAGTCCACTTCGCACGTCTCGTATCGCGCGGACACGACACTTCGACACCTCGTGTTTGCACGAGTGTGTAGCCCATCATGTGGGCTACACGTGGATATGACCACGAGGCCCCACGTGGCTCGTGTCGTGTCCACGAGACACGAGAACCCATGTACGACGCGGTGCAGAACACTGAGTATCAGTCGATTTTCTTCGACTGATACAGAGTTCGTGCCGTGTCCTGAGGACACGTGGACACGAGACAGGCTACCTAAACCCTAGACCAACCCTAGACGAACCTACCCACACGTGCACGAGACTTCTAGACACGTGTGTCGTGTCCTAGAGCTAAGTGCACGCGTGCACGACGCTGTGACATTGCACAGTGTATCAGTGTTTACCCGTGTAGTATTTTTGAATGTTTGGACACGTGAATCCATGTCGTGGTGTCGTGTCAGGCACCTAGGATACTAGGGTATCTACGGGGTGTCAGTTACCAACCATTTGTTTCGAGCCTTAGCTCGTTTTAGTGGGAGAATTTGGGATTACCTACTGTCGAGTGCACAGTGCACTTATTCCAGTTTTGGGATTTATTTCCAGATTTTAAGGATAACTTTCAAATCGATTTTTTATGTGATTTATACATTGTATATATGTATTTTAGTGTGTATATGTGTAGTATATATGTATGTGTGAGTGTGGGTCAAATTTGGGGAGAAATGGTGGTGTGTGTGTGTAGTTGTATATATATACATATGTATGTATATATGTATCCTGTGTGTGTGTGTGTTTGGGCCAGGTTTGGTTCCAGAAAACTGGAACCCTTCCCCCCCCCCTACTGTCCTGTGTTCACTTCCCCTCTCTCTCACTGTCTCACTCTCTCTCTCTCTCTCATTCAGTCTCTCTCTCTTTCCCTTTGTCTCTCTCTCTATGTCTCTATATATATAGGTATATATATATATATATATATATATATAAGTTTATATATATATGTATATACATATATGAGATATATGTATATATTGTACTAGTTTACTTAGGTCAATATATATATATATATATATATATGTATGTGGTTGTATTATATATGTTATTCATATATTGGGTATATGGATATTGGGTGGTGGTTAGATAGTGTATATCTATATATATAGATATATATATATATGACTCCTAGTTAAAAAAAAAAAAAAAAATATGACTCCTAGTTATAGGTTTATATGAAAACCCCATCATTAGCCTATGGCCTAGGATTTCTAGCCTATGGTTTGGGGCTAGCCCTAATTGCCCAAAACCCAACTTATTGACCCTTGTTGACTAAGGGTTGACCAAAGTCAACCTTAGGTCAAAGTTGACCTAATTGACCTAGATTTGACTAGGACTAACCTAAAATGACTAGGACTAACCTAAAATGACTAGTTTAACTAGTCTGACCTAATTACCTTATTGACTGGTCTTTGTTTGACCTAATTACCTTACTGACTGGTCTTTATTTGACCAATACCTTAGTTGGTCTAAGTTTGACCTAGACTTGACCCAGATTGATCATGTTGACTAGTATTTAACTTGTTTGACCTTGTTTGACTCTATTTGACTTAGTATGACTTCCTGTGACCTAGTTTGACTATTAGAGTTGACCCAGAGTTGACTTTTGACCAGATTGACCTAGAATCATGTAGTATGCATTGTATACTTTATTTTTACCATTGTGGATACATTGTGACTTGTATTGCTCTGATTAGGAGCCATACACCTCTCCTCAGACAGTATATCTTCTTCAGACATTCAGTTATCAGGCGAGTACATTCTCTGACCGTTTCATATTTGCCAGGATTTATATTCTTGCTCTAGCTTACTTTACTTGATGCTGACATGATTGTTATCACGGATTGGTACTATATGGATCTTTTCATGAGATATTATCCCCCTCGGGAGCATCAGGTACTTTTGTCATGTGTGTTTCACTTACATCATGTATCTCATGCTTCTATTTTCATGTATCTTCATGTATCAGCTAGTGACTCATGTACTCTCATGATCACCGAGCCTCCATGAATCTTTATGAATCACTCACGTATCACCCAGTTATGGGCTTATCATGAATCTTAACATAACTTGAACGGATCCTTGTGTATTGATTGGGGATGGGGGAGTGGAAATAGTCATGTGGATATTACCCCAGTAGCTGTAGTCATGAATCACTTCTAGCTGTAGTCATGAATCTTCTATGCTATTTCACATGTCTATATTTTACTCTGACTCACTAGACACTGCTAGTTCTCTATATACAGTAGATATTTCCTTTACAGCTATCTCTTTTGCTACATGTATCTTCCTTCAGCAGTTCCTGTATTTTACTCTATTGCATACTTTATATCTCCTTTCATTCTATGCACTGCGTGAGATGTATTGTGCTCGTTCCCGTCCTGATTGGACCTGTTGAAGATATTACAGAGGATAAGGAGGAGGCCCTGGTGTCTACCTATTATGGAGCAGGACTAGATGATACTTATGTTGTGGACCCTCAGCAGGATCCACCTGCAGCTTAGGATGTTGTTCCAGTAGTCTAGACCAGTTTAGCCTAGGCAGTCTTTTCTATATATACATTTTGTCTCACATTCTGAGTTGTATTTTGAGATGAGGAGATGTATAGACTCTTAGACTTATTGTATTATGAGTTGACATTCTGGATGTTATGTATCTTAGACACTTAGTCTTATTTCATCTATGCTATGGTTCTTTTGAGTTACCATTTGTCTATCTATCTATCTTCCATTTCTCTACCTAGATGTGATTGAGTTTGTTTCTGTTGTCACCTCCATTCGGAGAGTATAAACTGTACAGGTACTTTATATTGTTAGATGATTGACCTAGGACAGCGTTCTACCGCCGACACTGCGGCGTAGGCTGGACGTACCCACTTCTCGTGCCCTTACTCTAGGGTACGGGTCGTGACACGTTTTTAGTGGTGGCCCATGCAGGTCTCGAGTTTATGTAGTGGTATTCGAACTAGAGTATCACTACAGCCTGCGATAGGATTTGAGGAATAGGCTTAGAGAGTGGATACTCAATCACTGCTAGGATACTTTGAGAGATTCCTGGGATGACCCTTGAGAATCTCATTTGAAATTACGATTTAAACTTCTTTTCCCTTGATTGAATTTGATTTTGGAGGATTCACTGTAGAACTTTGAATCCTGGTATTAGTTGATGATTTTGAAATTTTTGTAGTTGTTGATTTTAATTTCTTAGTGTTAGATTAATATCTTTTATTTTTAGGGTACTCAATCACAATTATGAGAAAACTCTTATCTGTTTCTTGCCATCTAATCCTCTTGCTAATTGCCTTTCATTGAAATGAATTGTCCTCTCTATTTTGCACCTTGCTTAAACTCTTTCTACCAATCTATGTGACTGTATCCCAAACCTGACTTACTCGACATTTCCTCAAATCAAGACTTTATTGAGACCTTCTAACCTTGACCTTTGATTGATCGAACCCTAACTATATTCATCTAGTAGCCTATCTATCCCTAGTACTGTGTTCCTAAATTATTTACTAGATTCCTGATTAATTTTATTTCATGAGTTAATTTGATCTTCTTCAATTTTTGCATCAATTTGTCACGTCTCGAACTCCCACTTTCTATTCTAGATCATTGGACTCCCTTTACCGTGACTTAGATATTCAGAGTATAATACTAGCTGTTACCTCCCAACAAACTTCACATGTAAGACCTAGACTAGCCTACCTTCATGTAGGTATTCCATGTCCTACAAAAACCCGTCTCCTTGTACTCCATTATCTTGATATAATTTTCTGGTCAAATGGCTAAACTATAACCTCTACCATGATACTAAATTAATTCTTATTTCAATTAGAGATCCACCTTGGCTAAATTCTTTCGACCTGGCATGTGATGGTGTTCTGCTTGAACCCTCAAATACTTAACCTCGTACCTTATCTTGAATGCTTGACCCGATTGGTTAAGAATCTTGGACTATGTATCTTCTTTCATCATTTCCACCCTTACTTATATCTTATGCTATAAATTTATCCTTAAGTTTTACAAGCTTATCCCTTTCGAGCTTGATCATGATATATTTTATTGGGTGCGCACCCTCTAACATATTATCTAATCAGAACCGGCGCATGATGGTCTGATCAACCTATTGCATTTTTGGTTCGCTTTTCATATATTAATCTACGTGGATGGAGACACAGTTAAACTTGCCTTAGAATCTTATCCGCAACAGCCTTGACAATTCTCCTTGGAATTATTTTCATCACCTATGAACCTCGTATTCATATCCAGTTGGATTAAATTTAATCATGACCTGGATCTTCATCATTGGATGCTCGTGCTCATACTTGATTTCATTGATTTCCCATCTTGCCCAATCTCGATTTATCCTAAAATTTATCAACTTAGATCGTGTCAAGACTAAAATCTATTTGTGATTGTTTGTGCCTAAATTTTCAATTTTTTTTTACCATTTTATGGAATAGTAACTTTTAATGATTTCTCACTTACTTGTTAATGACCCATTTTTCATATAGGATGGTAGACGGCCTATAGCCTTGATGATTGTTGTTCCCTTACTTTCCCAATTAGGATACCTTAGATTGCTTGTACGTTTGATACCATAGGACAGTATTGATCTAGAATGACTAGTGCACCTAGATGAGACCACATACTGTTCCATTTAACCTGTCCCCCTGGTACCACTATTTCATCACGATTTTTGGTTCAATTTAGGCCATAGACCTTTCCCACTCTAAATTGTGATCATCGTAGGCACATTACCGTGACTTTTAAATTTGGAGCACAAGACTAGTTGTTTTCTCAAAACTGACTTCACATACCAGACCTAGACATGACATACTACAGCCATGACCTTAGTGTCCCACTCAGGCATACCAGCATATGCTTCATTTGCTTAGTACGATTTTCCTGACCCAAGACTCCATCCTGATTTACCCCATAGAGTTACTTTTGGCTTCGATTTGATTTAAGGACACCCTATGACCTAAAACTGTTAGCCAATTTTTGGACATGACCCAGTATAGGTCTACTACCCATATTTTGCTTGTTGACCTTGTATGTTGCCTAGGTAGTGGCTTCGTCCCTGATTGTTGGAGGTTTGACCTAGGAGGAGTACGACCATCTAAATTTCGAGGACGAAATTATTTTAAGGTGGGTAGACTTGTAACACCCTGTTTTCTAAAATTGGGAATTTTTGAAAATTTATTATTTCTATTATTTATTAGTGGTATTCTAGTCATGGTATGATTTTCTGGTGGTTTTAGTTGAGTTAAACCATTTTCTAAAGTCATGCTAAGTCATGACTTATGACTTTGTGATTTTGGTTAGTATAACTTAGTGTAAACCCTAGTTTTCTCTAACCTAGAAGTTGCCATGACCATGAGAGCTTAGCCATAGGCTTAGAACACCAAATTAGTGATTTTTAGCCTAAAGGGTATTTTGGTAATTTTCTAGGATTTATTTAGAATTATTTGGATATATGTGTTTTTATTATTGTTTAATTGTTGTTAAGTGTCATGTTAGTCCCTAACCTAGTTTAGCACTAATCTAGAGGTTAGCTACTAACCTAGAATGATTAGGGGATAGATATTTACATTGGGTTAAAGTGAGATAAATATCTAGATATTTTACATATGATATTTTGCTTGATTTACTCAAAATATCAAGCCTTTACCATGAAAGTCCTTGCCTTAACCTAGAAGCAAGCCTAGGACACCCCCCCTTGTCTTGGCCGGCCATAGGGCAACCCCCTAGCAGCCACCCTTCTATATAATCTCATTTCATTCATTCATGAAGATTTTACATGAATTTTAATCCTAGAAAAATCCTATTTCTTCAAACCTACACAATTTAAGCAATTTTGATCCAAATAACCTCTAGTCTTTTGCTTTGGGACCCTAGTACACTGAGGAGGCTAAGGGAGGATGGAAATCAAGGATTTGGAAGCATTGGACATCATCAAGTTGAAGGATACACACCCCCTTTTATTTGATTTTCATTGGATTGCACCAATAGGTAAATACTCTCAAACTTAGTTAAAATCCTAGTTTTTCTTCATAATTACATTCATATAGGACTACCTGAACTGTAGGTCAAATTTGGTGGAAATTAGAAGTGTTTTGGTGTCGTATCGGACACGTATCCTATTTGAAATTTAATATATTTTGTGTTCTGTCATAGTGTAAATTACTCACTGTTTCCCAAATGTTTTTGAACCAATTTCTAGCCTAGACCTAGCTAAACCTAACCCCTATACACTGAGCACATTTTGAGCTTGTGTCGTGTCCAAAACTGGACACAAAGCTCTCAGTTTTTCTACTGTCTGGACACTGCACAGTACACAAAATATGTCCTGCTACCTAGACACGTTTTCTCGACACTCACACCACTTCGACACTTGCCATTTGGCATGCACGTAGGGGCATTGACTGACAAGTCGTACCCAAAATTTGGGGTGTGCTCGTGTCGTATCGAGGACACGAGGACACGTGCACTGGTCGTGCACTGATAGTGCACGCACGCACAGAGTCCACTTCGTACGTCTCGTATCGCGCGGACACGACACTTCGACACCTCGTGTTTGCACGAGTGTGTAGCCCATCATGTGGGCTACACGTGGATATGACCACGAGGCCCCACGTGGCTCGTGTCGTGTCCACGAGACACGAGAACCCATGCACGACGCGGTGCAGAACACTGAGTATCAGTCGATTTTCTTCGACTGATACAGAGTTCGTGCCGTGTCCTGAGGACACGTGGACACGAGACAGGCTACCTAAACCCTAGACCAACCCTAGGCGAACCTACCCACACGTGCACGAGACTTCTAGACACGTGTGTCGTGTCCTAGAGCTAAGTGCACGCGTGCACGACGCTGTGACATTGCACAGTGTATCAGTGTTTACCCGTGTACTGTTTTTGAATGTTTAGACACGTGAATCAGTGTCGTGGTGTCGTGTCAGGCACCTAGGATACTAGGGTATCTACGGGGTGTCAGTTACCAACCATTTGTTTCGAGCCTTAGCTTGTTTTAGTGGGAGAATTTGGGATTACCTACTGTCGAGTGCACAGTGCACTTATTCCAGTTTTGGGATTTATTTCCAGATTTTAAGGGTGAATTTCAAATCAATTTTTGATGTGATTTATACATTGTATATATGTATTTTAGTGTGTATATGTGTAGTATATATGTATGTGTGAGTGTGGGTCAAATTTGGGGAGAAATGGTGGTGTATGTGTGTAGTTGTATATATATACATATATATGTATATATGTATCCTCTGTGTGTGTGTGTGTTTGGGCCAGGTTTGGTTCCAGAAAACTGGAACCCTTCCCCCCCTACTGTCCTGTGTTCACTTCCCCTCTCTCTCACTGTCTCACTCTCTCTCTCTCATTCAGTCTCTCTCTCTTTTCCTTTGTCTCTCTCTCTATGTCTCTATATATATAGGTATATATATATATATAAGTTTATATATATATGTATATACATATATGAGATATATGTATATATTGTACTAGTTTACTTAGGTCAATATATATATATATATATGTATGTGGTTGTATTATATATGTTATTCATATATTGGGTATATGGATATTGGGTGGTGGTTAGATAGTGTATATCTATATATATAGATATATATATATATATGACTCCTAGTTATAGGTTTATATGAAAACCCCATCATTAGCCTATGGCCTAGGATTTCCAGCCTATGGTTTGGGGCTAGCCCTAATTGCCCAAAACCCAACTTATTGACCCTTGTTGACTAAGGGTTGACCAAAGTCAACCTTAGGTCAAAGTTGACCTAATTGACCTAGATTTGACTAGGACTAACCTAAAATGACTAGTTTAACTAGTCTGACCTAATTACCTTATTGACTGGTCTTTGTTTGACCTAATTACCTTACTGACTGGTCTTTATTTGACCAATACCTTAGTTGGTCTAAGTTTGACCTAGACTTGACCCAGATTGATCATGTTGACTAGTATTTAACTTGTTTGACCTTGTTTGACTCTATTTGACTTAGTATGACTTCCTGTGACCTAGTTTGACTATTAGAGTTGACCCAGAGTTGACTTTTGACCAGATTGACCTAGAATCATGTAGTATGCATTGTATACTTTATTTTTACCATTATGGATACATTGTGACTTGTATTGCTCTGATTAGGAGCCATACACCTCTCCTCAGACAGTATATCTTCTTCAGACATTCAGTTATCAGGCGAGTACATTCTCTGACCGTTTCATATTTGCCAGGATTTATATTCTTGCTCTAGCTTACTTTACTTGATGCTGACACGATTGTTATCACGGATTGGTACTATATGGATCTTTTCATGAGATGTTATCCCCCTCGGGGGCATCAGGTACTTTTGTCATGTGTGTTTCACTTACATCATGTATCTCATGCTTCTATTTTCATGTATCTTCATGTATCAGCTAGTGACTCATGTACTCTCATGATCATCGAGCCTCCATGAATCTTCATGAATTACTCACGTATCACCCAGTTATGGACTTATCACGAATCTTAACATAACTTGAACGGATCCTTGTGTATTGATTGGGGATAGGGGAGTGGAAATAGTCATGTGGATATTACCCCAGTAGCTATAGTCATGAATCACTTCTAGCTGTAGTCATGAATCTCCTATGCTATTTCACATGTCTATATTTTACTCTGACTCACTAGACACTGCTAGTTCTCTATATATAGTAGATATTTCCTTTACAGCTATCTCTTTTGCTACATGTATCTTCCTTCAGCAGTTCCTGTATTTTACTCTATTGCATGCTTTATATCTCCTTTCATTCTATGCACTGCGTGAGATGTATTGTGCTCGTTCCCGTCCTGATTGGACCTGTTGAAGATATTACAGAGGATGAGGAGGAGGCCCTGGTGTCTACCTATTATGGAGCAGGACTAGATGATACTTATGTTGTGGACCCTCAGCAGGATCCACCTGCAGCTGAGGATGTTGTTCCAGTAGTCTAGACCAGTTTAGCCTAGGCAGTCTTTTCTATATATACATTTTGTCTCACATTCTGAGTTGTATTTTGAGATGAGGAGATGTATAGACTCTTAGACTTATTGTATTATGAGTTGACATTCTGGATGTTATGTATCTTAGACACTTAGTCTTATTTCATCTATGCTATGGTTCTTTTGAGTTACCATTTGTCTATCTATCTATCTTCCATTTCTCTACCTAGATGTGATTGAGTTTGTTTCTGTTGTCACCTCCATTCGGAGAGTATAAACTGTACAGGTACTTTATATTGTTAGATGATCAACCTAGGACAGCGTTCTACCGCCGACACTGCGGGGTAGGCTAGACGTACCCACTTCTCGTGCCCTTACTCTAGGGTGCGGGTCGTGACAAGACCTAACCCTATCAAACCTTTACCCCAAAAGGTTAAGCCCAAACAGGATTATAGGTATGCTTTCTTCTATACTAGAAAACCTAAACCTACCAACCATGCACACCACTCAGCTTTCAACACTCGACATGCACAATGTCATTATTGTGGCCTCATTGGTCATATTTTATCTGCATGTAGAATGAGAAAGCTTGTTGATTTAAATGTTTATGCTTGGATACCAAAAGCTAATAATTCAGGACCCTACAAGAAATGGGTACCAAAAGTTTCATCTGCAAAATGTTTTGTAGGTGGAACATCCTTCACATGCTAGAAGCAAATGGATCCTCGACAGCGGTTGCTCACGGCATATGACCGGTGACGCTACTCTATTTGCAACACTGTCGAAGAAAAAGAAGGAAGGCTATGTCTCCTTCGGTAATAACTTGAAAGGGTATATTATTGGTATCGGTGATGTTGGTAAGTCTTCCTATCTTATGATTAAGGATGTCTGTCTGGTTACCGAGTTGAAACATAATCTACTCAGCATAAGTCACCTAGCTGATCATGGTTATGGAATCAATTTTGGCAAAGACAAATGTACTATAGTTGATAGCTCAACTGATAGTACTATCTTTGAAGGTATCAGGGAAGACAATATATATGTTTTCTATTTGTTAGAAGAAACTAACATTTCAGGTAGATGCTTAATGGCCAAGAGTGATTAGAGTCATCTGTGGCATATGAGACTCGGTCACGCTAATATGGATACGATCTCAAGATTATCCACAAAGAAGCTAATACGCGATTTACCGGACATTACATTCAAGAAGGATTCGATATGCAGCCAATGTGAAAAGAA
This sequence comes from Iris pallida, assembly GCA_029216955.1. NCBI lineage: Eukaryota > Viridiplantae > Streptophyta > Magnoliopsida > Asparagales > Iridaceae > Iris > Iris pallida. The sequence continues at coordinate 30,232,477 of JANAVB010016195.1, read as the reverse complement.
CAAAGCTACCAGATCCACATTCAAGTCAGTAAATGCAGTATGTACTACTAGACCTCTACAATTGCTTCATATGGACTTATTTGGTCCTAGCCGAGTTGCTAGCCTCGGAGGTAAACTTTATGCTTTCGTAATTATAGATGATTTCTCTAGATACACGTGGGTATATTTCTTGACACGCAAGAATAATGTATTATCCGAATTTGTCGCCTTTTGCAAGAAAGTACAGAATGAAAAAGGTTACATGATCTCTCGAATTAGAAGTGATCATGGAGGCGAATTCGAGAATACTGATTTTGAGCAATTTTGTGACACACACAGTTTTGTACACGAGTTCTCCTGCCCTAGGACTCCACAACAAAATAGAGTTGTGGAACGTAAGAACAGAACTCTAACCGAAATGGCCAGAGTAATGTTAAACCAGTTTAGTCTACCCAAATATTTTTGGGCTGAAGCTGTCAATACAGCTTGTTTTGTTCTCAATAGAGTTCTAATTCGACCCAAATCGAAGAAGACTCCATTTGAGTTATGGTTTGATAGAATTCCATCTGTTTCATACTTTAGAATATTTGGTTGTAAATGTTTTATTCTTAATACAAAAGATAATTTGGGAAAATTTGATGAAAAGGCCGATGAAGGTATATTTTTAGGTTATGCGGCCAAAAGCAAAGGATACAGAGTCTTCAACAAACGAACCATGATCATCGAAGAGTCAATCAACGTTACTTTTGATGAACTAAATCAAATGACTATCGATGACAGTGAAGAAGATCTGACTGCATCAAGCTCAACATCAGCTGATCCTCAACCAACCTCTGTACTAGCTGAAACTCCTAGAGAAGATCCAGGAACCAGCTACCTTCAGAACCTACCAAAAAGGTTGAAATTTACAGCTGATCATCCAAAAGAATTGGTAATTGGTGATATTACCAAAGGAGTAAGTACTCGTACATCCAGTAGAGAGATTGTTTCTAGTGTTGCATTTATTTCACAGCTAGAACCCAAAACTATTGATGAAGCATGTAGTGATAGTTTTTGGATAGATGCTATGCAAGAGGAATTAAACCAATTTGAACGGAATCAAGTTTGGTAACTTGTTCCCAGGCCTATTGATCATCCGGTCAATGGCACCCGTTGGGTATTCCCAAATAAACTAAATGAGAATGGTTTAGTGACTCGTAATAAGGCTCGACTCGTAGCTCAAGGATACAATCAAGAAGAAGGTATCGACTACGATGAGACTTATGTCCCAGTCGCGAGATTAGAATCCATTCGCATGTTATGTGCATTTGCATGTTTTCATGATTTCAAACTATTTCAAATGGATGTCAAGAGTGCTTTTTTAAATGGTTTTATAAAAGAAGAAGTTTTTGTAGCACAACCTCTAGGTTTTACGGATTTTAAAAACCCTGATCATGTTTTCAAGTTGAAGAAAGTCTTATACGGTTTAAAACAAGCCCCTCGTGCTTGGTATGATCGTCTAAGCTCTTTTCTACTTGACAACGGTTTTTCAAAAGGCAAGGTTGACACTACACTGTTTATTAAGTCTTTTAATGGCAAACTTCTTTTAATTCAAATCTATGTTGATGATATTATATTTGGATCTACTGATGAATCTCTGTGTTAAGAATTTTCTAAGTGTATGCAGAATGAGTTTGAGATGAGCATGATGGGAGAGCTGAAATTCTTTCTCGGATTGCAAATCAAACAAACTAATAATGGGACATTTTTAAATCAAGCCAAGTACACAAAAGACCTGATAAAGAAGTTTGATCTGGACAATGTCAAACCTATTGGCACTCCAATGGCAACTTCAACAAAGCTTGATTCAGATGAACAAGGCAAGCCAGTCGACACACGTAAGTATTGAGGTATGATTAGTAGTTTATTTTATTTAACTGCTAGTCGTCCAGATATAATGTTTAGTGTTTGCCTGTGTGTACGTTTTCAAGCTAATCCAAAGGAATCACATCTGTCTGCAGTTAAGCGTATCTTTCGATACCTTAAGGGCACTTCTTCTGTTGGCTTGTGGTATCCCAAAACTAAGTCCTTTGACCTTATTGGTTATTCGGATGCAGATTTTGCTGGATGCAAAGTTGATAAAAAAGTACCAGTGGCACATGTCATTTCTTAGGCAAGGCTTTAGTCTCATGGTTTAGTAAAAAGCAAAATTATGTAGCCCTATCAACAATAGAGGCTGAGTACATCGCCGCAGGACGTTGTTGTGCTCAGATTTTGTGGATGAAACAAACCCTAGAAGACTATGATTTATTTTACACACATATTCCTATTTTCTGTGATAACACGAGCACTATTAATTTGACTAAGAATCCAGTATGTCACTCTCGTACTAAACATATCGAGATTCGACATCACTTTCTTAGAGATCATCATCAAAATGGAGATATAAACCTTGTGTACATAGATACTGAAAATTAACTAGCTGACATCTTCACTAAACCTCTAGCAGAAGATCGTTTCAATTATTTACGTCGAGAATTAGGAATTTTGGACGTCAATAATATTAATTAATTTTGTTTTATGATTATATATTATTACGCAAAAACTGTGTTAGAGACAAGCCAATAAAGAGTCTGTCTGTCACCACAACTACGGTTGAAGCGAAGCGGTATTTAAGAGTTCTCCGGTGAACCTCCGCTAGCTGGGACAGTACTCCTACAGCTAATCTGAAATAGTCGCTGTCTAACGACATTTAATCTACAAAATAATATTAATTATGTTAATTGAAGTTGAAATGACTAATCTCTGAATTAAATATTTAAAATGAGACAATGAAAAAGAATGGCAAAAATCAACTATAAAGAACCCTAGGCGAATTCGGCCAGAGCTCTGACCGAATTCAGCCCGAGTTCGGTTGAGGGTGTCAGGTTATATAACAAGAACTCGAGAGCCTTTCTTCCTCATTGCTTCCAAACCACATCACAGCAGCAAGCAGCCGCGCAAGGAGAACGCCAAACCCTAGTTTTTCACCGCCCTCCTTCTTCCAATCCAAGTGGTGAAATCAATCCAAAATTTGGATTCGTGCGGAGTTCGTCGTTCTCTTCGACATACTTTGATTTCGGGAGGTATAACTCCATCTTTGTCCACTTTTCAATTAGTGTATTTTTACTTTAATTTGCACAAATAGCACCCAAATTCAATCCTTCAAAGAGGAAGAAGACGAACCCTAGTGAGGAAGGGTCATCTTCGCATCCGCATACGGATTCCCTCTTCTCGCCGGTCCAAACGAGCGACGGCGCGTTCGACGGATTTTTTTTTCAAACCCTAGACCAAGCCCTACTGTGGTATGGAGACTTCTCCATGAGATCCATATGCACAGGCGCTCCAGTCAAATGGACTGTATTTCCTGATCATCGTTATTTCTTTGAGGCATTAGGGTTACATCTTTTTGTTAAAATCTGCTTCCCTATAGTAACTAATGCCATTAGATTATTTTACTGCAATCTCATATTAAACACTTTTGATGTGAGCACTCGTGTTGGAGGTATTGATATCAATTTCAATGATGACCTCTTAGCGGAGATCCTTGGTATCCCTAACGAAGGTGAACCGCTAGTTGACATCACTGAATTTGATTTCCCTGAAGGCACGACACTCGCCAGTTTCAAAGCGGAACTCTGTGCACCTGATAGAGTACGCTCTGGAAAGTTCAAGGCTAACAACCTGAACTTGTTTAACTATGAATTGCATCGCATCATCTATTCCACTATCCTTCCCAAATCCACTTCAAAGGATGATGGGACTTCTCTTGAGCTGTCCGCCATGTACCACATTCTTAAGGGGATTCTATTTTCTGCCCCTAAGACCATGATTCAGATGATGGGTCATTGTCGTGCAAGAGATAGAAATCTCTCTTACGCGATGATTCTTTCACGCATCTTTCAGCGCTTCGATATCGATCTGTCGACTTGTACTCAGGACCCCGAGCCCAAGTTTTTTCAGTTATCTCATCGTAGCATGACTGCTTCAGTTCCACCTCCTGCTCCTCCTACCGCACCTCCTCCACCACCTCATCAGTATGCCATGACATTTGAGGGCATACATCAGCATTTATCTGCTTTGCACGTCTCGATGACGGACATGGCTCACGAGCATAAGTTCCGCGATGTCACCCGTTATCAGGCGCTTGCAAATTCCTTAGCTGATCTTTGTTTTGCCCAGACTGGTCATTCAGCCGGTTTCATCCCTAGAGATCCAGCTTTCTCTGGTTACCGCTGTGAGGATGAGGCTGTTCATGCCTACTTCCAGCCCGGTAACGCCTATGATTGGTACCGTCCTGATCGTGCTCCACCTCGTGATTTTGTTGGTGAGTTCTATGCTGGCGCCCCTCCTCATCCTTCTGGCGCTGGTACCTCTAGAACTGGTACTTCAGGACATGCTGGTCGAGCTGATGATGATGATGAGGATGATGATGAGGAGATGTGACTATATGATTTTGAGTGATATTTTAGTGTGCACTTGGAAATGCTCCGACATTCCAAGTTATTATCAGTACTTTTTGATTATTATTAGCACTTTCTAGTTTGCTTCAGTACTCTTTTATTTTCATGGACATGTTTATTATGCCTCAGTTTATGGCATTCCAGTTTATTTCAGCACTATGTTTCAGTTTCAGTTTATGATAGCACTATTTCTTATATTGCTTCATTCTTTATAAACTGCCTGTGAAATTACATGCCTGTGATGATTTTTTTTTGACAATACATGCCTGTGATATTTCTCTTTTATTTTATGCCTTATTTCTTTTATATGTGTTTTCTCACTATTTGTTACTTATGCATTGATTGCGGGGGAGCTTTATCTTTTGTAATTATTTTGCTAAGTGACAAAGGGGGAGAAAATTTAAAAGATCTAACATTTTTTTTAGATAATACAGGATATGAACAATTCTACTTTTTGATATTTTGAACAAGCTTAATGTTATATCATTCATAGTATGTCAATTATCAAAATAGGGGAGATTGTTGGCCCATTGGTCATATGGTCAACCTGATTTTAATAATTGATTAAACTCTGTCTAGATATACAAAGCTAGTCGGGACATCTCGGACTCTTGGACATGATCAAGAATGGCTATCCACTGAATTCAAGACTGAAGATCTGTTTGCCTACTCGAGTCTGTAATTCCTTATGCAATGTATTTTTATTTTATTTGAGTCCAGGGATATGTTGTACACCGAGTCGTACTGGCAAATAAGCTACCCTTCAATGAGTTCAAAATGTTTTTTAAAATGACCTCTCAAAAAGGTTTACAAAAAGGTTTTCAAAAATTACCAAAAAGTTTTTTAAAAACCCTAACTAAACCCTGACTAAACCCTGACAGAACTTGGACCGAGTTCGGCCAGAGTTCGGTTGGTGGCCGTTGTGATTTTGAATCCTTGTTACTTGGTCCTCCTGCAGTTGCAGATTTGACCAAGATTTGCTCATAGAGTTCTGCCCGAATTCTGCCCGAATTCTGTCAGAAGTCTGCCTTTGGAATTCCTATAAATAAAGAAGGATTTCGATCATTTCAACTTACTCATTCACTTTCAATCTTCTCTCTATCTAAAGCTTTCAGTCTTCCAAAGAGTTTTCTAGAGCTTTCAATTTCAGATCCCAAGCTAGTTACAATCCTCTAGTCGATTTGCCAGTGCGGTACGGTCTAGAAGTTTCTGAAAGATTGTAATCAGAAGGCTTGATTAAAGAATACCTCTTCACATTTGAAGTTAGACGAGTTCTTCGTATCAAAGCTCGCGTTGTAGAAGTTGCAAGGACTTCGTAAGAAAACTTGAGGTTTTTCCAATAGTGGATTCAACTGGTAGCAAGAGTTCTACCGACTGAATTAGTCCTCAACAGAGGGAAACCAGTTTACATCGCTGTCTTTGCATTTTCTCTCTTAACTCTGTCTTTACTTTATTTCAGTTGTGATTAATATTCTGTGATTGTGCTGCTAACATTTTTTTAATTAGCATTATTCCGCTGCCAACTCTATTCACCCCCCTCTAGAGTATTACGCTTTACTATTTCGTTCGTACATTCTCTACAATACAGGCTTGAGGATGGACATTAACGCTAGTCAAGTCATTATGTCCTATAATGGAACATACTTCGGGAAGGCCTTTTGTAACGAAGGGATGTTCAAACTTCAACTTGTAAGTCCTATGGAGATAGTGAATGCAGTTTCTTCTTCTGGTTATTCACTTGAATTATGGCATGATAGACTAGGATATGTTCCTTGTAAAAGAATAAATAAGATGTCTAGTCTAAGGCTTATCTCCAAATATGGGGGTAAGGAGTTGGAGAAGTGCGAGGTCTGTACGCAGACTAAGATCACAAGAAAATCGTTCAAACGGGTAAACCAAAGTACAGATCTTCTGGAGTTTGTGCACTCAGATATCTGTGACTTCAAATAATTCTCAACAAAGGCCGAAATGAAGTATTTTATTACTTTCATCGACGGCTTCTCAAAGTGCGCGTTAGTTTATCTTCTCAAGTCTAAAGATGAAGCGTTTGAGAAATTTAAGGATTTCAAGCCGGAAGCCGAGCGTCAAACCGGACAATAACTCAAGAGACTCAGAAATGATCGAGGTGGCGAGTACAGGTCTCATGAATTCGCATCGTTCTGCAGAGAACATGGAATAATCAATGAGACAACTGATCCGTACTCTCCTCAATCAAATGGTGTTACAGAAAAAAAAACAACAGAATGTTAACAAAGATGATGAACTTAATGCTATTGACTGCGGGTCTTCTAAATTGCTTTTGGGTGAAGCAGTGCTTACGGCTACGTTCATATTGAAAACAGAGTGTCGTATGCAACTTTGGAAGTCACTCTTCATGAACTCTGGTTCAAGGTCAGACCCAACTTGAATGTCATTCGAGTGTGGGGGTGTCTGGCGTATGTAAAGCTTCCAGATTTGAAGATTTAGAAGCTGGAAACAAGGACTACGAAGATTATATTCATGAGTTACGCTGATAAGAGTAATGCTCGAAGGTTCCTTGATATTGAGTCAAATCATATCATTGAATCTCACGATGCAAAATTCTTTAAAAATAAATTTACAAGGCACAAGAACATTGTTCTCGCAGACATTCCTGAGAACAATATGTGTGTACAGGAAGCTCAAGTTCCTTACGAAGAGGTAGTCCAAGAAGATGTTGTTGCTGCAGAAACAACTGTTGAACCAGAACTTGTATAACCTGTATCTAAGCGAATGAAAAGACAGAAGGACTTTGGAGAGGATTTTGTCACCTATCATATGGAAGCAGATCGCTTACCTATGATGAGGTGATGAAGACTAGATATGCTGTCTTCTGGAAAGAGGCTATTAATGATAAGTACGACTCGATAACCTCTAACAACACATGGGAGTTGGTCGATCTGCCTGAAGGAGCAAAACCAATCGGATGTAAATGGATCTTCAAAAAGAAGATGAAGGCCGATGGAACTGTTGACAAGTTCAAGGTAAGATTAGTTGCCAAGGGATTTTTTCAGAAGCAGGGGATCGATTATTTCGACACATATGCTCCAGTAGTACGGATGACGACCATCAGGATATTGATTGCTCTGAGCGTAATTTATAAGCTGGTAATTCATCATATGGATGTTAAAACCACTTTCTCGAATGGTGAATTGACCGAAGAGATCTACATGCAACAGCCAAAAGGATTCGTCATCAAGGGTCTCGAAGACAAAGCCTATAAGTTGGTGAAATCTTTGTATGGTCTGAAGCAAGCTCCCAAGATGTGGCATAAGAAGTTTGATAAAGTCATAAGATCAAACGGCTACAGGGTCAGCAAGATGGACAAGTGTGTGTACACAAAGTTTACTGATGGGGGAGGAGTTGTCGTTTGTCTCTACATGGATGATATGCTGATCTTGGTACAGATCTAGCAAATGTCGCTGAGACCAAGAAGTTCCTCTCATCTAAGTTCAGCATGAAGGACTTAGGGGAAGTTGATGTTATCCTGGGGATAAAGATCATCCGAACGGAAACTAGAGTGGCATTGTCACAGTCTTATTACATTGAGAAGATGCTCACATGCTATGGGTATCAGGATCTTCCAGGAATCGATATGCCTTATAGGTGTGACAAGAAGCTGAAGCCAAATCCAAGGAAAAGCATCAGACAGTTGGAGTATTCAAGCATCATCGGGAGTTTGATGTATGCAACTACTGCCACAGGGCCTGACATAGCTTTTGTCGTAGGGATGCTGAGTCGGTTCATGAGCAATCCAAGTGTGGAGCACTGGAAAGCTGTGAAGAGGGTTATTGTCATACCCCAGAACCAGAATACTAGAGAGCAGGGGCGAATATAGCCAGCTACGTATAATGAAATGGAATCCACCCCATTATACGGTCACGACTATATAGATATATGAGGGTTTAACTACAATCCATCAGTCTCTTAAGGTCATGAACAAGCCTAGTGTCTCAATCACAAGCAAGTAAGTAAATGTTACAAGATGTAAGATCACCAAATATACAATAGTAAGGCAACCTAAACATTACATATTTAGCTGATCATGAAGCTAGTCGTTACAAAATGTGAAGACTAGCAAGTGTTTTAGTCATACATAATCAATCCTAGGATTTGTCAATCATGTTACAGCCCGTAGGCAGACAAAAATAAGGTATGCAATACGAGCTAACAGGTGCTCGTCGGCTAAACGCCTCAAAAGAATATTTTTACAATAGAGTGGGAGAGCCAAAATAAACCCACTCGTTGCCAGGATTCCTTCTAGTGGTCACCATCTGGCTGGAAGGTCGGTACATCCTCTGGAGTTGCTCCGGTATCTGGCCATACAAAACCAGCTGGGTCAGACCCCAGAAAGAGCAAGTGCCACAAAGGAGACTTCACTTAGGAACTAAAACTTGCAATTAGCACAAGAATATAATTACATAATAAAATACAGTAATTAAGGAAAAGCATGACAAGTGATATACGATGAGATAACCATGGGACTATTCAGATAACCAGGTTACAACACGTAAACCAAACAAGGACGGGGTTGTAACCCTTCGTCTGAACAGAACTTGGTTTCTCTCACCATTTATCTGCAAGATAAATAAGAAATCAGGTCACGTAACAATCTTGTACATGATCAAGATAAGACTAGACTGGTTATGCCTCATCCAACAATCACAGCCAAGCAATAAGTACGGCTTGATACTTTAACTAACTAGGGTTATCACAAGCCTTAGTTACTAGCAATATGCAATGAGATATTCCTCCAGCCACAAGCCCTGCAGCTAATCCAGGTTATCCAGGCGACTTGAATTCATTAAGCAGTTATCAAGAATTGTTAAATGGCTGGGTGTGCAACACATGACAGTGTGCATAGAGTTTGTTTCATGAAGTACCCTACATGACAGTGGGCTGGAAATATGTCCTACTCGACGGCAGGCTATAAGTCCAACAATGGTGGCCGGAATAACGGGATCGCCTGTAACTGGAGAAATCTCTCATGACTACTGTATTATTCTAGTTATTAGCCTTAACCATTTTTAGTAGGTACCCCTGACCGTGGTACTCAGGGGTCCCCATCCTAGACATGATGCAAGACAATACTGGTTCATTTGTACAAGCACAATCGTCCACGGTGTTCAGGTCATTCATTCTATCATGTCATGCTAGCCGTCGCAACAGCATATCGAGATATATCATGTCAGGTTTATCATGTCAAGTATATCATGTCAAGTTCACTGTCAGGAGTGTGCCACGTCGGGCCACTATCAAGTCATGTCATTTGTCAAAAGTGTACCACAATGGGTCACCATCGTGTCAGGGAACACACTTAAATTTAATATAGCACAAGCATACATTTAATAATTAAATATTAGCAGGGGCTGTGGAGGACTCATGCGGCTCAGGATCGGCCAATAATAAGTACTGTTGCCACTGTACAAGAGTTAAATAATTGCACGCACTAAAGCAATAAAGTATTGAGCCTATGCGGCAAACAAATACATACGACTAAGCAATTAATTGTGGCCAAGCAATAAATGGCCATACAATTAATGGGGGGAAGCATATGCGACCAGCAATGGTTAGGCCATATACGGCCAGCTATGAGTGCATATGCGGCCAAAATATTTTTTTATGCGGCTAGCAAATATTTAAGTGGCCAAGCAAATATAAAAGCATGCAAGCTGATGCTTGCATGCATGCATTAAATATAACATGGCATACAGCCAAGATTAATATAAAAGCATGTTGAATAAATGGCCATTGGCCATATGTGGCCAATAATGTTTCCATACAAGCACTTGCTGATGCAAGCAAGATAATAAAGAAAAGCCATGCGACCAACTTTTAACTTGCGGCCAAGCAAAATGGCCATATGCGGCTCGAACACAAAGTGCTTATGTGGCCAGCACAAAGAGGTGCTTATGCGGCCAACACAAAAGTGCATATACGGCTCAACATTGTTTCCATATGCGGCTGACGATTGTCCCCATATGCGGCTAACTAAGGATTCCCATGCGGCCAACTAAGCTTGCATTTGCAAGCAAAAAAATGTTGATGCATTTTACGTAAGCAATTAATAACAATTGCTTGGGCCATGCATGCAAGCATGCGGCCAAGCATTTTAATGCTAAAGCCATAAAATTTAAGGCAAGCAAGTGTTTGCCATTGATTGTAAAAGTACAGAATAATTATTGGAGGACTGAACTTAGACTCACAATACAAACTCGCTTGTACAAAGAAAGCCTAGGGATGAAAACCTAGGTACAGCAATCTAAGTACGATTATTTATTTTAGATTCTGGGGGGTGACGATAGAGGCTCGGGAAAGCGACGGCAGCTCTGCCTTACTCCTTGGACGATCGGGTGCAGCCTTGGCTCTGGAGAAGAAATGCTTGGCGTTGATGAAGAAATGCTCTCCTTGTTCTCTCTGTATACGCTCCTCTGTCCTTTCGATCTCTGTATATTCTTTCTCTGATTCTCTCTGGATCCGGATCGGGGTCTTTTACAAGGGAATGGCACCTTGCTATTTATAAGAGTGGGGGGCATCATTAGAGTTTGCAATGATTGCCCATTCTCAAAAGTCGACGGTCTGGAAATTAATTAATCTGGGCCGTCCATCTTGCATATAATAGATTTAAGTAATTAATGTAATTGCATTAAATCTCTGTGGATAATAAATATCGATTGCCATGAATATTCGCGACTTGTAATGGCCTATCATGTGTCTAATTTGCTCGATTTGATTTGATCTGGGCACTTATTGCAACAAATCTGATTAGGATTTATTAACACCCATAATTTCAGGAAGATAAGACTGCCACGTATCTCAATCATCATGAAAAGTACTACATATCACCACTGGGTTATCTTGGCAGAGCCGCAGATGAGTGGGCCGCATGAGGCTAAATGGCCGTATGAAGATGGGCAGCCGCATGGGGATGAACAGCCGCATGAAGATGGGCAGCCGTATGGGAGTGGGCAGTCGCATGCTGATAGGCGGCCGCATGAGAGTGGGCAGCCGCATGCTGATGGGCGGCCACATAAGGGATACAGTCGTATGCTGATGGGCGGCCGCATAAAGGATACAGCCGCATGCTGATGGGCGGCCGTAGCCACATGCCTCAGGATTAGATAGATTTTGCCAGCTGTGAGAAGATTTTCTCCTCTTTCCTAGGGACGTACTATTACGTCAGTCATTATTCTGCCTTTTTGTCAGAGCTGTCATTTGTCAGAGCTGTCAGCCTTCAGGGCATTAAATGCAGCAAAAGACGAAGGAAAGAGCTGTTGAGGGCCACGTAGCTCCTCTCTGGGCCGCATGGAATTATTCGAGCCGCATAGACTCTTGAACCGCATGGATCCCTGAGCCGCATGGGCTCACTGAGCCGCATGGGGATCCTTGGCCACATGAACCTTTCTTTATTCTTTTCCATGCTTCTACAAGACCCCCTTCAAAGTTTTCAATTTGCAAAATTGAAATACTTTGAATAAGAAGCATGACTATGTATAAACTCCTCTGGCCGCATAGGATGTTCTGGCCGCATGGGTATCTCAGCCGCATAGCCCCCTCAGCCGCATGGCCATATGAGCCGCATGGTCGTTTCAACCGCATGGCCATCTGAGCCACATGGCCATCTGAACCGCATGGGCTCCTTGCCACGTCTTCATGCCATATGTGCAAATATTTTGCATTGATTACCTTTGATTTGCTGTCAGATTCAAGGCCGCTTTTTGGGGCAGGATCCCTAGAGTTTAGCCTTAAATAATCAGATCGCCTTGATAACCGAAGAGTCAGTTATACTGCACATGAATCGATGCGTCGGTCCATTGGAGTTCTGTCTATAAATAGCAGGGTGTTTAGAAAGAAGACTTTCTTTTACTTTCTGCTATTGCCCTAGCTCTCTTGTCTTCCTCCTCCTTCTCTGATCATAGTAATGGCTCCCAAGAAGACTGTTGCGGCAAAAAAGGCAGTGTCTTCATCGGCGGCGATGGGTAAGAAAGCTGCTTCTGCGGCGACGAATGTGGCAGCTTCTCCGCCAGCTGACGTGCCCGTAGCTCACCCCGATGTCCACCCCTCTATCGATGTTAAGGACTTTTGCGTGAGTTTGGAACCCTAACTGTCATGGCTACATCGCATATTTTATGCACGAGCCATCATCTTCATGTGCGCCGCATGTATATCTCATGGTCAAGCCGTGAGCCGCATGAGAATCATTGCTGTGGCCGCATACGCACTTCGTCAACGAAGCCGCATAGGCTGCGCTGAGCCGCATAGACTCGTACAAATTTGTTTGTCATGTGAACAGCATGAACTGATCCGAACTCTGAGAGCCATATGAGAGCACTGCCGCATGAACCTTCGCTGAACGGAGCCGCATAAGTGTTTTTTTGAGTTGAGTCGCATGAGGCTCCATTAAGTTGGAGTCGCATAAGCTCGAAAATACCCATCGGTTCTCTTTGTCCATATTTTTTGACTTATTTTCTTTTGTCTTCTTTTTTCTATGAATTTCCCAGTTAACGCTGTGGGGGAACCTCTAGTGGGTCGTGCTCAGGCCGCTATGGGCTATAGATACGATCAGATAGTTCAGTATGTGGCGGACCAGCTTCCTAGTGAAGAGCCTTTGACGAGGATAAATGCCCTCAAGTACCAACCCTTCCACTTCCTATGTGCCATGATGAATTCGAGAAAATTGGAAGGAGAATACCTAAAGCCTGCATTCTTCTTTGGAGACGCTTTGACTGTGAAGAACAGTCAAGTTCTGGATATATCGGAGAACTGGAGCTTCATTTCTAACGGGATTGCGATCCGCATCCCTCAAATGGAGCGTTAATTTCCAGTATTTTGGTTCAATATGTTCCCGCTGGACAGGAAGATGAAAGAGTCTTTGACTCCTACCCGAAACAGGATATTTGTGGGCGACATCCATTACAATAACAGCATGAAGTCAGTGTGTGCGGGCAAGGTGCATGCCAGCCGTTATGTAATGGGATTGGCCCCCGGTGCTTTCTTGAATGTGCCAGGTCCAAATTTTACGTTTTCTTCAGCCGATACTTTCCTGAACCAACTTGCTCGGAAAGGCTCCTATCCAATCGGCCGGTTGGCACTCCTAAGTTGGATACACCCCATCCCCTCATGGATGAATCTATCTATGTGGATCTCATGAAAGTATGAGACTTTTCTGCGTGAAATTGGTCTTTATCACGCCATTCGGGGCACCAGCCACGGCTTACCTGTAAATAAGAAATTACTTATGGCTTTGCTGGAGATGTACAACTGCCATACGGGAACCTTCTATATCCTGTAGAGGAAATGGGACTTGCACTCCATGAGATGCACGCGATTTCCAAACTTCCTTGGGGGGATAAAGCTTTTGAAGTATACACTCCTACGAATGAGGAGTTCGAAGAGCTGGAAGAACGGTATCCGGGCTTCCTGGCTACTTATCAGAAAATACTGTGCCACTATAGTACATGCCAGCAGATAGCCAAGAAGGAAAGCAGCTCGAAAGGGAATGCTCCCCATACTAAGGACTGGGTGAGCTATCTCTTTTCGACGGGAGCCTCAGCCCGAGTTACTTCTCGAAGTCCTCAATCCCGGGAAGCGGTTCAGGCTTTGATGTCGTCGACAAAGAGGGTGGCCTCCACCAGCGACAGATTTGGGAGCCAGACCGACTCTTTTGGTTATTTTTATCAGGATACCCAAGAGCTGTCAGAGAAGGCGCTCCTAGTAGGATTTTTGATGGTATGGCTGCAGAATTATGTAGTCTCAGGAGGAGCTGGTTCTATTGAAAGGATCAGCCATATTTTTATTCTCCCCGCTGTGAAGCTAGTTTTTAGAGTGAAACTAGCTCTTCTCATGGCCATGGTGTGCAGCATACACTGTGGCCTCCGTACTTTTACGTCCAAGGTCATCGCCCACGAGGTGACAAAAGACTTTAAAAGGACTGAGCTGCCCTATCATTATCTGATGGGGCGGCTATTAATGCACTACCGGTCATTGATGAGATCGGGTTCTGAAGATGGCGTGATTGCTGATGACGCTTTTATCTTCCGTTATTACAACGAGCCTTGGGAGTATAATACCATGCGTGCCTGTCGGATGGCGCTGGCAAGAGCAGATAGGTACAACTTTTTCGTATCCGTCCCTCGTTTCACTACTGAGAAAACAGCGGACGTACATCTCGACGGTATTGGTCCTCCTCAACTTCTAGACGGCCAGATGCTTTTGTGGTTGCGTAACATCCGCCCCACCCACTTGGTATACCGCAATCGTAATGCTGTCTTCCTGGAACCTTACCTGCCCAGCAGGTTTACTCGTCAGTTTGGGTACAGCCAACTTTTTCTGGACAGTCCCAGTTCTTGTCTGGGTTTTGAAGGTAGCCTTCTTGACGGCATTAGGGCCTGGCATTACTATGATACATTTCATACCCGTGCCACTTTCTCGGTTCCTGCCATTGAGGCGTCGGTAGATATTTTGTACATGGCGGCCTTGTACTATGTCATGGCGAACAAGCTCCCCATTGGTTTTAGCCCGGGTACCAGTTTTATTGTTGGTACTGGCTTGGACGAGAAGCCCCCAAGGGGCCAAGACGAGGAAGAAGAAGAAGAATAGAGTCAAAGTGCCAGACTCAGACTCCACCACTGCGGATGATGAGGACGAGGAGCGTGATGCAGATGACTCTTACTTCCCGGTGGAAGATGTTGGGACGGATCAGCCACCTATTTCATTAAATGAGATGGCGGCGGATCAGCCACCCGTCGCACCTGGTTCTATACAAAAGCGTAGCAGACAAATTTCCCCTGTTGGCGGTATTCCTCACTCCCGAAAGTTGGCTGCGACCAGACATCGCAGGCTAACTATAAGGGAGAGAAGCGAAGAGGTCGACTCCGCTTCGGAGGTAAAGCGAATTACTACCATTTTTATTCAGTTCTTCGTTTCTTCCAGTTTTGATCTTTAATCATTTTCCTTCCCTCCCGTAGGTGTCAGAAGAAAAGGAATCTCAAGTTACCGAGGTCATGACTCAAGATGACGGGGGTTCCGATAGACCTGTCCCCGAAATTACTAAATTTTATCAAGATGATGTTGATCGAGTCGTACCTCCCCCTGGGGTGGCTGGGACAGAAGAGCCAGCAGAATTTAACTTGGAGGTCGCGGGTGAGGAGACTACGTCAACTGCGAGCGAGTTACAGCCTCCATGCTCCTCCCTGGTAAGATAAGACAAATTTTAACTTGCAAGGAGGTCTATATGCTCTATCATCACATCCTTCGGGTTACGTCGATTGATGGTTCCTCTGGACATACAGGTCCTGCCTCTCCAGTGTCGATGATGGACATTGTTGAGACAGGCTCTACCGAAGGGGCATTGGCAGAGAGGAGCGTACCTCCTCCCCTTCTGGTTTGTCTTGAGGGGCCTCCCGCTGTCTCGAGTTTGGAAAGTCAAGTGGTGGGACAGCCGGGATAGTGGACAATGGTCCTTGCATCTTCTTCTGCTCAGGTGGCTCCGAGAGTCGACCTCTCTGCCCTGCCAAGTGTCCAGGCTCTTCGAGTGGCGGAGGAAGAGTTAGCCGCTATCCGTGCATCGTTTCGCTCAGAATTTGTCCTTTTGGTGGCAAGTTCTAGTGTACCTCCTTCGACGTTGTCGGCCACGCTTCCTTTGACGTCGTCCTCTACAGAGGTTCTGGGCGAAACGTTACAGGATGAGGTTGACAGCTTTTATCGTCATTGAAGAGGGGGATAGCGGCTGATGTGGAAAGAGGGACCTCTTTTGTCTTGGCCCGGTAATGTGCCCAGGGTTAATTTGATATCCTTAAGACTCTTCCTGGTGGGGCAGGGGTAGCCGCGCTTCTTGAGGCGAAATTGCTAGAGGCTGATCAGCTGGTGGCCCAGCTTCAGGTGCTACGGCAGGCTGATCTGTCTGCTGCTATAGATCAGGAATGCAGTTTTCTCACAGCTGCTGTAGAGAGGATAAGAGCTGCTCAGGATAAGACCAGGCCGGCCATATTGAAGGACCTCCGCGATCTGTCTGATCGATATGATCAGTTGAGCCACGAGAGTTAAGATGTTACGGCTCGGGAAGCGACTGCCTCCCATGGGATCATTGACACGCGGGAGCAGATCCTTGATCTTTAGAGAAAGTTAACTTTCCTGGAGTCTGAGCTTGAGGCTGCCCGTACCGAAAGGAGGCTAATTATCCAGGAGGCTGACAGAGTGAATCGAGCTTCGGCTGGTCTGGAAATTGCCCTGAAGGAGTTAGAGGACGACTGGCAGGCACACATGGACTTGGATAATGCGGAGCATTTTTCCCAGGAAGCGAAGCGCCGAGCTAAACAGCGGCTTGATCAGGGGACCACCTTGGTGAAGAACCGTCTCTTGGAATTATGTAATGCCGAACCATAGACGCCCTTTTTCTCTTTTTTTTGTTTTCGTTCTTTTCCTTTGTTTAAATGGGACATTGTCCCTAGAACATGTAGTACTTATTGCCTTCCAAATAAAAGAGTATGCTTTATTCTACCCTTTATTTGTACTGCCTGTTGTGTTTGTGGTGTTATGGTGGCGTTTGCCCCGCATGGGGGCTTGTTTGTGGACCTGTTACCCCTGGCATACCTGGGTTTTAGGTACGGATAACAAGTTTGATGGGGATACCTAGAACAATCCCACAGCAAGGTGGTATGGATGCTCCTGGTATCGGAAGAAAGAATGCCATGGAGCAGCTGGGCTCCCAGGGGATGATGAGGAATGATGTGCATGTACTAGGAAAATTAGCACAGCATTTGTAGTCAACAGAGGACTTTTGTGGGCCTATTATCCTTGGCGTACCCTGGCTTAGGATACGGATAATAGGATGAAAGGGAACCAACATACTTACTCAGAGGTAATGAGGACATGGCAAGTATGGGGGTTTTACCGCGGAGTCTTCCTACTCAGAAGTAATGAGGACATGGCAGGAGTGGACTCAACGGAGGATATTTGTGGACCTATAGAAGATATTTGTAGACCTATAGAGGACATTTGTGGGCCTATTATCCTTGGTGTACCTTAGTTTTAGGTACGGATAACAAGTTTGATGGGGATACCTAGAACAATTCCACGGCAAGGTGATCATGGACGTTCCGGGTATCAGGAGAGAGAATGCCATGGAGTAGCTGGGCTCCCGGGGCATGATAAGAAATGATGGGCCTGTACTAAGAAACTTAGCAAAGGACATTTGTGGGCCTACTGTCCTTGGCGTACCCTGGCTTAGGATACGGATAATAGGATAAAAGGAAACCAACATACTTACTCAGAGGTAATGAGGACATGGCAAGTATGGGGGTTTTACCGTGGAGTCTTCCTACTCAGAGGTAATGAGGACATGGTAGGAGTAGACTCAACGGAGGATATTTGTGGACCTATTATCCTTGGCGTACCCTGGGGTTTGTTTTTTTGGTACGGATAATAAGTCGAGAGAGGACCAACATATTTACTCAGAGGTAATAAGAACATGGCAAATATGAGGGTTTCTTCGATGGAGCCTTCCTACTCAGAGGTAATGAGGACATGGCAGGAGTGGGCTCCATGAAGGGGTACATAGAACGACTCAGAGGTAAAGACGACATGGAAGTTCTATGTAGAGGGGTGATTTGTTTTCGTCAGAAGTGAAACAACTCAGAGGTAACATCGACGTGGTCGTTTTGGAAATTTTGTGGATCCGTTACTCTTTTTGTGCACTGAGAGTGCGGGTAGTGGATCATGAAGAAGGAGCTCTTTCAGAGAAATAAGTTCAGAGGTATGATCATACATGACTTACTACCTAAAAGAGTGACCGAAATGTGAGTTCAGAGGCACCTGCGGGTACATAACTCGATAATCTGGGAGAGTTGGAATGTGAGTTCAGTGGTACCGGCGGGTACATGACTCGATAATCTGGAATTTGGAAATGTGAGTTCAGCGGTACCGGCGGGTACATGACTCGATAATCTGGAAAATATCGTTTAGACATAATATTTCTTCAGGAACTTGCCATTGACGGGCAGCATGAGCAAGTCTCCATTTTGTTTTACGATGCGGTAAGCACCGTTGGAGAATACAGCCTCAATGATAAATGGACCTTCCCATTTTGGCTGGAACTTATCGGCGGTCTTGTGAGTCATGACCATCGGCCTTCGAACTGCCAGAACGAGATCGCCCACTTGGAATGTTCTGATTTTAACCTTCTTGTTGAAGGCTCCAGAGATGCTTGCTTGGTATAGCTCGATTCGTTGCTGAGCCAAGAGGCACTTTTTATCTAAGGCCTCCAACTCTTGTAGTCGGCGACGGTAATTACCGTCCGTCGTCAATTGGTAGGTGAGAACGACACGGAGCGAGGGGATTTGAGTCTCCAATGGGAGAACTGCCTCACTCCCGTACACCAGGGAGAATGGTGTATTTCCAGTGGCCGTTCGAACTGTAGTACGGTACGCCCATAAGCATTCACCAAGCTTCTCGTTCCAGTCGCATTTATTAGACGACACGAACTTCTTGAGTAACTTGATGATGGTTTTATTGAATGCTTCTGCCAACCCATTCGCTGTCAAATTGTATGGCGTCGAAGCAATATTCTGGATGTGGTGCTTGTCGCAGAACCGATAGAAGGCGTAGCTTGCAAACTGTGGACCATTATCGTGGATGATCCTTCGGGGCAGTCCAAAATAATAGATAACGTGATGCTTGAGGAAGCTGATCACGTTTGAAGTTTTGACTTCTGCAAACGGAACAGCTTTCGCCCATTTGGAGAAGTAATCCGTGATTGCGAGTATGAAGCGATGTCCTCGGGAGGAAGGTGGAGTAATCGGACCGATGATATCCATTCCCCATGCTTTGAATGGCCAGGACGCTACCGTCAGATGTAAAAATTTGAATGGTTGGTGGATAAAGTCCGCGTGGACTTGGCGAGCTTTGCACTTTCTTGCATAGTCTATCACATCTGCTACCATCATGGGCCAATAGTAGCCCATTCGGCGAAGATGATCTTACAATTTTGGGCCAGGATGATGAGCCCCGCAGACACCGTCATGAGCTTCGCGTACGGCTTCTTTGGCTTCTGTGTTTGACAGACATCGAAGCAATAATCAATCGTAGGATCGACGATACAGCATTTTCGTCTCTGTATCGTAGAAGAATCTAAGAGAACGCCTTTTGATGGAGGTGGCTTCCTTTGGATTCTCGGGCAGGATGTCGTAAACTACGAAGTCAATGAATGGTTGTCTCCAGTCTGGCACTTCGTTGATCGTCTGAGCGGAATAACTCGCCATGAATTGAACTTTGTTCTTGGGACAAACCAGTTCATGGACTATCACATCTATCGATTGATGAGTATGATTTGGCACTGCTAGAAAAGCGGCAAGGCCTACTAAGGCATCGGCTTCAATGTTTTGGAGTCTGGGAACGTGTTCGATGAAGAACCCCTCGAACGACGAGATGATGTTGATCGCTATTTGGTGATAGGGGATCATGTCTTCATGGCGGACTTCGTATGAACCACGGATCTGATTGACGATTAACTGTGAATCGCCGTATGCTTCAAGATATTCTACCCCCATCTCTCTTGCAAGTTGGAGGCCAATGACCAAAGCGTTGTACTCGACCACATTGTTAGAGCAGGGTTCTGTGAGGGAGTAAGCGCGATTAATCACCAATCCGAAAGGAGAAACCAGCACCACCCCGACTCCGACGACGATGTTGCCCTTAGGTCCGGTCCTTGAGGTGCCGTCGAAGAACATTCGCCATATATCATCGTGATAAGTTGCATGCGAGTCGGCGACCTCATCTGGGATTCCTTCATATATTCTGGAGGACTCCGAGCCTGGGTGGGCTGCTAAAAAGTCTGCCAGAGCTTGACCTTTAACAGCCTTTTGCGGGACGAAGATCATATGGTAGGGGACAGTAATATTGCCCATGTAGCGAGGCGACAGCTGATGGCCCCTAGCTTAGTCATGAGGACCTTGAGAGGGTTGACTCGTGAGATCACATGTATGGTTTGTCCTGTGACATAGTACCGCATCTTTTGAATGGCGAACACCAGGGCGAGGCATTCCTTCTCTACGGCGGTATATCGGTGCTCTGGCCCGATCATCATTCGACTGAGATAATATATAGCTTTTTCATGGCCTGTATCGTTGTTTTGTGCCAGCAGAGCGCCGAGGGAATGCTCCATTGCTCGTACATAGAGCAGAAATGGTTTTCCAGCAACCGGGGCCACCAGGACTGGAGGGTTCGACAAATATTCTTTGATGCTGTCGAAGGCACGCTGACATTCTTCGTCCCATACGAATGAGACGCCCTTCTTCATGAGATGGGTGAATGGTTGACAACGCCCGAAGAGGTTGGAAATGAACCTCCTGATTTAAGCTAACCTCCCTTGGAGGCCTCGAAGTTCTCGGAGATTTCTCGGGGGACCCATTTCCATGATTGCCTTCGTCTTCTCTAGATCTACGTGGATTCCCTGGGCGGTAATAATAAAACCCAAGAATTTTTCGCTGGATACGCCCAAGAAGGATTTTATGGGATTAATCTTCAGGTTATGTGCTCGCATCAGGTCGAATACCGTCCCCAGATCCTGGAGATGGTCATCCTTACAGCGACTCTTGACGGCGATGTCATCAACATAGCACTCCACGGTCTTGTGCAAGTGATCCCTGAAGATGATATTCATGGCTCTTTGATATGTGGCGCCAAGCGTCGTTGTTGTTGTTTGACTGGCTTTGCATCTGGTCGAATGTTGAGCTTGTGAAGGACAACCTCGGAGTTTAGTCCTGGCATGTCTTCATAGCTCCAGGCGAACACATCAATGTATTCTTTGACGAGTTCCAGTAGCGATTCTCGCTCCTCGTCTGTCAGGCTTTTACTAACGAAGATTGGTCTTGGAGAAGATTCGTTGCCGAGGTTGACCTGTATAACCTCATCCTCAGTAGGCGGTTCTCTCTTTTCGAACCGCTTTTCCCATTATGCATCCAGTTGTTGGGCCCACGGCTCTAACTCGAGGATTTCAGGAATATCTTTATCTTCTTCGTAAGCGTCGGCAAATGCCATGTTGACTGATAGGACTTGTCTGAATACGTCTCCGATGCTGGCATCCGAATCAGAAGTTGGTGATCCGGTTGAATGTGAATGCCATTCGCATTCGTCATCTGAACTTTCAGGGGTCATTGCGGGCGTAACATACCCTAATCTACATCGGTTCTTGCTGTAGTAGTCCCGTGGTTTGCCAGCCGGGACTGGTGGCTTTAAAGGTAATCGTCGCCCAGTGTCGTAGTTCAAGCCTGGCGTAGTCTCCAGATCATACCCCTATTTTTGTATGAGGTATTTGGATTGGGGGCTATAAAGATACAGAGGCAGTCTTCCGGCATCTGATTCGAGATCGACCTTCTCTATGGCGAAGGGTTATGGGTCGTCCTTCTGGCCGAAGATGATTGGATGGTCCCCTCCCTCGATTATATGGTAAACGTCTTCCACTGGAGTAAGCTGGTTTGCGGTGTAAACATTTGTCACCTGTGTGTGTAGGTGAGTGCCTATACCGTGTTCCATAGCATACATTGTACAAAGCTTATTAAGCTCGAAGTAGTTCAAAGATAGACCTTTATTGATGAAGTAAGGTATCTTTTCTAGCGGGATTACATCGTCCACGGAGGAAACATCGGTGTGGACAGCCACATACTTGGCTAGCTCCGGTTCTTCTTCGGCCACCCCCTGTATAAATGAAGACTGAGAGGATGACCTGGGCAGCTTGATCGTCAGGGGTTCTGCTGGTGGAGCAAAACGTGGAGTCGTTGGCAAACTAGCGACCCCCAGTTTGGTACTCGATGCTGGGCGGGGAGTTGTTGGCTCGCTAGATGCCCCAGACTTTGCATCGGGGTGACGATTTTTCTTGGGAAGGCGTATCGTCATTGGCTTGTCGGAGGGGTTGAGCTTCTCCATTTGTTGTTGGCCGACTCTTGGCAGTCTGATTGTCAGTGGCTCCTTTGTGAGTCTTGGCACTTGGCCAGACCTTGGCAGCCGGATTATCATTTGCTCTTCTTGTGCCGAGAGGCTGATTGCGTCCTTACGCAGAGTGGCTGTAAGGGGTGCAGACTTGCCAGGTTTGCGAGCTTGGAGGTGGATTGCCAGAGGTTCTTCTGATCGTGTAGCTGTCTCGGTACGAGCTTGCACATCTCCTTCACCAAGGTGCCTCTTCGACTTTTCGTATAGGCAGGAGTCTGAGTAGTAGGATTCGACCCCTTTGAACGGATCGATGTCGGCAAATTCTGTCCCCACGAAGCCGTGTTTGTCGACATACTTGAAGCATTGGTGCAGTGTGGAAGGCACGATCATGTAATTATGTATCCAAGGGTGCCCCAAGAGGATGTTGTAGGAAGTGTCCACGTCTATGACATAAAAGGTTACTTCTGACTGGAGATCGCCAATTTGGCACTTCAAGCGAATCTTTTCGATCGGGTAGCTCCTGCCCGAATTGAAACCGCTGATGGCGGTGCTTGTTGGCGTCAGGCGATGCATAGGAATGTGAAGATGATGTAACAGACCCTTCGGGATGATGCTTATGGAAGAACCATGATCAATGTGCATTCGGTCCACCTTTACGTCGTCGATGTATCCAGTATAATATAACGGTCGATCGTACAGGTTGGTTTTGATGAGCATATCCTACGGAGTGAAGACAATGTTGGGCATCGCTCCCATGCAAGCGCTGTCTTGGATATCTGCAGGCGGGCTCTCTTCCGTGAGGTTGACCTGAGCCTGATAGGCGTCAACATTCTGGAGTGCATCGCTCAAAGCCGCGCGAACATCCTTTGAGAGTCTCAGGAGCTCGTATAATGACAATTTGGCCGGTGTGTTGGCCAATTGCGCCAAGATGTCGAAGTTGTAGGGCCTCTCCAGCCCCTACGGTGCCTCTTTTCGGAGGGATTTGTCAAAGCGAGTCTCCTTCGGCCTAGGCTTGTCGAACGTGGAAGGCTGAGAAGGTCCCGGAGCGTCAGCAGTAGCTGGCTGATGATCTTCAGCCGAGTTATCAGTCGCAGGTTAGGATTGTGCCCCAGACTGAGTGACGACAGCTGTGGCTTCTTCGATATCTACCGAGATTGTGCGGCAGGATCTGACTTTTCCACTCTTCTTCTTGCGAATGGAAGGTGGTGTGGATTGAGTCACCTCGAGTACCAGGTCCGGATGGACCCACGTGACCTCCCCCCGTGATGTGTTAAGGGGTACTAGACCAGCAGCCTGATCCCGGGGAGGTGGAAGATTAGCAATTTCTATTGTTGCCAGAGGGATGGGTACCACACCGCCTTGAGTTTCTGTTGGAGGGAAGCTGCCAAATTATATTGACACCATATTGGCTGCCACGATTACCTCTTCGAAATCAATGGCCAGAGCGTTCGAATCGATGAGATGTTGGATGTACCATTTCAATTGGTAGCAGTCGTGTGTAGCATGGTGGACGTAGCGGTGGTAATGGCTGTCACGACTCGCACCCGTTTTTTTTTAAACGGATACGAGACGTGTCCAAGCCAGCCTACGCCGCAGTGTCGGCGGTAGAACGCTATCACGGCCATGAAGATCAAAATCACAAATAATACTCATTCACAAAATTAATTTAATTTACAATGATCACAAGTTTTAAATTTTCAGAAAAATATAAACTTGTACAAATATTGAATGACCATAACTCAACTATCTAACTAGTCTCTTAGGCTTTTGTCTGCAAGTATTCCCGTCACTCCCCAAGCTAAGTGAATCCACGGCTAACCTGAAAATGTTGGTTTCCAGTCAGGAATGGAACGAGCACAATTCACTAAATGCAATTTCAAATAAAGAAAATAACTATAAGACAAAGGTTAGACGTCAATCATGAGTTTGAAAATAAACAGGAAATACAGAAGACCAATAGTAAATAAATAGACACCAAATACTTTCCCCAACTGTTAGAAGTACCTTTGATATGTGATCGGTCTCGGGACAATTATGCGACACGGTCTACACGGTCTAAATTTACACGGTCTACAGTTACACGATCTACAATTACACGGTCTACAATTACAAGGTCTACAAAAAATATTGCAGTAAGGAAACACTGTCTACAAAATAATAATCATAATCTACACAGTTTAAATGTAATAATAATCACGGTCTACACTGTCTACTTTGTAATAAATAAATCACTGTCTACACTGTCTACAAGAAATAAATGTAACACGGTCTACACGGTCTAAGGTCAGATCACACACCCTTGGTACTTCTCATTCCCGACTCAACAATTTATAATAGAAAATAATCACATAACCAATGGCCAACCAATAAAATATAAAATCAATATCGAAATGCAGACAATAAACTGTACTCGCATGTGGTCCTTTGCTGGTGAAACCGACAATAATATACCACTCAATGAGCCACAATCAGTCAACACATGTAGAAGTCTCCAGATGCTGAAATAAACAGTACCAACATTCTCAGAATAGTCAAATTAGCTAGGATTGCCTGTCCTTAAGTCCAATTCTGGACACAGGGGCAAAACGGTAATTTCGGGCAAAAATGATATCCGCCGTTAGACCCGCTTTGCACCGAAAAGTGTGCCAGAGTCAATGGTCTCTAAATTCGTCAAACTACATGTCTACAGATCCGGTTTTCCGATACGAACCCAACCGTATGTCCAGAGTTGCATTCCGGTGGGCCGTGCACAAAATCGCCCGTTGAGTGGGACCGTGGGGCCCGTAAAACGGTGATTTTACCAACTGTCTCAAAATCGGACCAAACTTGGCATACAGGACCAAAAAAATGATACGGTCCTGCTGGTGTAAGTTTCGTCCCGATCTGACGAGCGTGCACAAAGTAATTAAGAAATTTGCAAAGTGCACGATACGGTAAATTTCGACGGATACGCATCAAATTCGTCGCGCACACGCGACCAATTTAAATTTCGTCAAAGCCCACACGACCACGAAACTGTTACGCAGCTTTCGATGCTTACGGTGCACGACCACGTCGCCCGAATTGGCGAGACGCACGTCGTATCGAGAGAATTTCTAAATTTTCTAATATTTTAAAACAGGTTTTTCGCCAATTTGAAAATCCGATTTATCGACGCACAGTCGACGAAATCTAATTCTACAAAAAGGGAATCGAAGCCCTATAGGTTGTCTAGGACTGCCTTCAATTAGGTTTTCCAGTTGACTGTCGGTTTGACAGAAATCTGACTTCGAATATGGGGTTTGTAACTATTAGGCTGTTCGTTCCCGAGCAGATTTTTTACCAATTTTGGTTTCGATTTGCGACGCGAATACCATAAACCAATTAGATCTATTTGAATGAAATTATAGAAGGTTATATTGGATTTGTACCTGTGGAATTCGTTCGAGAAACGGATGATCGGGTCAGCGGGAATCTTTATGCGAAGTGAGGCTCCCCGCGGCTTTGTTCTGCTGTCAACCTTGCGCCTGTGCGCGCACGGTCGGAATCCCGCGCCTGGCCGGCACGCTCGCGGCGGCGCGGGGTCGCCGGGGGCCGCCCAGGTTGCTGGAATGGCGTGACGTAGGTTAGGGTTTCGACTTCTCTCGTTTTTCTTTTCTCGGTTCGGTTTCCTTCGACAGGCGTTTATATATAAACGAAGTTGGGCTCGGGTTCAATGGGTTAATGGCTCGGGTGTTATTCCTTCATGGGTCTGTGGGATTTTGAGTCCACTGTTCCCATAAGGGAACAGTGCTGATTCATTTTATTTTTTTTCCTATTGATTTGTTATTTTATAAAAACCTCATATATAAATCTTTATATACCCACACCTATATATATATATATATATATATATATATATATATATATATATATATATATATATATATACATATGTATGTATATTTATACCCATGAACACTTATATATTTATATATTTATATATTTATACATGTACATATGTGCGTATATTTATATATTCATACATACATACATACCTATATGCATACATACCCATGAATATATTATCTATACGTATATATTTATTTATCTATGTATATATTTATTTACTTATATAGTATTTCCATAAGTCTAAATAAGACCTCTATATTATCTATTCCTAATGACTATATAATAATATTTATTTGACAAAAATTTAATATAACCTTTAATAATAAAATATTATTATATAATAATAACCTCAATAATATTCATCAATAAAACAGTAATAATAATAGTAAAATAACGAAATAAAATATCCGATAGTCGGCAATGTATCTTCTTAAAATATGCCTACATGGAATCTTTGTGTACACTGGATGCCTACATGGGCTTGGGCTCAGTTTGGGTTAAAAATGGTATAACCGACTTCCCTAAAACTTACTAATATAAATAATAAATAAATAAACCTTCGGTAAGGGTTAAGTCGTACCTTGGCCTGGTTTTTCTATTTAAGACACACTCATGGCTGAGCCTTCCCTACCAGGGCTAATACTCTAGTCAAAGCATGCCATTGTACTATCCGTGCTACGATTTCTAGTCACCTTGTACCCCAAAGCTCCATCTTGGCTAAAATCATCTACCGTAATAATTAATTAAATAATTATTTATAAAATCTAAAATCATCATTAAATTCAAATAAATAATAAAATATTATTAAAAATCCGGAAAGAGGGGTTACAAATCTACCCACCTTAAAAATAATTTCGTCCTCAAAATTCTAATTCATAACTATTTCTTAATTTCAACAAGAAAATCTACCATTACCTTAATCTCCTTGAATTTTAATTCCTCAAAAACAGTTTATATCCTCCTCCTAGCCATTCTGTAACTACGAAACTCCAAGGACTTCTACCCACCTTTGATCATACTACTCCCTCAAAACACAGGTTACAAAAACCTTATAATCTTCCAACTAGTTGCTCAAATTCTTCCAATAGATATCTATCGCCTATGGCACCTATAAACCTCTCAGATCTATCAAATAACCCAGAATCTAACATGCAACAAATTTACACAAGTAGCTAAGAAATATTGCTAAATTCTAATAAGCATGACCATTCGTCACTCTGAAATAGGAAGGACAAAAAGATAAAGAAGAATAATCGAGAGCATTTATGAAGTTTCACGAGCGGTAGAGTGTATCCAATGATGCAGGTAGAATGAAAGTCTATGAACCATTGGCTTATTTGCTAGAGTGGGCTACTCTAGTCCAATCACTTGTTAAATCGAGAACCCTTTATTTCTTAGAGGGGCTACGAATCCGTGAAATACAGAAATTTCGTTCTTGGAGTCTTAGACAACATTCTAAAATAGGACTGAATTTGAGAAATCAAGATTGTGATCTTTTTCTGTGGTTATCTAAACACACAAGCAAGGGATATAATGCAACACAAGATCGTGTCGCGACTTCCAGTAGATGTAATAAGGTTACGAATGACTTCACATTCTAAAAGGTGGAGACAGCAAAATAGGGGTAGGGACCTATTTCAAATAGTTCGATTTTATAGTCCAAATATGGTGGTACGAACGGATGGGTTTTAATGGTTTCCCTATTTGGACATTACTCGTTGGTTGGATAAACTTTAGATTTTAATCTATATGGACTGGACAAGATCCCAAATGATAAACTTACTCCTACTAGGTTAGGGTGACATGAAACAAGTTCCCACTCAAGTGGTTGGGCTACTTGGGCAGTCGGATTGGTTGAATAGGTTCTGTAAGCCCTGAAGATGCGCCTTTCTTGACTTTTGTGTTTAAGTAGCACGAGAAGACACAATTGAATGGCACACTAGTGACATGTGCGTAGTGGGCTTCGAGTAGATCACAACTATATATTGCGTTGGAAGGTTTGCGTCGAGGTTGAGTCTCTAATTGTAGTCGAAAAGTTTATCGGTACTATGGTAAGAGTTATAGTTAGTCATTTTTACCTGAAAGTCGTACTATAAAAATAGAGTACAAGGAGACGGGTTTGAGTGGGACATGATATACCTAAATGAAGGTGGACTTGTCTAGAACTTGTATGTGAAATTTGTTGGAAGGTATCGGCTGGTCTCGTGCTCCGAATATTAATGACACGGCCGGGGACACAAAATGATCTAAATGGAAAGTAGGAGTCCATAGGGCACTAACTATCATTCTAATAAAAATTTGTTCTAATCAATCGGTGATCTTCGTATATCCTAAAATTGTAGGAGGCTTACAGTCTACCCACCTTAGAAATAGGACATGGTCTTAGGAATATTGAGGTTAGAGGGTTCCCGAAGTCCGGATACTATACCTCGACTCTTTGTTAATAGGGAATAAGGCACGGTGTATCGGGATATGATAGATATAAGTCAAGTCAAGGATCGTTCCTCAATAAATAGAGAACGAGTGTGTACAATGACACACGGTCGAAAAAATAGAATGATCTACTCGTCCACTGTATACATGAGTTGTAGTGATCATGCATAGCTGTTGACAACTGGTAGGTCATAATATGACAGGTATGCAAGTTATGGTATTGGTAAGCTAGTGACTATGGTGTTCTAATACTAGTTAGGCTTTAATAATAAAATTTACGTGACTAGGGTAATACTTGTTGGAAATTAATCTCGGGGTGAGTACCTACCATAGTCACGGTAAATTATTGTCCTTAGCCTTGTCTATTCATTTCATGTCTAAACTGTGGGCTTTGGTCGAGGAAGGGTTGGTTCAAGGCTTAAGGGTTGAAAGTAAAGGCAATATTCAAGAAAATATTTAGAGACACAGTGAATTATTTCTCGAGAATAGATAGTCTCCTGGGTTGGCATTACGACTAAGGGTAAAACCCTAATCATTCTTAAATTCAGATGGCTTGAAAGTCCGGATAACAGTTTGGGGTCGAGAGGAGAACGAGTAACTCGATCACATGGCTGGCTGACGATAACTACCCTTGTGTATACAACTACCATAGCCATGGGGATATACGGTATCTCTTTACCAATTACGAGCTTCTGCCTTTCCGAACTAGTGAAAGACAAAAACAATAAAGAGTTCAAGAAAGATGTTACTAAATACAATCACGTGATTCAAGGGCGAACGTATAATTCAAGAGGAATTGTCAAAGCAGTCGCGGATGAGATCCTAGATACCTATATATCTCCATCCACGTAGTATAATTAAACGAAAGAGCGAACCAAATGCATCATGGTTGATCAGACCATAATACACTGATTCTGATTAGACAATAAGTTAGCAGGCGTCCCCACTAAACATATACCTTGAATCAAGCTCGAGAACAGAGTGAGCTTTGCAAAACTAGGTGTAATAGCAGCGTTGTTTAAGATAGTCAAATACAATTATGCGAGATTTTTGAAAGAATGCACAAGTAGTCCGAGTTCTGAGAGAATCAAAACCTTACCTGATGCTATTGCTTATATAGTCTTCCTACTATCTTCCTATCCATAAAGCCTTGGTCGACTAATGGGTTATGGATCTCTAAATTCTATATTCTGGGTAAACAGATTAGTGTTAGTCAATAGGTCACAGGGACCACGAAAAGCTAGGCTGAGAGACATGCTACCCAGCTAACAAAACTTCCACTAGTATTGGCTTTGTATCTTAT
Organism: Iris pallida; assembly: GCA_029216955.1. NCBI lineage: Eukaryota > Viridiplantae > Streptophyta > Magnoliopsida > Asparagales > Iridaceae > Iris > Iris pallida. The sequence continues at coordinate 30,202,471 of JANAVB010016195.1, read as the reverse complement.
GGGACATACATGGCACGGTCCTATACTCTATAGTACCCTAAACTTGTAATCATGTCTGAAATCATTTCACCGAGGATTATGCCCCGTCCGTATACTCGGGCGATAGTAAACTCTTGGTTCTGTGATTCAGATGTGATATACTATCAGATACTCTACCTTATCTCGACACCCGGGTAACTATGATCAAAGAGGACCACTAGCCATAGTTTTAGGAATATTGTATAACCTATATTTTCTTAGACCAATTCCAACTCTAGGGGTCGTGTCTTGCCAGTACGCTGCTGGCTACAGTGAATCCAAGTCTCCATAATTCAAATAAATGGCGACAGTGCGCTGCTGTCCTGCCATTATGAGTTAACTACCTCCCTTTAACTAAAGTATATAAAATTCTAGGGCTTCTAGGGATTCAAACGAGTCGACTATGTAATAAGGCATAAATATTTGTCCTATCAGTCGCAATTTGTAAATAAAAGATTTAATCATGGAGGAAAGAACTGGAGACAAAAGGATTACAAACATTCTAGTATCTATTCTATGTGTATTCAAACCTTTGGGGAAAACTTTGAATCAAAACTAACTTGAGGTTCATCTATGGATAACATAAAATAATAACTCTTAGGGCAAAAATAGGAACTGAATACGCAATTTGACTAAGATGTGAGGATGATATCTAAGAGGCAAAGAGAAGGAATTAATCAATTTATCAGGGTTCGATCATTAATACTAGGAAGCCATGTCTCACCAAGTGAATAATCTATCCACATTGGATCTTATCATCATATCAAGAGGTAATAGTGTACCTATAAGGATCTGACACTCTATCAAAATTAATAACTCCTTATCTACATTGCATGGCCTAGACTACCCATCGGTAAATTTGTATAAGGGACTCCTAGTCCTAGTCATTCTCGTAAATTAAATTAATTTATAATTCGTGAATGAGCATTTCTGTTCACAGGCTCGCAATAGTACGACTAACTTAAGTACTATCACGAGTTTGCATGATTTGCAAAGACTGACCTGCATGGGCCACCACAAAAACTTGTCATGACCCGCACCCATTTTTTTTAAACGGATACGAGACGTGTCCAAGCCAGCCTATGCCATAGTGTCGGCGGTAGAACGCTGTCACGGCCATGAAGATCAAAATCACAAATAATACTCATTCACAAAATTAATTTAATTTACAATGATCACAAGTTTGACATTTTGCAGAAAAATATAAACTTGTACAAATATTGAATGACCATAACTCAACTATCTAACTAGTCTCTTAGGCTTTTGTCTGCAAGTATTCCCGTCACTCCCCAAGCTAAGTGAATCCACGGCTAACCTGAAAATGTTGGTTTCCAGTCAGAAATGGAACGAGCACAATTCACTGAATGCAATTTCAAATAAAGAAAATAAATATAAGACAAAGGTTAGACGTCAATCATGAGTTTGAAAATAAACTGAAAATACAGAAAACCAATAGTAAATAAATAGACACCAAATACTTTCCCCAACTGTTAGAAGTACCTTTGATATGTGATCGGTCTCGGAACAATTATGCGACACGGTCTAAAGTTAGACGGTCTACAGTTACACGATCTACAATTATACGGTCTACAATTACACGGTCTACAGAAAATATTGCAGTAAGAAAATACTGTCTACAAAATAATAATCATGATCTACACAGTTTAAATACAATAATAATTACGGTCTACACTGTCTACTTTGTAATAAATAAATCACTGTCTACACTGTCTACAAAAATAAATATAATACGGTCTACACGGTCTAAGGTCAGATCACACATCCTTGGTACTTCTCATTCCCGACTCAACAATTTATAATAAAAAATAATCACATAACCAATGGCCAACCAATGAAATATAGTAAAAATCAATATCGAAATGCAGACAATAAACTGTACTCGTCTGTGGTCCTTTGCTGGTGAAACCGACAATAATATACCACTCAATGAGCCACAATCAGTCAACACATGTAGAAGTCTCCAGATGCTGAAATAAACAGTACCAACGTTCTCAGAATAGTCAAATTAGCTAGGATTGCCTGTCCTTAAGTCCAATTCTGGACACAAGGGCAAAACGGTAATTTTGGACAAAAATGATGTCCGTCGTTGGACCCGCTTTGCATCGAAAAGCGTGCCAGAGTCAACGGTAACGGTCTCTAAAGCATCAAACTACATGTCTACAGATCCAATTTTCTGATATGAACCCAACCGTATGTCCAGAGTTGGATTCCGGCGGGCCGTGCACAAAATCGCCCGTTAAGTGGGACCGTGGGGCCCGCAAAACGGTAATTTTACCAACTGTCTCAGAATCGGACCAAACTTGGCATATAGGACCAGAAAAATGATACGGTCTTGCTGGCATAAGTTTCGTCTCGATCTGACGAGCGTGCACAAAGTAATTGAAAAATTTGCAAAGTGCACGATACGGTGAATTTTGACGGATACGCATCAAATTCGTCACGCACACGCGACCAATTTGAATTCCATCAAAGCCCACACGATCACGAAACCGTTACGCAGCTTTCGATGCTTACGGTTCGCGACCACGTCGCCCGGATTGGCGGGACGCACGTCTTATCGAGAGAATTTCTAAATTTTCTAATATTTTAAAACAAGTTTTTCGCCAATTTAGAAATCCAATTTCTTGACGCACAGTCGACGAAATCCAATTCTACAAAAAGGGAATCGAAGCCCTATAGGTTGTCTAGGACTGTCTTCAATTAGGTTCTCCAGTTGACTGTCGGTTTGACAGAAATCTGACTTTGAATATGGGGTCTGTAACTATTAGGCTGTTCGTTCCTGAGCAGATTTTTCGCCAATTTTGGTTTCGATTTACGACGCGAATACCATAAACCAATTAGATCTATTTGAATGAAATTATAAAGGGTTATATTGGCTTTGTACCTGTGGAATCCGTTCGAGAAACGGATGATCGGGTCAACGGGAATCTCTACGCGAAGTGGGGCTCACCGCGGCATTGTTCCGCTGTCAACCTTGCGCCTGTGCGCGCACGGTCGGAATCCCGCGCCTGGCCGGCGCGCTCGCGGCGGCACGGGGTCGCCGGGGGCCGCCCAGGTTACTGGAATGGCGCGACGTAGGTTAGGGTTTTGACTTCTCTTGTTTTTCTTTTCTCGGTTCGGTTTCCTTCGACAGGCGTTTATATATAAACGAAGTTGGGCTCGGGTTCAATGGGTTAACGGCTTGGGTGTTATTCCTTTATGGGTCTGTGGGATTTTGAGTCCACTGTTCCCGTAAGGGAACAGTGCTGATTCATTTTTTTTTCCTATTGATTTGTTATTTTATAAAAACCTCATATATAAATCTTTATATACCCGCACCTATATATATACGTATGTATGTATATTTATACCCATGAACACTTATATGTTTATATATTTATACGTGTACATATGCGCGTATATTTATATATTCATACATACATGCATACCTATATGCATATATACCCATGAATATATTATCTATACGTATATATTTATTTATCTATGTATATATTTATTTACTTATATAGTATTACCATAAGTCTAAATAAGACCTCTATATTATCTATTCCTAATGACTATATAATAATATTTATTTGACAAAAATTTAATATAACCTTTAATAATAAAATATTATTATATAATAATAACCTCAATAATATTCATCAATAAAACAATAATAATAATAGTAAAATAACGAAATAAAATATCCGATAGTCGGCATTGCATCTTCTTAAAATTTGCCTACATGGAATCTTTGTGTACACTGGATGCCTACATGGGCTTGGGCTCAGTTTGGGTTAAAAATGGTATAACCGACTTCCCTAAAACTTACTAATATAAATAATAAATAAATAAACCTTCTGTAATGGTTAAGTCGTACCTTGGCGTGGTTTTCCTAGTTAAGACACACGCATGGCTGAGCCTTCCCTACCAGGGCTATTACTCTAGTCAAAGCATGCCATTGCACTATCCGTGCCACGATTTCTAGTCACCTTGTACCCAAAGCTCCATCTTGGCTAAAATCATCTACAGTAATAATTAATTAAATAATTATTTATAAAATCTAAAAATCATCATTAAATTCAAATAAATAATAAAATATTATTAAAAATTTGGAAAGAGGGGTTACAATGGCAGTACTTTGGGCTCTCCATTTCTGCCGGCCAAGGTTCCCGTCTTGGCGGAGGGAGCTGAATTCTGTCTTCTTGTATGAGAATGTCCAAGATGGGCTTGACGTGGCCGTCTTCGAAGGAGTAGGTCATTTGCGGCCATTGTTTGTCCGCCGGTTTTGATTCAGGTTTCTGTGTTGTGTCGGCCACCATAGCCTGCTTGCCCTTGTTGTTCCGATTGTTGGAGGAGTTACCATCATTGTTGTTGTTGGCATTAGGACGCCTGCCCTTGTCCTCTCCCTCTGAGATGTGCAATCCCAACTGGCGAGCCTTCTTCAACCATTCGTCGATGCTAGTGGCACTGATGATAAACGTCTTCCAGTCCTTGAATTAACTTTCACCCATCCAGAGGCTGATTGTTGGAAGCTGTCTCTTTTGGCAAATTTTAATTAAGGAGGAATCTGGATTACCGGATGGCAACTTCATGGCGGTTTGGCAGAACTGCTCAATATAGTTCCTTGTCAGCTCTTTCTCCCCTTGAATGACGTCCATGAGGGTGGACATTGTGATGTCCTATCCTACTTCGTAGAATCTCTTCAAGAACATGCGCTTGAAGCTGGCGAAGGAGTGGATGCAGTTGTCTGGCAGGTTACGATACCAGTCGAAAGCGACCCCTTCCAATGCCCCAATGAATAGTCGTGTAAGGATGGCATCGTCATGGGGCAGATAGTCGGTGGTGATCTCGAAGTAAGTGATGTACCGACTTGCGGAGGTCTTCCTATCATATGGATTGATGTGGAATGGTTTATACTTTGGTGGGAAGGAAACATCTCTCCATGCAGCGGGATACGGTTGTCGTATCCTGAGGTCTTAGCAGTTTTTTCGGGCGTGGAACATGGCCCGGAGCTCCTAGACCTCTCTTCTTGCCTCTCTGGTTTCGTCTGCAGCGGTAGGAGCCGATCTTTCAGGAGGAATATTGCCCAGGTTCGGTGCCGCTGAGTTCGAGTCTTCATTGGCCGTGGGACCCAAATTTGTTTGGCCAGGCGTCCCTCCTAACAGGGTAGGGATGGCTGTTTTGATCTCGTCCACAGATTTGACCAAAGTGCGTAGTATGGCCTCTAGATAGTCGATGCGTTGGCGATTACTGGGACCATCCTGTTCGTCGTTTGTCAAGAATACCGTCCTGACATGAGTAGAAGTGGAAGGGACGGTGGATGACGTGCACTCCGAATCATACCCCTGTAACGAGAAGTCATCGGGGTATGTGGGAATGTCTTCCTCTGGTTCGGACTCATAAAGAACAGTACCCCCAGCTTCCGAGTTTGCCTCGTCTTGGGAATTATGGACGTCCTCGGGGACGTCGGGATTTGCTGCATCTGATGGGAGAGTTGTTTCCCCGGCTCGTCTTCTTGGAACATTGGATTGTCGTGGAGGTTCGGGGGAGCGCTACCCCAGTTCCAGCAACCCCCAGTGATGTAGACGATGAATCTTCCACTGTAGCAGATTTCGTCTTTGAACGGGTACCTTGGAAAACTCTGGTGCTGGCACCCGCTTAGACGACAGTCTCTTAGTCATAGTGGTTGAAATCTTCGGGCTGGAAACATTTGTCTTCTTTTCTCTCCCATCGGCGGGGATTTTCTGAGCAGAGTTACAGGAGACGACGGAAAGTGCCTCATCTTCTGAACATGGTTGTTGCAGTCTTTGGAAGATGGACTGCCGGTCTTCTCGTACCGTCGCGTTATTGCAATAGCTGTTGATGATGACTTGGGTGCAAGTGACGTCTGTGGGAGGGCTCTTTGCACCCCGAGGCCTCCTCTCTTTCCTTGCGCTTGTGGAGGATAGCCTCACGCAAGTCAAACGGGTCTGAAGCGACTATGTTTGCTTCCTTAATTTTGGGAGACTTTTGGGAACCCCTCTGTCCGTTTGCTGCCGGGGACTGGACTCGAGTGGTTCTGTACAACTTTCCATCAGAGGCTCGCATAACAGTATGTGGAACGCTCGGATGGTCAGAGGTCGGATCAGCGGACCGAGCTTGCCAAGCTCGTGCTGTCCTAGACTTGTTTACTCTAGTACGTGAAGGCACATAGTAGGAAGAGTCTAAGTGGTGCTGGAGAGAGTCAGACATGTCTTCTCGGGAGTACGAGAGATCAGGACCATAGAAGAGGCGGTCGAAGACCGAGCCGCGTGGAGCAGGCGGCATGCGGCTGGAATCAACAGTCTTCATGCGGCTGGAAGTCTCAGCCGCATAGGTCTTCTCCATGCTGCTAGAAATCCGGGCCGCATGAGTGTTATACATTTGGCTGGCAATTTCGGCCGCAAGGATATCATTCATGCGGCTGGCAATCTTGGCCGCATGAGTCTTTGTTTTGGGGCTACTGCCTTTGTTCGGCTTCTTCCTGGAGCACATAGAATCACTCTTTGTCCCTGCAAGTCCAGCATCGTAGTGCTTTCCTCTGCCGGACTTGGGGACAGCAAAGTCCTCTTTGGCTTGAAGTGTAGCCGCATGAGAGTGGCCTTCGCCGTCTTGGACAGTAGAGAGTACTCCGTCCAGAGCTTGGGGAAGAGCAAATGACTTTGGCCTCCACTTCCTGCGAGCCTTCTTTGTGCGGGTTCGCTTCTGGACCGGGCCAGCGCTTCCTTCAGAGAGTATTTCTTCGAACGCCTGTTGGTCGAAGCGGACGACCATCTTCTGTTGTGTGGAGCCAAGTTTGGCTGTATCCGATTGCGTCACCAACTCCTCAGTCGTGGAGAAGTTTTTCTCCAGCAGAGTCGCCATCGTGTTTGCCATTGATTGTAAAAGTACAGAACAATTATCGAAGGACTGAACTTAGACTCATAATACAAACTTGCTTGTACAAAGAAAGCCTAGGGACAAAAATCTAGGTACAGCAATCTAAGTACAATTGTTTATTTTAGATTCTGGAGGGTGACGATAGAGGCTCGGGAAAGCGACGGCAGCTCTGCCTTACTCCTTGGATGATCGGGTGCAGCCTTGGCTCTGGAGAAGAAATGCTTGGCGTTGATGAAGAAATACTCTCCTTGTTCTCTCTGTATACGCTCCTCTGTCCTTTCGATCTCTGTATATTCTCTCTCTGATTCTCTCTGGATCCGGGCCGGGGTCTTTTACAAGGGAATGGTAACTTGCTATTTATAAGAGTGGGAGGCATCATTAGGGTTTGCAATGATTGCCCATTCTCAAAAGTCGACGGTCTAGAAATTAATTAATCTGGGCCATCCATCTTGCATATAATAGATTTAAGCAATTAATGTGATTGCATTAAATCTCTGTGGACAATAAATGTTGATTGCCATGAATATTCGCGACTTGTAATGGCCTGCCACGTGTCTAATTTGCTCGATTTGATTTGATCTGGGCACTTATTGTAATAAATCTGATTAGGATTTGTTAACACCCATAATTCCAGGAAGATAAGACTGCCACGTGTCTCAATCATCATGAAAAGTGCCACGTGTCACCACTGGGTCATCTTGGCAGAGCCGCAGATGAGTGGGCCGCATGAGGCTAAATGGCCGCATGAAGAGCAGCCGCATGGGGATGAACAGCCGCATGAAGATGGGCAGCCGCATGGGAATGGGCAGCCGTATGCTGATAGGCGGCCGCATATGCAGCCGCATGCTGATGGGCGGCCGCATGGGAGTGGGCGGCTGCATAAGGGATGCAGCCGCATGCTGATGGACGGCCGCATAAAGGATGCAGCCGCATGAAGATGGGCTGCCGTAGCCGCATGCCTCGGGATTAGATGGATTCTGCCAGCTGTGAGAAGATTTTCTCCTCTTTCCTAGGAACGCGCCATTACGTCAGTCATTATTGCGCCTTTTTGTCAGAGCTGTCATTTGTCAGAGCTATCAGCCGTCAGGGCATTAAATGCAGCAAAAGACGAAGGGAAGAGCTGTTGAGGGCCACGTGGCTCCTCTCTGGGCCGCATGGAATTATTCGAGCCGCATAGACTCTTGAACCGCATGGATCCCTGAGCCGCATGGGCTCACTGAGCCGCATGGGGATCCTTGGCCGCATGAACCTTTCTTTATTCTTTTCCATGCTTCTACAGCAAGCTCCTGCCAGCATAATATATATATATATATATATATATATATATATATATATATATATATATATATATATGCTTGCTAATGCCATTAATGCATGCCATTAATTGCAAGCAAGCACCTGCCATGCCATTAATGCTTGCTAATGCCATTAATGCATGCAATTATATGCATAAAATATATATGCTTTAAATATATAAGCATGCCAGCATTTCAAAGGCCATGCGGCTCAACTAAGCTTGCCATATGCAGCCAGCAATACAATTAAATAAATAATAATAACAATAAAAAGCCATGCAATTAATTCTCATGCGGCCAAGGTAAATAGCCATGCGGCTCAGGCAAGTTGCATGCAAATGCATACAAGCTTGCAAGCAACTAAAATAAAAGAGCCATGCAATTAATTAATGCTCATGCGGCTCAGAGCTTAAAGATGCTCATGCGGCCAGAAGTGAAATTAATGGCTTCCACAGAGAACATGTCTATGGAAACTACCATGGCCTCCATGCTCCACCAAACAACAATAAGAACCCAAATCCAGACTCCCATAGGTCAAATTTGAGAAAAATAGAATTCTCTACATCATGGAACCATCAACTAGCAAAAATATGCAAGTTTGATAGATCAAAACTCCTGAAAACCAAAAATACCACAAAGCTAGATCTACAAGAAATTAACCATAGAAATAAAAAATGCTAAGTACTAAAGTGGGTTAGATACATATGAGGAAGACAATGGAACAATAAAAATGGACTTCCTCCATGAAGCAAGATGCACTTGCCTAAGCTCTCTCTCTCTCTCTCAGGTTGGTGAGGAGTAATGGTGGGGAAGAAGAAGAGTAATGAAGAGAAAGAAAGAGGAGTGGGCTATTAAATGGGGATGGTGGTGGCAGGTGGGGTTTTCTTTTGGTTCATGATGAACCCAAGGCAAACCGAACCAAGCCAACCCAACCAAGATAAACCAAGCCAAGCCACTAAACCAGGATCAAGACAAGCATGACAAGTCTAATTACAGGTCAGAATTTTGTACACGTCTATAAAAATATGTAATACGAACCACGGGCATTACAACTCTTCCCACCTTAAAAGAATTCCGTCCTCGGAATTTAATCAAGAGGCTAGAGATGCAAGGACAAGCTATACTAAGCAATCAATCAAACAATCAATCATGCAAGCAAAGAATTTAAAGGCAGAAGGAAGAAGGAAGACATCCTACTAAGAACCTCTCTGCCGGTTCTGAATTTGAGCTGGGGTCAGGGCATACTGTTGGGGTCTCTACTGCTGGAAGACTTGGGTCTGAGGCTACAATAGCCTCGGAGGCTGGTACTGCTGCTGTACTGGGGCTGCTGCTGGTCCCCTTACCGAGGGACTAGTTAAGTTCGCTGACGATGAGCTGGCCCTATTCGGACAGGATCATATCTTGTGATCCGGTGCCCCACAAACCAAACACAAATCCTGCACTCTGTGACACTCTGATACCACATGCTCCGACTTTCCGTAGTGTAAACATTCTACTGCGGAAGACTGCTTCTGCTTCTGTTACTAAGGGGACGTGACCGACGTTACTGAGGCCGTCTGCCTCAGAGTTCAAATTGTCAAAGCCCTAGCTGTCGGGGCTGGTGCTGATGACTAATTCATCTGGCCGTGAGATCGCTTTCGACCTCCGGTCCTGTCCACAATCCTCTGGGAGGTATACTCATGCCTCCTAGCTGCCCTCAATACTGCATCAAAAGTCTGATGCTCAAACTGCTCCACCGCCAGCAAAATCTCTAGATGGAGTCCCTGCTGAAACCGCTGGGCTCTATCGAACTCGGTCGCCACTAAGGTAGGAGCAAACCGACTAAGCCTAAAAACTCGGCCGTATACCCATCGACCGTCCTGCCCATGTACTTCAAATTGGTGAACTTGGTCTGTAGATCATACCGAGCTACAGCATCAAAGTACTTGGTCCGAAATCTCTTACGGAATACTGTCCAAGCAATAGGCGCCACTAGTCCAACGGCCTGTACCGCCCACCAGCTGCGGGCTAGATCCAATAACTGCAGGTGCACTACGGCCACCTTCTCATCTTCTAGGGTCTTCGCTGCCTCCAATATCACCTCTGTGTCCTGAAGCCACGCGTCAGCAGCGATAGCATCTTCACTGCCATCGAAGAATGGAGGGTTCAGGCGCTTGAAACTGTTTGTTGTACTGTTCCCATGATGTCCACCTCTGCCCAGAGCATCTGCCACTGCCTGATGTAAGGCATCTCCTCGGCGATCTTGAGAAGCTAATAATAATCTGATGAGACCTACCAAAGTACCATTATCGGGCTCTGCAGGCTGGACTGGCTGAACTGGTGGCTCTCCTCCGGTAGGCATGACACTGGAGGCTACTCCTGAATTCTGGACTTGATCTCCAGGTTGCTGTTGGTCCACAGGAGGTTCTCTGCCTTGCTGATCGGCAGGTCCAGGAATAATACCGCTGAAGAAGACGACAAAGGGAACAATAAGGAAGGACCAGGACAGATCAACGATTACAAACATGTGATCAGGACAAGAATTTCAGGGATTCAGAGAATATGAATAGAGATCAAGGACGAGTACTGATTGAGACATCTATTCGGTAAACCTTCCCATATCTTAATTTATAAGACCTGCATGGGCCACCACTTAAACCATATCACTCCTCAGAACCAGAATACTGGAGAGCGGGGGCGAACATAGCCAGCTACGTATAATGAAATAGAATCCACCCCATTATACGGTCACGGCTGTCTAAATATATAAGGGTTTAACTACAATCCATCAGTCTCTTAAGGTCATGAACAAGCCTAGTATCTCAATCACAAGCAAGTAAATAAATGTTACAAGATATAAGATCACCAAATATACAATAGTAAGGCATCCCAAACATCACATATTTAGCTGATCATAAAGCTAGTCGTTACAAAATGTGAAGACTAGCAAAAGTTTTAGTCATACATGATCAACCCTAGGATTTGTCAATCATGTTACAGCCCTTAGGCAGACAAAAATAAGGTATGCAATACGAGCTAACAGGTGCTCGCCGGCTAAACGTCTCAAAAGAATATTTTTACAATAGAGTGGAAGAGCCAAAATAAATCCACTCGTTGCCAGGATTCCTTCTAGTGGTCACCATCTGGCTGGAAGGTCGGTAGATCCTCTGGAGTTGCTCCGGTATCTGGCCATACAAAACCAGCTGGGTCAGATCCCAGAAAGAGCAAGTGTCACAAAGGAGGCTTCACTTAGGAACTAAAACCAGCAATTAGCACAAGAATATAATTACATAATAAAAGACAGTAATTAAGGAAAAGCATGACAGGTGATATACGATGAGATAACCATGGGACTATTCAGATAACCAGGTTACAACCCGTAAACCAAACAAGGACCGGGGTTGTAACCCTTCGTCTGAACAGAACTTGGTTTCTTCCACCATTTATCGGCAAGATAAATAAGAAATCAGGTCACGTAACAATCTTGTACATGATCAAGACAAAACTAGACTGGTTATGCCTCATCCAACAATCACAGCCAAGCAATTAGTACGGCTTGATACTTTAACTAACTAGGGTTATCACAAGCCTTAGTTACTAGCAATATGCAATAAGATGTTCCTCCAGCCACAAGCCCTGCAGCTAATCCAGGTTATCCAGGCGACTTGGATTCATTAAGCAGTTATCAAGAATTGTTAGGTGGCTGGGTGTGCAACACATGACAGTGTGCATAGAGCTTGTTTCATGAAGTACCCCACATGACAGTGGGCTGAAAATGTGTCCTACTCGATGGCAGGCTACAAGTCCAACAATGGTGGCCGGGATAACGGGATCGCCTGTAACTGGGAAAATCTCTCATGACTACTGTATTATTCTAGTTATTAGCCTTAACCATTTTCAGTAGGTACCCCTGACCGTGGTACTCAGGGGTCCCCATCCTAGATATGATGCAAGACAATACTGGTTCATTTATACAAGCACAATCTTCCACGGTGTCCAGGTCATTCATTCTATCATGTCATGCTAGCCGTCGCAACATTATATCGAGATATATCATGTCAGGTTTATCATGTCAAGTATATCATGTCAAGTTTACTGTCAGGAGTGTGCCACGTTGGGCCACTATCAAGTCATATCATTTGTCAAAAGTGCACCACAACGGATCACCATCGTGTCAGGGAACATACTTAAATTTAATATGGCACAAGCATACATTTAATAATTAAATATTAGCAGAGGCTGTGGAGGACTCATGCGGCTCAGGATCGGCCAATAATAAGTACTGTTGCCACTGTACAAGAGTTAAATAATTACACGTACTAAAGCAATAAAGTATTGAACCTATGCGGCAAACAAATACATGCAGCTAAGCAATTAATTATGGTCAAGCAATAAATGGCCATGCAATTAATGGAGGGGGAAAGCATATGCGGCCAGCAATGGTTGGGCCATATGCGGCAAGCTATGAGTGCATATACGGCCAAAATATTTTCTTATGCGGCCAACAAATATTTAAGTGGCCAAGCAAATATAAAAGCATGCAAGCTGATGCTTGCATGCATGCATTAAATATAACATGGCATGCGGCCAAGATTAATATAAAAGCATGTTGAATAAATGGCCATTGGCCATATGCAGCCAATAATGTTTCTATGCAAGCACTTGCTGATGCAAGCAAAATAATAAAGAAAAGCCATGGGGCCAACTTTTAGCTTACGGCCAAGCAAAATGGACATATGCGGCTCGAGCACAAAGTGCTTATGCGGCCAGCACAAAAAGGTGCTTATGCGGCCAGCACAAAAGTGTATATACGGCTCAACAATGTTTCCATATGCGGCTGACGATTGTCCCCATATGCGGCTAACTAAGGATTCCCATACGGCCAACTAAGCTTACATTTGCAAGCAAAAAAATGCTGATGCATTTTACGTAAGCAATTAATAACAATTGCTTGGGCCATGCATGTGTAAAATCCCTAAATTTCTACTATATTTTATTTATTAAATTTCTACTGATTTAAAATTTTTGTAATATACGTCGCGTAGTCGTATTATACGTCGCGCACGACCTTTCATTTCTTTTTCGAATTTGCTCGACGAGTGCGAATATGTGCGAACGTACATATTTTAGAAAAACAATTTTTCTATTTTATTACACTTTCAAAATATTATATAGAATTATTATTCTTGCTACAAAAGTTTATTATTTTTAGCAGTATTAATAATAAATAATATTCTTCGTACAAAAATATTTATTTCATAAATATTTTATTAAGTTTATTTTTAAAATAATAAGGTATTTTTGAAATTAATTATTATAGTATTTTTGGAAAACATATTTTTGAAATATTTGTGACAATTTAAATTTGATTTGATTCCATGGATACATTTAAATAGATTAAGTTAATATCTATAATTGGAATTTGATTTATTGATTTGATTTTAAACTAAGGGAATTAAATTAGATTTAATTAGATTTGGATTTGGATTTGATTGATTTTAAATTAAATTGCAAGCTATCTATTTTTGGGTTTAAACTACTCCTAATGCTTATCCAATTGAAAATTCCCACATCCTATAAATATGCAGGTACTCCTCCAATTCATTATTCACCCACAACAATTATCCTCCACAAATGTGTCGTGCGATCGTGTCTGTGTCCATCCGTTCTTATTCCATTATTTGTACACATACAGTGCTCCTCCTCCGTGCCGACAACCCCGGCACGATACATCAAATCCCTAAACCCTAATTTACGATCCCTAATTCTCTAACCCTAACCCTAGCTCTAATTTTTGTCATTAACCCCCTTGTCCTGCCACCAAACTTTGCCTTCCGTATTTGTCCTTGCTGCCGACCATCCCCGTCGCCGCCAACTCCCAAACCAACACCATCCCCGCCACCATTTACCGAACCCCACCATAATCGACACCACTGCCATCTTTGATTCGACCATCCTGACCCCCTCTCCCAGCCGACCACAACCGCCATCACCACGTCGCCGCGTCTAGCTCAAACCACCACCACCATCATCGACACCACGGCCATCACGCCGACTCCTCCAACCAGCCAACCCCACCGAAAACCCGACTCCGGCAAACGCCAGAATAAATAAGGAAACCAAAAACCCAATTTAAACCCTAACTCTAGCTTTACCTCTGTCCGACCGCCTCGACGTCGCCTCGCCGCCGACCATCGATCCTACCACCGCCGTGGCTTCCTGCGGCCGCCTCGCCGAAAGTCGCTGGGGACGAACCCCCTTCTCTCCGCCGCTTCCGTCCGCCTGAGCCGCGCCTCCCTCTCGCCGGACACGACCGAACCCGCTCCTCCGTGTCAGCCAGCCACCGCCTCAGTTCCTCGTCGCCGCCGCCTCAGTTTCTTGCCGCCGCCGCGTTCTCCTCGAAACCCATCTCCTCCGCGAGCGGCGTGCCGTCACCTGGCCGACCCTCCGTCCATCTCACCCCTCTCCCTCTCTCCGTCCGTCGAGATCGGACCACCGCCCGCTCTCTCTCGCTCCTCGCTCTCTCTCTCTCTCTCGCTCACACTGTCGAATTTTTAGCCCTTTCTTAGCCTCTCTCTCTTCCCTTTGTCTCTTTCTTTGTTTTTTTTTCTGTGTTTTTTTTTGTGAACGAGTCTTCTTAGGGAAGACAAAGAGTGGGTTAGTTATTTTATTTTAGTATATTTTTGTTAATTATTATAAATATTATTATTATTATAACTATCATTATCAGCAGTATTATTATTATTATTATTATTATTATTATTATAAATTTTTATGTTTGTTTTTTTTTGGTATATATTTTTGTATTTGTTTTATTTTTGGTTTCTAGGCTTGTTTCATTCTGTTATTATTATTATTAATATTATTAATATTATTGTTATTTAGTTTTATTGTTATTTGTTCTATTTTCCTTTTTTTGAGTAAATATTATTGGTGTTATTAATCATTATTATTATTCTCATTATTATTATTATTTATCATCATTATTATGATTTAAGAATAGTTATTATTATTATTATTCTCATTATTTTTATTATGATTATTGTTGTTGTTACTTGCAAAACTATCTATTATTATTTATAAAAGTTCTAGGAAAATATTATTTTCTGACTAAAAGGAAACAACTATTTTGATTTTAAGTTTGTATTTATATAAATATTTTGGCAATAAAATATATTTTTTTCTATCTAGAGTCGTATATTTACAAACTTAGTATTTTTCCAAAAAATGATTTTTCTTGACTGTGAGTATATTTTTTTATATACTTATTTTGACTTATGAAAACTAGTTTTAGGAATTATAAATATCTCTAAAACTCGTATATATATAAATATTTAGTTAACCATTATTCTTTGATTTTTCTCGTGTCCGTATTCAAGTCCTATTGTTCATATTCCTTCGTCCATTTCGAGACTACCTTATGTCCACCCTAATCGATTTAACCCTTCTGGACTTAATGACACGATCCGTGCCACCATCAGAGGTCCCCTTGTGTAGTTGTTACACCAAAGTCGCAGTTCATGCCACCATGATTATCGCAGCACACCAGGCGCTCTACGAGGCAAGACACCTTGCCATTTGCTGTTTAATTATTTTAGCTCATATTTTATGCATTATTTATTTTCTTTATGCAAAATAAACTGTGATACATGGCATAACTGTTAGAACTTACTGTTCATTTATTTTTCCTACTATGTATTATTTTTCTCACATTAAACCTAGATTTAAGGGACTACCTTGTGTGTTACATTCATTGGCCTTGACACATTGTAACACGAGGTTGTATGTTGCATGTAGAACACAGAAGTACGTGATTGGCTGGCCACCAGTACGTACAAGCCGTGCGATAGGAATAACCGCTAATAGAGATTGCATGCTACTTTGACTTAGCAGTTATAGTAGTTTGTGTTGTGGATACAACACAGTAGGCATTGGGCGGGGAGGACAATTCCTTAGCGTATGGGCTTCGATGCACTTTTCTTGTGACCCGGACTCTCCGCTGGAGATACGGGGTTGATGACCCAAGATTATTGACGGCCACTGACGATTCTGCGGAACTTCATGCTCTTACTGATGGGGCCTCTGGTGCCCAAGGGGGACTACGCCGATCCTATTCAGCCAGGGCCCATGTGCAGGAAGGATTGTTCTTAACTACATTTCACTTAGAACGGTAGGCTACCCTATCCGTTAGGTACGAGTACTTTTGGTTTGGATACTTGTATCTGACCATGGCTTGGAACAATAACTTGTCGCGAATTAGTTCATCACATCTTGTCCTTGTTTGGTTGTAGATGTGACTTACTACTTCGATGAGAAGGTATTGAACCTTGTTGGGGTCCGGATACCATATTGGATTCATAGCATGGGAAGATACGTTACCGTGAATTAGTTTACCATCTCATGTCCTTGTTTGGTTGGGGGGATGGTACGCTCATTCAGTAGGTGCGTATTGGAACATGTTATAATTCGATTTAGTTATTTATTTGAGCAATATTTATACAGTTTATATGGCATGATATTATGTGTCTTGTTACGTCCCTCTGAGGACCTGGTTATCTCTCCAGGTGTGTGCTATTGTCTTTCGCATGTGCTTTAGCTCTAGCCGTGATCTTCGCAATTTCTTCGAGGATGATTGCATTTGGATCGTCTTCGCTTCGCTCGCCACTCATTTCATTTTCTATGTACTTTCTTTATTTTGCTGGTAGTAGATTTGTCTTCTCCCAACATATTGTATCAAGACAATTCATTATCTTTATATGATGTCTTTTATTCATTTATTTTGTGTGGATGAGTTTAGTTATGGTTCTACTGCATTTTACAGCTTATGTATTTATACGAGGCTTCCATATATTGGAGTATACTTCGTATGAATACAGCTGTCATGTCTATGTTTCTAGTCCTACGTATTTTGGGACTGGGACGTTACATGTTTTTGTGGTGGCCCATGCGGGTCAAGATAAATTGTTTGGTTACTTTACCGTACCAAGCAAGCCTGCGAATAGGATTAGAAGTCTAGGATCTCATCCACATACTTGACCTCTTTCCTTGATTTATCTACCGTTTGACTCATCAATTGCATCTTGCTTGCTTCCTTCCATCCCTACTCTTATCTTTCCTTCGTGCTTGTTGGAGATTGACCCTATTAGTTAGTTGTCCCAAAACGTCATTAGTTTAATTCTTTAAGTTGGGTAGACTACCTTATGACCTAGCAACCCCTTTGACCTAGTGACCTATATTAGCAAGCTTATTTAGATCCTAGAATCTAGAGGACCTAACCCATCTAGCCAACCAAGGACTTGGACAAGAAGACTATAGGACGACTGAATGACTTAGAATCATTCTACCTTCTTTAAATCCTAGTCTCCCGTGCCTATATTTTACCACCTTGACTAATGTTGCTACTATAATTTAGTTTTGCAAACTCACCCATTTTATCGTGTTTGTTCATGACTTATGCTATTGAGCGCGCTCACTAGCCTATTGTCTAATCAGAACCGGTGCACAATGGTCTGATCAACCAAGTGCACTTTGGTTCGCTTTTGTCTATTAATCTACGTGGATAGGGACATAACTAAACTTGGCCCTTACAATCCCATCCACGACTGTCTTGACAATTCCTTTGAAATTATTCGATCGTCTTTGAATCACGTATTCGTATTCGATAAACGCCTCCTTCGAACTCTATATTGCTTTCGCCTTCACCTATTTTATGAGGACGAAGACGATATACTAGAACTTCCTCTAGCCCTCCTATCGGCTATGACCATTCTCACTCAATGTTGCTATATTTTCATCCTAAACTACTCGACCCTATCAAGACCATCTAATCGCTTAATTTAATCGAATCTATTTCGTTCTCTTAATCGTGACCCTCATTCATTCCGACCGTATCGTATTATTTTCCTATGATCTAAATCGCAATTTCTTACGACAAGATTTTTGTTATTGATTGTTCTCCATCGTTATCCCTTGTGTCTTCTCACCCCCTACTAATTCTTAATTTCGAGGACAAAATTCTTTTAAGTTAGGTAGGATGTAAAACCCCTAAATTTCTACTATATTTTTTTATTAAATTTGTACTGATTTAAAATTTTTGTAATATACGTCGCGTAGTCGTATTATACGTCGCGCACGACCTTTTATTTCTTTTTCGAATTTGCTCGACGAGTGCGAATATGTGCGAACGTACATATTTTAGAAAAACAATTTTTCTATTTTATTACACTTTTAAAATATTATATAGAATTATTATTCTTGCTATAAAAAGTCTATTGTTTTTAGCAGTATTAATAATAAATAATATTCTTCGTACAAAAATATTTATTTCATAAATATTTTATTAAGTTTATTTTTAAAATAATAAGGTATTTTCGAAATTAATTATTATAGTATTTTTGGAAAACATATTTTTGAAATATTTGGGATAATTTAAATTTGATTTGATTCCATGGATACATTTAAATAGATTAAGTTAATATCTATAATTGGAATTTGATTTATTGATTTGATTTTAAACTAAGGGAATTAAATTAGATTTAATTGGATTTGGATTTGGATTTGATTGATTTTAAATTAAATTGCAAGCTATCTATTTTTGGGTTTAAACTACTCCTAATGCTTATCCAATTGGGAATTCCCACATCCTATAAATAGGCAGGTACTCCTCCAATTCATTATTCACCCACAACAATTATCCTCCACAAATGTGTCGTGCGATCGTGTCTGTGTCCATCCGTTCTTATTCCATTATTTGTACATATACAGTGCTCCTCCTCCGTGCCGACAATCCCGGCACGATACATCAAATCCCTAAACCCTAATTTACGATCCCTAATTCTCTAACCCTAACCCTAGCTCTAATTTTCGTCATTAACCCCCTTGTCCTGCCACCAAACTTCGTCTTCCGTATCTGTCCTTGCTGCCGACCATCCCCGTCGTCGTCAACTCCCAAACCAACACCATCCCCCGCCACCATTCATCGAACCCCACCATAATCGACCACCACTGCCATCTTTGATCCGACCATCCTGACCCCCTCTCCCGGCCGACCACAACCGCCATCACCACGTCGCCGCGCCCAGCTCAAACCACCACCACCATCATCGACACCACGGCTATCACGCCGACTCCTCCAACCAGCCAACCCCACCGAAAACTCGACTTCGACAAACCCCAGAATAAATAAGGAAACCAAAAACCCAATTTAAACCCTAACTCTATGTTTACCTCTGCCCGACCGCCTCGACGTCGCCTCGCCGCCGACCATCGATCCCACCACCGCCGTGGCTTCCCGCGGCCGCCTCGCCGGAAGTCGCTGGGGACGAACCCCCATCTATCCGCCGCTTCCGTCCGCCTGAGCCGCGCCTCCCTCTCGCTGGACACGACCGAACCCGCTCCTCCGCGTCAGCCAGCCACCGCCTCAGTTCCTCGCCGCCGTCGCCTCAGTTTCTCGTCGTCGCCGCGTTCTCCTCGAAACCCATCTCCTCCGCGAGCGGCGCGCCGTCTCCTGGCCGACCCTCCGTCCATCTTACCCCTCTCCCTCTCTCCGTCCACCGAGATCGGACCACCGCCCGCTCTCTCTCGCTCATCGCTCTCTCTCTCTCTCTCGCTCACAATGTCGAATTCTTAGCCCTTTCTTAGCCTCTCTCTCTTCCCTTTGTCTCTTTCTTTGTTTTTTTTTCTGTGTTTTTTTTGTGAACGAGTCTTCTTAGGGAAGACAAAGAGTGGGTTAGTTATTTTATTCTAGTATATTTTTATTAATTATTATAAATATTATTATTATTATAACTATCATTATCATCAGTATTATTATTATTATTATCATTATTATTATTATTATTATAAATTTTTATGTTTGTTTTTTTTTGTATATATTTTTGTATTTGTTTTATTTTTGGTTTCTAGGCTTGTTTCATTCTGTTATTATTATTATTAATATTATTAATATTATTGTTATTTAGTTTTATTGTTATTTGTTCTCTTTTCCTTTTTTTGAGTAAATATTATTGGTGTTATTAATCATTATTATTATTCTTATTATTATTATTATTTGTCATCATTATTATTATTTAAGAATAGTTATTATTATTATTATTCTCATTATTTTTATTATGATTATTGTTGTTGTTACTTGCAAAACTATCTATTATTATTTATAAAAGTTCTAGGAAAATATTATTTTCTGACTAAAAGGAAACAACTATTTTGATTTTAAGTTTGTATTTATATAAATATTTTGGCAATAAAATATATATTTTTCTATCTAGAGTCGTATATTTAAAAACTTTGTATTTTTCCAAAAATGATTTTTCTTGACTGTGAGTATTTTTTTTTATATACTTATTTTGACTTATGAAAACTAGTTTTAGGAATTATAAATATCTCTAAAACTCGTATATATATAAAAATTTAGTTAACCATTATTCTTTGATTTTTCTCGTGTCCGTATTCAAGTCCTATTGTTCCTATTCTTTCATCCATTTCGAGACTACCTTATGTCCACCCTAACCGATTTAACCCTTCTGGACTCAATGACACGATCCGTGCCACCATCAGAGGTCCCCTTGTGTAGTTGTTACACCAAAGTCACAGTTCATGCCACCATGATTATCGCAGCACACCAGGCGCTCTATCAGGAAAGATACCTTGCCATTTGCTGTTTAATTATTTTAGCTCATATTTCATGTATTATTTATTTTTTTTATGCAAAATAAATTGTGATACATGGCATAACTGTTAGAACTTACTGTTCATTTATTTTTCCTGCTATGTATTATTTTTCTCACATTAAACCTAGATTTAAGGGACCACCTTGTGTGTTGCATTCATTGGCCTTGACACGTTGTAACACGAGGTTGTGTGTCGCATGTAGAATATGGAAGTGCATGATTGGCTGGCCACCAGTACGTACAAGCCGTGCGATAGGAATAACCGCTAATAGAGATTGCATGCTGGTTTGACTTAGCGGTTATAGTGGTTTGTGTTGTGGATACAACACAGTAGGCATTGGGCGGGGAGGACAATTCCTTAGCGTATGGGCTTCGATGCACTTTCCTTATGACCCGAACTCTTCGCTAGAGATACGGGGTTGATGACCCAAGATTACTGACGGCCACTGACGATTCTGCGGAACGTCATGCTCTTACTGATGGGGCCTCTGGTGCCCAAGAGGGACTACGCCGATCCTATTCAGTCAGGGCCCATGTGCAGGAAGGATTGTTCTTAACTACATTTTACTTAGAACGGTAGGCTACCCTATCCGTTAGGTACGAGTACTTTTGGTTTGGGTACTTGTATCTGACCGTGGCTTGGAACAATAACTTGTCGCGGATTAGTTCGTCACATCTTGTCCTTGTTTGGTTGTAGGTGTGACTTACTACTTCTATGAGAAGGTATTGAACCTTGTTGGGGTCCGGATACCATATTGGATTCATAGCATGGGAAGATACGTTACCGTGAATTAGTTTACCATCTCCTGTCCTTGTTTGGTTGGGGGGGATGGTACGCTCGTTCAGTAGGTGCGTATTGGAACATGTTATAATTCGATTTACATATTTATTTGAGCAATATTTATTCAGTTTATATGGCATGATATTATGTGTCTTGTTACATTCCTCTGAGGACCTGGTTATCTCTCCAGGTGTGTGCTATTGTCTTTCGCAGGTGCTTTAGCTCTAGCCGTGATCTTCGCAATTTCTTCGAGGATGATTGCATTTGGATCGTCTTCGCTTCGCTCGCCACTCATTTCATTTTCTATGTACTTTCTTTATTTTGTTGGTAGTGGATTTGTCTCCGCCCAACATATTGTATCAAGACAATTTATTATCTTTATATGATGTCTTTTATTCATTTATTTTGTGTGGATGAATTTAGTTATGGTTCTACTGCATTTTACAGCTTATGTATTTATACGAGGCTTCCATATATTGGAGTATGCTTCGTATTAATACAGCTGGCATGTCTACGTTCCTAGTCCTACGTATTTTGGGACTGGGACGTTACACATGCAAGCATGCGGCCAAGCATTTTAATGCTAATGCCATGAAATTTAAGGCAAACAAGCTCCTGCCAGCATAAAATATATATATATGCTTGCTAATGCCATTAATGCATGCCATAATTGCAAGCAAGCACCTGCCATGCCATTAATGCTTGCTAATGCCATTAATGCATGCAATTATATGCATAAAATATATATGCTTTAAATATATAAGCATGCCAGCATTTCAAAGGCCATGCGGCTCAACTAAGCTTGCCATATGCAGCAGCAATGCAATTAAATAAATAATAATAACAATAAATAGCCATTCAATTAATTCTCATGCGGCCAAGGCAAATGGCCATGTGGCTCAGGCAAGTTGCATGCAAATGCATGCAAGCTTGCAAGCAACTAAAATAAAAGAGCCATGCAATTAATTAATGCTCATGCGGCTCAGAGCTTAAAGATGCTCATACGGCCAGAAGTGAAATTAATGGCTTCCACAGAGAATATGTCTATGGAAAATACCATGGCCTCCATGCTCCACCAAACAACAATAAGAACCCAAATCCAGACTCCCATAGGTCAAATTTGAGTAAAATAGAATTCTCTACATCATGGAACCATCAACTAGCAAAAATATGCAAGTTTGATAGATCAAAACTCCTGAAAACCAAAAATACCACAAAGCTAGATCTACAGGAAATTAACCATGGAAATGAAAAATGCTAAGTACTAAAGTGAGTTAGATACACATGAGAAAGATAATGGAACAATAAAAATAGACTTCCTCCATGAAGCAAGATGCACTTGCCTAAGCTCTATCTCTCTCTCAGGTTGGTGAGGAGTAATGGTGGGAAGAAGAAGAGTAATGAAGAGAGAGAAAGAGGAGTGGTCTATTAAATGGGGATAGTAGTGGTAGGTGGGGTTTTCTTTTGGTTCATGATCAACCCAAGGCAAACCGAACCAAGACAACCCAACCAAGATAAACCAAGCCAAGCCACTAAACCAAGATCAAGACAAGCATGACAAGTCTAACTACAGGTCGGGATTCCGTACACGTATACAAAATACGTAATATGAACCACGGGCATTACAGTTATGAGATACCTCAAAAGGACTCAGAAGTATGTACTGCACTACTGCGGAGATCAAAAAGTAGTGGTAGGCTTCAGCGATGCAAGCTGGTGCTCAGAAGTAGAAAGTGAAAGGTCCATAGAAGGATATGTTTTCTCCATGGATGGAGCTGCTATATCATGGAAGTCGAAGAAGTAGAGTATGTTGTCTCACTCTTCTATGGAGTCTGAGTTCTATGCACTGGCGACTGCAGCAGATGAAGCAAAATGGCGGCAGAAGATCATGTATGATCTTCCTAGGGTTGGTGCACAAATTCTGATAGTACCGATTTACTACAACAACCAGGCGACTGCACCAATGGTATCGAATGCCCTCTTCAATAGCAAGAAGATGACTGTGCGCCTAAGGTACAGGGCGGTAAATGATCTTATTAAAAGAGGAGTCATTGTCGTAGTTGATGTTCGGAGTCAGGAGATTCTGGCAGATCCGTTCACTAAAGGTCTTGAGCGCCAGCTGGTTGAAGACACAGCATGTAAGATGGGCTTGAAGACACTCTGATATTATGTTTTGTAATTCTACTACAAAGTTTTATGGTATTAGTTCAAAGAGAAATCTACTAGGCATCTAGCTTTTAGTTCAAAGAAGGACCATTGACTGGAAGAATATCAGGAATAGTGGACAGTCCTTTAGGTGTTACGAGGTTAAGAACCCAGAACCACTATTGTCTACTGATTATCCTTTACAAAGAACAAAGTCCTGGGGTAGAATGGCGTGGAAGCCTTAATGAGTTTTCGGATATCTGGGATGTCTGGCGTGCTTTACAGGAAGCACGGGTAGCACAACACTACAAAGGAGCGTAGTACTCCATGCTACAATGGGGTGACACCACATGAGGTACCTTGTGAGGATAAAGCCTCGGCTTTGGGCCAAGTCATAGCGGCGTAGCACCGCACATAGGTAAGAGGGCCTCATGTTATAGTGGGTGACACCACATGAGGCAGTGCCTCGACTTTGCAAGCTATGTAACGGTGGCATAACACCGTAAGGAAGCGAAAGGCTTCATCTGGGTAGTTTGGTACTACAAAGATGTCGAGCCTCATGCTACAAGTGGCATGACACCACATGAGATAGTGTCTCAGCTTCGGGCCATGTCATAGCAGGGTAGCACCGCAAGGAAGCAGAATGCTTCATGCCAAAGACTCTTTAAAAGAATTCACCTACAGTGTATGAATAGAGATGTAGGCCATCTCTTGAGAAAAACCTTGTAGACACCCAAGATACATACATCGAAACTAGGCTAGCACAAGGCCTTTAATGTGCAGCCAGAAGCGTAGTTGATGTCATTGTGTGAGTGGGAAGAATTACAGGTATGATGCAGAATTCAAGGCTTAGTCCATTCTTGTATCATGCTGTTATTTAACCCATGCGAGAAGATTCAAGTTATAGCGACATCTATCCTAATGCATGATGGACAGTCACTGTGGAAAATGCTCAACCCATATATAGAGATATGTGGGAGATTGTTGGTGTTTTTGCCTACTTGTTGGTGCCTTTGCCTTAGAAACTTGAATGATAGTCCCACATTGCCTAGGTCAAATAGATTGTATCTCTATATAAGGCTTTGCTTGTGTTGAGAGAATCACATGAGGTGTGGAGAGGCACATGGGTGCCATTTGGGGGGATTTGTCTAGTGGAAAGAATGCTAACCCAACAAAGAAGCATTAATGATTTTTGTCATGCTCATGGGATAATTTTCCTGTGGAGCTAAGCCCCGAAGGGGCTTAACGACTCAGGCTCGGGCTCAAGGGCACAAAGTGGCGCTTTGTTGGCGCACTTTACACTTAGCATGTCAGCATCGACGCATGGCACCTTGTGCGCAGTTGATGCGCTCGTACGCTCGTCTTCTGCGCGAGTCGCATGTGTAGGTGCATACGCAGGGGCCGCACAGATGCACGCACAGGAGCTGCGCAGGAGCCGCGGGGCTGCGACACAACTGCGCGCTTGCGGTGCTGTACTGCTGAGTGACTGCACGGCTATGCTGCGTTGCTACGCGCTGAGCTGCTGTGTTGCATTGTTGCATGTTGAGCTGCTGCGATGTTGTGTTGTGCATCTGTGCAGCTGCGCACAGGCGCACGGATTAACGTGCTGGGTG
Organism: Iris pallida; assembly: GCA_029216955.1. Classification (NCBI taxonomy): domain Eukaryota; kingdom Viridiplantae; phylum Streptophyta; class Magnoliopsida; order Asparagales; family Iridaceae; genus Iris; species Iris pallida. The sequence continues at coordinate 30,177,069 of JANAVB010016195.1, read as the reverse complement.
GGCATTGGGGCGTAGGTGGCGCTTGATGTAGCTGATTGGAAGGTCTGAGCGGTTATGGAAAGATTGAGTCAATTATTTAGATCCATGTTTTATGGGATTTGAATTTAATTCATTCACATCTTTCCATTATTTGTTCATATTTTTTCGGAATCAGTTACAGCCAGGATTAGGATTAGGGTTTCAGCCCTCCTTTATAAATACTCTTTTCGTTCCTTCATTGAATATTTATGCTAAAATTAAGAGATGAAGAGAGCTGTGCCGTCATTGCCATTGGAGTCATTTGGAGTTCTTCAAGTTCGAGAAAATAGGTGACAGCGAGCGTTCCAGAAGTTCTTTCGAACTTGCTAGTTCCTGGGAGCATATCGTAATCGGACGAATCTTGCTTTGAGCAATGGCGATCTTTATCACCCCAACAATACTGATCTTAATCAATCTAGCAGAATTGCGGTGATCTTTATTTCGCCTGCTAAGTTGCTTTTATCAATCCAGCAAAATTGAGGTCATCTTTATTTCACCTGCTAAGTTGCTTTTATCAATCCAGCAGAATTACGGTGATCTTTATTTCACCTGCTAAGTTGCTTCTATCAAATCGTGTTCTTGTAGAGATCGAAATTTCCATCTAACGATCTGTTTCAAGAATAACATATTTATCTATATTATTATATATGTACATGTGTTAAACTTATTTTGACCATCCTTTAATTAATTTTTTTACTTGAAAAGAACAAAAGACATCAAAAAACCAAACTACATTTTTCTTATAAAAAATTATTCTATAATTATCTAGTTATCCTCATTAAATTTTAATAAAAAAAATTAATTAGTCAAGTTAGATAAGAACATATTAGGAAGAAAAAAATAACTGTGAAGCCAATATTTCTTAGGGCTAATTAGAGTTTAGACTCTGAATTTTATACCAGCTTAGAGTTTAAACTCTGACTTGTCCAATAAAAAAGTTTAAACCCTGATTTTTATTATTTCTTACATTTTTCCTATTATACCCTTCCATCCATGCTTGACAATGAAATCTTCATATACAGACTAGGAAAGGTATAATGGAAAAATAAAACAAATAATAAAAATTCAGGGTCTAAACTTTTTAATTGGATATGTAAGAACTTAAACTCTAAGCTGACATAAAATCCAGGGCCTAAACTCTAATTAGTCCTATTTATTATTCTGTAGTAGTATGGCTTATAAATTGTATGAGCCGGTTGGTAAGAGGGACACAAGTGAGAAGAGAAATTGTCGGAGTTGTTGAAATGAGTTTTCATTAGGCTAAATTACAACTTGATTCCCTCAACTATTCTATTTTTTAACTTGATATCCTCAATTTTAATAGGTACTAACTTAATATCCTCCCTTCATTCTTGTCCTAACAGTGTTAAACGGAGACGTATAATAACAAAATTATCCCTCCCCATTCTCTCTCCCCCTCATCTCTCTTCTGCAGTCCCCCCTCTCTCCACCGCCGGCAACCCTAGGGGGACATCGCAGCAGCGAGCAATAGCAGCGGTAATAGCAGCAGCCGGAGGTCGCACGGGTCGTGGGGTGCACAGCCAGAGGGTGCGGTGTAGGCCGACGCGGGGTGTTGGCGCTGGCAGCCTGGAGGGATTGGGGCGTCGCAACAGCAAGTAGTAGCAACAGCCGAAGGCTGCTCGGGTCACAGGGCGCTCAGACGGAGGGGGCACGAGGGGTAGGTGGACATGGCCAGGGCTGGGGCATCGGGCGTGGGGAGTTGTAGGGGGCACGCGGGGGTGGTTATAGGGATGCAAGGGCCCGGTCGGGGCCGAGGAGCACGGGGGGTCACGGGCAGCACAAGGGGTCGGTTGGGGGGCGGGGTGGGGGGGGTAGCAGGAGAGTCGGGGTGGGGGCAACCAGAGGGGCGAGGTGGGGAGGAAATGGGCGGGGGAGGATAGTTTAATTATTTTATTTTATTTTTAACATAAGATTTAACGGGAGAGTGACGGAGAATACCAAATTGAAAATATTAGTTGAGGGGGGTATTAAGTTAGTATATATCAAAGTTGAGGATATAAAGTTAAAAAACTAAATAGTTGAGGCAAGTTGCAATTTGATTTAGATTGGATACCAACTGCCACAAAGTAGTGGCTTGATCCAAGTCTAGCTTGAAGCAGCTTCTCCCTCACTTCGTTTGAAACTTGCCCTGATATTAATCCTTGCCCTCACAGTTACGCGTCACGCCCGAAAATTAGCAATAGTAGAATTTCACACAGAACCTCGACATGGGACAACTCAACTCTTCCAGCTGCAAGTATCGAGTATTGTTATTATCAAGAACTTTATTAAATTGATCAAACTCTTGGTCTGCTTGGTAACGGTGTTTTCACCGGTTTTGGGGTGTTTTTGAACCGACCATTTATGAAAATCCATGTTTGTTAATTTTTTTGAGGCACCGGTTTTGGTTGGTTCAAAAACCTCCCAAAACCGGTGTAATGTATTTTTGGGTGGCTTTATAAACACCCAAAATTGGTGGATTTTGAGCGACTCTATTTTTTTATTCCATTTATATCCTCACAAAAATATATATAATTATAAGGGATATTTTGCAAAACCTCCCCTAAATAATGGACTAATTTACGAAATACCCCCTAAAGATCTCGAATTGGTAAAACCCCCTTTCCGTCAAGACGCTGTTTGATTTTGGGTGACGTGGCAATCCGTGTGTGTTATTAAGTAAGAAAATAAAAGTTAGACGAAAATACCCTTCCCTAAAAGTCCGCCCAAAACCCAACAAGGAGGAGGAAAAATTTCCTCCTGAGAAGACGTTTCGACAGTGGAGAGAGAAAGAAAGAAAGAAGGAGAAGGAGGAGGAAAAATTTTCCAAAATTCTGGCAAAATTGGAGGTCTGAAGGCGAGGAGAAGGCTCGAAGGAGAGGAGAACCCAACATGCAGTCTCTAGATCCACGAACGTTGTAAGTTTCTTTTCGATTCTGTGTTATTTTTCGAACATGCAGTATTTGTTTCTTCAATTCTTTGTTTTCCTTCGATTCTTGGTTTTTAAACCAACTGTTATTTCTTCGATGTTAGATTTGGTAGAAATTTGTGCCCTAATGTTAGATTTGGTAGAAATTTGTGCCCTAATGTTAGAAATTTGTGTCCTAATGTTAGATTTGGTAGAAATTTGTGCCCTAATGTTAGAAATTTGTGCCCTAAATTTGTACCCTGTTTTACAAAATCTGTGCCCTAAATTTGTACCCTGTTTTGCTAATTTGTAGTGCTAGAGTAGATTTTGGCAAGAAACATCTACTCATTCATTATGGGGGCTCTTGGCCGAAAGAACAGCCATTTGGTGGACTAAGATACTATGATTACAAGAATGAAAAAGTAGTAGATTTTGGAGTCTTTGATGGAGATGAATTGTGTATGCTAGATTTGATCAATGGGATGGAAAAGTATCTGCATGGTTTGGGAGGGCTAATAACATTTCAATATTTGGAGGGTGGATTTTTAATTGATGCAGATGGAGACAAAGACTTGTTGAGGTTTTGGACTGGTTCAGATCATGAAGGACCTGATAAAGTTCATTTATTTATGGTGCATACCAATCCAATTAAGGTAGCTACAAATGAGGGAGTTGAAGATTTGATTACATTTTTACAATCTGAAGGAGTTGCTGAAGAACTCTTCAATGACCTTGTTGGTCTTCCTGTGAATGAGCAGCCAAGTCAGCCTCAAGTGGGCAGAGAAGAAGATTTTCACCAAGAGTTCCACCTAGAAGAGTTCCTTCTAGTGAGCAGCCAACAAAGCCAACTCAGCCAAGCCAACCAGAGGAGCCAGTCACTCAAAAGCCAGTAACACCTACTAAGAAATACATCAAGAAAAGAGTTGCTAGTAAGGTAGAAAGACCTGAGAATGTGGCTACAGCAAGCAATGTGGTATATGCCACATCTCCTGCAAGAAGAGCTTCACCTAGAAAACATTCACAAAGGGAGCAGCAGACACCACAGAAGAGGGCAAAGGAAAATGTAGATGGAAGAGCTGCAACAAGCAAGAAGAAAGCACAAGTAGAGTTTGATGAAGAGCATGAGACTGCAGAGGAGCTTCTAGGCATGGATGAAGAAGAGTTAGATGTGCTCCCTGAGAGTACTAATCTCAATGAGGTTGACATTAATGATTTGCCAATTGAACATGAATATCATAGTGCTAGGTCTGACAGCTCTACATCCGAGGAAGAGTCTGATTCTGAATCTGAGTCAGAAGAGTCAGATGAGCCTGAGAGATTTGGAGAATACCACAAAGTTGATGACAAGTATGATGATATGTATGGAGATGTTGAGGGTGAAGACCATGTACCATGGTCTTGTGACACAGATGAGTGTTCAGTTGGTATGACATGGCCAACTATGAAGGAGTACAAGATGTGGGTGACCAGGCTATGCATTGACAATATGTTTGAAGTGAAGAAAGTGAAGGATGACCCCAAAAGGCTATGGTGCAAGTGTGTGGATCCTAAATGTTCCTTCCAACTGAATGGTAACTTGTAAGTTTCCCAATTTATTTGAATTCAGTTTCTAAATGTACCATATTTTCTTGAATTCAGTTAACTAATATTTTTTCCCAAATGTTGTTCATGTTTGCAGGCAAGGTGATGGTCACACAATAAAGATCACCAAATATGTAGAGAGGCACACATGCACAAACAGGACTGGGTCAGGAAAGAACAGAATGGCCAATGCATCATGGATAGCTAGAAGAGGATGTCAGAGAAGATGGATACAGCTTGAAGCCAAGGAGGATTCAGGAGAGGGTACTAAACAGGCATGGAGTCCCAGTGAAGTACTGGGTCTGTTGGAAGGCTCTAGGTAAAGCCTTAACAAAAGTTTTTGGGTCTTATGAAGATGGTTACAAGTGGACACCAGAGGTGTGTAGGCAGATTTTGCTTAAAAATCAAGGCAGTATAGCCTCAGTTGCTACTGATAGTGATGGGGCTTTCAGCTATTGCTGTCTGGGCTTTGATGCCTACTTGAAGGGCTTCAAAGAGGGTTGCAGACCATTTGTTGGCCTTGATGGATGTCATCTCAAAGGAAAATATGGTGTGGTTTTGTTGTCAGCAGTGGCTCTAGATGCAAACAATGGTATGTATCCCTTAGCCATTTTCATATGTGATTTTGAGAACAAGAAAAATTGGACCCTGTTTCTTAATGCCATTAGAGATAGGGTTAATGAGCATCCTTTGCCACTGACATTCATATCTGATAGGCAAAAAGGGCTCATTCCATCTGTAAAGGATGTTTTCCCCTCTAGTAGGCATAGATTTTGTTTTAGACACATGTTTGAGAATTTTAAAGCCACACACAAGGGAAGTCACCTGAAAACCCTTACTTGGGGGGCATCTAAAGCCTATAGAGAGGTTGACCACAATAGGTACATGGATCAACTTGAGAATGACTCAAAGAGTGCATTTGAGTGGTTTTCCAGTGTGGAAACTAATACTTGGGCTAGGTCAACATTTGACTTAACCTCAAAGTGTGAGCATGTGACAAACAATTTCAGTGAGAGTTTCAACAGTTGGATGTTGGATGTGAGATCAAAGCCCTTACACAGAATTATGGAGGGTTTTAATTTGAAGGTAATGGGATTGATGTTTGAGAGAAAAATGAAAGTCAAGATGTGGGAGGGTGAGGGTATGATTTTGGTGCCAAGGGCAGATAGAATTATAAAGAATAGAATGGAGAAGAAGAAGAGATATAGATTGTTTGGTGCTAGTGAATATAATTGGTGTGTAGTGAACAACAAGAGTTCCAGTAGGTGGGATGTGGACATGAACGAGAAGTCTTGCAGTTGTTGTGTTTGGGATATCACTGGAATTCCATGTGTGCATGCAGTTGCAGTGGCCACACACTTGAGGATTGATGTCATTAGGTACACTTTCAGTTTTACTTTTCTATATCTACACTTTAGCTGTCTTATATATTAACTTATGGCTTTACTTACATTTTTGCAGTTTGGTAGATGACTTGCACAAGGTAAAGTCCTACAAGAAGGCTTATGCTGGGGTGGTAAAGGCATGTGCAAGCCAAGAGAATTGGGTAGAGGTAAAGTTTGTGTTTTGTGTCATCAATTTACTTACATTTATGCTCTAAATATTTTGGGTGATCAGTAGGCATAAAGGTAAAGTTTGTGTTTTGTACCCAGCCTGAAATGATAGTGCTTAAACCAAAACACAAGAGATCTGTTGGAAGACCAAGGATAAATAGAATAAGGACTGATATTGAAGGCACACCTAGCTCAAAGAAAGGTAAGAGAAAGTGTGGACATTGTCACTCTCTAAGTCACAATATAAGAACTTGCCCAACAAGGAATGCTGCAAAGATTGATGCACAGACTCCTGGAAGGGGCAGAGGAAGAGGCAGAGGAGGAGGCAATCCTCCAGCTCAGCAACAGACTACTGGAAGGTACAATAAACATGTTATTTAATAGTTAGGATGTTTTTTATGCTTTCTTATTACTTGTTCTGGTCGACGTTTAGTGGCATAGAACCTGGTGCTTCTCAAACAAGAGGTAGAGGCCCAAATGCTGCTGGAAGAGGAGTTAATGTGCCTCCTTATACAGGGGTGGGTGCAGCTGGAAAAGCAGCAACAGCAGCAAACTTTCATAGCATGTATGGATTTAAAGCTGATGGCATGAGGGAAGCAACAAGACCCCAATCCCAGATCTTCAGGCCACCTAGATGGAGGCCTTAACTGCAGTTGTACTTGTTTTTTTTTTGTTGTGGACATTTTGTACAGAGGTTATTCTCTGCTTTAAGTATTTTGTGCAGTGATAGCATGTAAAAGTTTGTCTTTTAACTGCAGCTGATAGCATGTATTTTTGGGTTGTGGACATTTAGATACTCTGAAAAGTTTGTCTTCTGTAAGGATTCTATGTTTACATACTATGGACATGAAAGAGAAGTCTTGCAGTTTGTCTTTTGTAATGATACTATGTTTGGTGCATGTATTTTTCGACAGTTTATGGATGACGGCTGATTACCTAGAGTGTATGTCTAGAAACTGTGGACATGAAAGAGAAGACTGCAGCTGATAGTTGATAGCATGTTTATATATAACAAATGTCTATTTTACATTGATCTTCTTTTCATTTGGTCTAACTTCAGTGAACCTTGAAACTGACCACACAATTCACCAATCTCTTCAGGACAATCTTTGGCCCAATGTACACGACTACCACACTTAGCACACCCCTTTGCTGAATGTTGTCTTGGTGGTGGCAACTTCACAGCTTCATCTAACCACTGGAATTCAGCACAATTGAAGTGTTGACATCTCAAAAATCTTCTGTGCGAATTAGCTCGAGTGTTTCCTTCCCAAACTCTTCTTATCCCGTCACATCTTCGGCAGTTTGAGTACATAAATGGGCACCCTATTGCTGAATGTGTCGACTGGCAACAAATTTGGCATTTAATCTGATCACTTTCATCAATCTCATCACTTTCATCACTCGATTTCTGCAAATTTAGAAATTAAAAATTAGTGTTTCCTCCTAACTGTAAATATAATAATTTGTGTTTCCTCCTTACTGTAAATATAATAATTTGTGTTTCCTCCTTTAATGGCAGAAATTACCTCTTTCTCTATAGATGAAGGAGCACCCTCCATGCTTGTAGGAACCTGATCTTCGGTAGACAAGTTGCACGCTGGAAGAGGATCAAGTGAAAGAGGAGGAGGATGATCGGTATAAATAGGTTGGAGAGAGGAAGAAGATGATCGGTATAAATAGGTTCAGCAAAGGAAGAAGATTACCGTTAGAGAGAGAGAGAGAGAAGACCGTTGGAGGACCCCTGCCACGTACGCAGGGGTATTTTCGTCTAACTTTTATTTTTTTACTTAATAACACACACGGATTGCCACGTCACCCAAAATCAAACAGCGTCTTGACGGAAAGGGGGTTTTACCAATTCGAGATCTTTAGGGGGTATTTCGCAAATTAGCCCATTATTTAGGGGAGGTTTTACAAAATATCCCTAATTATAACTATTGATATCCTTTTCTATTTAATTTATTCGTGTAAAAAACTTTCAGAACCGCTCGTTAGTGAATTACCAAGCATGGATTGGACTGGTTTAAAAGTCGCTACTTAAAAATCATCCAAAACTGGACCCCTCATAACCGCTCATAACCGATAATCTAAAAATACCTCATAACCGCTATCCCTACAATTGTCAAGCAGACCCTTAATGATATGATCAATATCCTTCTATTATTTAAAAATTTACAAACTATATGGTACCTTATTATATAAATCTTGACACAAAGTAATTCTCAAAAACAATCAATTGCCATATTATCCTATTGCAGCAAATCACAAATCTGGAAAACTGTAGAATTCTGCAACAAAAAGTTAATTCAACAAGTGTCTGCAAGAAAATTGTGAGGTTTGAAATGAACTCATGATCATCGCTAGTAAGCTGGTAAAGGACTAATTAGTGTTTAGACCCTAAATTTTATATTAGTTTTGAGTTTAAGTCCGAACATATCAAATTGTAAAGTTTAGGACCTAGATTTTTGTTTTTTTTTGTTTTTTTTTTTCCTTTTTACCCTCCCCATGCATGATAATGAAACTTCCCTATATAGATTAGGGAGGGTATAATGGAAAAAACAAAAAAATAAATCTAGGGTTCAAAATCTCCAAATCGACATGTCAGGACTTAAATTTTAAGTTTGCATGAAATTCAGGATCTAAATGCTAATTAGCCCGCTGGTAAACCATATTTAACATCTCACAAGTTGAAAGGAAAATAAAAATACAAGAGCTCAGTAAGAACATCATCACTATAGTAAGCTGGTAAGTCTTGATATTATGACTCAATTAGAATACAAGAGCAAGAATATCAATATTTTATTCAATTATGCTATTTGCTCCCAAAAAAATTTGGAAGCCAAATACCATTTTTTATTTTATTATTATAATTGATGTCTTTTCGGACTTATTGTCACGACCAGATCCCAATATACTGGGTCCAGTCGGATCATGTCCAGCCTGCCCCGTTGTGAGACGCGGCAGTAAGCTGTATCAATTAGTAGCAACTCAAACACGACGTTCTAAATGCGGAAATTAAACTTTATTTAAACCATTGAAATTGGAACCAATGTCTAACTAGAAACAAAACACACAAGCAGAAGAGTGTTAAGTTATTACAATTGTTCTTTTATTACAACTTTAAGGAAAGAAAGAAACTAATAACAAAGTACGGCTAGAACTCCTGGGTCCCCTGTCCGGGTTCAGCTTTCTCCTCGGAATTCAAGTCGGGTCCGTAGTAGGAACTAAAAGCAAGCTCCTCATCTTCGCAATCACCTAAAATATTGGTCTCCAGTTAGGAGGAGAGCAAGCACATATATATCCATTCCCGCATTTTTATTGAATAATTAAAGGGACAAGAAGCAATTTTTGTAACATAATTTATTTTCTAAATAATAATAAAGAAGCAATGAAGAGTAAATCCCTGAAAATAAATATGATGCAATCTACAATTAGCAATAGTGTTGCAAATGATCTCCAGCCTAGTGGTTAAGAGAGATGCATGCGGCCCAAGTGGTCGGAGTTCGAGCCCCAGTGGAGGCGAGTTCGCAACAATTACCAATTGCTTCAAAAAAACAATTAGCAATAGTATTTTGAGCGTGTAACTTCCCGTGACCGGCTGGAGATAGAGGCAATATGTGTTCTAGTGAACACGGTCCGGCTTCAGCCCAAGTGAGTTGGGCTTCCGCTATCCACAATGAGGCAACTAAAACACAAGTTTGGAATAATCTGAAACTTGCTTTGGTTTTCCGAAGCTTATAAGGGAGACAGGGAATTACGGCCTCAGACTTAGACCCTGGAACCTACATTAATTTAATAATCTGGTTTAGAGACCATTCCAAAGGTTTTAACTAATAACGCCAGCGATTAACTTAACGATCAATTTTATTATTAACCAAAACTTATATTTTTTTAAGAAAAATACAACTATAATTATTTCTAATACTTTTAACCATGCATTATAATTGGTAACTGAAAACAATTTTTCTAATAAACTATTTATTATAAATAATGTGAGAAATAATATATTTTATTTACTAGTAAATAATAAACAGATTTTTCGTAAAACTAATATTCTAATTAGATTTACTTATATAAAATACTCGAAAAATACTTTTAAAATTAAATAGTGTTTTATCTACATAAACTAACCATAGTATTTTAATAGATACTTTTAAAATATTAAAAAAATTTAATAGTTATAATACTACGAGAATCGTTTATTTAGAAATACTTAATATTTTAGGAATATACTTAAGGGTAGTAATTAATTACCATCTTAAGACTTTATTTTAATAAGACAATAGTAATAATAATAATTGCTAACTAATCATTTTAACGAGTTTATTACAAAAAAGCATTTATATTAATACTTAATGAGAAAATATTTAATTACGCAAATAAATACATGATTTATTAAGCAATAATAAACTAACATTTCTTAAATATTAACTGTACTATTATGAATCCAATTTCTTCTACCTATAATTTATTAAGAAAATAACTACAGTCCTTTTATTTAAACAGTTATTCTAAAATCATAAGTTACTCTAACCGTTATTTCCCAATGAAAACTTTTATTAATTAAAACTAATATTTATTCTGATGGAAATGTCAAACTAATAATTACTATAGATAAAACTTACTACTAAGTCTAAGCTGTTAGGAAAATTATGGGTTTTCTGGTTTCTATTTCCTAAGGCACAGAACCGTATAGTTATACTAAAATTTGGATTCTAAATCCTAAGCTAGTTATCCCAATTTGACAGATATTTATTCTATCAGATTGGTCGGACAAGCATAGGATTCTCAATAGGAAACAACAGAAGCTTATGCGGGGATTATTGGTAGTCTGATAAAGGAGAACCGAAGGGTAGCTTCGGCCTCGGTGTTGCGTAAAGCGACGGAACTAGGCACACACGGACGGAGTGCACGCGAGCGGGATCGGCACGCGCACGGGGAGGCTAGCAGACACGCGGGAAGCGTACGGGCGGCACGCGGGGGCGGTGCGGGCGGCATGCACGGGCGGCGGGTGCTGGTGCGCAGAGCTGGCACGGGGAGGCGCTGGCGACGCCGAGAAGGGTCGCGCGGGGTCGGCCGGTCTGCAGTCGGCTGGCGGTCGGGCACGACGAAAACGTCCCAAGGGAGATGTTGAATTGTTCGGGGCTCGCGGGAAGCGCCGGGGTGCGCTTGGATTTGGAAGAGGAGGAGTGTTGGAAGAGTTATGAGAGGTTTGTGAAGGTGGTGATGGGGAGAAAGTTCTCTGGAGTTTCTGTGAGAGAGAGAGAGGTTCTGTGAGATTTGTACGTGAAGAGAAAGGGGTGGCTACGTGGGAAGGGGTTACGATGGAGGAAGTGGATCTGATGATGACCGGGGAAAAAGAACTTGGTTTGATTGATCAGTTGAGGAAGACGATGGATCGCATTTATCACAGTTGAGGAAGACGAAGTGTAGCATTTGTCACAGCTTCTGCAGTACAACAATAACACGACTATAATCCCAAATTTTGGGGTCGGCTATTTGAATCATTTATTGCACTCGGCTTTGTTGGAGTCATGCCATTGTCACAGAATTCAGTGTTCCCCTTTATATTCAAGCTCTTGTAGCTGACTTAGGACATGCCTAGGTTCGGAGAGGGAATCAATCAAACACTTGGAAAGATCAAAGATATCGCATATGGCTAAATTGAAGTGTGGATGAAAGCATCATGAAAGCTATCTCTGTGTTTGTAGGCCTATGATAAGGAAGTGAGAAGTGCCCATGGAAATGTATATTTCATGTTGTTGCCCTAGGAGAAGCATCCATCGGGTATGTTCTACTAAAAGGTGCTAGGCGCTAGTCGGATGGGCACCGGGTGCCTAGCGCCTAGTCCGCCTAAACGGCTGCGGTTCAGAAAAAACCCAAAAAACCTACTAAAATTTGCAAAAAAAAGTCGATAAAATCCAAAAACATGCATAATTGGGTGTCGGGGGAGCCTAGGTGGGCACCTAGGCGGACATTGGGCGGGCACCTAGCGCCTAGCGCCTAGCCGGCCGCCTAGACTGACTTTTAGAACCCTGCACCAAACTCATATTGCTTTTAGACCACCTCCATAAAATCCTGAAATATTTTCAATGGATAAAATGTTCTGTCAAAATACTGAAGTACAAAATCGAATATGGAAGTCATGATCCAGATAAAGTTCTCAACACATTCGAAGCGATCACCATTTACATATATAGTGATCAAAGGTCGACAAAGAACTATGCTATAAGACAAGAAAATGGCTATCTTAAGAAATTGAAACATCCACTCCTATGGAATATACTACAGTTTAGAATCTTGTCAAATACAAATTTGAGCTAAAGACGGACACTGCAGTAAATGTACTTGAATGCTTCTAAACCAGAATTCTTCCTTCTTTATTGTTGAAAATAAAGTATAATCCAATCGACACTTGGAATGACTTCTATTGCCGTAAATGTGTACTCTAATTTGTTTAGGATTTCAGAACAAAACACACGTTGGATGAAAAGCACAGAACAAAATACACCTCGGACAAAAACAATCAAGATTTGTTTTCATCTTCAATTACTCAACAACATGATTGATGGGAACAACACACTACAACTACATGAAACCGAATTAAAAGTTACTGTAACCAGAAAATCCAATCGCCACCATCGTCTTCCAAATAGACTGGTCATTCAAAGTACACAAAATTCGGATGCAAATATGGACAAGACCATGAATAGATCGAATTGCTGAACATATAACATCAAACCATTGCAAATGCATATTAGTATGAACTAAGAAAGTACCCAGAAAATCAAAGTGGAATCTTTTAATCATGACCTTTCACTAGCACTACTGTCTAATGGCAGTCGAAAAATAATTTGAGGATCAACAATAGACAGATAGCTATAGTTTGCAAAATTAAGTTCAAAAGATAAACTATCTCAAACTGTGAAAATCTCAAACTCGCCAAACTGACTGATTTGTCTATGCCCAATACTGATGACATAAACCATACCAATAAAAACAAGTAAATGTACCTTCTACTCGGCACCACCGCTCCTTATTACCCTTGCCCCCCGCCGATCCAACTGAGCCACGGTCGCCTTCGCTCTCAACCCTCCACCCTCCAGAAACGCCTCGACCATCCTCTCCCCAATCTCCCTCCCCTTCTCCTCCCCATCGATCACTGCAACTGCTGTCGGCCCAGCCCCACTTATCGTGCACCCGAACGCCCCTGCCTCGGCCGCCGCCCTCTTCACCTCGACCATCCCCGGAATCAGCCCCGCCCTCCTCGGCTCCACAATCCGGTCGCTCCCCATCGCCAACCCCAGCTCCCTAACATCCCCTCTCACCACCGCCGCCACCAGAGCCGCCGCCTGGCTGGAGTTGAACACGTGGTCCTTCATCGGGACCTCCGCCGGCAACGCCTCTCTCATCTTCTTCGTGGGGGCCTCAAACTCGGGGGAGACGAGAACGAAGAAGAGGTCTCTGTCGTCGGGGAAGCGGAGGTCGAGCAGCTTGAGTGGGGAGTAGGACTGGACGAGGACGAATCCGCCGAGGATGGCCGGAGCGATGTTGTCGGCGTGGTAGCCGCTGACCTTCTTCTCGGAGTCGAGGCCGGCGAGGACGAGGTCGAGAGGGGGGAGCGGGAAGCCAAAGAGGGCGTTGACGGCGACGGCGGCGGCGGCGGCGCTTGCGGCGGAGGAGCCGAGGCCGGAGCCGAGGGGAAGGCCCTTGTGGAGGGAGAGGGAGAGGCCGACGGATCGGACGCCGATCTTGCGCATGGCGGAGATGGCGGCGATGCTGGCACAATTGAAGGTGGGGTTCCTGGTGAGCCTGGAGGAGGCGCCGGAGGGGGTGGTGATGGAGGAGATGGAGAGGGTGCCGGGGGGGACGGAGGGGTCGATGGTGAGGGTGACGGTGTCGCCGAGGGAGGATACGGCAGCGCCGAGGAAGTCGAAGCCTGGTCCGAGGTTGGCGACAGTGGCGGGGGCGAAGGCGGTAACGGAATCAAACGACGGGGGAGGATTGGTGCTGGTCTTCTTCTTGTTGTTGGAATTTAGGGTTTTTTGGGAGCATCGGACGGCGGAGGGGTGAGGCGTGGAGGAGAATGGACGGCGGGGATGGCAATTGGAGGAGGAGGAGAACAGGGAGATCCGGGATTGGGAGGGAGTGTAACTGGTGCCTGCCATTGCCATTCTGAGGAGAGCTGCTGTTGCTGTTTGGTAATGGTGTAAGAGCATCTCCAACCCTATTGTGAGTTTGAAAAAAATGGTTGCCACATAGGAATAACAACCATTTTTTCCAAAAGTACTTCTCCAATGCAAATGTAAAATTAAGTGTGGAGTTGACATGGCAATGACATGGCAAAGACAATGTGAAGTTGGTTGTCTAGATCTAGACAATGCACTTCACAATGTCTTTATGTCCACATCATCATTTGTGAATAAAAAATTTATAAAAAAGAAGTAGAAGAGTAAAAGTTGTCTTGGAAGTTGTAAAAAATTATTTGTATTGTCTTCTCAATACTTTTGCATTGGAGATGACTTTTTAAACCCATTGTCATTTGTGAATATAACCTTGCCACCTATACAAGACATTGTCTTGTCCCTCATGCCACATAGGATTCACAACACAAAACAAGACAATAGGGTTGGAGATGCTCTAATTTCACGGTTTTGGAGGTTTTTTGACCGGCGCGTTTACGAAGTGATTAAAATTGGCTAATTTTAAAGGGCAATTTCTATGGGCACCACAAGATTTACTTGGGGCTATCCCAAAATTTTTGGAAAAAATTACAAGTTTGCCATCAAAATTTTTTGCTTGGGGCTAGCCCAATTTTTTCCAGCAAGTAGGACTGCCAACATGCTAGCAGTCCTAACACATGTTAGGACTGCCAACTTACTGGCAGTCCTAGGACTGCCAGCATGTTGGTAGTCCTAACATGTGTTAGGACTGCCAACAAGTTGGCAGTCCTCGGAGAAGAAGAAGAAGAAGCAGCAGCACCTACATCCATCCATGTCTCCTCCTCTCTCCTCCTCCTCCTCCTCCTCCTCCTCCTCCGGCCCCGTCCTCCGTCCCCTCCGATTCTCCACCGCCATCGCCTCCTCCTTGCTCCTCCTCCTCCTCCGGCCCCGTCCTCCGCCCCCTCCGATTATCCACCGCCGTCGCCTCCTCCTTGCTCCTCCTCCTCCTCCTCCGGCCCCGTCCTCCGTCCCTCCGCTCCTCCACCGCCGTCGAACTCGACTTCACGCACGTCATCCACTCCCGCTACCCCTTCGCTGGAGCAAGGAGGAGGAGGAGGAGGAGTAAGGAGGAGGAGGGAGGTGGAGGAGGAGGAGGAGGAGGAGGAGGAGAGAGGAGAGAGGAGAGAGAAAAAAACCCTAATATTGGGCTGCCCCCAAGTAATTTTCGGGACGTCCCCAGTAAAAGTTCCTCAAACCTGGGCTGTCCCCTAGTAAAATGACTCCCCCAGTAATTGTTGTGGTGCCCATAGAAATTGCCTTCTAAAGCCACTCAAAGTTTTACGTAGGGCTAGTCCAAAAATTTTAAATTTTTTTACAAATTTGGCACTCCCATTTGTTACTTGCCCAATTTCTTTTAGTCCCAATGAAGTTGACAGACCTGACACCAAGTAAGACTGCCAACAAAATTGACAGTCCTACTTAGGACTGTCATCCTTGTTTATCTAAATTTTCTATTTGGACATAGGACTACCAACAAACTTGGCAGTCCTATGTCCAAACAGAGAGTTTAGATAGGACTGCCAAGTTAGTTTAGATAGGACTGCCAACAAACTTGGCAGTCCAAACATGAAGTACGACAGCAATAACTCGTTGAAGAAGAAGAAAAAGAAACACGAAAAAAGGACCTCGTGAAGCCGTCCCTCACCAGTGTACTTGACCCAAAGGTAGTTGTAGGGGGACACCTCGATGTCATCCTCGAGCAAGAGGCTGAAGTCGTCGTCCGAGGATGGGTACCAGCTCTCCCCCACTACCCGGATCAGCCTGCCTTCGGTCCCCGTCTCCGACTCCGCCTCCTTCCGCGCCCTCGCGCCTCCAGCCGACGTCCGCTCCCCGTGCCCCTGCGGGTGTCCGCCGCTGGAGAAATCCTAATTCTTTTGGGGTTGGACAGCCCAAAGAAAAATTGAGGCTGTCCTGAGTAAAAATTCTACCAAATTGGGTTGTCCAGAAGTATGGGTTGTCCCCAAGTAAAAGTTGGAGTGCCCTTATAATTAGCCTTGAAATTTGAGAAATTTTGACTTGTCTCCTGGTTATTTGACCATAATTTAAGATACATTTCACCGAATTACCATAATACATGAAACTTTCACTTTTAACAAAAATTGTCAATGACTAACAGTCAACTCATTTAACCTACATAAATTAAAAAAATAATAAGTTGCACCCACTTATTTTACTATAATTTAAGGTGCACCCCACTTATTTGAGGATATTCTGGTCATAATTCAAGGTGCACCATACTTAAATGAAGGGTCAAATGAGTTCATTGTTAGTCATTGGCGTATCCGTTAAATGTGGGAGGTTTCATACATTATGCATTATGGTAATTTGGTGGGTGCAGCTTGAATTATGGTAAAACAAGTGGGGGACAACTCAAAATTTCTCAAAAATTTATTTATGTTATGAAAATTGTATATGGATGTCCAAATAAAGAACTCGTAACTCTTGGCTTTTGGTTTACTCTCTTAAATAGAGAACTTGTAACTCTTGGCTTTTGGGTTACTCTCTTAAGCCTATAAATAGAGAACTAGTAATGTATTTTGATATATGCAATTAAAGAAATGAAATAGCTCTTCACTCCCTCCCTCTCTATTATTCTCTAAGTATGTCAAGACCCGCACCCAGTGTAGGGGCACGAGTGCATGACAGCGTCCAGCTTACGCCGCAGCATCGACGGTAGAACATTGTCTTGGTCTACTAAACTAACCAACAATATAAATATCATAACCTATCGAGATAGTAAACTCCAAACGGAGGACAAGTAATGACAATATGTCCATACTCAATCACAATACTATAAGGAAAATAAATGGCACGAAAAGATAAGACAACAAGATATGAAAATATCCAGAGAAAGTCTAACATAAAAATAATACAAGTTCAAAAAGAGTCTAAGAGTCATCTAACACAGAATAAGTATCAAAATAATAAACAAGCCAAGAGTCTAGCTGGACACAAAATCAAAGTACAAATCTAGACTAACTGAGTCGCTAAATAAGTCTTCTCGGCTGGAACTAGACCCTCCTGAATCAGAGTCTCCCGATCTATGTCTACTACATCCGAAGGGCCGTAATAGGTAGGGTACTCATCCTCTGCGTCGTCTGAAAAATATATCCAGTCAGGATTGGAGTGAAGTACATCTCTAATAACAGTTCCAGTAAATGATAAAAGATTGTGTAGTAATAAATAGAGAGAATATACAAGGTAAAGTGGCATGTAGATGAACATAGTAAGACATAAGTAAAACTGTAAATGAGTGTAAGGGCAAGAGAACAGGATATATCGTGTACAAGAATCAAGAACAATACTACCTATATGAGTGAGCACTATTTCGACATGTGATCGGCTTAGAAGCTTGATACAAGAGCTTATGGCCTGGTTAATCATACGTGCAGTATATGATTAACACTATTCAAGGTTCAAGACTTGATACAAGGAGGGTATTGATCACATATCTACGCTAATACTTCCTACCCCCGACTAGTATAGTGGATCCAACCATGGCACATTACTACACGAGATTCTCTGAGAAGGTCGCGAGCCTTCACAGGAATCAGTGTCCATATAATGCACAAGAATAACAATAAGGCTTGCACAAGATACACCAAGATATACAAGAAATAACATCTCATGACGGGATCCAGAAATACCAATCTATGGAACCAATGTGTCAAAAAATTAAGGATATCTACACTAAATACGAGAAACATATAAGATATCATAAAATAGGATATTATCAGAGAATGTACTCGCCTGAGATCCGATGTGGAATATCAACAGTATCCGATACGGTGCTTCGAAGACCTAAATATGGAATATCAATATCAATTTGTGTTTTGGAATCATGAACCTGCTATGCTAGGTCTATCCTAGGTGTCCAAGTCATTTCTAGGTCAATTAGTCAAATACCTAGGTTTTTAGCCAAGGTATTCTAGCATATATTAGGCCATACCCCTATGTATCTACTCTATAATGTACACATATAAGCTCTATAATGTAATACCTTAACCTTCACCCCATTACCTATATACATTCCCTATTACCTTAACTTTACCTATTCAATATCACATAGGTAACTCCCATTACTTTTGCTATCACCTACCCTACTTAACATAGGTATTCCCACCTTACCTATTACCTAGCTAGAGTTTACCCACACATCTCATTATCTATACATATTACCCATGTATTGTCTATATTACCTACATACTACCATATATATACAATACACCCCCATAGGCACACTACCAACTAAGACATATTGTCTTAACATCCTACCCATGTTATATTTCCTATGCCTACACACATGTATCCCTCCACCTGTATATACTCACATGACTACACATATGGACACAACCTTCAAGAGTGGACATCTCCTTCAAGCTCCACTCCTTCCAATGCTTCCTCCTTGCTAATCCAAGCTCTAGCCTTGAGATGACACTAGGAATGGGTTGGGAATTAATTTGGAAATGGTAGAGTGTAGGTCTTCTTCTCAAATGAAGAGAAAATGGAGAGGGGGCAAATTAGGGTTTGTGGAGGCTAATAAATGAACTCAAAGAGGGGTTTTATAAGGTATATGACCAGCCATATTCTCCAACCCTAAATGTAATATAAAATGTCTAATAAGCCCTCACAATGAGTCATAAAGGTTTATTTTAGGGAGGAGTTTAATTAAGGAAGGTTCTACTAACTAAAAGAAGGATTTTTTTTCTTACTCATTGCTCTCTAATTGATGGGTGCACCAAGACTAACTAATGGGCTCACTAATGGTGTCATGACAAGTCTAGTTGGGTCCATCTAGGTTCACTAACAACTAGTCTAACTAGTAGCTACAACTAGCAACTAACTACATCATATATTTAATTATATGCAACAATACCTATCATGGAAAAATAAAATACAATCATTACAATTAATATGAAATATAATTTTTAAATTGGTACTATATAGGAAAAGACAAAAATATCCCTATTCTGGAAATATGGTAGTTACAATCTTACCTCCCTTAGAAAAATTTCATCATCGAAATTTAAGTTGTTTGTACTCTTCTCTAGGTCAAACCCCCAACAATCAAAGCCTAGCAAAATCTATCTAAATTTATACAACATGCAATTATATGGAATGAAAAAAACATGCATGGTTATAGCCTCTACAGTGTCATATTATTGCAGTCTGTATTAGGGTTCACTATTAATCTAGCATAAAAATCACATATGCAAGCTAAAGGTAGTAAAAAAAAATCAATAGATGGAAAGGAATAGGAAGGAAGAAAGAACAGAACCAAACTTTCTAGCCCATCACCTGCAGTGTTGGTCAACTCGACCACCATCGTAAATGCCCTGCCCTAACGAGACATCTTCCTCTACTGGTGCGGGGCATGATACAATTCCACAGGTGGCCTAGTCGGTGCTCTCTGAGTTGCACATCGAGGGTTCAAAGGACAATCCCTCAACTGGTGTCCCTCGGCACAATAATATAGGCACACTCCCAATCGCCTCATGCAAATCTCCTAGAGGTGATCGAGCTTCTTGCAGTAGTGGCAAAGAGGAGCATGTTGCACCGATCTCTGTTGCTGCTGTAGCACCTGCTGAATGGGCACCCTAGCCGAAGCTTGAAATTGCTGCTACGACGAATGGAAAGAACGATGCTAGAGCTGGAGTCACTTAGCAGGCCACGCGCTGCTAGTAGCCCCCAAAAGGAAGTCGAGATCTCTCTTGGGCTTCAATCCCAACTCCCGCTCTACCTTGTGTGCCTCCGCAAGGATCTTCGCGTACGTCTCATAGAAGAAGGGAATAAGGATCTTCACATCCTAAGTCAAACCCTCCCTGAAACGGCTCGCCCTAATCTCTGGGTCCTGTACCATGTACTCTGCATATCGGCTTAGCCTGCCGAACTCTGCAGTATACTCCTCTACCGACATGCCTCCCTGCTGGAGGTTATGAAATTGTCTGGCCAAGTCCAGCCTGTCAGTAGGAGAAAAGAACTTTTTCTTGAAGAGGTCCTTGAATTCGGCCCAGGTATGACCCTCTCCCGCAAGAGCTGGCTCATTTCTGAACCAGGTGCGAGCAATATCAAGTAGCTACAGCCCTACAACCACAATCTTCAAATCATCAGCTAGGCGAGACACCCTCATGAGTTGCTCGACATCCTCGAGCCAGTCATCAACATAAATGATGCCTTTCGTCCTACTGAAATCTCGTGGTCCCAGCTTCTTGAAATCTTGGATGCTACCTGGCCTCTGTTGGGCATCCTACTACTGGGCCTGAGCTTCTCGCTCTACTGCAACTAGAGCAAGCTGATGGGCATCCTCCATGCCCTATCGCATCACGTCCGACAGCCTCTGGTGTGCCTTAGACTGCGCCCTCTGTGCCTCTAGCATCTCCCGAATCAGAGCAAACATCTGTCCCATGTTGGTAGGCACTGGAGGCGGAGGAGGAAGATCTCTTGGAGCAAATGGTGGAGTCCGCTGTGTAGGAGGAGGAAGAACACCAACGACAACCCAGGTTGCGGCCTCCTGTACTGAAGAAGAAGCACTCACAGCGACCTCGGAAACGATCCTCTACACCAGAGGCGGAGCACCCCCGAAGGTAGCTGCTGTCACTTCAACCCTAGGAGAAGTAACTGGGGCAGAATCGTGGGACGTCCGCAGACCTCTCTAAAGCTACAGGTCCCAAACGCTGTGCTCTAGTCTTAGGAAGCATCCTAAAGACAGATCGAAAGAAGAAAGTAATATGGCACAAGATAGAGTATATTCAAGGGAGGACAGTTAGAGTGCAAATAATCAGCATCAAGAAAGGACATTTGTATAGAAGTAAATTGTAAGTTTTTTTTTAATTGTGATTGAGTATCCTTAGCCTATAGCCTATATCCTCTATACTTACAGCAAGCTCGTAGCAGCATTCTAAGTCGGGCACCACTATGATATCGCACTAATTGCGACTTTTGACCTACATGGGCCACCACTAAAAATGTGTCATGCCCCGCACCCGGTGTAGGGGCACGAGTTTATGACATCACCCAGCCTACGTCACAACATCAGCAGTAGAATGTTGTCTAGGTCTACTAAACTAACCAATAATATAAATATCATAACTTGTAGAGATAGTCAACTCTAAATGGAGGATAAGTAATGACAATATGTCCATACTCAATCACAATACTATAAGAAAGATAAATGGCATGAAAAGATAAGACAACAAGATGTGAAAATACCCAAAGAAAGTCTAACTTAAACATAATACAAGTTCAAAAAGAGTCTAAGAGTCATCTAACACAAAATAAGTATCAAAATAATAAACAAGCCAAGAGTCTAGCTGGAGACAAAATCCAGTACAAATCTAGCCTAACTGAGTCACCAAATAAGTCTCCTTAGCTGGAACTAGACCCTCATGAATTAGAGTCTCCATATTTATGCCTACTACATTTGAAGGGCCGTAATAAGAAGGGCATTCGTCCTCTGCGTCGTCTGAAAAATATATCCAGTCAGGATTGAAACGAAATACATCTAATTAAAGTTTCGATAAATGATAAAGACTATGTAGCAGTAAATAGAGAGAATATACAAGGTAAAGTGACATGTACATGAACATAGTAAGACATAAGTAAAACTATAAATGAGTGTAAGGACAAGAGAACAAGATATATCATGTACAAGAATCAAGAACAATACTACTTATGTGAGGGAGCACTAGTTTCAACATGTGATCGGCTTAGGAACTTGATATAAGAGTTTATGGCCTGGTTAATCCTACGAGCGGTGCATGATTAATACTATTCAAGGTTCAAGACTTGATACAAGGAGGGTATTGATCACATATCTACGCTAATACTCCCCGCCCTCGACTAGTATAGTAGATCTAACCATGGCACGTTACAACACGGGATTCTCTGAGAAGGTCGCGAGCATTCGCAGGAATCGGTGTCCATACAATGTAGAAGAATAACAACAAGGCTTACACAAGATACACCAAGATATACAAGGAATAGCAACTCATGATAGGATCCAGAAATACCAATCCATGTAACCCATGTGTCAAAAAATCAAGGATATCTACACTAAATGCAAGAAGCATAGAAGATATCATAAAACAGAAAATTATCAGAGAATATACTCGCCTGAGATCCGATGTAGAATATCAATGGTATCCGATACAGTGCTTCAAAAACCTAAATATGGAATATCAATGTCAATTTATGTTTTGGAATCATGAACCTGCTATGCTAGGTCAATCCTAGGTCTCCAAGTCATTTCTAGGTTAAACTAGGTCAATTAGTCCAATACCTAGGTTTTTAGGACCATACCTTGCCATACCAAGGTATTCTAGCCTATACTAGGCCATACCCTTATGTATCTACTCTATAATGTACACATATAAGCCCTACAATGTAATACCTCAACCTTTACCCCATTACCTATATATATTCCCTATTACCTTAACTTTACCTACTTAATATCACATAGGTAACTCCTATTACTTTTGCTATCACCTACCCTACTTAACATAGGTATTCCCACCTTACCTATTACCTAGCTAGAGATTACCCACACATCTCATTATCTATACATATTACCCATGTCTTATCTATATTACCTACATCTACCATATATATACAATACACCCCCATAAGCACACTACCAACTAAGACATTGTCTTAACATCCTACCCATGCTATATTTCCTATGCTTACACACATATATCCCTCCACCTGTATATACTCACATGACTACACATATAGACACAACTTTCAAAAGTGGACACCTCCTTCAAGCTCCACTCATTCCAATGGTTCATTCTTGCTAATCCAAGTTCTAGCCCCCTTGAGATGACATTAGGAATGGGTTGGAAATTAATTTGGGAATGGTAGAGTTTAGGTCTGCTTCTCAAATGAAGAGAAAATGGAGATGAGACAAATTAGGGTTTGTGGAGGCTATTAAATGAACTCAAAGAGGGGTTTTATAGGGTATATGACCAGCCATTTTTCCCAACCCTAAATGCAATATAAAATGTTTAATAAGCCCTCACAATGAGTCATGAAGGCTTATTTTAGGGAGGGGTTTAATTAAGGAAGGTTCTACTAATTAAGAGAAGTATTTTTTCTTACTCATTGCTCTCTAATTAATGGGTGCATCAAGACTAACTAATGGGCTCACTAATAGTGTCATGACAAGTCTAGTTTGGTCCATCTAGGTTCACTAACAACTAGTCTAACTAGTAGCTACAACTAGCAACTAACTATATCATATATTTAATTATATGCAACAATACCTATCATGCAAAAATAAAATAAAATACCATCATTACAATTAATATGAAATATAATTTTTAAATTGATACAAGATAGGAAAAGACAAAAATGTCCATATTCTGAAAATGTGGTAGTTACAATCCTACCCCTGTAAGGACTCTGATTTTTGGAAATTATTTTTTATTTATTTTATACGATTATACGATTTTATGTTTATCAAATTATATTTTCTTAATAATTATGACTATAGATGTACTTTTTTGCAGTTTTGATTTTTGGAGCCCAAGAAGCGTCAATCTTTTGAAACGTCCTTCATGAGATTTGAAGTAGACAAATCCACCTTCAATTTGATACATTGTGTTCCATCCAAATTTGTCCCCTAACATTCTTTTGACTTTGCACAACTTTGGTTCAATTTAGGCTATTTGACCGTTTACCGTAATTCTAGACCTAACTTCCAATGTGAGTTCGGGACTCGACAGCGATCAAAACCATTTGACCAAATATATGGTTTCAACTCATTTTGAGTCTATGATGCACATGCCAATAGTGTGTCACTCAATTGAATTCCCATGTGTTATTTATTTTCAAATGACACACAAGTCAAAACTATAGACATATTGGACTCAAATCGATCACAAAAATTCCACCGACCCAAAACTAATCCAAGTAGGGTTTGTAGAGCCTATTCTAGGTTTCCCTAACCTCTTATACCTATTTTAGATTGATTTTTATGGACTAATATGCAACCACATTAATTAAATCTAATTTAAATCAAATCCTATAACCACTTTCCAAATTTGGATCCAAATCAAATCTCTTTCGGATACACCTTTGATTTAACCATAAAACCTCCTCCAGTATCACGACCCGCACCCAGTGTAGGGGCACGAGAAGTGGGTACGTCCAGCCTATGCCGCAGTGTTGACGGTAGAGCGCTGTTCTAGGTCATGATCTCAACTAACCACAATATGATATACTCTTCAAACGAAGGCCAAATCACATAAGGTACAACTCAATCACAAGTCTAAAGATGGAAATAGCACAATATGATAGATATGAAATCTTCAAATGAAGATACAAACATAAGAAAAATAAATCCAAGTTTAACAACATCAAGTCTCAACATCGAAATAATACAACTCTGAATTCCACAAACACAAATGACATAAAGAAATAAGATAAGCAGTCTAGCTATCTAATCTAGATAATGGTAACATCCTCAGCAGCTACCTGAACCTCCAGGGGGTCCAGGTTGCAAGTGTCATCTAGGCCTGCTCCGTAGTAGGTAGGGCAGAACTCCTCCTCATCCTCTGTAATATTTTTAACAGGTCCAGTCAGGACAAGAACGAGCACATATGTCTCAAACAGTTCATATCATGGCAGAAAATGTAAAGCAAGCAATAGAGTAAGATACAAAAATTATAAGAAATATACATGAAAGATAAGGGAGATATTTGCAAACTAAAAATATCTATATGTAAGTAAGAACTGTAAGTGACTAAATAATTTAGAGCACAAGATGGTTTGTAATCGGTTTGGGTTTGTACATGAATAACCTGAGTTGCACATGAATAACACAGTTGCACATGAGAG